>CM057340.1:217616579-218816579 GCA_030015575.1 Agapanthus africanus
AATTCTCTGCCTGCGGCGACTGTACGGCCGCGGATCCGCCGCCTATGCCCCCCTACGGTCGCGGATCCGCGCCCCTATAGTCGTGTTAGGGTGTGGTCTTCTGTGTACCTCCCTGGTCTTCTGTCCCCTCTTGTCTGGTATATGTATTTTCTGATAATTTCTTCCAGAATATCAGCAGAATTCATAGTCCAAGATTGTTATTTTTTCTTCACTTTTGACTTTATCTCTCTTGAGCTCCGCGCACCCATTGATTCTTGTGCTGCCCCCCTCGTGCTCTGTGCTTGTCCGAGACACGAATGACCACTGTCATATGTCTTGTCTCTGGAACTGGTACTCGGCACTGGACGGATATGGATGACCGGAACCCGGCTTTTATCTGCAGTGACAGATGTTCTGTATTTGGTGTAACTGTGGAGATTTTGTCTTGATTTGTAATATTTGGACTGAAAACCTGTACTCTGTAAATATGTAACAAACACAGATCAAAAGCACCTACCTATAAACAACCGAGCGTAAGAATGGGCGGTATAAAATGCATTATTTTGTGATGAACAGGCACCAGCCTATGGTTTGGAAGAAGACTATCCAATAAGCATAATGGGTGTACTGTCCCAATCCTAGGAACACTCGCAATGCGAGAGAAGGTGAAGATAAAAGACACCTGAATAAATCTTATTCCTATTTCTCCTGAACCAGAATCCATCCCCGAACTGGAACAAGTTACTTTCGAGTTCGTATATAACCATACGATGGAGTATCCAATAAACTGTGGATCTTCGTAGTGATACGGAGTGTCCTGGAGAAATTCAAAGGTGATTTTAGGATTGGCGAAGCAATACCTGGTTTGGTCATGAATATCTGTTGCAATTTACTTTGCACTCTTACTAATCCCTTGCTTTGTCTTAACTTAATACCTTCTGCACACCATCGTTATGCTAATTGGTTTTCTTCATTCCCTACGGTCGGCACCAGCCTAAGGTTTGGAAGAGGACAATCCAATTTGCGTAATAGGTGTACTACCCCTAAACCAAGGAGTACTCGTAACCTGAGAAAGGGTAAAAGGAAAAGACAACTGAATAATCCTATCCGTTTTCTCCAGAACCTGAAACCATCCTCGAATAAATTCTTTCGAGTTCGTATCTAACCATACGATGGTTTTGTCCAATGGAAGTGGACGTTCGTAGCAATACGGGGTGTCCTGGAGAAAAGGGTAAAAGTAGGAGAGGCAATGAGGTCTGCAACTCTGACAATCCAAAAGCCAGTGTTAAAGAAGGTTCGGTCAACTTGGTCACTGAGTCATAGTCTTAGGGTCGGGTCAATGGTCGCTACCAAAGAGAGAGAGAAAGAAACACTCAGCGTGCACTCTAACCTAGATCAGAATGGTTACCAATTTATCTAATCAGGAAACCTCCCACTGTACCTCAAATTCTCCTCCAAACCTGAAAGAAGAATTAGTCGGGGTCACCCGAGGAGTAAACTAACTCATCAGTGGGAATCGGGATCCAACTATCATCGCATGATAACGTGACGGAATCCGCTCACATCATCATACTCCAGATGGTATGCGCATGTCTGGCAAGTTTCAGTTCTTTTGAAACTCCCGATGTGATTTCTGCCCCATGCTCTTATGACCTTGACTTTGGCCAACAAATCATAAGTCACATGTCAAGTTCTACCCGTCATTCTCCAGGTTGATTCGAATCCACCCGCACAAGCCCTTGACTTTGGCCAACAAGGCTATACGACTGTTCCAAACCAACGCATCTATCTATGCTGCATATGAATAACCAACAGCTACCAAACACTGTGCCTTGACTTTGGCCAACAAACACAGCTTGAATACTATTGACTACCCATATGAAACGACGGAGGGCTACGAATGGTTTCTGGCGAAAACCTTTAACGTAAAGAACTTGATATCGTTGAAGGAACGGATAGCTTTTAAAAATATAGTGACGAAAACCGTTACTAAAGAGGTCACTCCCGGTGAAGGGATCTCGGCTCTTTCCCCGTAGAATGAGGTGCAGGATATTCCAACTGAATACCACGATGCAAAACAAAAGTGAACGGCTATAGTGAAGTCATTGCCCTGACGCAAACTTTTGTCCAAGGGGTCACTCCCGGTGAAGGGATCTCGGCCCTTGCCTCGTCGACTGAGGAGCAGGATATTCCAACTGAATACCACGATGCAAAACAAAAGTGAACGGCTATAGTGAAGTCATTGCCCTGACGCAAACTTTTTGTCCAAGGGGTCACTCCCGGTGAAGGGATCTCGGCCCTTGCCTCGTCGACTGAGGAGCAGGATATTCCAACTGAATACCACGATACAAAACAAAAGTGAACGTCCTTGCAATAACAGCTTTTGAAAAGTGTTCCAACAACATCAAATTAGGTTTGTTTTTAAACTTGCATTGATCCGAATCAACGCAGTCCCATCAATTGATCACACCAAAAAGAACGAAAATATACTGATGTACGTATATGCCATCCGCATTCGCCACTGGGTCACGTCATTACCCGTTAGGTTAGCTAACTAACGACAGAGCGGGGACTGGACTAGCGCGGATGTAAAACATATACAACATCTACTAATATATATACCAATATATTATATTCGCTCAAGGCATGAATAAAATGCAACATCACAGAAATGTACAGCATCACAGAAACAATACAGATATCTGGGATCCCCGGGTTTCACAGAGCCGCTGAAACCCGACGTTCCCCTGGTCGTGTGGATAGCCTGTGCAATGAAATCCTAGACCCCTACGGGCGCGGCAAGTCACCCGCCAAAACCTGAAGCGAGGCAGCCCCCTTCAGCACCGTGAATGGACCACCCAGCACTTCACGGAATCCGGTAACTTGGGCACCCCTCCTGGGTCAACCTGTACCCCCTACGAGTGCGGCGAATAGCCTGTCAATCCTAGAGTGAAGCCCCCTCCGTCTCAATGCCATGAGATGCGGGCTTGTTGCCCTCTAGAACCCGGCTATCCGTGCACCCCTCCGCGGGGCAATCCTAGTACAGAAAGTAAAATATACATACAACGGGTACATCGACCGCAACCTGGCCGTGCCCCAAAATAATAATACAAACAGGCAGTGACGGCAGTCCACATGTCGGACGCTTGCCCCGCAATATCAAATGTACATAATACAACCACAACTGTACTAGCATTGCATCCAGGCTATCCCCCACGACCGATCCACAACATCACAGCAAAAACAGAACATCAACGTGAAAGTCACGTTCGCAAATCCGTCTAACCGGGCTATAGCAGTTAGACCGGATTTACCGATCGAGTGACATTCACGGTCGCAGATATAATGTAAATACTGTGAAATAATGTGTTTAAAAAATCCGATCGATCAAAATTTAACAAGTGGGCCCCCAAGTACTACTGTAGCACATCAAGAAATTCTGGGCCCAAAATTAATATTCCAAAACCCCTATTTTTATCCCAGAAAGCAGCTGAAGAAGTTTGATGCAGTAAGGACACCATTATGCGGCGGAACCGCGGCCCAAGGGGGCGTTTTGCCGCGGTTCCGCGCTCTGGAGGTCGACTTACTGCGTCGAATTTCTACAGTGGGCTTACAATCTCCAGTACAACACTATTTTATAACCTGAAAAATTTTTGGAGACCAAAAAATTTCAACAGAAAACTGTCGTTAACAAAAATGTAGATTTTGGAATTTTGGTCGATCGGAAATGCAAAACACATTAAATAAAGCTAGACTAAGTTAATGGCGAGGCTCTAATACCACTGTAAGTGCACGGCGGCGCCCCGGCCGTCAATCCGACGGCCAAATGCGGAAGCGGTGATAAACTTTAATTTTTACTTGAACTGGCAAACCGCCGCGCACTAATACCCGGATCGAACCACTAACTAGTCCTAGCTATCTACAAGAAAGGGAATAGAGATATACCGGCGATCAAAGTCCTCCGGTCTTCTCGTCATAGTCCCGATCTCCTGCAGAATGTCCCGTCTCCTCCTCGTCGCCGGAAGTGCACCACATCGCCTACTTCTTTTACGGGCTCCCACCTCAATGCCGAGGCAACTCGGGCACGAAGCTGGCTAGTCGACGTGCCCAAGATTCGCTGTAGAATGTGTAGTGAAGAAGTCTCATTTGGGGTTTGTGGAATTGCCTTTTTGGTGGAGGAATGATACAAGAACAATGTGGAGGGACTTTTGGGGATTTTGGAACATGAAATGAACAAAACCCCACACCACAAAAACTTGGACAGCCCACCCTCATGGTGGCCGGCCATCACTCGAGGAGAGGGAGAGTGAGAATGAGAAGGAGCCACTAAAATAATGGGAGCCATCTCATAATCCAAAAGGGAGAGAGAGAGAAGGCTATCATATGGAAAAGGAAATGATCACTCAAACAAAACTACACTCCACCAACCTCACCCCTCATCATCAACAACAACCATGATGACATCCAAAGTCAAGCAATCATGAAAAAGGAAAGTCAAGTGATGGTGCTCATCATGAAAACCATCATGATACAAATAATAAGCAAAGGACCCCCTTCCAAATACTTATTTGCAACAATGCAAATAACCCCTCCTCCACCAATCTTCGGCCAATGAACGATACAAAGGAAATTGGCCGAAACGGAAAGCAAACTGGCAACTCCAGAAAACTGGTCCCGTAATAAATTACAGGAAAACCCCGATACTGTGCATACACACCCGCATTTGTATTCCGACCGAAATACAAATGCAATGAGACAAAATCTACACTGTACTATACTAGGATCCGGCTTAAACCAAAGCCGGCCAGTAATATCCGTTCGATCCTGATCCGTGCAATACCGCACGTATCTGATCGAACCCTGCCATATATCCATACGGCCTATAGTACAAACTGTCCGATCCTGATCCGTGCAATACCACACGTATCTGAACGGACCTTGCCATATCTCCATACGGCCTCTACAACCTTTCGCCCAAAATCTTGAGTAACTGAATGTGGGGGACTCTAAAGACTCATCAACACCTTGGTTGTGGATTTAACCACTAGCACGTTAGAGGTATAAGCCAATACATAACGGGCTACCAGGTATTGACCAAAAGGGATGTCTGTGAGCGAACTCAGCCTGACTCCCTACTGAGCCTGTCAGTGACAATATCCGTACAGTCCGGTCCGTTCGTCTATGAGCATCGCATGGCGGGCCTAGGCGGTTGGTAAAAGTCAGACCCCCAAAAGCGGTACAAGTCGTGTCGGAGTGTAGCCCAGAACACCCTGAGATACTACTGGAATACCTACCAGTAAATCTCCTTGCCTCGGCCGAGGGCTTCGTGTAATGGCTCTCCTAGACACAGCACGACCTCACTCCCAATACCGGGAGAGACGAACCCCTGAAGATACGCTCACTGCCTCCATGTGGATCGGGACTGTACCCAACTAAAACCTGTTTGGACGACTCCTTTGAGCCGTGGTAGGGTAGTAATCAAAGTACAGTGGGAACTCACACGAGACAAATGACGATCCCCAGGTCGATGAACTAACCTGTACACATGTCACCAGGGAACTGCCATCTGACGTCTGGTATATGACCAACTAGCATGTTCCCGGCGAGTCCAGTCCGGTGTACTCATAACCCAATGAGCACCTGTATACATCTTAGGTGATCCAACTGACACCAGTGGCTTGTGAGACCGGCCACCGCCCCTCATCGGGGTCTCGACTGTATACACTAGTCTACTCTGGAGTATCGATGCCCTGTCTCGAAACTCACACGACTAGGGACCATTTAAGGATATGCTTATAGACCCCAGCTCCCACTTATATGATCGCCCTCATACTGCTGGTGGTCAAGCAAGAATCCTAGGGGCTCTATCAACGTGTAATAGCAACTTGTCAGGTCACCTAAAACAGTACACGATGATAAAGGTAAACCAGATAGCATACTATCATCTCGAGTAAGACTGTCCTACCGGGATAGGTCCTCCATCAATCATTGCAATCACGTACCTGTGACCTAATAATTGACTCTGAGGGCACTATCTCCAACAAATAGATGTGTCCATAGGCGTTCGAGCTGAGATGACAGCAATACAAAAGAAGCTCGATGCTATGGAACACAAATTTTCAGCAGCCTCCCTAAACCCAATGTCGCTCCCCGAAACTGTATGTGGCTGCTGTTCTGATCTGTCTCATTTAACGAAAGAATGTCCATTAAACTCTGCGTTTCAAGATCACGAGCATACAAATGCCGCATTTCAAAGACCTAGAAACGATCCATATTCTTCCACGTACAATCAGGGTCAGAGGAATCACCCGAATTTTGCTTGGAACCAACAACAACAATCTCAAAACACAGTTCCAAGCCAAAATAATTTTCAAAGGGCTCTTCCACCACAACAGCAACCACTTCAACTCACTCAGCACCCCTACCAGTCACAAAATTTCCACAACCAGGTCAACACTCCTGCACAGTCTAATCCGATGCAGTTGACCGATTCTGACGAACTCTCTCAATTCACTCAAACCATGAAATCACTCTTGTCAAATTTCATAGAGGTTTCAGCTGAGGTTAGATCTTCCGTCAGTGAGATAAAGAAAAACTCAGCGTCCCAAGCTGAGAGTATCAGATCGATGGAAGCTGAAATCGTACGACATAAAGCCGAGATGAGTGCGAGAGAAAAAGGGAAACTTCCTTCTCAACCCCTACCGAATCCTGGGCATTACAATGTAAATGTCGTCACAACGTTGAGATCAGGAAGAGTGCCGAATAACCATGTCGGGGAAGGAATTGTTGATATTGAAAATCCTATCAATAACACCCCGGCTGAGACCCTTCCTCACACACACACTTCTACTTCTGATCCTTGTTCTTCTACCCCACCGCCTTCTCGCGAGCCTATTCTCCATATCCCACTAGGCTCGACACCTCAGTATAGCCCTTCTAGTTCTCCACAGACGATCCGCACTCCTCTTTTAGGATCACGTCTACCCCCTCTTCCTTCTCCTATGATGGACCCAGCGCTTATTACGAAAGCTCCTTACCCGAATCGGTTAAGGGTAACAGAACGAGTCCTCAAATGGAGAAAATTATGGAAATGTTCAAACAGGTTAACATCAATATCCCTCACCTAGATGCGATTCAGCAAGTCCCAGCTTATGCGAAAATTCTTAAGGACTTGTGCACTAGGAAGAGGAAGACTCAAGTGCCGAAGATGGTCTTCATGTCTAATAATATTAGCACTGCTTTTATCCCCCAGCTACCAAAGAAACGTAAGGACCCAGGATGTCCTACAATATCGATTTCTATTGGGGGGTAAAAACATAAATCGTGCTCTTTTAGACCTTGGCGCAATTGTTAACCTACTTCCATATTCTGTATATGAGCAACTAGGGATTGAAGAGATGAAACCTGCTCACTACACTCTCCAAATGGCGGTCCGTTCAATCACCAAACCAAGGGATGAACTAGAGGATGTGTTGATAAAGGTCTGGGAATTTGTATTCCCTGTAGATTTCATTGTACTCGACACACATCCTGTAGCAAACCCCCGGGGACAAATTCCGGTGATTTTGGGTCATCCTTTCCTTGCCACTTCCAACGCTGTTATTAACTATAGAAATGGTTCAATAAACTTACCATTTGGAAATATGACCATTGAACTAAACATCTACAAAGTTGGAAGTCAGCCATCAAAACCCTCTGCTCATATTCTTGATGTGTGCTCTGTCCACGAGATCGCTCCCGATAGTTGCGGAGTTGAGGAACTTTACTTTACAGATCTCGACGACACTACCACATCACTGTTTGATCTTACACATGATCTTAGTGAGGACACTTTTTCTACACTTGAGTCCTACACTCCTGATTTTTCTCTACCCGAGTCTGTATCTTTCACAGGCTCTGAGCTTCTTTATAATTCCAAAAATCACTCGATGATCCCACCTTCTATTATTTCTCTGCCTGTATTAGATCTCAAAATTTTACCTTCTTATCTTAAATATGCTTATTTAGGTGAGAATGAGTCTTTACCGGTTATAATATCCGCTTCTCTAGCATCAGAGCAGGAGAATGCACTTTTATCGGTATTGAGATCTAACAGAGAAGCGTTGGGTTGGACTATGGCGGACATCAAAAGGATTAGTCCCTTGATTATTGAACATCATATACATGTGATGGATGATGCCAGACCAACCCGAGAACTACAGAGATGGTTAAATCCCGTCATGAAGGAAGCGGTGATGAAAGAGATCGTCAAATGCCTAGATAATTGTATTATATACCCCATCTCCGATAGCCAATGGGTGAGTCCTATACATGTCGTCCCTAAGAAATCCGACATCACTGTTATTACCAATGAGGTAAATGAGTTGATTCAGACACGCGCCCAAACTGGGTGGCGTGTATGTATTGATTATAGAAAGCTCAATGCCGCCACGAGGAAAGACCACTTTCCTCTAGCATTAATTGATCAAATGCTGGAATGCTTAGCCGGACGAGAGTATTATTGTTTTATGGACGGATACTCAGGCTATAATCAGGTCCCCATCGCCAAAAAGGATCAAGATAAAACCGCTTTTACTTGTCCATTTGGTACCTTTGCTTACAGTCGCACGCCCTTTGGGTTATGCAATGCTCCCGCTACCTTTCAGCGGTGTATGATGGGGATATTCTCTGACATGGTAGAGAATTTTCTGGAGATCTTTATGGACGATTTCTCGATTTTTGGAGACTCTTTTTCTGATTTCCTATCAAATCTTGACGTAGTTCTTACTCGTTGCAAAGAGAAGAACTTAACTTTGAACTTAGAAAAATGCCATTTCATGGTCCAAGAAGGAATTTAACTTGGACATGTTATTTCACAGAAAGGCATTGAGGTTGACAGAGCTAAGATAGATGTCATTCAAAACCTCCCTCATCCCAAAAGTGTCAAAGATATTCGATCTTTCCTTGGCCATGCCGGCTTTTACAGGAGATTCATTAAGGATTTGAGCAAAATTGTTAGACCTTTAACTCTTCTCCTGGCCAAGGATACGACCTTCCACTTTGACTCGGATTGTGAGGCAGCTTTCGACTCACTCAAACACTCCCTCACTTCAGCCCCCATTCTATCGTCTCCAAATTGGGACTACCCCTTTGAGCTGATGTGTGATGCATCTGATTTTGCAGTAGGTGCAGTCTTAGGACAGCACATTGAAATGATGCCACACGTAATCTACTATTCGAGTAAGACCCTGAATGATGCTCAAATCAACTATACAACTACCGAAAAAGAACTTTTAGCGGTTGTATTTGCATTAGAAAAGTTCAGGCCTTACTTAATTGGCTCACCTATAGTTGTGTACACTGACCATTCCGCCTTAAAACATCTTCTGGTGAAGAAGGATGCAAAAGGTCGACTAATACGTTGGATCCTTCTGCTACAAGAATTTGATCTTGTTATCAAAGATAAGAAAGGATGTGAAAACGGAGTAGCCGACCATCTTTCACGTATCTCTTCTTCCCCTGTGACCCTGCCGATCAATGATTCGTTTCCCGACGAACAACTCTTGAATGTATCCAATGAACCTTGGTTCGGGGATATTGTGAACTATCTTATCACGGGACTTATACCCAGCGATTTGTCAAAACAGGACAAATACCGCTTTCTATCCCAAGTAAAACACTTTTAATGGGATGATCCATATTTGTTTAAATATTTTCCTGATCAGATCATTCGCCGGTGTGTCCCGAAAGAAGAGTTCAAGAGTGTTCTTTCTTTTTGTCATGATCAGGCCTGCGGGGGTCACTTCGGTCCTAAAAAGGCGACGGAGAAGGTTTTGCAATGTGGATTTTATTGGCCGACCTTGTTCAAGGACGCATTTGAGCATTGCAAAACCTGTACACAATGTCAGTACACGGGTAGAATTTCCCGGATAAATGAAATGCCTCAGCAACCCATCTTGGTTGTTGAAATTTTCGATGTTTGGGGCATTGATTTTATGGGTCCCTTTCCCAACTCCTTTGGGAATCTGTACATACTGTTGGCAGTTGATTATGTCTCAAAGTGGGTTGAAACCATTCCATGTCGCACTAATGACAGGAAAGTTGTCATTAAGTTCTTGAAAGAGAATATCTTTTCGCGATTTGGACACCCACGCGCTATCATTAGCGATAATGGGACACATTTCTGCAACAGGTCTTTCGAGACTCTGATGCGGAAATACGCAATCAACCACCGACTTTCTACACCCTATCATCCCCAAACGAGAGGGCAGGCTGAGATCTCAAACAAACAGATCAAACTAATCCTGCAGAGAACTGTTGCTAAGAATAGAAAATACTGGTCGACCAAACTGATGGATGCACTTTGGGCATTCCGAACTGCATTTAAAACTGACCTAGAGATGTCTCCATATAGGATAATGTTTGGAAAGGCATGTCACTTACCCGTCGAAATTGAGCATAAAGCATTGTGGGCTATTAAGGAAATAAATTTTGACCTAAACCAAGCCTGCAACTTTCGGAAGCTGCAATTAAATGAGCTAAGCGAACTCCGTGATGAAGCTTATGATAACGCTGTAATCATAAAGAATAGGACTAAGGTTTTTCACGATAAAAATATTTTGAGGAAAACATTTTCACCAGGTCAACAAGTCATTCTTTATGATTCACGATTACACCTTCACGCGGGTAAACTTCGATCTCGGTGGAAGGGACCTTTTGTTGTGCGGTCTGTATACCCGCACGGGGCAGTAGAAGTAGAAAATGTTAAAAACGGCACATTTTTCAAAGTGAATGAACATAGACTAAAGCCGTATTTTTCCACTGACCCCACGGAGGAGCTCCTGTTCTTACAGGAGCAATTTTATTTGGATTAAAATTCCTCCGTCTCATCCCCATGTCATGCATATCACTGCATCATTTTTTTGAATGGAGGTGAGTGAAAAGAGTATGTTTGGGGGAGATTCCTCACTTATATATTTTTCCCCCACTAATAATTCCTCCCAAACTTACAAGTTGTAGATATAGCTATTGGCAACTGTGAGGACACTGTTGAAAACAAGTTTGGGGGAGGTTTGTGCTTATTTTTGCATCAGGTGCATATCATTTGCATAAGCACAAAACATTTCTTTAAAAACCTATAAAAATTTAAAATTTTCAAAATCCATAAAAAATTTAAAATTTTCAAAATTAAAAATTATTTTAATATTTAACATTTTTGTACATAAATATGATAATGAAAGTTTAGATAGTGAAAAATTACATCCATGAGATTAGAAAAATTTAAGAAAACCAAGAAAATTAGAAGTTTTCTTATACGAACTAGTAATAAGTAGTTATGAGCCGTTGTCCCAAGGGTTAGTAAGATGAAGGACGTCACTAATCTGAGGATAAAAATAAGTCTGAAAAATAGTTTCTATTCTGGAAACCAAACATTTTGAACGTTGATACCCTGCTATTCGCACATACACACGTCTTGAAGCCTGGGATAGTAGAGGATAACTTGAAATGCTCTTGTCTTAAAACCAAAAGTATGAAGGAAATTAAAAAAATTGAAGAAAATATAAAGTGGTGAGAAAAATGAACACTGGTTTTGTTATCGCCAAGGCAGCAATAAAAAAATATAGCGAGGGTGCTTCATCATCTAGTGCCCTGAGGCCAACTGGT
Source organism: Agapanthus africanus (assembly GCA_030015575.1). Classification (NCBI taxonomy): domain Eukaryota; kingdom Viridiplantae; phylum Streptophyta; class Magnoliopsida; order Asparagales; family Amaryllidaceae; genus Agapanthus; species Agapanthus africanus. Next base: position 217,628,202 of record CM057340.1, read on the forward strand.
CTGGGAGTCACTGCTAAGCCTTAGGTGGTGCAAGACGAGGAAAATACACCAAGTAAGTAAGCACAGGAGTAATCGGTCGGTTAGTACCTCAAGAAGTATTAACGGTCGCATGAAAGTGTGTGAGCAATCTCATCTAAGTATTCATTAATTAAAAAGTACTTAGGCTGATGGGCAAGAGTATGATAGCTTGAATTGAATTCTCCGGGTGTAGGGATGTCTTTACACACACGCAGGGTTATATGATCGATGTTTGGAAGAAAAATAGGAATGAAGAATAAGACGATGTTTTATTGAGGGAGGACGTGATTTCTGACATCTTTTCATGACTATTAAGATAGGGCTCATGACAATAGAAAAGCTAGCTTAGTTGGAAACCCTAATTTTCAAAGCTTTTCTTTTACAATTCTTTTCTTTAAATGTAAATTTCATGATTTTCCTTTTATTATTGGATTTTGTGGGTGCAATCCGTTGAAAACCTTCAGGAGACAACACTCCTCCTACTAGGGACACCTAGAGGTTTAAAGGCTTGTTGCATGTGCTCAGTGCAATCGTGTTGCCTACGAAAGTGTGCTAGTTAGTTTTTCTTTTTCTTTATTTTCACCTTCTCTTTTTAATAAAACAGTTCGCTCGAGACGACCGAAAATAAATTTGGGGGAATTTGATCAGTCGAAAATACTGCATTTTTAACACGGCAATTTCCCTATCATTTGCACTCATCTAGAAGTGTTCGGTATTCATATTGCACATATTAGCAAAACAGTCATAAAATATCAGTTTGCATGTGTTAGACTTTAAAACCGGCATTTCTAGGGAAATTGACTATATTTCATAGCATGGCATCATTCCTATATTGCGCAACTTGTGTTTCGAAGTCTGTGCAGGAAATTCCAAGAGATCGGTCAAATTTACATAACAAAGACCGATACATTACGCCAACTCAAAGACCTGAGAACTGGTAGCAATCAAGAGGGAAATATTAAATTCAACATATCATAAAAAGGCCTAAACATCAGCCAAAACCAGCAGAGGAAATACCAAGCCCGAAGCCTACAACATAGCCGCGGAACCGCGGCCGGAGCAGGCTTGCGCCGCGGTTCCGCGGCGAGGTGACGTCAGCAAGCTTCAATATTTCTTCCATGTGTTTCCCTCTGGGCCCAACTTCATTTCATATACTTCAAGTTCCAGAATTCTCCAGAGTCTTCTGTCAGATCAGCAAGGATGATTAATTAAGCTAATCTTGATTAAGCTCCTAACAAACTATTTCTAGAAGCTCCCTCTAAATAACTACTTCTAGAAGCCTCTCTAGCTAACTAACTTTTGGAGGGAAATTCAAATTTTGAATCCTAGATCTAGGGTTTTGGAAGTCTATAAATAGGAGCCTAGGTCTAGGGTTAATGGCTAATCAATTTTTAGGGGCTAGTTGTTGAAATTCTTCTTCAATCTCTAATCTCCCCCATTTTCTAACACAAGTTTAGTGACAAACTTGTGCCAAACCCTAACCCTAATCCAAACCTCAAATTCAAGATCCTTTTAGTTCTAGCGAGCAAGTCTTCAACCAACCTTTAGAAGTGAAGCCGGACTTCTACGGAGCACGAGATCCAAGCCGATCCACGACTCAAGGAGCCGATGCAACGCAAGATTCGACGATCAAAGTTCCATCCTCTTGTAGTTCTTGAGAGTTGTAACTAATTGTTGATATAATAAAGGTGAAGATTCTTTAAACTTGCTTTTATTTCAATTCGAGCATTATGATTCTTATTCAATTCTTGAATGTATTCTTCGTGATGATGCTTGAGTAAAACTCCGCTCGTGAAGGAATTGAAACGTTTGTAGAATGATGATGTTGATGAATCTTTAACGTTTTCTTAAGTCTTATAACAATTGTAAATTCTTGAAAATCGATTGATCGATGATCTAGATCGATGCGAATGCGTCTTGATTCCTTTCGCACGATCTAGAGATCAACGATTGATCATTCGATTTTCTAGAAGCTATCTAGTGAGTGTGATTCATCGAATGGACAAAGGATAGGATGAGGAACCCTAATTCTTCGCAAGATCCTTGATCCTCGATGAATCTACATCGATTTAGCATCAACTTGTTAATGGATAAGAAATCGTATTCTTGAATCTTCGTCACATCTTCGATCTAATCGATTTCTACGAGCCTTACTTCAAATCTTGAAACCTAAATTGATTGGAATTCTATCTCTCTTGATTCTTGTTGTTTATTATTTTCTTGATTCTTGATTTGATTTAGTGATTCTTGAAATTCATCGATAAAAATCTTGAATTTCTTTTCTTTTCTATTAAATTTTCAATTCAAACAAAACAAAATACGAACGAATCGCGCAATCCCTGTAGACGATCCGCACTCATTAATGCGCTACAAACCGACACCGTTATTGATTGCGGTCACATAATTCTTTGATTATGAATTCTATTTTCTAAACCGAAACACAAAGATAAGATCAATCAGTCCTTCATGGAGAACCTTTGTGATAAGAACAGTTTGACCAATTGTAGCATAGGAACATCGTTTCCTATCAGAAAAATGTTATCCATATACTATGAGAGCTCATTGTATCATCCTCTTTCTCTCTCCTAGAAAGAAAATCCCTCCCTCTTCCTCTTCCTCTCTCAAGGTTCAAGTGTTCCATGAGTTGGAAATCATGAACCTTTGAGAAAAAACCACCATCACTCTTCTTTACTCAATCTAAGGTATTAGGTTTAGCAAACCAAACACCTTAGTCATCTTTAGGTTGAGATAGGAGCCCAATTTCGAGATCCTCGGGTGGATCCATCTATGGAAAAGAAGAGATGACAATGAGGATCTATTCAAGCGACTATGAGGAGAAAGAAAGAGGAAGAACCACATCAAGAAGAGAAGGAGTTCAAGACCAAGGTATAACCATTCTACATAGTAGTTAGAACTTGTAGAATTTTGTTAGTTTTTGTTTAGCAACGATCCTTCATGAAACGGTCCATGTTACCTAGCTATGGAAAAAATTTCGTTTTACCTATTCCGCCTCCCCGAAAGGACCGGGGTGGGTAACGTGGACCTAACACATACAATACGAGGAATGTGACAGTACTCCCGACAATCTTCTTATAAACACAAGGTTCATCTGGATTTTTGTTGAAATCAAACACTTTGATGACATCATCAAAACAGATGTTCTAACTCCGTGATGCCTGCTTCAATCCATAAATGGATTTAAGAAACCTACATTCTTTCCCGCTGCTCTCACTATCAATGAAGCCCTCTGGTTGATCCATATAAACGTATTCTTCCAAATCACCATTTAGAAAGGCAGTTTTAACGTCCATCTGCCTGATTTCATAGTAATAGTGAGCAGCAATAGCAAGTTGAATCCGAATGGATTTAAGCATGGCTACAGGAGAAAAGGTTTCGTCATAGTCTTTGACGAAATCCTTTCGCCACAAGCCATGCCTTATAGGTCTCCACCTGCTCATTTACACCGATCTTTCTCTTAAAGATCCATTTGCACCCTACGGGTTTTACCCCAGAGGGTACAACATCCAAACTCCATACATTATTGGTGTATATAGACTCCATTTCGGATCTCATAGAATCCAGCCACTTCACAGAGTCACCACTCGTGATAACTTGCTGAAAACTGGTAGGGTCATCATCATCCATGATGCAATCTTCTCTATCATCATCAATGAGAAAACCGTAGTATCTCTCCGGTGGGCAAGAAGTCCTACCAGATCTACGGAGTGGCTGAGGTTTATAAGATTCTGTTGCAACATCAGGTTCAACCAAGTCGTCATTTGTAACTTGTGTCTCTAGAACTATTCTAAATCTACCACATTGCCATCAGTATCATTTGGAAAAATCTCATTTTCTAAAAATGTGGCATGTTGAGAAACAAACACCTTTTGTTCCTCCTAGTGGTAGAAAAGATATCCAAACGAATGTTTTGGATATCCCACAAATATACATTTAACCGATCATGTCTCGAGTTTGTCTGGATTCTGCTTTTTAACAAAAGTCGGACAACCCCAAATCATAACTCGTTTAAGAGATGGTCTCTTCCCATACCATATCTCATATGGAGTGGTAGACACGGTCTTGGTTGGAACTTTGTTCAATAGAAAAGATGCAGTCTCCAATGCATTCCCCCAAAAGGAGAGCGGTAACTCAGCATCACTCGTCATGGATCGTACCATATCCAATAAGGTACGATTCCGCCGCTCTGACACACCGTTATGGTGTTGTGTGTAAGGGGGAGTGAGCTGAGAGAGAATCCGATTCTCTTTTAGGAAGTTCGAAAACTCTGTACTAAGATACTCTCCACCTCGATCTGATCGAAGTATCTTGATGCTCATCCCTGTTTGTTTTAATACTTCAAGTTTGTACTCTTTGAATTTCTCGAAAGCTTCAGTCTTATGCTTTAATAAAAACACATGACCGAATCTTGATAAATCATCAGTAAAAGTTATGAAGTAAGAAAAACCGCCTCTCGCATGTGTAGACATTGGCCTACATACATCACTATGTATGAGGCCCAAGAGTTCTGTAGCTCTCTCTTCATGTCCAGTAAACGGAGTTTTGGTCATTTTCCCTTTGATACAAGACTGACAAGTTGAATAAGATTTATATTCAAAAGGATTTAAATATCCATCTTTATGAAGCTTGTTTAGTCTTGTTCTGTTAATATGACCAAGTCTACAATGCCAAAGAAAAGCTTCATTTATATCTGAAAATTTTCTTTTATTTATGTGTTGCATGTTGAAAACTGTGTGTTGATTTAGGAAGATTATCTCGTTATTAAGTGTACCGTAACCAATCAACTCTTGATTCGGTTTAATGTTCATAATATTGTGCTGCAATACAAAATGATATCCTTCATTGTCTAACAAAGAAACAGATTTATATTACAAAGCATGCTAGGTACATAATAACATGGGTTCAAAACCAATATACAACCCGACGGCAACCCTAGGTGATACTCTCCCACTGAAACTGCATGTACATTGGAACCATTTCCAACTCGGAGAGTGTGATCACCAGGCTTCAAAACTCTTCTATTTCTCAAGCCCTGCACAGAATTGCAGATATGAGAACCCGAACCGGTATCCAATACCCAGGAAGCAGAGTTTATAGAAAAATAGTTTTCAGTCACAAACACACCTGAAGACGAAGCATCACTATGCTTTTTTTCTTGAGATCAAGGTATTCAGTACAGTTCCGCTTCGAGTGGCCCGTCTTCCTGCAGTGGAAACATTCTCCCTTTCCCGACTTCTCAACCTTGGATTTGTCTCTCCCTTATGCCTTCTTGATTCCACCTCTCGGTTTGGTGGATTTCTTCTTATTCTTTCCCTTGGCCTTTGCTTTTGGGACGGAAGAGAAAGATTTTCCAACAATCAGAGAGGGAGACTTTGCCCTGAGCATGCTCTCTGCACTTCTCAACATACTGAGAAGTTTGGGTAGTGACTTCTCTATGTTATGCATGTTGAAGTTCACTATGAATGGAGCAAAGGCAGGGGGAAGAGACTGTAGAACAATATCAACATACCGTTCGTTCTCCATTGTCCATCTGAGTCCCTCAAGCTCTTCAATAAGAGCTATCATCTTCAAAACTTAAGCACCTACTGGCGTGCCAGGAGCAATCCGTATCTGAAACGACTTTCAAGACTCTTCGTATCGCAGGATACGAGATTGCTCCCCATACAACTTTTTTGTATGGAGAAAGATGGATTGAACATCCATCAGCTCGTGCTGCTTTTGATGTGTATTATCCATCGATGCAAGCGCAAGGCATTTGGCAGTAGCATAGTCAATATCCCACGTTTTCCGGATCTCCCTATCCGCAACAGAAGATTCAGGGCCTGGGCTGGGAGGGGCTGAGGCAGTGAGGACATATGATACTTTATCATATGTGAGAGCAATGTTAATGTTCCTCAGCCATGTTAGTTTTGTGTATTCCCTAGAGGCCATTATTGTATATATGATGTATATTATAGTGGATGCTTGGACATATATAGAGAGGACTTTCTTGCTCGACATGATAGTATGCTATCTGGTTGCTCTTTGTATTAACATGTAGACTTGTATTGTGATACTGTCTTTCTCTCACATGTTGATAAAGCACTTAGGATGAGTACTTGACTATGGGGACTATGATGGAGATCATACTAGTGGGGCCAGGGTATTCCATAAGTATATCCTTTAATTGTTCCTAGTCGAGGGTGTATCGAGACAGGGCATCGATATTCCAGAGTAGACTAGCGTATACGCTTCTTGACCTATTTGATGGGCGATGGATGATCCCATATCCATCGGTGTTTGACATCAAAGATGGTATAAGGGTTCTCAGTGGAGACTGGGTACACTGAACGGACTCACCGAGAACTCCTAGTTGGTATTATACCTATCATCAGATAGCAGTTCTCTGGTGACACTGGTACAGGTTAGTCTGTAGACCCGAGATCGTCATAGAATCTTGTGTGATTCCCACTGTGCTTTGATTTCCACCTTTCCATGTTCAAGAGAACGTGTAAAACTTTGGCTTTTGGGTACAGTCCCGAATCACATGGAGGCAATGAGCGATAGGAGGGGATTCATCTCTCCCGGTATTAGGGGTTGATGTTGCGCTGTTCTCGATTGGCTATAACAGGAAGTCCATGTCCGGGGCTGATACGGAGATCTACTGGTAAGTGTTATCAGTAATTTCTCGACCCGTTATGAGCCTCACATCGGCATGACTTATCAGTTACTGGGTCTGACGTTTACCACCCGTAGACTAGATATGCGACATATCAGACGAAGAGACCGGACTGTACGGTAGTGTTACTGATAGGCTTTACATGAGTATAAGCAGACTTGCTTATTGATCTTCTAATCGCTCAATACCCGGGTAGCCATTACGTCCATCTAGTACCGCTGACGGCTTGTGGGTGACTGATATGATCATCACCCACTGCCGGCGTATTGCCGAGTCTTTAGAGTCCTACATAGAGGTTTCCTGGCTCAGGCAAAACGAATTAGGAGCACATATGTGATATGTGCGGGACCGAGATTAATACGAGTATGTGATACCGTATTCTATTCTCGCGATATGTGATATCGGTCGGTTATATATGATATAGCCGGGTGATCAGTCGAAAATACTGCATCTTTAACATGACAATTTCCCTATCAATTGCATTCATCTAGAAGTGTTCGTCATTCATATAGCACATATTAGCAAATCAGTCGTAAAATATCAGATTGCATGTGTTAGACTTTAAAACCGGAACTATAAGGGAAATTGACTGCATTTCATAGCATGGCATCATTCCTATATATCGCAACTTGTGTTTCGAAGTCTGTGCAGGACATTACAGAAGATCGGTCAAATTTACAAACGAAGACTGTTAAAAAGACGCCAACTCATGGATTTGGAATCGGGTATTAATATAGAGGGAATTACACAATTCAACATATCAGATAGCTTTCCCAAAGGCAGCCCAAAGCATCTGAAGAAATTTGGCACATTGAGCCCCTCACGTGACCGCGGATCCGCGGCATAAGGAGGTACGTGCCGCGGATCCGCCGCAGCTCTGACACGTCATCATGAAATTTTAGCTGCAGAACTCTTGTTACAGCTCCCACACTTCATCAAGCTACTTCAATCTCCAAATTACTCCAGAACATTCTGCCAGATCAGCAAGCCATTGGGTTCCTAACTAAACACCCCAAGCTTCCTCAACAAGCTTCACCTAAACTCCATTAAGGACCTAGAACCTTCCCCCTAACCTCCTAGCTTAGGGTAGAAGCTAATCCCCTAACTAACTATTTCTAGAAGCCTCTTCCTCTAACTAACTTTTGGAGGGAAATTCAAAATTCAAAATCCTAGAGCTAGGGTTTGGGAAACCTATAAATAGACCCTTAGGCTCACTTGTTCAACGTTGTTCATTAGTTGTTAAATCCTTGGTTGTTGAATCCTTAGTTGGTCAATCTCTAATCTCCCCCATTCTAGTTCTTCAATCAACAACTACCACCTCAAACCCTAACCCTAATCCAATCCAAAATCAAGAAACCTCAAGATCCTTTGAGTGCAAGCCAAGCAAGTCTTCAAGATCCTTTAGAAGCGGAACCGGACTTCAACGGAGCACGAGATCCAAGCGATCCAAGACTCAAGGAGTCGAGCGACGCAAGAATCGACGATCAAAGTTCCATCCTCTTGTAGTTCTTGAGAGTTGTAACTAATTGTTGGTATAATAAAGGTGAAGATTCTTTAAACTTGCTTATTTTCAATTCGTTCATTATGCTTATATTTCGATTCTTGAATATATTCTTTGTGATGATGCTTGAATAAAACTCCGCTCGTGGAGGAATCGAAACGATTGTAGAATGATGATGTTGATGAATCTTTAAACGTTTTCTCAAGTCTTAAAAAAATTGTAAATTCTTGAAAATCAATTGATCGATGATCTAGATCGGTGCGAATGCGTTCTTGATTCCTTTCGCACGATCTAGAGATCAAAAATTGATCATTCGACTTTCAAGAAGCTATCTAGTGAATGCGATTCATCGAAAGGACAAAGGATAGGATGAGGAACCCTAATTCTTCGCAAGATCCTTGATCCTCGATGAATCTACATCGATTTAGCATCAACTTGTTAATGGATAAGAAATCGTATTCTTGAATCTTCTTCACATCTACAATCTACTCGATTCCTACGAGCTTTACTTCAAATCTTGAAACCTAAATTGATTGGAATTCTATCGATACTTGATTCTTGATGTTTATCATTTTCTTGATTCTTGATTAGAATAGTGATACTTGAAACTCATCGATAAAAATCTTGAATCACGTTTTCTTTTCTTTTTCTATTAAATTTTTGATTCAAACAAAACAAAAAATACGAACGAATCGCATAATCCCTGTGGACGATCCGCACTCGCTAACGCGCTATAATCCGACACCGTTATTGATTACGGTCAAATATTTTTGGTTGTGATTTCTACATCGTTTTCTAAATACCGACACAACATAATCAATCAATCAAATGGCGCCATTGACGGGGATCGAGCGCTAATTCGTTCTATATTGAAATTTGAATTGAAAGATTTATTCCATTACAATTTTGAGATCAAAATTCATGCAAAACACTAAACGATTTGTTGTGGTTTATTGCAAGGAAATCTGGAGCTTTCTGTGCAATTGGAATTTTTTTTGGAGAATTCCAGAGGACTCAAGGAGTGAACAGCAGCTTGCTGTGAAAAATTGTTGCAGAGATCACTCTTTACCACCTCGATTCCGCGGCATAAGCCCCCTCCTGCGGCTGTTCCGCAACAAGCTTGCTGAGTTGATGCACCAAAATCGCTCTATGATTTTCTAACTTTCTTATCTCCTCCTCTGTCTGCTCCAATTAACATTTTGTGCAGGCTTCTTTGCAAAAAAAATCGCAGCGCCGCGCAAAAAGCAAAATTAAATTGTACTTGTTTTGATTTTTGTAGTTGTTTGCATAATTAATACCGACATTAAGGGGCAAAGACCAAATCCAGATTAGGTGGGGAGTTCATTACCCTTCCTAAGCCCCGAAAAATCGCAAAAATTGCATCCGCATTTACCCCAATTAACTAAAAGAAATCTAGAGATGACTCTAAGGACTGTCGCGCTCACTTAGGACAGAAGAAGGCTGTGGGTAATTCATTGCTTATCCGCGTTTCTCTTGCGGTGTCTAAGGTAAGTGTGTCGAAGGCTAGTGGTTACTTAATTAGGCCCACTACTTACGTAGTGGAGAACCTCCCACTTACCTGGCACTTACCTGGCCACAGGAGAGACAAAGAGGCAGTGGAGGATTTATCCTGCGTCTTGTCTTTTGGAAGTTAGGAGCGGTCTAGAGATTTGACCAAGGTGACCCATAGAATTAGGGTTTTGTGTGTTGCATTTGTTGTGTTGCATCATATTTTCAAAAATCCGTCCACTTTTCAAAACAAACACCGGATTCATTCATTCATTTCGCCTAATTATACGTCAACGCCGCCACTTGTACTAACCCTTTTTAGTGCAAGATAGGCTGGACTCGGGATTCTGGTGCCCGTTTAGTTCGCGTACCCTTTATCGACTCTGAAGTCGGTATTTCTCCATTTACTTCTTCTTTACCCACAACCACACCCACATCGATGGATCCGCCTCCAACGAATTTCTTTAACACTAATCTGCCGCCGTCCGTTGGTGCGCAGAATCTACCCCGCATCTCTCTCCAAGAGAGGTGCTATCCACTGCGAGGTCCTCTTTCGACCTGCTTATCCATTCCACCTGCCAACGGGGATAATTTTGAAATTAAACCCCAATACATAAACCTTTTACCCAAATTCCTCGGACTCGAGACTGAGGACGCTTACGTTTTCATTACCAAATTTGAAAACGCATGCGCAATGATGGAAACGTCACAACTTTCAGTGGATGCTATGAGTCTACGACTTCTTCCATTTACTTTGTGCGATATAGCCGAGAAGTGGCTATATAACACTACCGCACACTCTATTACGAATTAGGAAGAATTCGTCGCGGCATTCCTTAAGAAATTTAACACAATGCAAAAGACAGCTCGAATCCGTAGCGAACTTAATCAATTTACCCAGCTTCCTACTGAACCATTTTCAAAATGCTTTGAACGTTTCACGGATCTTTTGGTTCAATGTCTTCATCATGGCATCCCGAGATGGGATCTTTGCCGAATCATATATGAGGGCATTAACCCAAACACTAAACAGAACCCTGAAAACATGTGTCAAGGCACTTTTATGACCAAGGATGATGGGGAAGCATGGAAATTTTTAGAAGAGTTCGCTGAAAAATCATTACAATGGAAGAGTGGAACCCAATCATTGAATAGGGGTGGCGTGCACCAAATTGATATGTCCATAGGTGTTCGAGCTGAGATGGCAGCAATGCAAATGAAGCTCGACGCTATGGAACACAAATTTTCTGCAGCCTCCCTAAACCCAATGTCGCTTCCCAAAACTGTATGTGGCTGCTGTTCTGATCCTTCTCATTTGACGGAAGAATGTCCACGAAATTCTCCATTTCAAGGTCATGAGCATACCAATGCCACATTTCAAAGACCTAGAAACGATCCATTTTCTTCCACATATAATCAGGGTTGGAGGAATCACCCGAATTTTTCCTGGAACCAACAACAATCTCAAAATACGGTTCCAAGCCAAAATAGTTTTCAAAAGGCTCTTCCACCATAACAGCAACCACTTCAACTAACTCAGCACCCCTACCAGTCACAAAATTTCCACAGCCAGGTCAACACTTCTGCACAGTCTAATCCTATGCAGTTGACCAGTTCTGACGAACTCTCTCAATTCACTCAAACCATGAAATCACCCTTGTCAAATTTCATAGAGGTTTCGGGTGAGGTTAGATCTTCCGTCAGTGAGATAAAGAAAAACTCAGCGTCCCAAGCTGAGAGTATCAGATCGATGGAAGCTGAAATCGCACGACTTAAAGCCGAAATGAGTGCGAGAGAAAAAGGGAAACTTCCTTCTCAACCCCTACCGAATCCTGGGCATTACAATGTAAATTCCGTCACAACGTTGAGATCAGGAAAAGTGCTGAATAACCATGTCGGCGAAGGAATTGATGATATTGAAAATCCTATCAATAACACCCCGGCTGAGACCTTTCCTCACACACACACACACTTCTACTTCTGATCCTTGTTCTTCTACCCCACCACCTTCTCGCAAGCCTATTCTCCATTTCCCACTAGGCTCGACACCTCAGTGTAGCCCTTCTAGTTCTCCACAGACGGTCCCCACAACTCTTTTGGGATCACGTCTACCCCTTCTTCCTTCTCCTATGATGGACCCAGCTCTTATTGCGAAAGCTCCTTACCCGAATCGGTTAAGGGGTAACAAAATGAGTCCACATATGGAGAAAATTATGAAAATGTTCAAACAGGTTAACATGAACATCCCTTTCCTAGATGCTATTCAGCAAGTCCCCGCTTATGCGAAAATTCTTAAGGACTTGTGCTCTAGGAAGAGGAAGACTCAAGTGCCGAAGAAGGTTTTCATGTCTAATAAAATTAGCACTGCTTTTATCCCCCAGCTACCAAAGAAACGTAAGGACCCAGGATGTCCAACAATATCGATTTCTATTGGGGGTAAAAACATAAATCGTGCTCTTTTATACCTTGGCGCAAGTGTTAACCTACTTCCATATTCTGTATATGAGCAACTAGGGATTGGAGAGTTGAAACCTGCTCGCTGCACTCTCCAAATGGCTGACCGTTAAATCCCCAAACCAAGGGGTGAACTAGAGGATGTGTTGATAAAGATCGGGGAATTTGTATTCCCTGTAGACTTCATTGTACTCGATACACAGCCTGTAGAAAACCCCCGGGGCCAAATTCCGGTGATTTTGGGTCATCCTTTCCTTGCCACTTCCAACGCTGTTATTAACTGTAGAAATGGTTCAATGAACTTATCATTTGGAAATATGACCATTGAACTAAACATGTACAAAGTTGGAAGTCAGCCATCAGAACCCTCTGCTCATATTCTTGATGTGTGCTCTGTCCACGAGATCGCTCCCGATAGTTGCGGAGTCGAGGAACTTTGCTTTACGGATCTCGACGACACTACCACATTACTGTTTGATCTTACACATGATCTTTGTAAGGTCATTTTTCCTACACTTGAGTCCTACACTCCTGACTTTTCTCCACCCGAGTCTGTATCTTTCACAGGCTCTGAGCTTCTTTGTAACTCCAAAAATCACTCGATGATCCCACCTTCTATCATTTCTCCGCCTGAATTAGATCTCAAAATTTTACCTTCGCATCTTAAATATGCTTATTTAGGTGAGAATGAGTCTTTACCGGTTATCATATCCGCTTCTCTAGCATCAGAGCAAGAGAATACACTTTTATCGGTATTGAGAGCTAATAGAGAGGCGTTTGATTGGACTATGGCGGACATCAAAGGAATTAGTCCCTTGATTGTTGAACATCATATATATGTGATGGATGATGCCAGACCAACCCGAGAACCACAGAGACGGTTAAATCCCGCCATGAAGGAAGCGGTGATGAAAGAGATTGTCAAATGCCTTGATAATGGTATTATATACCCAATCTCCGATAGCCAATGGGTGAGTCCTATACATGTTGTTCCTAAGAAATCCGGCATCACTGTTATTACTAAAGAGGCAAATGAGTTGATTCAGACACGCTCCCAAACTGGGTGGCGTGTATGTATTGATTATAGAAAACTCTATGCTGCCACGTGGAAAGACCACTTTCCTTTACCATTCATTGATCAAATGCTGGAACGCTTAGCCGGACGAGAGTATTATTGTTTTATGGACGGATACTCAGGCTATAATCAGGTCCCCATCACCAAAAAGGATCAAGATAAAACCACTTTTACTTATTCTTTTGGTACCATTGCTTACAGTCGCATGCCCTTTGGGTTATGCAATGCTCCCGCTACCTTTCAGCGGTGTATGATGGGGATATTCTTTGACATGGTAGAGAATTTTCTGAAGATCATTATGGACGATTTCTCTATTTTTGGAGAATCTTTTTCTGATTGCCTATCGAATCTTGACACAGTTCTTACTCATTGCAAAGAGAAGAACTTAACTTTGAATTGGGAAAAATGCCATTTCATGGTCCAAAAGGGAATTGTACATGGACATGTTATTTCACAAAAAGGCATTGAGGTTGACAGAGCTAAGATAGGTGTCATTCAAAATCTTCCTCATCCCAAAAGCGTCAAGGACATTCGATTTTTCCTTGGCCATACGGGTTTTTATAGGAGATTCATTAAGGATTTTATCAAAATTGCCAGACCTTTAACTCTTCTCCTGGCCAAGGATACGACCTTCCATTTTGACTCGGATTGTGAGGCAGCATTCGACTCATTTAAACACTCACTCACTTCATCCCCCGTTCTATCGTCTCCAAATTGGGACTACCACCTTGAGCTGATGTGTGATGCATCCGATTTTGCAGTATGTGCAGTCTTAGGACAACACATTCAAAAGATGCCACACGTGATCTACTATGCGAGTAAGACCCTGAATGATGCTCAAATCAATTATACAACCACCGAAAAGGAACTTTTGGCGGTTGTATTTGCATTAGAAAAATTCAGGCCTTACTTAATTGGCTCTCCTATAGTTGTGTACACTGACCTTTCCGCTTTAAAACATCTTATGGCGAAGAAAGATGCAAAAGGTCGGCTAATACGTTGGATCCTTCTGTTACAAGAATTTGATCTTGTTATCAAAGATAAGAAAGGATGTGAAAATGTAGTAGCCGACCATCTTTCACGCATCTCTTCTTCCCCTGTGACCCTGCGGATCAATGATTCGTTTCCAGACGAACGACTCTTGAGCGTATCCAATGAACCATGGTTCAGGGATATTGTGAACTATCTTGTCACGGGACTTATACCCAGCGATTGGTCAAAACAGGACAAATACCATTTTCTATCCCAAGCAAAACACTTTTACTAGGACGATCCATATTTTTTTAAATATTTTCCTGATCAGATCATTCGCCGGTGTGTCCCGAAAGACGAGTTCAAGAGTGTTCTTTCTTTTTGTCATGATCAGGCCTGCGGGGGTCACTTCGGTCCTAAAAAGACGGCGGAGAAGGTTTTGCAATGTGGATTTTATTGGCCGACCTTATTCAAGGACGCATTTGACTATTGCAAAACCTGCACACAATGTCAGTACACGGGTAGAATTTCCCGGAGAAATGAAATGCCTCAGCAACCTATCTTGGTTGTTGAAATTTTCGATGTTTGGGGCATTGATTTTATGGGTCCCTTTCCCAACTCCTTTAGGAATCTGTACATACTACTGGCGGTTGATTATGTCTCAAAGTGGGTTGAAGCCATTCCATGTCACACTAATGACAGGAAAGTTGTCATTAAGTTCTTGAAAGAGAATATCTTTTCGCGATTTGGACACCCACGCGCTATCATTAGCGATAATGGGACACATTTCTGCAACAGGTCTTTCGAGACTCTGATGCGAAAATACGCAATCAACCACCGACTTTCTACACCCTATCATCCCCAAACAAGCGGGCAGGCTGAGATCTCAAACAGACAGATAAAACTAATCCTGGAGAAGACTGTTGCTAAGAATAGAAAAGACTGGTCGACCAAACTGACGGATGCTCTTTGGGCATTCCGAACTGCATTTAAAACCGACCTAGAGATGTCTGCATATAGGATACTGTTTGGGAAGGCATGTCCCTTACCCGTTGAGATTGAGCATAAAGCATTGTGGGCTATTAAGGAAATAAATTTTGACCTAAACCAAGCCAGCAACTTTCGGAAGCTGCAAATAAATGAGCTAAGCGAACTCCGCGATGAAGCTTATGATAACGCTGTAATCATAAAGAATAGGACCAAGGTTTTTCACGATAAAAACATTTTGAGGAAAACATTTTCACAAGGTCAACAATTCCTTCTTTATGATTCACGATTACACCTTCACGCGGGTAAGCTTCGATCTCGGTGGAAGGGACCTTTTGTTGTGCGGTCTGTATACCCGCACGGGGCAGTAGAAGTAGGAAATGTTAAAAACGACATATTTTTCAAAGTGAATGGACATAGACTAAAGCCGTATTTTTCCACTGACCCCATGGAGGAGCTCCTGTTCTTACAGGAGCCATTTTATTTGGATTAAAAATTCCTCCGTCTCACCTTTATGTCCTATATATCACTTTATCATTTTTTGAATGGAGGTGAGTGAAAAGAGTAAGTTTGGGGGTGATTCCTCACTTATATATTTTGCCCCCACTAATAAATTCCTCCCAGGCTTAGAGGTTTTGTAGATATAACGGTTGGCAACAGTGAGGACACTGTTGAAAACAAGTTTGGGAGAGGTTTGTGCTTATTTTTTGCATCATTTGCATATTATTTGCATAAGCACAAAACATTTCTTTAACAATTTATGAAAATTTAAAAATTTTCAAAAACCCATAAAAATTTAAAATTTTCAAAATATAAAAATATTTTAATATTTAAACATTTTTTGCACATAAATAAGATAATAGAAGTTTAGATAGTGAAAAATTACATCCATGAGATTAGAAAAATTTAAGAAAACCAAGAAAATTAGAAGTTTTCTTATACGAACTAGTAATAAGAAGTTATGAGCCGTTGTCCCAAGGGTTAATAAGATGAAGGACGTCATTAATCTGAGGATAAAAATAAGTCTGAAAATTAGTTTCTATTATGGAAGCCAAACATTTTGAACGTTGTTACCCTGCTATTCGCACTTACACACGTCTTGAAACTCGGGATAGTATAGGATACCTTGAAATGCTCTTGTCTTAAAGCCAAAAGTATGAAGGAAATAAAAAAAATGAAGAAAATATAAAGTGGTGACAAAAATGAACACTGGTTTTGTTATCGCCAAGGCAGCAATAAAAAAATATAGCGAGGGTGCCTCTTCACCTAGTGCCCTAAGGCCAACTGGTCTGGGAGTCACTGCTAAGCCTTAGGTGGTGCAAGACGAGGAAAATACACCAAGTAAGCAAGCACAGGAGTAATCGGTCGGTTAGTACCTCAAGAAGTATTAACGGTCGAATGAAAGTGTGTGAGCAATCTCATCTAAATATTCATTAATTAAAAAAGTACTGAGGCTGATGGGCAAGAGTACGATAGCTTGAATTGAATTCTCCGGGTGTAGGGATGTCTTTACACACACGCAGGGTTATATGATCGACGTTTGGATTAAAAATAGGAATGAAGAATAAGACGATGTTTTATTGAGGGAGGACGTGATTTCTGACATATTTTCATGACTATTAAGATAGGGCTCATGACAACCGAAAAGGTAGCTTAGTTGGAAACCCTAATTTTCAAGGCTTTTCTTTTACAATTCTTGTCTTTAAATGTAATATTCACGGTCTTCCTTTTATTATTGAATTTTGTGGGTGCAATCCGCTGAAAACCCTCAGGAGACAACACTCCTCCTACTAGGGACACCTAAAGGTTTAAAGGCATGTTGCACGTGCTCAGTGCAATCGTGTTGCCTACGAAAGTGTGCTAGTTAGTTTTTGTCTTTCTTTATTTTCTCCTTTATTTTTTAATAAAAAGTTCGCTCGAGACGATCGAAAATAACTTTGGGGGAATTTGATCAGCCGAAAATACTGCATCTTCAACACGGCAATTTCCCTATCAATTGCATTCATCTAGAAGTGTTTGGCATTCATATAGCACATATTAGCAAATCATTCGTAAAATATCAGATTGCATGTGTTAGATTTTAAAACCGGCACTATAAGGGAAATTGACTGCATTTCATAGCATCGCATCATTCCTATATATCGCAACTTTTGTTTCGAAGTCTGTGCAGGACATTACAGAAGATCGGTCAAATTTACAAACGAAGACTGTTAAAAAGGCGCCAACTCATGGATTTGGAATCTGGTATTAATATAGAGGGAATTACACAATTCAACATATCAGATAGCTATCCCAAAGGCAACCCAAAGCATCTGAAGAAATTTGGCACACTGAGCCCCTCATGTGACCGCGGGTCCATGGCATAAGGAGGCACGTGCCGCGGATCCGCTGCAGCTCTGACACGTCATCATGCAATTTCAGCTGCAGAACTCTTGTTACAGCTCCTACACTTCATCAAGCTACTGCAATCTCCAGATTACTCCAGAACATTCTGCCAGATCAGCAAGCCATTGGGTTCCTAACTAAACACCCCAAGCTTCCTCAACAAGCTTCACCTAAACTCCATTAAGGACCTAGAACCTTCCCCCTAACCTCCTAGCTTAGGGTAGAAGCTAATCCCCTAACTAACTACTTCTAGAAGCCTCTTCCTCTAACAAACTTTTGGAGGGAAATTCAAAATTCAAATTCCCAAAGCTAGGGTTTGGGAAACCTATAAATAGACCCCTAGGCTCACTTCTTCAGGGTTGTTCATTAGTTGTTAAATCCTTGGTTGTTGAATCCTTAGTTGGTCAATCTCTAATCTCCCCCATTCTAGTTCTTCAATCAACAACTACCACCTCAAAACCTAATCCCAATCCAATCCAAAATCAAGAATCCTCAAGATCCTTTGAGTGCAAGCCAAGCAAGTCTCCAAGATCCTTTAGAAGTGGAACCGGACTTCAACGGAGCACGAGATCCAAGCGATCCAAGACTCAAGGAGTCGAGCGACGCAAGAATCGACGATCAAAGTTCCATCCTCTTGTAGTTCTTGAGAGTTGTAACTAATTGTTGATATAATAAAGGTGAAGATTCTTTAAACATGCTTATTTTCAATTCGAGCATTATGCTTATATTTCGATTCTTGAATATATTCTTTGTGATGATGCTTGAATAAAACTCCGCTCGTGGAGGAATCGAAACGATTGTAGAATGATGATGTTGATGAATCTTTAAACGTTTTCTAAAGTCTTAAAACAATTGTAAATTCTTGAAAATCAATTGATCGATGATTTAGATCGGTGAGAATGCGTTCTTGATTCCTTTCGCATGATCTAGAGATCAAAAATTGATCATTCGACTTTCAAGAAGCTATCTAGTGAATGCGATTCATCGAAAGGACAAAGAATAGGATGAGGAACCCTAATTCTTCGCAAGATCCTCGATCCTCGATGAATCTACATCGATTTAGCATCAACTTGTTAATGGATAAGAAATCGTATTCTTGAATCTTCTTCACATCTACAATCTACTTGATTCCTACGAGCTTTACTTCAAATCTTGAAACCTAAATTGATTGGAATTCTATCGATACTTGATTCTTGATGTTTATCATTTTCTTGATTCTTGATTAGAATAGTGATACTTGAAACTCATCGATAAAAATCTTGAATCACGTTTTCTTTTCTTTTTCTATGAAATTTTCGATTCAAACAAAACAAAAAATATGAACGAATCGCACAATCCCTATGGACGATCCGCACTATCTAATGCGCTACAATCCGACACCGTTATTGATTGCGGCCAAATATTTTTGGTTGTGATTTCTACATCGTTTTCTAAATACCGACACAACGGAAAATCGATCAATCACCGGGTTATCGAATCATGTGTTGATTCGATAAATGGATATATATAATATTTATCGGTTATATGTGATATAGACGGATTATTTAATCAAGTATTGATTTGATAATTTAATGTATAATTATATATTTGATATATTAATTTACATTAACTAATATTTGCTCACTTGTCCATTTCTTTTTCTCACATGTGCAAACTTGATATATATATGTGATATATATTATTTGTGTTTTCTTTTTGTCATGCTTGATAATACATGCAACATGGGTGCATGAGACTCACACCATATTTTAGATTATATATTAGGTTTTTTTATTTATCTAAGTAATTCATAATTAGATAGAATTAGTCATGGCTATGAAGCTTGTAGTAGCCATTGACTTAGTCCACTAATTTGTTTTACATAAGATATTTATTAACCTAACCATAATCTTTAGCCATGGTTATGTCTCTACAAGGGTTAATATGAAATATTATCTCACCCATGGTTGCTATTCTCACACACAGCATTATCTCTTCATCTTCTTCTTCATCAAGAGCTTAGATCTCTAGGTTTATCAGAGGTAGGGAAAATTAGTGAGAAAAAGAATTCTAAAGTGAGCAAAAATCCTACTTCATCATCCTCTACTAGATTAGCCATTTAGTTTAGGGTGTTAGATTCACTAATCCCTAATTAGTGAAGAGGTAGCTTGAGTTAGAGTCTCCTCAAAGTAGATCATCTTCGGCCTCGAAGATCATTGAGCAAGCTCGTTAATTTCGACTAGTGGAGCCTACGGAGAGTCCGGAACACCACTACTTGGAGCGAAGGGACTTCTACACGGAGCATTTGAAGTGACGGACAGGTCTACAAAGGTAGTATTCCATATTCACTCAGATATAAAGATGTTTACATATTGTATTGTCTAATTCTCAAGTTAAGATTCTAAGGTTAGGGTTATGTAGCATGGCAATTTTTTTTAAAATGGCAAGGAAGATGCCTCCCGAAACCTTGCTGTCATGCTATGCATCCCAACAATGGTATCAGAGCCAAGCTATAGAATTAGACGATGTTTGTTAGATTACGAAAATGAAACTACTCCTAAACTTGAAAAATTGAAATCTAGTTTCTGTCGATTTTTAAAAGGCCTAGAAATTTTTTTTAAGCAACTACAGAATGTTATATGAGATGTAACAGGAAAACTGAACAAATATGAACCCATTTCTCCGGTTTTGACATGGTGACATTCCCAGAATTTCCGGGATGGCCGGTCCCCTCTGGTCTATTTTGGTTCGTATTCGTTTAGTGTTCTGGTCTCTGGGTTTTGGTGTTTCAGGTGTTGCTTGTTTTTGCTGAAATTTCATGAGATGTTAAATTTCTGAAAAGGCAATTCGGAGTGTTTCGTAATTGTAATTCTATCATTATTTCAGGTCATTTAGACGGCGTTAAAAAGTTCGAACGGATATCAATAACCCATTTTCTCCGTCGTTGGAAATTTGCCAAGAGTTGGATTTTTTCCAAGTTAAAGAACATTCAAAAATCATGCAAATAATGCGCTGGACCCTCTAGAAGAACGAAACACTAACTCGATTATTCGACCGAAATAACCGCCGCCAAACCCTAGGGTTTCCGGTAGTTCCGCGGCGCCATAGGTGAGGCAAGGGTTGGCCCTTCTACGGTTGGTCCATCGATACTGTGGCATGTTCTGAGTATTTTTAAACTGTGCTCAAGTGTTGAGCTCTTTGGGAAATTTTAGGTGTTTGTTGATTCGATCGGAATGTTTAACATCGTCTAGCTATTTGTGGAATGAGATACAATATTTAGAATTCATATTGTTAGGCATGAAATCCGAACTATGCGATATTTCGGGTTTATGATGTCTAAGGTGATTGTGGATTCCAAATGTTGTAGTTTGACATTTTCTTTTCTCTGACCGTAAGTGAAATATGTGGTGTATCGCCGTTTTTGCTGCTATATGTCAACGACAATTATGATACGCATATTTGCTTACGTTGATGACATGTGATGTTATGTGTTGCTGGGATATGTTATATTGGATCGTCGTGATTTGAATAGCCGGGTTTTTTTTATGTGAGATGAGAGTTTTTCATTTTCATTCATGTCAAAAACTTGTATATAATATTCTTTTATTGGGGCACTTCCGGGTTGAGGATGATGTCACCATTGTTGTATATTATTTACTTTTCCGCATTAGGATAGACCCAAGGAGGGGAGCACAAGTTGTTAGTTGTATATATGCCCTAGAGGCCATTGTTGTACATATGATGTATATTATAGTGGATGCCTGGATATATATAGAGAGGACTTTCTTGCTCGATATGATAGTATGCTATCTGGTTTCACTTTGTCTAAACATGTTGACTTGTATTGGTTTACTTTCTTTCTCTCACATATTGATAAAGCCCTTAGGATATGTACTCGACTACTAGGACTATGATGCAGATCATACTAGTGGGGCCAGGGTAGTCCAAGAGTACATCCTATAACTGTTCCTAGTCGAGAGAGTATCGAGACAGGGCATAGATACTCCAGAGTAGACTAGCGTATACGCTTCTCGAACCATATGATAGGCGATGGATCATCCCATATCCATTGGTGTTTGATATCAGAGATGGTATACGGGTACTTAGTGGAAACTGGGTACACTGAACGGACTCGCCGAGAACTCCTAGATGGTTTTATACCTATCGTCAGATAGCAGTTCTCTGGTGACACTGGTGCTGGTTAGTCTGTAGACCCGAGATCGTCATAGAGTCTTGTGTGATTCCCACTGTGCTCTGATTTCCACCATAACACGTTCACGAGAACGTGCAAAACGGTGGGTTTTGGGTACAGTCCCGAATCACATAGAGGCAATGAGCGATAGGAGGGGTTTCGTCTCTCCCGGTATCGGGGGTTGATGTTGCGCTGTGTTCGATTGGCTATAACTGGAAGTCCTTGGCCAGGGCTGATATGGAGATCTACTTGTAAGTGTTATCAGAAGTTTCTCGACCCGTTATGAGCCTCACATCTACATGACTTCTCGGTTACTAGGGTCTGACGTTCACTACCCCTAGATGGATATGCGACATATGATACGGAGAGACCGGACTGTACGGTAGTGTTACTGATTGGTTCGATGGGAGTTCTGAAAGCTTCGCTGGTTTTCTTATGATCGCTCAATACCCGGCTGGCCGTTACGTTCGGCTGACCGCTTGCGGCTTGTAGGTGTTTGATATGATCATCACCTATTGCCGGTGTATTGACGAGTCTTAGAGTCACACACAGGAGTTTTCTAGCTCAGGAGAAACGATGTGGTGTGCATATGAGATAGGCGCGGGGAACCGATTGAATGCGGGTATATGATACGGCATGTTAATCGGGCGTTTTTCTATTTGTCGGGTCATATGTGATAAGACCGGTTTGTTAAATCAAGTATTGATTTAACATTTGACTTTTAGTTTAATTCTTTAATTAAACCATTTTTCTTTGTTGAAGATGTATGCACATGTTGATATGTATGGACACATACATACATACAAAGTGTCATGGTTGATGATACACTAATGGTTGCAATGCTAGACACACATGGTTGAATAATATATATATATATATATATATATATTGTATTTGGATTAAAAGTGGCAAATGGAAATTAAATCATTAATGGGTACTTCTACACTCTTCTTTGGTTTGACCTTTCTTTAACCCATGGTTCAGTTTTCATTTGGACTTTAACCCAAATGAAAAATATCTAGATATTATTGTACCATGGTTTATGATGAGAAAATGAAAATATATATACTTTCTTTTCTCATTTATTCAAAAAAAGCTTAACCATTATCTTTTGACAAAAGCTTTAGCCACCATTATCTTCTTCTTCCTCCATGATCTCTTGAGTTTTCATTTGAGTGAGGTTGATAAAAAGAAAGGGTTTTAATTAGAGAATACAAACCACCTCATCATTCTACACCTCTCTAGCCTATTTGTGTAGGGTGTTTTGCAATACTTCTTTGAAAGACCAAGTAAAGCAAGGTGCTTTGGGCAAAGGGACTTCGGGTGGATCATCATGGAGAAAGAAGGTTGCTAGCGATCCATTCCAAACACTCAAATGTCCAAGGAGTCGCCAAGGGAAGACTACAAAGGTTGTAATTTCTTCACTTAGTGTTACAAGAGTTCTTTGTATGTGATACAATTTGTTGTTACCCTAAATATTCTAGTTAAGATTCATGATTTGTTTGCTTTGCACCTCTCTAAATTTTAAAGTGGCATGTGTGATGCTACCAAACAATAGACTAGGTGCATGGAAACCCAACAGTGGTATCAGAGCCTAGCTAGAATTTTAGACACGGTGTTAATACAATTAAGAAAACGAAATCAACTCCGAAATACGATATTTGTAACCCTTAATATTGCTCTCTGGAAATTTTGTAAAAAGTCGTTTAAATTTTTTTTAGCAACTGCAGAAATTAGTATGAGATGTACTAAGAACACTGGAGAAATACGGAGCATTTCCACCTCAATAAATCCGAGCACATTGGCCATATGGCCGGCCTGCTCGGCCATCCTAGCCCCAAACTGCTCCGTATTTCTACTGTGGCCTTCTCTATAGGATTTGGGGTTTCAGGTATTGTTTGCTTAGCCCAGTTTTTCTTGTGATGATTATTTGGTTCAGATGCTATTTCGTAGTGTTTCGCAGTCGTATAATTTAACACCGTATTGGTAACCTTGACAATGTTTAGCAGTTCGAACGAACTTCGAACACCACATTTTGTACCCCGCTGAAATTTCCAAGTGTTGCAATTTTCCCTAGTTGATTGCATTCGTAAAATCGTGCAAGTATCCCTATGGCCCCTCTAGAAGAATATAATAAGCTTAACTCGATTCTATGCCCACGAAACATCGATCAAACCCTAGGGTTTGCCGTAGTTCCATGGTGCCATAGGTGAGGCATTGGTTAACCCCTTCTACGGCTGGTCCATAGACACTGTGGCATGATTTTTGAGTATTTTGACTTTGCTCAAATGTTGAGCTTTCGGGGTAATTTGTGGGTGTATGTTGATTCGATCGAACCGTTAAACATCGTCTTGATATATCTGAATAAGATACAATATGTGGAATTCACACTGTTAGGCATGAAATCCGTATTATGTGATATTTCGGGTTTACGATGTCTAAGATGATTGTGGATTCCAAATATTGTAGTTTTTCACTTTCTTTTCTTCGACCGTAAGTGTAGTATGTGGTGTATTGCCAATTTCGTTGCTATACATCAACGATAATCGGGATATACATACTTGCTTAGGTTGATGATATGTGATATTATGTGTTGCTGTGATATGTTATATTGGATCGTCGTGTTTTGAATAGCCTGTTGTTTTATGTGAGATGAGGGTTTTTATTTTCATTCATGTAAAATTCATTGTATGTAATATTCTTTTATTGGGGCATTTCCGAGTTGAGGATGATGTCACCATTGTATATCATTTACTTTTCTGCATTAGGATAGACCCAAGGAGGGGAGCATAAGTAGCCGGTTTCTAGGGTCCAGTAGGAGGCCAAATCGAGGAATCGAGACCGGGTCTCCTAACCCTAGAATTGGTAGGGTTGCTTGCCGATCTCGTAGGGGTCTAGGGATGTGGGTTTGGCTATTCATCGCGACCGTGGAATCCCTGTTTTATACAGGCTCAAAATAAAACACGGACCTCCTAGTATATGTAATATTTCATATGATTCTTCTGCTGGTGATATATACTGTGATGTGATCATATTATATGCATGAGACGAATACTTTATTATTGTATATATGATATATAATATACGTTGGTTATGTTTTACACCCGCGCTAGTCCCGCCCCGTTATGCTATTAGTTAAGTAACCTAACGGTGCATAACGGGACACTGTGGCGAATGCGGATGGCATAAGCGTACGTTGTATTTTCGTTTCTTCTGTGATGCTTAGGAAGCTTAAATGATGGGATTCATTAATGAGATTAATGAAAGAAAAAGAAACCTAAAAGATGTTGTAGAATCAAATTTATAAAAAGGGTAGCTCTAGTTTTTTGCTTTGCATAGCGGCATTCCTTGTAGAATATCCAGCACCTTATTCGATAAGGAAAGAGCCGAGATCCCTTCACCAGGAGTGACCACTTTTACGAAACTCGCAGATGCTACAAACACACGGTTTAGTTTTTGATTGCTTCTATAGTTCTTTCTATGTATTGTCGTATTTGTGAAATATCCTGCACCTTATTCGATAAGGAAAGAGCCGAGATCCCTTCACCAGGAGTGATCTCTTTAGCCAAACTAGTAAAAGCCTCAAAAACACTCCTTTTCAAAATCACTTGTTACTACAACGATATCAAGTTCATTACACTCATGGTTTTCTGAAAAACCTGCATATCCTTCCATCTTTTCAGATGAGTCCTATTTAGTATTCGTGCTACGTTTGTTGACCTCCATCAAGGCGTAGTGTGCGGGTAGCTGACTAGTATTTATCTGCTGCATATGATGCGATTGTTTTAGGGTAGTCGTACGACCTTGTTGACCTCCGTCAAGGGTCGTTCTGGTGGGTTTAATTCAATCAGGAAATGACGGGTTGAACTTGAATAGTAGACAACGGTTTTTTGACCTCCGTCAAGGTCATAGGACGCTAAGGGAAGAATATTATCGGGAATTTCAAGTGTTGAGATTTGCAATGAGATTACATACCTTCTAAGAAATAGTTGGATCCTGATACCCACTGTGAGTAAGAGTTACTCCTGGGAGAGTTTTACAAACGACAATTAGCCGATCAAGTAGGCGTCTAGAAATGTGTTAACGGGGTTATGCCTCTGGAAAAATGAGGTTTATTCTAATTAGGTCCGTGCGAAAGCACGGGGAACCTCCCTCAAAGTACCAACACTGGCCTAGCCGAAAGATTGGCGAACTTGTAAACTGTAATTAATCTCGGCTAGTCTTACCTTTTAGGGTTTGAAGGAAGATTTGATGAAAACAGTGGGAGCCATCCTAATTAGATAAGATAATAACCAATCTAATCTTGCAAGAGCATACGCTAAAGTGTTTTTTTCTCTCTCTCTCTCCAGGTAGCGACCATGTCAGGCCTTAATCAAGATAATAATATGGATGTATTGACCGAACCCGCTTATTATACTGAGCATGGGAACGTTGGTCCCATTCTTTCTTATAAATGTTATAAGTCGGAACAGGGAATAGGAGAATATCCGGATTCTCATGCCGCCCAAACGAAGAATAAGTATGTTGATGTGTCTTCTTCGGGTGTTTTAGTCATCGAGAACTGTTTCTCAGTTCACTATACGTCCTAGGTATTAGATAACGGATCGGGATCCCACATATGTAATATGTTACATGGGCTAAGGAAAGGTAGGGAACTGGGAGAGGGTGATCATTCCATAAGAGTACGGAATGGTGCAAATGTTGCAGCCAAAGCCGTTGGCGAATATCACCTTGTGTTACCAAATGGTAATACATTGATTCTGAATGAATGCTATTACATTCCGACCATGATATGCAATATTATATCAGTTTCTTTATTGAGTAAAGAAGGATTTAATTTTGTAGTACAGGATAATGTTATGAACATCTTCCTGAATCAAAAGTTGATTGGATCAGGCTCGTTAAATAATGGCATATACGTTCTGAATCAAACTACAGTCCTTAATGTACAATGAGTTCCTGGACTATCTAAAAGAGAATGGGATTCTCTCTCAGCTTACTCCTCCTTATACACCACAATACAACGGTGTATCGGAGCGGAGGAATCACACTCTATTAGATATGGTGCGCTCTATAATGAGCACTGCTGAGTTGCCTATTTCCTTCTAGGGGTATGCGCTTGAGACAGCCATATACCTATTGAATAGAGTTCCAACCAAATCAGTGCCTACCACTGCATATGAGATATGGAATGGGAAGAGACCATCTCTTAAACGAGTTAAGATATGGGGTTGTCCGGCCTATGTTAAAAAGCAAAATCCGGACAAGCTCTAAGCATGATCAATTCATTTCATGTTTGTGGGATATCCAAGCAATTCTTATGGATATCTTTTCTACCTAACTGAGGAACAAAAGGTGTTTGTTGCTCAACATGCTACCGTTTTAGAAAAGGAATTTTTTGTCAAAGAAATTAGTAGCAATGAGGTAGAACTGGAAGAAGTTCCAGCTACACAAACTGCAACGGAAGATTTAGTGGAACAAGAGGATTCAGTAGTTCCTAACGAACACCAACCTCTCCGCCGATCTAATAGGGTTCCTTATCCATCTGATAGATACTACGGTTTTCTCATTGATGGTGGGAGCGAGGATTGGATCATGGAAGATGATAACCCATCTAGCTTCGAGCAGGCCATCACGAGTGGTGACTCTGTGAAGTGGCTGGATGCAATGCGATCTGAGATGGAATCCATGTACACCAACAAAGTATGGACTTTGGAAGTTGCACCTGAAGGGGTAAAACCCTGTAACGTTTTGAAAATCGTTTCGGTGAAATTTCGAAAAAACGGTAAAATAAGGGGGTTTTCAGTAAAAAGTCAAAATGCAAATATCTTTATTATAAAATTAAATATACATATTCTAGCTATGTAATTGCTAGTATTTGGTGTTTATTGAGCCACTGGTGAAATTTCAAATTTTCTGAATTTTTATTTTATTTTATTATTATTTTAAGCCGTCACTAATACATTTAATTAGGGAAAATTACAAACTGGAATGTGTTGAAACAAATTTTGTGCATCATAAAACATTAAATAAAATTTTATCATGTGGTTTTTGAAATGAAATCGTTTGCCAAAACGGTTTGGAAAATATCGAAGAAAAAGGCTTTTTTTTCCGGTGAAATTAGTGTAATTGGATGTTGGGGTATATCAATTATCATTTTTCCTTCACCCCACACTCACACACCCCCACTTTCGACCTTGTGGCCGAGCCTACATGCCCCCATCCCCAACTTGTCCCCACTTCAAAGGCTAAAGAAAAGAAAAGAAATGAAAACAATAAAGAAATGTGAGATGAGACCTTGTTGACTTTGGGAAACTCCACATACATTATACACCTCACATTCTCTCTCCCCCTCTCACTTATTGTGGTCGAGCCCTCCCCATTCCCTGCTGCAACAGCAGCTCCATCATCTTCCCCACACCATTTCACCTCCAAAAAACTCAAAGAATTCATTAAAAATCAAGTTGAAACTCACACAAACTCCAAATCCAACTCTTACCCATTTTTCTTTGGCTACTCTAGTATGGATCTAGGAACATGGAGTCCATTTTGGGTGATAAGTTTTCAAGTTTGATCTCAAGAATTTGGGAGGTATAAATCTTAAGCCTATAATGAAATTGTTGTTTAAATTCCTTACCCTAGCATATTAAAGTGTTAATTTGATTCTAGTTGATAACTTGAGAATTTATGATTAGGGTTTGTGATCAAGTGAGGTTTTTATCATTTGTTTATGGTTGTAATGAGGAGATTAACATGTAGATTGTATGCAAAATCTAAGTTAGTTGCTATTTGCTAATTTGTTAATTTAAAATTGTGATAACTTTGCTAATTTGTTAACTAGGTTTTTATAATTAGTTTAATAATTGGGTTTAAAAATATAATTAGGGTATTCATAGAATTATTAACATTTTAAAGTGTAGTTTAATACTTTAGTTCATGAAAATCCAAGCTAGATTGTAGTTTGTGCATTTTTGATATAAAATTGTTAAAATTGGTTAATATTGCAAACTAGTTTTTTTAAATCGAATTGAATTGTTGGTTTAATATTTTCGTAATGGTTTCTATGGCATAATTAAGATATTAAGTTCTCATCTTGGTCACTAGATTTGTTAAAACATCATGTTTTGTACAAACACGGTAATTTGTGCTTGCTAGATTTTCGGAAAAATGACTTTTTAAGTGAAATTGGGGTTTTTGTGAATTTTAATCTATTTTATATTATAATTAGTGCTTGTAATTGTATAAATGAGTGTGTTTGGGTTTTCTCGATGGTTTGGCGTTTGTACGCCGACGTCGAGGGTTTTTGGGTCGATTTGTGAACGCAACCATAGGTTTTGACCTATGTGGGATTCGTGCGTCGTTTTGGTCATGAGTCGGATTTTAATGCGATACGGTGCGTTATGATATGTAGGTACCCCATGTGGACTTCGATACGACAAGCAAGCGCGTGGCGACGTCGGCACCGGCTAGCGACGACCAGGTGAGTAGATTTATATCTACGGGGAGAAGTCGGGTGGATGGCGTATAGCACCCCCGCAGTCCGTGGTGGTGTATACGGATGCGTATACACATCAACAATCTTTATATATTATTTGGGATTAATAACGATGTTAGGATGGATATTGGTGTGTGGGATTACTTTAGTGTTGCGAACCCTAGGGTAGTGTTGCACTACACATACACACATACATACACACATACATTCCTATTTATATGTGCTCATGGGATTCTTCATAGTTATGTGTTCACATGGGTATGGGACTATGCGTTCACATACGGAATTGAGGATGTTACTTGGGATTATGATGAGTCGATTAGATTGTATTGAGATTGTGATATCGGCGATATGGCAGGATTCGTACTTGAGGTACGTCCTGGTGTTATAGCGGATCTTGGGACGACGATACGGGTGAATAGTGTTATTAATAAAATGGTCGACTTGTGATCGTGATATAAGATATGATATGCTAGGATATTGATACTAGGATGTATTTGGGCGATGTATACCCCTTGATGATGATATGTGCTAATGATATCGGTTTGTACAAGATTGTCGATCTGTAGTCAGATCATGAGTATATTGAGGATATTAGTATTGTACTAGACATATGTCAGTACCCTAGACTATGATCTTGAATAAAGAGGATACCAGAGGAATGGTGTGAGGAATATGATATTGACCCGTACCCAGATCTGGGGATGCCGTACGACGGATTTACGTACGAACTATATCTTGATGATTGATCCGCACTCTTGACTTGGAATGTCTGATTGTAGATATGGTATCAGATATGATATTATTGAGGCGGGATCACCGACTAATATATATACAGGTATGTATATGGATCGACTCAGATGTTCGGCGGTTTCCTTACCTGTAGTCCAGCTTGTTAGCTTAGCCCTTTAGTTTAGTTTAGTTATTAGATTAGATTCGATTCTTACCTATTTCAAAAACTAACGAATTGTGGGTATTTTAAAAGACAACCCAAGGGATCCTACGGATATTTCAAAAGACGTATCTTTCATAAAAACACCGTAGCCCCTATTTTCAAAACCCCATGATTCGTGTTATTTCAAAAGGCACCATTTGTAGGACTTATATTAGATTAATTAAGTTTAGTTATCGTTGTGTCTAGTATTCCGTTCATTATTGCTGTGCGCTCCGCATCGCATACTTACGTTATAACTTCTTATTGCATTGTTGATATCATATTGTTAGGACACCAGCACCATTACCGATGATGCGTATGTACCACGTACACTTACCTGACGGCTCACACACATCTTCATCGGTAATTGCCATGTCACGTACACCTTAGAAAATATTATTGCTTGACTTAGCTTGTTAGTTAGTAATTTGACATGATATTAGTGTACCTGCCTTATATGCCAGCTTAACATTGTAGTTAGTACTTGTCACTTCATGCATACTGTTATTCATTGTTATGCCTATATTCATGGTTTAACATGCTATTGATGATTTGGATTCGGATTTCCATGAAATTTTCTGGATTTGGGGGGAAAACCGCAAAACTTATATAAACTGATTTCTCTCTTTTTAAATAAAAAGTGCGGTTTTTCCCATGATGTATGAGTCGTCCACCATGAGTTTGCTGATGGATTTTGAGACCCGATTCGAGGAGACGGATGAACCGTTTCGGGTACATAGTGGACCCGATAAGGTACCCCGGGGTAAGAAGTGCGTGATGATGACGATGTGAGCCTGGCAGGGGAGCACTACCTACTGGTGATTTTACCCGACGCGTCGGATATCCGGAGGATACCGTCGTGGTCTTGAGATGGATGGTAGGGGCCGGTCTGAACTGACGGCGCCCTAGATTTTATGATTGAGACATTGAGATTTCGAGATATTGAGGTACAGAGACTGTGATACAGAGATATCGAGATATTGGGATTACGTTTTGTGCCGATTCTAGGCATTGTTTTATGCTGATTTCATTATAATACCTCATTTTAAAAATACAAAGGAAATCTCACTAAATTATGAAAACAGTTCTTCATTTACATGTATTCTGTTTTCATGCATTCATACCTCATTCATAGGATTTATTGCTACCTGAGGCACTGACACGGACACATGAGGTTACACTCGGGTTAGATATTTACCCTAGCCTTGTTATATATAATTGAGGATATATTATGATCATTGACCTAGGTTGCGTTATTTATGCGATTTCTTTCCGTAGATGTTTTTCTATTCACGAGTTGGCAACTCACCCCCGTTGTGCCCCAGTTTCTTGCAGGTTTGCCGTACAGGTTTCATTACGGCTTTGCGGGCATAGTTTCCTTCGGGTGATTGATAGTAGGAGGGTTTACTTGTATCGTACCCCCATTATATATCTTGTATATCATTATTCTGTTGTATCTAGAATTTCCATCAACCAAACATGTATTTACTTTGAGATGAGACCAGTGATGTTATTCCTTCGACCTTAGAGTCGCGCATTATTTTTCTGTGGTTTTCTTGTGGTTTGAGTTTCCTTTTGAGTTTTGATCCTCGCCGTTGACGTTGTATATTATATTGCTTGTGTGGTTGTGGCCGTCGATTGACGAAGAGCTAGCTCCCGCTTGGGGATGCCCTTTTTTTTGTTTTCGTATACTATTCATGTTGTATCCCGTTTGGGGGCCAGTATTTACAAAGGAGACTCTGCCGAAATTTTCAGTAAATTTTTTATGCTTTTAAAAACCGCATAATTCGGCTTATGCTATTGAAACTACTTTCTTTAAGTCAGTTTTTTTTCCTGCACTCTACATCTTTTTCTTGGTTTAGATTTCTGGGCTTTCGGTTTACTTAGATTACGTACGCCTCGAGACGTTCGTAGTTTAAGTGCCAGTCATGTTCCGTACTTTCGGGTCGTGACAAACCCATTAGGAGAAAATGGATCTTTAAGAAGAAACTTGGTGTAGATGGAAAAGTTGAGACTTTCAAAGCTAGACTTGTTGCAAAGGGTTTTCGTCAACGACCAGGTGTGGATTATGACGAAACCTTTTCTCCAGTCGCTATGCTTAAGTCCATCCGGATACTACTTCCCTTTGCCGCATACCATGACTAGGAAATATGGCAGATGGATGTTAAGACCGCCTTTCTAAATGGTGATTTAGAGGAGTGCGTGTACATCACTCAGCCAGAGGGCTTCGTAGATAGTGGGAGCAACAGAAAGGTGTGCAAGCTGCTTAAATCCATATACGGGTTAAAGCAGGCATCGTGGAATTGGAACATTTGTTTTGATGTGGTAGTCAAAGAGTTTGACTTGATCAAGAATGTAAATGAACCTTGTATCTATTAGAAGGTTGCAGAGAGTAAGATTGTCTTCCTCGTATTGTACGTGGATGACATACTCTTGATAGGAAATGATGTTCCTATGCTGCACTCGCTCAAGCTCTTCTTATCACATTGATTCTCAATGAAAGATCTCGGTGATGCCTCCTGCATTTTGGGAATTAAGATCTATAGAGATAGATCTAAACGGATACTGGGATTGTCCTAATCCAGGTATATTGACACCATACTAAAGAGGTTTAGTATGGAAGAATCCAAATGTGGGAACCAACCCAGGATCTCTGGAGTCACTCTCTCCAAAGAGATGTCTCCCAAGACTGATTTGGAGAGAGCTCGCATGCAAGGGATACCCTATGCTTCGGCAGTAGGCTCTATCATGTGCGTGATGCTATGTACCAGACCCGATGTAGCATACTCACTAAGTGTAGTGAGTAGGTATCAAGTAGATCCAGGTGAGAGTCACTGGACAGCTGTGAAGAACCTTCTCAAGTACTTGAGAAGGACTAAGGAGTTGTTCTTGGTGTATGGTAACGGAGAACTCCAGGTAGAGTCCTTTACCGATTCGAGCTTCAAAAGTGATAAGGACGACTGTAAGTCGCACTCGGGATTTGTCTTTACCCTAAATGGAGGGGCGGTTTGTTAGAAAAGTCCCAAGCAAGAAACTGTGGCAGACTCGACGATGGAGGCTGAATACATCGCTGCCAACGATGCTGCCAAAGAGGCTGTCTGGATGAAGAAGTTCATCACTGAACTTGATGTGGTTCTTTCGATTGAGCATCCAATACCTTTGTATTGTGATAAAAATGGAGCAGTGGCTTTGGCCAAGGAATCCAGGTCCCATCAGAAGTCCATACATATTCTGAGGCGGTATCACCTAATCCGGGAGATAGTTGATTGCCGTGTGATCGAGGTCAGGAGAGTTGACACGAAGGACAACACTGGGGATCCACTCACGAAGGCCATACCATAGATACAATTTGAGAGACTCTTCGGGATGTTGGGTATGAGATACTACAACAGCAGGCCTTAGAGCAAGTGGGAGATTGTTAGTTGTATATGTGCCCTAGAGGCCATTGTTGTACATATGATGTATATTATAGTGGATGCTTGGATATATATAAAGAGGACTTTCTTGCTCGATATGATAATATGCTATCTGGTTTCACTTTGTCTAAACATGTTGACTTGTACTGGTTTACTGTCTTTCTCTCACATGTTGATAAAGCCCTTAGGATATGTACTCGACTACTAGGACTATGATGCAGATCATACTAGTGGGGCCAGGGTAGTCTAAGAGCACATCCTATAACTGTTCCTAGTCGAGGGAGTATCGAGACAGGGCATCGATACTCCAGAGTAGACTAGCGTATACGCTTCTCGACGGATATGATGGGTGATGGATGATCCCATATCCATTGGTGTTTGACATCAGAGAAGGTATACCAGTGCTCAATGGAGACTGGGTGCACTGAACGGATTCGCCGAGAACTCCTAGATGGTATTATACCTATCGTCAGATAGCAGTTCTCTGGTAACACTGGTGCAGGTTAGTCTGTAGACCCGAGATCGTCATAGAGTCTTGTGTGATTCCCACTATGCTTTGATTTCTACCTTACCACGTTCACGAGAACGTCCAAAACGGTGGCTTTTAGGTACAGTCCCGAATCACATGGAGGCAATGAGCGATAGGAGGGGTTTCGTCTCTCCCGGTATTGGGGGTTGATGTTGCGCCATGTTCGATTTGCTATAACTGGATGTCCCTGTCCATGGCTGATATAGAGATCTACCGGTAAGTGTTATCAGTAGTTTCTCGACCTGTTATGAGCCTCACATCGAAACGACTTATAAGTTACTGGGGTCTGACGTTCACCACCCCTAGACTGGATATGCGACATATGAGACGTTGAGACCGGACTGAACGGTAGTGTTACTGATTGGCTCGACGGGAGTTTTGACAGCTTCGCTGGTTTTCTTCTGATCGCTCAATACCCGGGAGTGTCACCAGAGAACTGCTATCTGACGATAGGTATAATACCATCTAGGAGTTCTCGGCGAGTCCGTTCAGTGTACCCAGTCTCAACTAAGCAGCGGTATACCTTCTCTGATGTCAAACACCAATGGATATGGGATCATCCATCTCCCATCATATCGGTCGAGAATCGTATACGCTAGTCTACTATGGAGTATCGATGCCCTGTCTCGATAGTCTCTCGACTAGGAACAGTTATAGGATGTACTCTTGGACTACCCTGGCCCCACTAGGTGACTCAAACTCAAGCTAACCCTAGCCTAGGGTTTGCAAGAATCACACATGCCACAACAAAAAATTCAAGGGGGTGCTAAGCAATCAAACTAAGGATCATGCTAGAAAACTAGGGTAACCAAAACAAGTAATCTACATTACAAAGAGAAGTGAACAAAAATACAACCTTTGTAGATCCGGTCCTTCACTTCTAAAGCTCCGCGTTTACATCCCTTAGCTGCGATCATCGAACTCCCGGTCTCTAGTATGGAATTCCCCGGAGAAATGAACAAGCTTGCTCGTAGACTTCGAGGCCGAAGATGACCTACGTCGAGATGACTCAAACTCAAGCTAACCCTTCACTAGGTCAAGAACTTTGTGAAGAGAATACCCTAAACTAAATGGCAAGTAGTAGAGGATTATGAAATAGGAAGTGGGTTCACTTTAGATTTTGATTTCTCACATTGTTTCTTCACTTAGAAAAATCTAGCAAGGTTTTTCTTTTGGATGAAGAAGAAGAAAAAGAATAAAATCAAGCGAAGAGAATTATGATCAAATATGCAACTATGGGTGAGTTAGTATCATGCACTAACCTTTGTAGAGACTAAACCATGGTTTAAGCTAATGGTTTGGTTAATAAATATCTTTAGTAATACAAAGTGTGTGGACTTTGTCAAAGATGCTTTAAGCTTCATGAAGTTTCAAGTCAAGACAAAGAAAACCACCATTTTGAATTACAAAAGAAAAAAAAATCTTAACCATTATCTTAAATATGGTGTAAGTCATACACACACCCAAGTTTGCATGTATCATCAAGCATGATACAATCATGTACACAAACATATATCACATATACATTATGTGCACATCAAGTGAGAAAAGCAATTTTAAGTGAACCAATTCTAGTTAATGTAAAGTAATATATCAAATATATAAATATACATTAAATTAGTAAATCAACACTTGATTTAATGATCCGGTCATATCGCATATAACCGGCTAATATCTAGTGTATCAATACATCGAGTCAACACTTGATTCGGTAACCCGGCTATATCGCATATAACCGACCGATGATACAAATCGCGAGAATACAATACAGTATCACATACTCGTATTATTCTTGGTCCCGCACATATCTCATATGTTCTCCTATTTCATTTCTCTTGAGCCAGGAAACCTCTGTGTAGGACTCTAAAGACTCGTCAATACACCGACAGTAGGTGGTGATCATATCAGTCACCCACAAGACGCAAGAAGTCTGCTAAACGTAACGGCCACACGGGTATTGAGCGATCAGAAGATCAACGAGCAAGCCTGCTCACACTCCTGCGAATCTAATTAGTAACAATTACCGCACAGTCCGGTCTGTTCGTCTAATATGTCGCATATCTTGACTATGGGTGGTAAACGTCAGACCCCAGTAGCTTGACAAGTCAGGCCGATGTAAGGTCCATAACGAGCGTGAAACTACTGATAACACTTACCAGTAAATCACATCAACCCTGGCCAGGGATTTTCAGTTATGGCCAATCGAGCATAGCGTAATATCAACCCCCAATACCGGGAGAGACGAATCCCTTCCTATCGCTCATTGCCTCCATATGACTCGGGACTGTACACAAAAACCACCCGTTTGCATGACTCAGTAGAGCCGTGGTAGGGTGGAAATCAAAGCACAGTGGGAGACATACAAGACTCTATGACGATCTCGGGTCAACAGACTAGGCTGTACCAGCGTCACGAGAGAACTACCATTTGAGATGAGGTATAATACCATATGGGAGTTCTCGGCGAGTCCGTTAAGTGTACCCAGTCTCCACTGAGCACCCGTATACTATTTCTGATGTCAAACACCAATGGATATAGGAACATCCATCGCCCATCATATGGGTAGAGAACATATACGCTAGTCTACTCTGGAATATCGATGCCCCGTCTCGATATTCCCACGACTAGGAACAATGAAGGATGTACTCATGGACTACCCAGGCCACTCTAGTATGATCTGCATCACAATCCTGGAAGTCGAGTACACATCCTAAGGGCTTTATCAACATGTAACAAAGAGACATCATGTGTATATGTTAAGATAAAGAGTAACCAGATAGCGTACTATCATGTCGAGAAAGAAAGTCCTCCCCATATATGTCCCAGCATCCACTATAATATACATCTCATGTACAATAATGGTCTCTAGACATACATACAACTAACAATCCATGTTGTGGCATGTGTGGTGCTTGCAAACCCTAGGATAGGTGCTAAGGAATCCCAACATGGTATCAGAGCCTAACGAGAACTTAGACGATGTTAGATTAATACAAAAACAAAACAAATCCGTAAACATACAATTTCTGGAACCCTACATATTTGCTCTCTGTTGATTTTCAAAAGTTCTGTAAAAATTCTGCAAACAAGTGCAGAGTCATGTATGTGATACCTATATTGCACAGAACAAAAATGAGACCAGAAGCTCGGATTTCAACCAAGCACTTTCCCTTGAAAACTGGGGAGGCCGGCCCTGCATGCTAAAAAATGTGTCGTTTTTGTTTTATTCTCTGGTATGCTCTTTTTGGGGTTTCAGGTACAGTTTGCTTGGTCCAGATTTTCATGTGATGTAAATTTGGCTTTAGGACCAAAACGGCGTGTTTCGTAGTCGTAAAATTTAACATTGTAATGGTAACCTAGGCTATGTTTGACAGTTCGAACGATCTTCAAACATCACCCCATGACCTCCTCTGAAATTTCCAAGTGTTGGAATTTTTCAAAGTTAATTATATTCAATGTTCGTGCAAGTAACTCTTTGGACCCTCCAGAAGAACAAAAACCTTAACTCGATTCTATGCCCTCGTAACCGCGAATTGAACCCTAGGGTTCGCCGTAGTTCCGCGGTGTCATAGGTGAGGCATTGGTTTGACCCTTCTACGGCTGGATCATAGGTACTGTGGCACGTTTTGGGTACTTTAATTTCGCTCAAGTATTGAGCACATTTGGTGATGAGGGTGTTGTTTGATTCACTTGAAACGTTTAACATAATCTAGTATATATTGTGATACAATACTTGGAATCAACAACATTTGAATTTTATAAGTCTAGAAATTTAGTTTCATTTGATTGGTTGCCACGGGATTTTGATGTGATCAAAAGTCCGTCGCAATCACTTTGTGTATTCGGATACTCGACGGGTAACATTACTAGATAGCCACGCCCCATAACCCCGACCAAGTGACTGTAGGAGAACTCCGTTGCCAAAAACAACCGTCCGGGTGCTCACGGCCATGATGTTCCGCCTAAGTGCACTTCGTCGTCGGCATCGGGGGGTGCGGCCGTCTACTAAAGTGTCCGACAAGTATTCGATCGGTATGTCGGGAATCTTGTTGAATTACCCGACTTATTATTGGAAAGTGTTTTCCATATCGAGACTAAAATGCGGGCTTTATAATTGTTAGGCATTTGATGTCTAAGGAATTATATGGTTAGGCATGAAGTCCGCAATATGTGATATTACGGGTTTATGATGTCTAAGGTGGTTGCGGATTCCAACTGTTGTAGTTTTCACTTTCTTTTCTGCGACCGTAAGTGTAATATGTGGTGTATCGCCTGTTTTGTTTCTATACATCAATGAAAATTGGGATACGCATATTTACTTATGTTGATGTCATGTGATGTTGTGTGTTGCTGGATATGTTTTATTAGATCGTCGTGTTTGAATAGACGGTTTTTTTTATGTGAGATGAGTGTTTTTCATTTTCACTCATGTAAAAACTTGTATGTAATATTCTTTTATTGGGGCACTTCCGTGTTGAGGAAGATGTCACTGTTGATATATATTATTTACTTTTCCGCATTAGGATAGACCCAAGGAGGGGAGCACAAGTGACCGGGTTCTAGAGTCCAGTGGGAGACCATCTCGAGGCGTCGAGACCGGGTCTCCTAACTCTAGAATTGGTAGGGTTACTTTCCGCTCTCGTATGGGTCTAGGGATGTGGGTTTGGCTATTCATCACGACTGTGGAATCCGTGTTTTATACAGGCTCAAAATAAAACACGGACATCCTAGTATATCCAATATTTCATATGTTGTTTTCTGCTGCGCTATCTGTGATGTGATCATTTGATATATTGAGATAGATATAGTATATAGTATATATGATATATTATATAGACGTTGCTTATGTTTTATACCCGCGCTAGCCCTGTCCCGCTCGGCCGTTAGTTACCTAACCTTACGGTGAATAACGGGACTTCGAGGCGAATGCGGATGGCATAAGCTTACGTTGTATTTATCTGTGATGTTTAGGTGACTTAAATGATGGGACGTTCATTAATGAGATTAATGAAAGAAAATAAACCTAAAAGATGTTGTGGAATCGAATTTAAAAAATTAGGTAGCTCTAGTTTTTGCTTTGCATAGCGGTATTTCTTGTAGAATATCCAGCACCTCATTCGACGAGGAAAGAGACAAGATCCCTTCACTGGGTGTGACCTCTTTAGCAATAACTAGCAGATGCTACAACCCTCGGTTTTTTCTTTTGACTGCTTTTCTAGTTCTTTCTTTGCATAGTGGTATTGTGAATATCCTGCACCACATTCGACGAGGAAAGAGCCGAGATCCCTTCACCGGGAGTGACCTCTTTAGCGAAACTAGCAAAAGCCTAAAAAATAATCCATTTTAAACCATTTGATTCTCCAACGAGATAAAGTTCAAAGCGTTAAAGGTTTTCTTAAAAACCATCCGCAACCCTCCGTCGTTTTAGGAAGTAGAGTACTTAGTATTCGTGCTGCGTTTATTGACCTTAGCCAAGACGCAGTGTACGGCAGCTAAGTGATGTCTTCCTACACAGCATATGATATGATTAGTTAGGACAGTCATGTGACTTTGTTGACCTTAGCCAAGGGTCATGTGGGTGGGTCTAATTAATCACGAATTGACGGGTAGAACTTGACTAGTGCTTATGATTTGTTGACAATAGCCAAGATCATAGGTGCTAGGGGTAAAAACCATTATCGGGAGTTTCAAGTGTTGAAATTTGCAATGAGTTTGCATACCTTCTATATGATAGTTGGATCCTGATAGCCACTGCGAGTAATTGTTGCTCCTGGGAGAGTTTTGCACTTTACAATTAGTCGATCAAGTATTTGTCTAGAAAGGTGTCAACGGGGTTACGCCCCTGGGAAAACGATGTTTATTTTAATTAGGTCCGTGCGATAGCACGGGGAACTTCCCTCAAAGTACCGGCACTGGCCTGGCTGAAAGGTTGGCGAACTTGTAGAGTGTAATTAATACCGGCCAGTCTTTCCTTTAAGGTTTGAAAGAAGATTTGATAAAAACAGTAGGAGCCATCCTGTTTAGATAAAATATATAACAAATCTAATCTTGTAAGAGCGCACGTAGAGTGTTTTCTTCTCTCTCTCTCCAGTTTGCGACCATGTATGCCTTAACCAAGATAATATTATGGATGTATTAACCGAACCCGCGTATTATACTGAGCCGGGGACGTTGGTCCCGCTCTAACATATAATTGTTATAAGACTGAGAAGGATATAGGGGAATACCAGGATTCCTATGCCGCCCAAACGAAGAAAGTGCATGCTGATGCATCTTCTTCAGGTGTGTTCATTACATAGAAGTGTTTCTCAGTATCCTCTACATCCTGGGTATTTGATACCGGATCAGGATCCCGGATATGTAATCTGTTACATGGGCTACAGATAGGTAGAGAACTGAGAATGGGTGATAAGTTTCAAGAGTTGAAAACGGTGCAATTTTTGCAGCCATGGTGTTGACAGTTATCACCCTGTATTACCAAATACATTGATTCTGAATGAATGTTATTCGATACAGAACCTGATATACAACATTATATCGGTCTCTTTACTAAAGAAGGATATAATTTTGTATTTTTGGATAATGTTTTGGACATTTCCTATATCAAGAGTTGATCGGTTCAGGCATGTTATGTAAAAGCATATACATTCTAAATCAAACCACAATTCTTAACGTACAGAACATATACCAAAGGAAGAATTCAGAAATGAACGAATCCTTCTTGAGGCATTGTAGACTAGGTCATATCAATGTGACTCGACTAGCTAAGTTACATTTAGATGCATATTTAAACCAGTTTGAATTTACATCTTGTGAAACTTGCCAGTCATGTCCTAAAGATAAGA
The DNA here is from genome assembly GCA_030015575.1 of Agapanthus africanus. NCBI lineage: Eukaryota > Viridiplantae > Streptophyta > Magnoliopsida > Asparagales > Amaryllidaceae > Agapanthus > Agapanthus africanus. Next base: position 217,669,169 of record CM057340.1, read on the forward strand.
TGACCATAGCTCCGCTTACTTGAAACAGAAAAAGGGTTAGTGAACTCTTGGGACTGATACATAATGATGTAGTAAGTCCCCTGTCAACACATGCCAAGACTGGTTCTTTGTACTTCATTATATTCATTGATGATCTCTCTGGATTCGGACATGTGTTTCTGTTGAAACACAAGCCTGAAGCTTTTGATGTGGTAGTCAAAGTGTTCGACTTCATCAAAAATGGTAGATGAAGATTGTATATACAAAAAAAGGTATTCGAGAGTAAGGTGGTCATCCTCGTATTGTACGTGGACAACATACTCTTGATAGGGAAGGAGTTTCCTATGCTTCACTCGGTCAATCTCCTCTTATCACATTGATTCTCTATATAGGATCAAAGAGATTCCTCCTAAATCCTGGGTTATGGATCTATGAGATAGATCTAAGTGGATGTTAGGATTCTCACTAGGTGTAGTGAGATGGTATCAATCGATCCTGGGGAGAATCACTAGATAGCTTTCAGGGTGGTAAGGACGACAGAATGTCAGTTACAGGCATTATCTTTTCCCTCAGTGGAGGGACGGTATGTTGGAAGAGTTCCAAGCTAGATACCATGACAAACTAGATGATAAATGCTGGTGACATCGCTATCAAAGATGCTACCAAATTGGAAGTCTGGGTTTATATTAGTTCATGAGATGAACTAGGTTCCTTCCATTGTGAGACAATGGAGGTGTGGCTTTTAGCCTAGAAACCCCAGTCCCATCAGTGACCCAGACATATTCTAAGGCAGAATCTCCTGATCATGGAGATGGCTGATCTCCAGGGAGATCGAGGTTAGGAGAGTAGACTCAGAAGACAACACGACGGATCCACTCACAAAAGCCTTTTTCCCAAAAGGGACTTTTTATGGGATGGTTGACTATGGGATACTACAACCACTGCTGATTGTTGGGTATTGGATACTACAACATATGGCCCTAGTGCATGTGGGAGATTGTTAATAGTATGTATGCCCTAGAGGCCATTATTGTACATGAGATGTATATTATAGTGACATCTAAGGCATACATACGACTAACAGGTATGTGATACCGTATATTAATTGGGCGTTTTTCTATTGGTCGGGTCGTATATGATATGACCGGTTTGTTAAATCAAGTGTTGATTTAACATTTGACTTTTAATTTAATTCTTTAATTAAATCCTTTTCTTTGTTGAAGATGTATGCATCCATGCATGCACATGTTGAAGTGTATGGACACATACATACAAACAAAGTTCCACGGTTGATGATACACTAATGTTGGCAATGCTAGACTCACATGGTTCAATAATATATATATATATATATATATATATATATTGTATTTGGATTAAAAGTGGCAAATGGAAATTAAATCATTAATGGGTTCTTCTATACTCTTCTTTGGTTTGACCTTTCTTTAACCCATGGTTTAGTTTTCATTTGGACTTTAACCCAAATGAAAAATATCTAGATATTATTGTACCATCGTTTGTGATGAGAGAATGAAAATATATATACTTTCTTTTCTCATTTATTCGAAAAAAGCTTAATCGTTATCTTTTAACAAAAGCTTTAGCCACCATTATCTTCTTCTTCCTCCAAGATCTCTTTCGAGCCTGAAACGAAAAGCGGATAACACGGTCGCGGTGAATAGCCAAATACCCCACCCAAGACCCCTACGGGTGCGGCAAACTACCCGCCAAGTACTCGGTAGTTTGTGCACCCCTCCATGGGTCTATCCTAGGAGCAAAAACAGTAAAAAGAATTATACAATGACGGCTACAACCCCGACCCGGTTGTGCGGCCAAACAAATAATATTATTACATCAATTTACATTTACAATGAATGAAAGAAAAACAAAAGCTCATCTCACATCCACCCCGGCTATTCACCCGCGACAGTCCAACACATTCATATACACATTCCAGCACATTACAGATCATGTATAACCCCGACTAATCGACTTATAGCGATTAGCCGACGTTCAATACATGCAAGCATCACAGATATAACCATCATAGTCAAAGTGCAGTGAAGTTCGGAAAAAATACGAAATTATAGGACCCCAAAAGGAAATTTCTTTTCTGGAAAATCTGGGCACATATAATATATTTTAAAAATCCCAAAACCAACACACAAACACACTGCACGAAAAACGATGCAGAGAAGACACCAAGTCGCGGCGGTTCCGCGGCGGCTAAGAAGGATCACGCGGCGGAAGCGCGGCACTTTAGGCGAATCACTGTAACGTTTTTCTTGGGTGTTCACACAAAACCCTGAGCCGAATTTACAAGTGAAAAGTTTTTCATTTTGAGCAGAAAAAATTTCAACAGAAACTCAGTTTTTGTGATTATCCGGTTTTGTGATTTTTTTCGGTTCCGAACTTCGTTACACTTCACTACTAAGCTAGTTTAAGTTTAGTTAGGCTCTGATACCACTGTAAGTCCATATTGCGACCCCCGGTTCTTACGGGGAGGCGGAAACGGTATAAAAAACGAATTTTTATCGCAAGAGGCAACATGGACTAAACTATGGTCGGGATCGTTACCTAAACTAAAACTAGCAAACTAAGCTAAAGATATTTAGCTACTCGGATGAAGATGGTTATACCTAAACTTGAACTCCTTCTCTTCAAGCTCCGATGGTGGTTCGATGGCTCCTTCTCGTTGTCTCCGTACGCCGAAGATAGATCCACTTGAAAGCTCCAACCTTTAGCTCCTTCTTCGTTCTTTGAAGAAACTAGTTCACTTGGTTTGCTAAACCTAGTGAACTAGAATGAGTAGAGATGATTTAGAATGGGATTTTATATATGGTTCTTGATTCTCAACTCATGAGACAAGAGAACCATAGATCAAGAGAGGGAGCAAGAGGTTGAGGATGAGAGCAAGAGGAGAGCTCAAGAACAAGAGAGAGAATGAGCAAGAAAGAAAAAAATAAAATAAGTATTTTGTCTCTCACCCTCTCATAATCCAAAGCAATGATAACTCATCATATCAACAAAAGTCTTATGTGATGGTTGAAGTAACCATAACCTTATCATGTCATGCACTCATTTTACTCAAATGAACAAGCAAGAAAAAGTCTTTGGCATGAAATGATAACCATGGTTATCATGATGGTCAACTAGTCAAGCCTAGTCAACCGGTCAACAAGTCAACAAAAGTCAACAAGTCACCAAAGTCAACAAGTCAACAAAAGTCAACAAGTCAACAACCATATCACCATAATACTTAATTAATATAATAGTTAATCACATATCATATTCTTATTAGGGTTGAGCATAAAGTCAAAAAGTCAACGGTCAACTGTCAACAACCCTAATGAGAATCCGCTGCCTCTGCCTCCCTGTCAACTGTGCATACACACCCGCATCCGTGTTCCGAGGAACACGAATGCAAACTGGATAAATCCAATCCCATAAGGTACACTAGGATCTGGCTTAAACCAAAGCCCGCTAGTGTAAACTGTCCGGACACTGTACGTGCACAAGTGCACGGATGTGACCGAACCCTGTCGCAAAACCATGCGACCTGTCGCAATACCATGCGACCTCTACTCTTTTGCCTAAAGGCGAAAAGCTTTCTGTGTGGGACTCTAAAGACTCGACACTACGCTGGCAGTGGGTTTAACCACAGACCGCAAGCGGCACTAGCTGTGCGTAACGGTCCCCAGGTAATGCCGACAAGAAGACCGACGAGGCGAAACCCATCTGAACTCCTACTGAGCCTGAGCGTGACATTCTCCGTACAGTCCGGTCTGTTCGTCTGATACATCGCATGGCGGGCCTAGGGGGCGGTAAACGTCAGTCCCCCAATAGCGGTACAAGTCGTGCCGGAGTGAAGCCCAATACACCCTGAGATAACACTGGAAACCTACCAGTATATCTCGTTTGCCCTGGCCAGGGACTACTCGTGTAATGGCTCTCCTAGACACAGCGCGATGTCAACCCCCAATACCGGGAGAGACGAATCCTGTCTAACCGTCACTGCCTCCAAGTGCTTCGGGACTGCACCCAACCACCACCTGTTTGCACGACTCCTTTGAGCCGTGGTAGGGTAGTGATCAAAGTACAGTGGGAACACACCCGAGGCGAAGTGACAGTGTCAAGTCAGCGGACTAAGCTGTACTCATGTCACCTGGGAACTGATAACTGACGATAGGTATAATACCAACTAGTCAGTTCCCTACGAGTCCTGTCCAGTGTACCCGTAACCTAACGAGCACCCGCATACTATCTCAAGTACGATGTACTGACGGCTGTGGGACAGACCGTCTCCCACACTGGGATGAGAAGCGCATGCGCTGGTCTACTCCGGAGTATCGATGCCCTGTCTCGATAGTCCTGCGACCAGGGACCTGAATAAGGATGTGCTTATAGATTACCCAGCCCCCACTAGTGTGACTGCCATCACAACGCTGGTAATCAAGCAAAGATCCTAAGGGCTCCACTAATGCGTATAAGTGATATACTGAAATAAACACAAGTACACATTGAAGTAGAAACAAACCAAGTAGCATACTACTATTTTGAGCAAGATTGTATATACAAGGTGAATATCCCAAGCATCCATTAAGTAATATACAAACTAGTATGATACAGTAATGGCCTCTAGGGCATATACACTAACAGTTCTCGGGTTAGGTTAGGGTTTGCGCAGTCTCGTCTCGGGTGTGCAAGTTTGGTGAGTGGGAAGAGGAGATGAGGAGAAGGTGATGAAGGTGGAGGTGAGAGGAGACTGGTGGTGACGGAGAGGTCGAGGGATCGTCGGTGATGAGGAGATGGGTTTTATTGGTTCGATGATGGGAGAAAGAGAGAGGATGAGGGGAAGAGAAGAAGACAGAGATGATAGGGAAGATGAGAGGAGGAGATTTTGGCGACGACGATGAAATCGGCGGTGAAGAAGGCGAGTACGATGATGGGTCCAGGCCGCAGGGGTTCTGTGGGGTGCAGGCTATGGGAAAGGAGGAGGAAGGAGAAGATGGCGACGACGATGAGGAGAAAGGTGTAGCGGGATAGAGGTGTCGACGATATTGAGGAGGTGTCGAGGAGGCAAGAGGCAGCTAGGTTTCGTGGCGCTCTGGCTCGAAGAAGAGGAGAAGAAGAAGAGATGGAGGGAGGTGACGGTAGTAGTATGGGGAGGTGACAGGACTCTCGCGCACCGCGAGAGGAGAGAGAGGCGGGCGCGAGAGGAGAGAAAGAGGAAGAAACGAGAGGGGAGAGGGGGGAGAGAAGGATTTGTATCGTAGTGGGGGTGAGCGAAAATGAGGAAGAGAGAATAAGAAAAGGAAGATAGAGAGAAGGAGAGAAAAGGAGAAAAGAGAAAGGAGAGAGAGAGTGATAGAGCTCGCGGGGGCCGGCACACGGAGGGGTTTGGATTGGTTGAGAGAAATTGAAAAAGATTTTAGTTGATAAAAAAATATTTTCTTTAGTTGTAAAGAATCTGGGTTGTTAAGAAAAATATTAAATGCGTTAAAGAAATCTAAAATAATCAGAATTGGCGGGATACAACATAGTTCAGAAATGCTCCCGGGTCGGGTCTAAATATTTGGATTTGAAATGTGAAATTTATTAGCAAGTTCCAAAATTTAAAATGAAGGATTTTGTAACAAAAATGCATACCCCCAAGAACGGACGCACGTACGTGCGCGTAGCCATCCAAACACGTCCGTTTCACTGAACGGGACAGGAACACGATGCAAGGACGCTACCACAAGGTTAGGGGTATCAAGCAGGCCATGCAGAGTATTTTAATAAATATTTTCTGTTACTTATAAGTTATATGATGAAACATACGATGCCAGATGAAATACCAATATGCAGTTTATACTGGATGCACGAGTCAGGGTAACCTATAAATATAAATAAAACAAGATCAAGCAAGCGGGTTGGGTTGAATGTAATGAAAAAAAGGTAACTACCATTCGTGCCCAAAACGATAAACCAAGAATGGACCATGGTTAAGTAAAATACCGAAACTGGAATTGGTATGGATGAACTCGGGTGTTACATTATACCCAACTACAAAAGAATTTCGTCCTCGAAATTTCAAGAACAAGAAAGGATAATCAATCAAGAAACTGTAAAGATAGATGGGAAAACATCTGTCGTACTTCACCTTCTCGTTCCCAAGTTGATCCTCCATGTGAGCGATTACTTCAAGGAACCAGTTCAACAGAATCTCGTTCTTAAGAACCTTTTCTCTTCGATCCACAATTTACATCGGTCGCTCCTCAAAGGTTAAATCTTCTCGTGCAGTCATCTCAGAAAGATCCAATTCAAGTATTTCATTTCGAGCATACCTACAGGGTTAAGATACAAAAACTTGTCATGAACAATCTCTAATGATTGTGGTAACGCCAAACGATACGTCACCTCTCCAATACGCCCTAAAATCTTAAAGGGTCCAACGAATTGAGGACTAAACTTTCCTCGGCTTCTGTAACGGATCACCCCTCTAGTCGATGACATCCCCAAGAAAACAGAATCACCAACAGCGAACTCTGGAGGTCTTCTCGATATAACTGCCCAACTCTTTGTCGGTCTTGTGATGCTTTCAGAAGTTTCCGGATAATATAAACCTTATCAACTGTCCGCACAACCAAATCTGGCCCCAACAATCTTCGTTCACCGATACGTCCCAACAAACAAGTGAACGACATTTGTGACCATGTAAAGCTTCGAATGGAGCCATTCAAAAGTCGCCTGGAAACTGTTGTTGTAAGAAAACTCTACCAAGTGTAGATGATCTTCCCTTGGACCCTTGAAGTCTAATATGCAAGATCTCAACATGTCTTCGAGAATGTTGATCGCTTTCTCCGACTGGCCATCTGTTAGAGGGCGATAAGCTGTGCTAAACTTTAATCGAGTCCCCAAACTTCCCGTTAAGCTCCTCCAAAAGTGTGCTAAGAAACGAGTGTCACGGTCGGACACGATGCTCACCGGCACTCCATGCAATCTTACAATTTCATGCTTGTACCGCTCTACCAAAGCTCCTATTGATTGACCTACTCGAAATGGTATGAAATGAGCTGCCTTGGTCAATCGATCAACTATCACCCCAACTGCATTGTTGCCTTTTGGACTCCGAGGTAAAGCCGTCACAAAAAATCCATGGTTATATGTTCCCACTTTGATTGAGGAATCGGAAGTGGTTGCAATAAACCAGTAACCCTCTGTTGTTCAGCCTTAACCTGCTGACACACCAAGCACTTTGCCACAAAGCGAGCTATCTCCGCTTCATGCCTTCACACCAGAAATACTGCCGTAGATCTCGGTACTTCCTTGTGCCTTCTGGATGTACGGAATATGCGGACCTGTGCGCCTTCTTCATAACTTCTTCGCGGATGTCTCCCTTTGGCACACACAATGACTACCGTATCACAACGAACCCTCCTCATGAACCAAATGAGTCCGTTCAAAGTTCAGCTTCAACCCGTTCTCGAAACTTCTGCAATCTAGGGTCCTGTAACTGCGCTGTTGTAATACTCTCGATCCATGACGTCTATACTTGTAGCTGCATCAACCGTCCCATAGAATGCGGTAGCACAACCTCCAAATCAAATCTTCAAAAGTTCTCCACGAGTTCCCTCTGCTTAATCAACATCTGCCTTGCTAGTAACCGCCTGAGCGCATCTGGTACGGCAGTAACCTTCCCCGGATGGTTCTTAAGATCAAGATCGAAATCAGCCATCTTCTCTAACCATCTACGTTGCCTCATATTAAGCTCCCTCTACGTGAAAACATACCTCAAACTCTTATGATCCATGAAAACATCGACCCTTTCACCTGAAAGGTAATGTCTCCAATTCTTCAAAGCGAAAATCACAGCCGCAAGCTCCAAGTCGTGACTTGGGTAATTCTTCTCATGGGTCTTCAACTGTCTTGATGCGTACGCTACAACCTTCCCATACTTGCATCAAAACCCATCCCAATCCTTTTCCAGATGCGTTGCCGCGAAACACCAATCTTCCGTCATTGTCTTCTTGTGTGTAAGCTTGGTCAGAGGCTCAGCCAAACGAGCAAGACTTCTCCACGAACCTTCTATAGTATCTTGCAAGTCTAAGAAACATCTGATCTTTACAATGTTCTTCGGAATCAACTAGTCGTGAACGGCTGCAATCTTCCCTGGGTGAATGGCGATTCCATATCCAGCTACAATATGTCCCAAAACTTTTACTTTTTCAAGCCAAAACTCGCACTTGCTCATCTTAGCATAAACTCTTTCTTGCCTCCTAGTCTGCGGTGCGATCTTCAAGTGTTTTGCATGCTCTTCAATGCTCTTCGAGTAGACCAGAATATCTTCCATGACCATTTCTAAAGCTGGTCCAAGAATGGCGAAAAGGTTTGGTTCATCAAGTCCGTAAACATTGCCGGTGTATTCGTTACTCCGAAGGGCATCACTAAATATTCGTAATGTCCATACCGAGTTCGGAACGCCGTCTTGCAAATATCTTCTGCTTTCACTCGGACCTGATGATATCCGGATCGCAAATCCAGCTTCAAGAATACCCTCGCGCCAGTAAGCTGCTCAAACACTTCGCCAATGCGAGGGATCGGGTACTTGTTCATAATTGTCACCCAGTTCAAATCTCGATAATCGATGCACATCCTTCTTGTGCCATCCTTCTTCTTTACTAGAAGAACAGGAGCTCCCCAAGGCGAGTTACTGCTTCGAATCCAACCCTTCTCAAGCAATTCAACAACCTATTTCTTGACTTCTTCCAACTCCACTGGTGCTATTGGATAATACGCTTTGGATATTGGCGCTGCACCAGGAACACGTTCACATGCGAACTCCACGTCTAGCTTCGGAGGTAAACCTGATATGTCTTCAAACACTTCCATAAAACTCTTAAATAAAGTCGGTGCTTCTTCCTTATCCACTGCCATTGACGAAAGAACCTTGTTGTTGGCCTAGCCCTAACTCGACTGGCCTGACAGAACTGCTTCCTCCAGCAAAATAACTTCTGAATGTCCGGGAATCTGGAGAATCACTTTCTCTTCCTTACAATCAATATGAGCATGAAATGTGTCGCGAAAAACCACTCTTAAGACAACAACAACCAAGGGGACGCACTAGGAAGAACAAGTAAGATATCGAGGTGACTTTATCTGAAGTCAAGATGCTGAAGAGGGTTAACCACGGTAAACACGATTCAAGCTGGCGATGAAACAATAACTGGTAAGCAATGAAACCGAGAGAAGCAAGGTAATACAACGATCATGGAATACGGAAGTGAATCAAGAGCAGGACTCCAAGTTACTTACATAGAGTACCGCATTGTAACCATGCTGCAGTTCATGGGCACAATTACATAACTCCACCCAAGTCGCCCAAGTCCTAGAGATAACAAGGAATCAGGTTTTCGAGTCGATATGCAAAGGAAGTTTGCACATCTTAAAAGATATAATTAGGAAGAACTTGATTCAAAACGATAAAACGGCAAAGTGGCAGGACATGTTTCCTAAGCACGGGTATTCTGATTCGTGTATTGGGTACAATACCCAACTACAAAAGAATCAACCCGACTAACCTATGGCTCTGATACCAAAAGAACCATTTCACGCCCCGCTTCCTAGAGTACGCTAAGATGGGCACGTGACATAGCCAACCATGCTACCTGTGGATAGGAAAATCCTTCCACAGTCACATTACGGCTGTAGAGATATCAAGAACAGGAAAGTAAACTAACTATCTAGTACATGTCCATAAGCCAGAGTAAAAGAGTCAGGAAAAACAATATGCGGAAGCTAAAAGGTACAATAAAAGAAACACCTGGAAGTGAAACTACATACCAACAGGAACCTCACCGCTCGTTTAACAGCGGGAAAACTCCTAATCAGTCTGCAACAAGGTAGAAGAATCTGGGCCATGCAAAACCCAGACGTCAGCGCGTCATGTCATCAAGTAAAAAAGTATGAACAGTGTAACAGGCAATGCGAATGTAAACATGAAATAAGCAAGGGTAACAGTAATATAAATCAGGGCAGTGCGGGGTAATGTGCAGTAGATAAACTAAACTGTTCTAACGGGTTTTCTATTCTAAAGTCTTTGAAATCAAATTGATGAATCATCGATGTAACTCAATAGTATCCCGTGCATACCCGGGACCAGGGCCCCAGATTCTCGGGCTGAAACTGAGACATGCCGCTAGGCACTAAACAGGAATGTGTACAGATGAATGATTTCAGCAGCATCATTCCAAGGCTGGCCTAACCTATAAAACTGATCAGAACAAGTAGCGAACTGTTGAGTTTCAAGTCAGGTTTCACCCTTGATTTCCCCATACCCCCAAGTTATATGTGTATGTCAATTCAGGTATTCCGTAATCAAGAACTAATGCCAACACAGGATCAGGTAAACAGGTTTGTCTGGATAGACAACAGGAACTGTCCGTGAGGACTACATGTCAGGTTTGTTGGCATTAGACACGAGATCAAGGAACGGGTCAAGCCATGGTACATCAGGTCAGGTCAAGTAGTATACGGTACCATGTCGGATCAGGTAATGTATAAAGGTGTTATGTCATGTCAGGGGTGTACAAGATATCATGTGGGTACTCAAGATCAACTAGCATATTCATGACATACAGAACAAACATGTGCATTAATAGAATCAACAAGCTGGAATTTATAACGTGAAATGCAATCAGGTACAGATTAAAGTATGTAGTTGCACGGTTATCAGTTTGTATTTAATAGATGGCTTCAACCTTATCTGAATACAACAGAATACGTATGAATGTTACAATCATGTTAATACGTACTAAATACTCTAGAGATGCAATGATATATAAAATATGTTCAATTAATGCCACTGGGTATTCGGGGTGGATGCTATTTAAAGGTGCTAGGAGTTATGCAGCTAATTTGTAAACAAATTAAACACGGATGTGGGTATACAATATAGTGCTTAAACATGCAACGAATTATGATTTAAGATCTGAGTCTAACATGATATATTCTGACATCGAAATGCAATAATGGAGATTAACAGCCATAGATTCCATTTAGAATCTTAAACATGAAATAAATATATATAGATGTTATAATAGCATGTAGCAAGATTAACTTGCCTGGACGGATTAAGAACTGGATCACGGAACGTCTGATTGTTAGAGATTCTGCGTGTTCAAGTTTAGTTAATTACCGCAATCAAGACGGTTTCGCTTGTAGCTAGCCGGTTGAGTACGGGTCGTCCGCAGGGAGATGGGAATCTTTTTCTATGTGCTTTAACGAGTTAAGTCCAGTTTTTTCAGATTTTGTTGTGATTAATTAAGTGGTAAAATGATATGTAAAGAGAGCTTGTTAGGGTTAGGATTAGGTTAGTTTGAGTTAGGAGTCTCCCACATCTTTCGTTGCCCCTCTTAATATCGGTGTTACGGTAATCGGCAACAACGGGGATTAGCACGACTAGGAAGGAACTTGCGAGTATAAGCTAGGCTTTCCAACGCATAAGTTCTTCCTTTTGGTGCTTGTCCGTTCGTTCTTGGCTCTTAGCCATAACCTCCGGTTAATTCAACCACAACCGGTCTCACTACGGAATCACCGCTATCATGTAGGATAGGGTGCCGTAAGGAGCGGATTGTGGTTCAATTAATGGGAGTCGAATTAAGCTGTTGGGTAAGGAAAGAGTGAGAGAGATTTCCTTCTCTCAAACTTCCCTTATCCTACCCTAACAAGTATGAAACTACTCACACATCATGATACGGAAAAATAAAACAAAACAAAAAAGGAAGATAGAAAGAAAGAGATTAGAAGATAACAACTAGCTATTTGCGACCTCACCTTGGCAAGGATCAAGCGTAAGCATCATGGTTGTTTTAAGGATAAAGAAAAAGAGAAAAGAAAGAAACAACAAGAAATAACAACTAAATTAACAAATTAAAATTACAATAATTAACAAGAGAACAAGAAAAGCATAATAATAAACGGTTCTTCTTTATTCATCATTCTTCACTCAAAAGCTCACTACAAGTTTTAATGGAGAAGAGATGAGAAGAGGAAGAAGAACATGTATTCTAAAACCTAAAGAAAAAAATACAAGATTATGGACACCCTTGGCTTCACAAGTTCTGGACTATTTATAGGCAGGAAACTGAAAATCTAGGGCAACCATCAGACTATAAATGAAAAGACCAAATTACCCTCAAAAATTGGTCAACTGCCGCCCCTATACGGCCGCGGATCTGCGGCCTAAGCCAGCTTATGCCGCGGATCCGCGGCCCTTTAGTGGAGTTAGGTGGCCAATTTTTGTAGGGTTTCCTGGTTTGCTGCGCCCATGAGTCTGTTATATATCTTTTCTCAGATTTGCTTCACGATTTTGCCAGAATTTCTGTTGAGGGAAAGGTGATTTGATGTGGACTTTTTGTCATGATTTCCTCGAGCTCCGCATAGATTTCTTGGAACTTGTGTTGCCATTGAGCCTTGTGCATGAAGGTGACAATCGATTTGCCATTTTGTCTCCTAAACTGGTGTGTGGCAATAGACGGATAAAGAGCGGGGACCCGTGTTTTATCAGTGGTTGGCAGGAACCCGGATTTTTGTCGTGTTTTTCCATGGATTTCACCGTTTAGAGCCGAGAACCTGTATCCTGCAATTGACTAGCAAACACGGCTCAAGAGTACCTACCGATATGCAATGTGATAAAAATTGGGCGGTATAAAAATGCAAAAATCTGATATGAACAAGTACCCCCAAACTTATCATTTGCTCGTCCCGAGCAAAGCCAATTTATTCACAAAAAATTTCCTAACCTCACTTTCGCAGGGAACGCGATTGCACTGAGCATGTGCAACAAGCCGTTAAACCTTCTAGGTGTCCCTAGTAGGAGGAGTGTTGTCTCCTGAGGGTTTTCAGCGGATACTACCCACAAAATCCGGTCAAGCTAGTTTTGTAAAATAACTAAGATTCAAACCCTAAAGTTTTGTTTCAGAAAATAACAATTCTATTATCCTAAGTCTAGACTATCGAACCTTTATTTTTCACACCTCGCTTCTTATTTAACTACAGCTTTTATATGTCTTTACGTGCAGTGCAAATAGTGTCGTTAAGTTTCCGAAAGGTCGAATAAAGTCATTATGTCACACAATAAAGCCCAGATAAGAATTTTGAAAGGATCACATAAGTTTTATAAAGAGTTAAGCATTTTTCAAGTTTCGTTTTCCAGTAAAGTTTCAACTTTAGAATTTCTATCTTCCTTAACAGGAAAACTAGGTCTTATTCTTCACTCCACCCTTTTCTTGTTTTCATTTCATACACACCTCTGTGAACGTGCAATAGTCTTTATCATAGAATAAAACCTTCATATCTCCGCTAAATTTTTTTATAAAAGCCTGTCTTTTATCAAGATTATTCTCACACAATGAACCGTTAGGAATTTTAACTCGGAGAGAACACTTGCTTGACTTTGTTTTAATCTGGACTTTCTAGGCTTTTTAGCGAGCTTTGGGCCAATGCACCCAAACCAGTTGATTTTAGGGCATTAGGTGTAGAAACACCCCAGCGGACTTAATTACTCAAGTTACCTAGGTCCAAAAACAAAAGACAGTTTGGCGTGAAAATCAGATGATTTAATACGAACGGAGATATAACCGGCAGTTCAATTATTTTTTGGATAAAAGACGTGTTTAGTGGGTTCAGTGTGTAATCATTCCAATCAAGTTTCAGATGGGTTATTTTTCAGACTTAGTTCCAATTACGGCATCAATAACATTCCTTCATATTCGCTTTACTTCATAAACTATTCTTGACATTACTTATTTCAGAACAAACCTATTTGATCCTCAGAAAATCATTTATCTGTTTAAAATTTTTTAAACATAAAAGACTTGTCATCTAATTCCCAAAAACTCACGACACGTGTAGTGTGATGTAAAGACGTATATCAGCTATAGTTAACTTCAAAGGAGAGTTATCTTTCAGGTTTTCAAAATCTAAACATAAGATTTAGTTATTCTTATTTTATCAAACAAAACCGTCGAAATGTTGAATCAGAGTCCTCCCACTAGCTAACATGACAGAAAAGTTTTTATATTTTTAGAAAATTTTCAGATTTTTATGGATTTTATGGATTTTAATATGCAGATGCAAAATATACATATGAATGCGAAGGTAAGAAATGCGTACCGAGCGTACCCCCAAACTTAAACTGGACAGTGTCCTCACTGTCATTGCATGAAGAGATCATTTGAAGGTTCAAAATTGTCGGTTAGTGTAAGTCCACGTTGCGACCCCCGGTTCTTACGGTGAGACGGAAACGGTATAAAAAACAAATTTTTAGCGCATGGGGCAACATGGACTAAACAAGGTCGGGATCGTGTCTAAACTAAACTAGCAAACATGCAAAGGAGAGTTAACTACTCGGCTAAGTGGTTATACCTAACTTGAACTCCTTCTTCTTGAAATCTTGTAGAGGTTGATGGTTCTTTCCTCGTAGCCTTCTTCCATCAAAGATGGATCCACCTGAGGGTTCAACCTTCGGGCTCTTTCTCGAACTTAGAGTGAACTAGGATCTCCGGCTTGCTAAACCTTGAACCCTAGAGAGAGTAGAGAGTATCTATGGGGTGTTTCTCTTTCAAGGAGAGGGATTCTCAACACATGAGAAGGATTCTCCTTGAGCTTGAGGAAGAAGAAGATGAAGTGAGGAGAGAGAATGAATATGATAGAATGAGCTCATTTTCCTTTTGCAACCATAACAAAAGGAAAAAGAATTATCTAATTAATAATAATAATTCAAAATGAAATAGTTGATGGTTGTTTTTGGAATGACCACTATCATCACTTCATTAAATGATTGTAAGCTAGAATCAAGGAGTATCCTTGCAAAGTAATGATGATGGTCAAACATTCAACCATGGTCAACAAGTCAACAAAACCAACCATGACACAATTTCATTTAATTACTATTATTAATTGATATTTCATAAATCCATTAGGGTTTGGAAAAAGACGACAGTCAACTGTGCATACGCACCCGTTCCGAAACCCTAATGAAAGATCTCTTCCTCCGCCTCAAACAACTGTGCATACACACCTGCATTCTCGTTCCGAGGAACAAGAATACTGAGAGATAAAAGCAACCCCAAAACATATACCAGTATCTGACTCAAACCAGAGCCAGCCAGTAATATCCGTCCGGACTCCAAACGTGCACAAGTGCGCGGATGAGAACGAACCCTGTCGCAAAACCATGCGACCTCTACTCTGTTTTGCCCAATGGCGAATAGCCCTCTGTGTGGGACTCTAAAGACTCGAAACTTACGCTGGCAGTGGGTTTAACCACAGACCGCAAGCGGCACTAGCTGTGCGTAACGGTCCCCAGGTAAATGCCGATAAGAAGGCTGACGAGGTGAACCCTATCTGAACTCCTACTGAGTCTGAGTGTGACAGTCTCCGTACAGTCCGGTCTGTTCGTCTGATACATCGCATGGTGGGCCTAGGGGGCGGTAAACGTTAGTCCCCTAATAGCGGTACAAGTCGTGTCGGAGTGAAGCCCAAAACACCCTGAGATAACACTGGAAGCCTACCAGTATATCTCGCTTGCCCTGGCCAGGGACTACTCGTGTAATGGCTCTCCTAGACACAGCGCGATGTCAACCCCCAATACCGGGAGAGACGAATCCTGTCTAACCGGCACTGCCTCCAAGTGCTTCGGGACTGCACCCAACTACTACCTGTTTGCACGACTCCTTTGAGCCGTGGTAGGGTAGTGATCAAAGTGCAGTGGGAACACACTCGAGGCGAAGTGCCAGTGTCAAGTCAGCGGACTAAGCTGTACTCATGTCACCTGGGAACTGATAACTGACGATAGGTATAATACCAACTTGGTCAGTTCCCAACGAGTCCTGTCCAGTGTACTCGTAACCTAACGAGCACCCGTATACTATCTCCAGTACGACGTACTGATGGCTGTGGGACAGACCATCTCCCACACTGGGATGAGAAGCGCATACGCTAGTCTACTCCGGAGTATCGATGCCCTGTCTCGATAGTCCTGCGACTAGGGACCTGTATAAGGATGTGCTTATAGATTACCCAGCCCCCACTAGTGTGACTGCCATCACAACGCTGGTAATCAAGCAAAGATATTAAGGGCTCCACTAATGTGTATAGGTGATATACAAAAATAAACACATGTACACATTGAAGTAGAAACAAACCAAGTAGCATACTACTATATTGAGCAAGATTGTTTATACAAGGTGAATAACCTAAGCTTCCATTAAGTAATATACAAACTAGTATGATACAGTAATGGCCTCTAGGGCATATACACTAACAATCTCCCACTTGCACTAAGGCCATGTACTGGCGTATCGAAGAACTATCATCTCGATCAGCCGCTCGAACTGAGTCTGGGGTAAGGCCTTGGTGAATGGATCTGCAGTGTTATCTTCTGAAGCGACTCTCCGAACCTCGATCTCCTGGCGATCCACGATCTCCCTGATCAGGTGATACCGCCTCAAGATGTGCCTGGATCTCTGATGGGACCTGGGTTCCTTCGCTAAAGCTATAGCCCCGTTGTTGTCGCAATACAGAGGTATTGGGTCAACAATGGACGGAACCACCTGAAGTTCTTTCAAGAACTTCCTCATCCAGACAGCTTCTTTTACGGCATCAGATGCAGCGATATATTCCGCTTCCATCGTCGAGTCTGCAACGGTTTCCTGTTTGAAACTCTTCCAACACACCGCCCCTCCATTGAGGGTAAAGACAAAACCCGACATGGACTTAGAATCATCCTTGTCACTCTGGAAGCTGGAGTCAGCAAAGGCCTCGATCTGGAGGTCTTTTCTGCCATACACCAAGAACATCTCCTTAGTCCTTTTCAGGTACTTGAGAATGTTCTTTACTGCTATCCAGTGTTTCTCCCCAGGGTTTGACTGATACCGGCTTACTACACTCAGTGCATAAGCTACATCCGGTCTGGTACACAACATCGCATACATTATAGAGCCTACCGCAGAAGCGTAGGGTATAATAGACATGTGATCCTTCTCCAAATCAGTCTTGGGGGACATCTCTTTAGAGAGGGTGATCCCGTGACAAGCCGGTAGGTTACCGCGCTTGGAATCTTCCATACTGAATCTCTTCAGTATAGTGTCGATGTACCTGGACTGTGAAAGTCCTAATATCCTCTTGGATCTATCACGATGGATCCGGATCCCCAGGATGTATGAGGCATCACCCAGGTCTTTCATGGAGAACCTGTGTGACAAGAATCCCTTGACAGATTGTAGCATAGGAATGTCATTTCCTATTAAGAGAATGTCATCCACGTATAAAACGAGGAATACTACAGTTCTCGCTACAAATCTACTATAGATGCATGGTTCATCTGGATTTTTGATAAAGCCAAATTCCTTGACCGTCTCATCAAAACAGATGTTCCAACTCCGCAATGCCTGCTTTAGTCCATAGATGGACTTAAGCAACTTGCACACCTTTCCGCTGCTCCCACTCTGAATGAAACCCTCTGGCTGATCCATATAGACACACTCCTCTAAATTTCCATTTAGAAAAGCGGTTTTTACGTCCATCTGCCAAATCTCATAATCGTGGAAGGCAGCAATGGCAAGAAGGATCCGAATGGATTTCAGCATAGCCACTGGAGAAAAGGTTTCGTCATAGTCCAAGCCAGGTCTTTGACGGAAACCCTTTGCTACAAGTCTAGCTTTATAGGTCTCAACCTGTCCATCTACACCAATCTTCCTTTTGAAGATCCACTTGCATCCTACGGGTTTTACCCTGTCTGGAGCAATGTCCAACGTCCATACTTTGTTGGTGTACATGGACTCCATTTCGGTCCGCATTGCATCCAGCCATTTTACCGAGTCAACGCTCTGAACGGCCTGCTGGAAGCTAGTAGGCTCATCATAATCTATGATGCAATCCTCTCTATCCCCGTCTATGAGAAAACCGTAGTATCTCTCGGGCGGATGAGACTGCCTACTACTCCTGCGGAGCGGCGTAGGAATGTCCTGTTCATTTGAACCCTCTGGTTCCACCAAACTTTCAGTAATAGCTTGTAGTTCTGGAATTTCTTCCAGTTCTACTGTGCTCCCACTTATCTGGTTTTCCAAAAACTCAATTTCCAAGAAGTAGGCGTGACGAGAAACAAGAACTTTTTGTTCCTCTTCACAGTAGAAAAAATACCCCTTGGAGTTCTTTGGATATCCCACAAGCTTGCACTGTACTGAGCGTGCCTCGAGCTTGTCCGCATGCTGCTTCTTGACAAAAGCTGGACATCCCCATATCTTAATGTGATTAAGATGGGGCCTCTTTCCACACCACATCTCATATGGTGTGGTGGGCACAGTTTTAGTAGGAACTCGGTTCAAAAGGTATGCAGCTGATTCTAGCGCATACCCCCAGAAAGATTGCGGTAACTCAGCGTTACTCATCATGGACTGTACCATATCCAATAGGGTTCGGTTCCGTCTCTCCGATACACCGTTATGTTGCGGAGTGTATGGTGGAGTAAGCTGAGAGAGAATTCCGTTCTCTTTTAAATAATTCAGGAACTCGGCACTTAAGTATTCTCCACCTCGATCCGATCTTAGAATCCTGATACTTTTGCCGGTTACTTTTGCCGGTTTGGTTTTCTACTTCATTCTTATATTCCTGGAACTTTTCAAAAGCTTCGGACTTATGTTTCATAAAGAAGACATAACCGTACCTTGAAAAATCATCCGTAAAAGTAATGAAGTAAGAGTAACCGCTTCGCGCATGTGTAGACATTGGACCTCACACGTCGCTGTGTACGAGTCCCAAGAGCTCGCTCGCTCTTACTCCGTGTCCAGTGAACGGAGTCTTTGTCATCTTTCCTTTGAGACAGGATTGACAAGTGGCATATGATTGATATTCGAACGGATCCAAATATCCTTCTGTATGTAACTTAATCAACCTTCTCTCATTGATGTGACCCAGTCTACAATGCCATAAGAAAGTCTGATTGATATCTGGAGACTTTCTTTTGTGTGTATTCTGGACATTGAAAATCTGTGGTTGGTTTAATACGTATATACCATTGCTCAGTGTACCTGACCCAATCAGAACTTGATTAAGGTGAATGTTTACAACATTACTTACAAACGCAAATTCATAACCTTCTTTAGAAACCAAAGATACAGAAATGATATTACAAGTTGCGTTGGGTACAAAAAAAGCAATTACGCAAAACCAAAACATGTCCATCTGACATTCCCAGGTGATAGTCCCCCACGGCTTTAGCATCCATGCTAGCTCCGTTCGCAACTCTGAGGGTCATGTCACCTGCCTTCAAAACCCTACGGTTTCTCAACGCCTGCAAAGAATTACAGATATGAGATCCTGATCCGGTATCCAATACCCAGGAAGTAGAGTTTATAGAAAGACAGTTTTCAATAACATACACACCTGAAGCTGAAGCCGCAACCTGCTTCAGTTCCTGTGTCCTGGCTTTCCAAGCCCTGCAATCTTTCTTCCAGTGTCCACTCTTATGACAATAGAAGCATTCTTCTTTATCCACAAGTTTCCCCGCTATCTTTGTTGCCTTTGCTTTTCCCTTCGTATCCACTTTACTAACACCGCCCCTTGGTTTGGCGGGGGCTTTCCTCTTCTTTCCCTTGGCTTTCGCCTTGGACCTAGAAGAAGAAGATCCTCCTACAAACAAAGTGGGTGTTTCCCTACCTTTCTGTAGGGTGCCCTCTGCGCTCCTCAGCATGTTGAGGAGTTCTGAAAGTTCAACTTCATTTTCTTGCAAGTTGAAATTCAGTATGAACTGGGCGTAAGTGGAAGGAAGGGACTGGAGAACTAAGTCCGTATAGAGCCCACTCTCCAACGTGGTCCCAAGTTCTGCGAGCTCCTCAATGTAGCCAATCATCTTAAGCACGTGTTCCTCTACCGATGATCCGACGGCCAACTTTGCCGAAAATAACTTCTTCGACACTTCGTATCTTGCGATACGAGACTGCTCTCCATACAGTTCTTTTGTATGAAGAAATATGGATTCCAAGTCCATATTCTCGTGCCTCCTCTGATGTTCGTTGTCCATAGAGGCAAGCACGAGGCACCTAGCCTTCGCGCAATCAATCTCCCAAGTCTTACGGATTTCCTTATCCGCGACGCTGGAGGTAGGACCTGGGACGGGGGGAGCTTTGGTGGTAAGAAGATACCCCAGCTTGTCGTAAGTGATTGCCATTTTGACATTCCTGAGCCAATCTTTGTAGTTTGGCCCTGTAAGTATGTTTTTATCTAAGAGTAACTTAAGTCCAGTCATGTTGAATGGTCGCTGCAATTAGGAGAGAGAGAAGGAACACTCAGCACGATGCACTTGCAAGTTTAGAATGGTTTTTAATTTGTCTAAACAGGATGGCTCCCACTGTCTCTCGAATCCCTCCTCAAACCACAAAGGAAGAATTAGCCGGGATCAATCCCACCGCACAATACTTGCTTAACCGTTCAGCCAGGCCAGTGTCGGTACTTCGAGGGTGGTTTTCCAACGCTTTCGCGAAGTTCCTTAATTTAAGAACCTCTTTTCCCTGGGGGCGTAGCCCCGCTAACACCTTTCTAGGCACCTACTAGGTTTATAGCATTGATCGTTTAGTGAGAAATTTCCCGCGGAGTAGCATATACTCACAGTAGGATCGGGATCCAAATATCATCGCGTGACGAAACTGAAGGAATCCTACCAGAATCATCACAGTCCAAATGGTATGCAAATCTAGCAAGTTTCAGTACTTATGAAACTCCCGATGTGGATTTTTGCCCTATGCTCTTATGACCTTGACTTTGGCCAACAAATCATAAGTCACATGTCAAGTTCTACCCGTCGTTCTCCAGGTTAATTTGAATCCACCCGTACCTACCCTTGACTTTGGCCAACAAGGCAGTACGACTGTTCCAAACCAACGCATCTATCTATGCTGCACATGAATACCCAATAGCTACCAATCACTATGCCTTGACTTTGGCCAACAAACACAGCTTGAATACTATTGACTATTCATGTGAAACGACGGAGGGCTACGAATGGTTTTGGCGAAACCGTGAACGTAGAGAACTTGATATAATCGATGGAACGAGATAGCTTTTAGAAGGAGTGGCTCAATCTACGCATTTAAAAGTTAGTTTTGAAAAGAACCGAGTGGTTTTTCGAAAGTGTTCCAACGACTTTAACTTAGTTTATTATCTTGCATTAGTTCTTTTAATGTGTGATATTCTTGCATTAGTTCTTTTAATGCGACCCATCATTTAATCCTACCATTGCAGAAAACAAACAAAATATGACGTACGCTTATGCCATTCGCATTTGCCACGGGGTCCCGTCATCACCCGTTAGGTTACTTAACTAACGACAGAGCGGGGGCTGGGCTAGCGCGGCTGTAAAACATAAGCAACGTCTAAATAGTTATAAATATAGTAATGATAGACATTACAGATCACAGATGAATACATTGGATATACTAGGAATCCGCAATCCGTTCGAGCCTGCAACGAGAGGCGGATTACACGGTCGCGGTGAATAGCAAATACCCCACCCAAGACCCCTACGGGTGCGGCAAACTACCCGCCAAGTACCCGGTAGTTTGTGCACCCCTCCATGGGTCTATCCTAGGAGCAAAAACAGTAAAAAGAATTATACAATGATGGCTACAACCCCGACCCGGTTGTGCGGCCATACAAATAATAATATTACATCAATTTATATTTACAATGAATGAAAGAAAAACAAAAGCTCATCTCACATCCACCCCGGCTATTCACCCGCGACAGTCCAACACATTCATATACACATTCCAATATCAAACACAGATCACAGAGATGTATAACCCCGACTAATCGACTTATAGCGATTAGCCGACGTTCAATACATGCAAACATCACAGATATAACCAATATAGCCAAAGTGTAGCGAAGTTCGAAAAAAAATACGGATTTATAGGACCCCAAAAGTAAATTTCTTTTCTGGAAAATCTGGGCACAAATAACATATTTGAAAAATCCCAAAACCCTACCAGAAGAACACTGCACAAAACACGATCACATGAAGAGCCCAAACGGCGGCGGATCCGCGCAAAAAGAATAGCTATGGCCGCGGATCCGCGGCGGTTTGAAGGATTCATGGGATCGTTTTTGGTGGGTGTTCTCACAAAACCCTGAGCCGATTTTAGGAGTAAAACTTTTTACTTTTAGAGCACAAAAAATTTCAACAGAAACTTAGGGTTTTTGATTTTCCGGTTTTGCGATTTTTCCGTTTCGAACTTCCATACACTTCGCTACCAAGCTAGTTTAAGTTTAGTTAGGCTCTGATACCACTGTAAGTCCACGTTGCGACCCCCGGTTCTTACGGGGAGGCGGAAACGGTATAAAAAACAAATTTTTAGCGCATGGGGAAACATGGACTAAACAAGGTCGGGATCGTGTCTAAACTAAACTAGCAAACATGCAAAGGAGAGTTAACTACTCGGCAAAGTGGTTATACCTAACTTGAACTCCTTCTTCTTGAAACCTTGTAGAGGTTGATGGTTCTTTCCTCGTAGCCTTCTTCCGTCAAAGATGGATCCACCTGAGGGTTCAACCTTCGGGCTCTTTCTCGAACTTAGAGTGAACTAGGATCTCCGGCTTGCTAAACCTTGAACCCTAGAGAGAGTAGAGAGTATCTATGGGGTGTTTCTCTTTCAAGGAGAGGGATTCTCAACACACGAGAAGGATTCTCGTTGAGCTTGAGGAAGAAGAAGATGAAGTGAGGAGAGAGAATGAATATGATAGAATGAGCTCATTTTCCTTTTGCAACCATAACAAAAGGAAAAAGAATTATCTAATTAATAATAATAATTCAAAATGAAATAGTTGATGGTTGTTTTTGGAATGACCACTATCATCACTTCATTAAATGAATGTAAGCTAGAATCAAGGAGTATCCTTGCAAAGTAATGATGATGGTCAAACATTCAACCATGGTCAACAATTCAACCATGGTCAACAAGTCAACAAAACCAACCATGACACAATTTCATTTAATTACTATTATTAATTGATATTTCATAAATCCATTAGGGTTTGGAAAAAGACGACTGTCAACTGTGCATACGCACCCGTTCCGAAACCCTAATGAAAGACCTCTTCCTCCGCCTCAAACAACTGTGCATACACACCTGCATTCTCGTTCCGAGGAACAAGAATACTGAGAGATAAAAGCAACCCCAAAACATATACCAGTATCTGACTCAAACCAGAACCAGCCAGTAATATCCGTCCGGACTCCAAACGTGCACAAGTGCGCGGATGAGAACGAACCCTGTCGCAAAACCATGCGACCTCTACTCTGTTTTGCCCAATGGCGAATAGCCCTCTGTGTGGGACTCTAAAGACTCGACACTTACGCTGGCAGTGGGTTTAACCACAGACCGCAAGCGTCACTAGCTGTGCGTAACGGTCCCCAGGTAGATGCCGATAAGAAGACTGACGAGGTGAACCCCATCTGAACTCCTACTGAGTCTGAGTGTGACAGTCTCCGTACAGTCCGGTCTGTTCGTCTGATACATCGCATGGCGGGCCTAGGGGGCGGTGAACGTCAGTCCCCTAATAGCGGTACAAGTCGTGTCGGAGTGAAGCCCAAAACACCCTGAGATAACACTGGAAGCCTACCAGTATATCTCGCTTGCCCTGGCCAGGGACTACTCGTGTAATGGCTCTCCTAGACACAGCGCGATGTCAACCCCCAATACCGGGAGAGACGAATCCTGTCTAACCGGCACTGCCTCCAAGTGCTTCGGGACTGCACCCAACTACTACCTGTTTGCACGACTCCTTTGAGCCGTGGTAGGGTAGTGATCAAAGTGCAGTGGGAACACACTCGAGGCGAAGTGCCAGTGTCAAGTCAGCGGACTAAGCTGTACTCATGTCACCTGGGAACTGATAACTGACGATAGGTATAAAACCAACTTGGTCAGTTCCCGACGAGTCCTGTCCAGTGTACTCGTAACCTAACGAGCACCCGTATACTATCTCCAGTACGACGTACTGATTGCTGTGGGACAGACCATCTCCCACACTGGGATGAGAAGCGCATACGCTAGACTACTCCGGAGTATCGATGCCCTGTCTCGATAGTCCTGCGACTAGGGACCTGTATAAGGATGTGCTTATAGATTACCCAGCCCCCACTAGTGTGACTGCCATCACAACGCTGGTAATCAAGCAAAGATCCTAAGGGCTCCACTAATGTGTATAGGTGATATACAAAAATAAACACATGTACACATTGAAGTAGAAACAAACCAAGTAGCATACTACTATATTGAGCAAGATTGTTTATACAAGGTGAATATCCCAAGCTTCCATTAAGTAATATACAAACTAGTATGATACAGTAATGGCCTTTAGGCCATATACACTAACAGTTAGCGATACAAATTTTTTTTTTTGTTTTTTTGTTTGTAAAGAAAAGAAAAAGAATATACACAAATATATACAAAATGGTTTATACATACCCCCAAACTTATTTGGAATAGTGTCCACTGTTCTTGGCTGGATAACCGAAGTTTGGTGGTAGGCAGAGGAAGATCATGCAGGGTATACCGGCTCCTGTAAGACCAGGAGCTCCTCTGTTGGTTCGGCGCTAAGGTACGGTTTAAGTCGGTATCCGTTCACTTTGAAAAATGAACCGTCCTTTGGATTTTCCAAATCCACAGCGCCCTGCGGATATACATTCCGCATAAAATACGGCCCTTTCCAGCGAGATCTGAGCTTTCCAGGATGGAAGTGAAGTCGGGTGTCATAAAGCAGTACCTGCTGACCAGGTATGAAAGTTTTGCGCAAAAGGTGTTTATCATGAAACACCTTCGTTCGATTCTTAACAACAACCGCGTTATCGTAAGCCTCATCCCTAAGCTCGCTTAATTCGTTTAACTGCAGCTTCCGATGGCTGCCCGCATCCTCCAGAGACAGATTCAGCTCCTTTATCGTCCAAAATGCGCGATGCTCTATTTCGACAGGTAGGTGGCAGGCTTTTCCGTACACAAGCCGATAGGGAGACATGCCAAGGTCGGTCTTATAAGCGGTTCGAAAGGCCCAAAGGGCATCAGTGAGTTTCAGCGACCAATCCTTACGGTTCTTGGAAACCGTCTTCACCAGTATCTGCTTGATTTGCCGATTTGAAACTTCGGCCTGCCCGCAGGTTTGGGGGTGGTAGGGCGTAGAGAGCTTATGATTAATGGAGTATTTCCGCATCAAGGCCTCGAAAGTCTTGTTGCAGAAATGACTTCCATTGTCGCTAATGATCGCTCGAGGGTGCCCAAAACGGGAGAAAATGTTTTCTTTAAGAAACCTAACAACAACCTTGTTGTCGTTAGTCCGGCTGGGCACAGCCTCGACCCATTTAGAGACGTAATTAACAGCGAGAAGGATGTACAAGTTCCCGAAAGAGCTGGGAAACGGCCCCATGAAATCTATCCCCCAAACATCGAAAATCTCCACAACCAAGATCGGTTGGAGCGGCATCTCGTTCCTCCGGGATATCCGGCCCATGTGTTGGCACCGGGAGCAAGTCTTGCAATAGTCATGAGCGTCTTTGAAGAGTTGTGGCCAGTAGAAACCACATTGCAAGATCTTCTCAGCTGTCTTTCTGGGGCCAAAATGCCCGCCACACGCTTGATCGTGGCAAAATGACAGCACACTCTTGAATTCCTCGTTAGGGACACACCGACGAATAATCTGGTCGGGACAGTACTTGAACAGATAGGGTTCGTCCCAGTAAAAGTTTTTTACTTGGGATAAGAAACGAAGTCTGTCCTGACTTGACCATTCAGTCGGTAGTAATCCTGTGGCTAAATAGTTCACAATATCTGCGAACCAGGGTTCGCAAGATACTGTCAAGAGCTGTTCATCCGGGAAAACGTCGTTGATCGGAGTTGGAAGCGAAGGCGAAGAAGGAAGTCGTGAGAGATGGTCGGCAACTACATTTTCACATCCTCGTTTGTCCTTAATGACAAGGTCAAACTCTTGAAGCAAGAGGATCCAACGTATTAACCGAGATTTTGCATCTTTCTTCGCAAAAAGATGGCGCAGAGCAGAATGGTCAGTGTAGACAATGACTGGAGAGCCGATGAGGTAGGGCCTGAACTTTTCTAAAGCAAATACAACAGCCAAGAATTCCTTCTCAGTTGTTGTATAATTGAGTTGGGCGTCGTTCAGGGTTCGGCTCGCATAATAGATTACGTGCGGCATCTTGTTGATGTGTTGTCCAAGGACAGCACCAATGGCAAAGTCGGATGCATCGCACATAATCTCGAATGGGTGCGTCCAGTCAGGTGAAGAAAGAACGGGAGCAGAAGTGAGTGAGCGTTTTAGCGACTTGAAGGCAGTCACACAGCTCGAGTTGAAGTCGAATGGCGTGTCCTTGGCCAGCAAAAGAGTTAAGGGCCTAGCAATCTTGCTAAAGTCCTTGATGAACCGTCTATAGAAACCGGCATGGCCAAGGAAGGCTCGGATATCTCTGACGCATCGGGGAGGAGGCAGATTGGAAATGACCTCAATCTTTGCTTTGTCAACCTCTATGCCATTTTGCGAGATGATATGTCCTAAGACAATACCTTCGCGCACCATGAAGTGGCATTTCTCCCAGTTCAAAGTGAGGTTCTTGTCCTTACATCGGGTAAGGACAGCGTCAAGATGCAGCAAACACTCGTTGAAGGAATCGCCGAAGATGGAGAAGTCATCCATGAAAATCTCCAGAAATTTTTTCCACCATGTCTGAGAAAATTCCCATCATACACCGTTGGAAGGTAGCGGGTGCATTGCATAACCCAAAGGGCATGCGACGATATGCAAACGTGCCGAAAGGACAAGTGAATGTGGTCTTGTCCTGGTCTTTTTCGGCGATGGGAATTTGATTATAGCCAGAGTAGCCATCAAGAAAGCAGTAGTACTCGTGTCCGGCCAATCGTTCAAGCATTTGGTCAATGAAAGGTTGCGGAAAGCGGTCTTTCCGCGTTGCGGCGTTGAGTTTTCTGTAATCAATGCACACTCGCCACCCAGTTTGGGTGCGAGTAGGGATTAACTCGTTCGCCTCGTTGGTTATGACCGTGATGCCCGACTTCTTGGGGATAACATGAATGGGGCTAACCCACTGGCTATCAGAGATAGGGTAAATGATACCACTATCTAGACATTTTACGATCTCCTTCTTCACAGCCTCCTTCATGACTGGATTGAGACGTCTTTGTGGATCCCGGGCTATTTTGGCATCATCCATCAGATGAATGTGATGCTCAACGATCATGGGACTAATCCCCTTGATGTCCGCCATGGACCAGCCAAAAGCTTGCCTGTTGCTGTGCAAGACCGCGAGAAGGGCTCTCTCTTGCTCGGGAGCTAGAGAAGCCGAAATGATGACAGGGAGGGTCTCGTTCTCACCTAAGTAAGCGTACTTAAGGTGAGACGGCAAAGGCTTGAGTTCGAGCGTTGGAGGTGAAATGATGGAAGGCAAGATTGGTGCAAAGGTCTCGAACTCAAAGGACTCCAGCAAAGGTTCAAAACGAGTGTACGCAACCGAGTTGGATGGTTCAGGTAACTCATCCGGAAAGTCGAAGGATTCAAACTCGGGTTGTGCGCGGCTAAGATCGTTCGAGAACGTGAAACACTCGTAGTCGTTGTCGGGCGCAGAAACAGCAGCAGGTTCGAAGAGAAACGCATTAATGGCGTCAAGATTATCGTGATCAAACAGAAACTCCTCGAATTCACACTCTTCTGGGGTGATCTCCTGGATCGAGCAGACGTCCAGTATATGAGCATTAGGTTCGGCGGGCTGATTCCCCAACCTAAAAATGTTGAGTTCAATCGTCATGTTTCCAAAAGAGAGGTTCGTCGAACCATTGCGACAATTGATCACAGCATTTGAGGTTGCAAGGAATGGGCGACCGAGTATCACCGGAATTTGATTCCGGGGGTTAGCTACAGGCTGTGTGTCTAATACAATGAAGTCAACGGGGAATATGAAGTCCCCGACTTTTATTAACACATCCTCTAGCTCACCCCTAGGATGGGTGATCGATCGGTCGGCCATTTGGAGAGTGCAGTGCGTGGGTTTCAGCTCTCCGACGCCTAATTGCTCGTACACTGAGTACGGAAGCAGCTTAACACTGGCACCAAGATCTAATAGTGCGCGGTTGATGTTCTTATCCCCAATAGTAATAGAAATGGTAGGACAGCCAGGGTCCTTCCGTTTTTGTGGTAAAGATTGGGTAAGAGCATCACTCACAGCACTAGCCAAGAAAACT
Source organism: Agapanthus africanus (assembly GCA_030015575.1). NCBI lineage: Eukaryota > Viridiplantae > Streptophyta > Magnoliopsida > Asparagales > Amaryllidaceae > Agapanthus > Agapanthus africanus. Next base: position 217,697,440 of record CM057340.1, read on the forward strand.
TTCTTTGGTACCTGAGACTTCCTCTTTTTCGTGCACAAGTCCTTTAAGATTTTCGCGTAGGATGGGACTTGTTGGACGGCATCTAAAAGAGGAATGTTAATGTTAACCTGCTTAAATACCTCCAGAATCTTTTCCATTTGAGGATTTTGTTTATTAGACCTCAACCGGTTTGGAAATGGGACGTTTTTTTTAAAATTGGTTGAGTCTAATGTTTGTGGAGGAGATTGTGGAGTTGGAACGGATCCCAGAATAGGTGTTTTCGTGGAGTGAGAAGCGGGTCCGTTCAGAGCAGAAGAGCCTTTTGAAGAATGGAGAATAGGCTCAGAAGACGAAGAAGCAGGAGAAGAAGAAGAAGAAGAAGTAGAAGAAGAAGCGGCCGGGGTGTCATCGTTGATCCGTGTGCCAATGTTGTTTTGCAGCATCCTTCCCGATCTCAATGTGGTCACGGCACTCACATTATGATTCTGTTGTTCAAGAGCAACATTTACATTATGTGGGTGACCGGGATTTGGGAGTGGCTGGGACGGGAGCTTCCCCTTCTCTCGCTCGCTTAAGGCCGCATTCAGCTGTGCAATCTGGGCCTCGATGGTCTTGATGCTTTGCCCGTGAGCGGCAGTGTGTTGCATTAAGGACTGAATGGAAGACTGGATGTTGGCGGTGGACTGAGTTGATTGTTTAACGAACACCTCCAGACTTCGTTCGAGCGAGGAAACCTTATCGTTGTTTGATGGAACAAAGTTGTTTGGTTGAAAAGAATTGTTGGGTGCAAAGTTGTTCATCTGATTTTGGAAAGGTTGGGGTTGGAAGGGCTGCTGAAACTGAGTTTGTTGTTGCGCTTGTTGTTGCGGCGGAGGGGCCCTTTGGAAATTGTTGCCTTGGAATTGATTCTGATTCTGATTCCAGGTGAAATTGGGGTGGTTCCTCCAACCGGGATTGTAGGTGGAAGAGTATGGATCATTCCTCGGTCTTTGCTGGAATGCAGCATTAACCTGATCCTGTCCTTGCGAGGGTGGATTGTAAGGACACTCTTCGGTCAAGTGAGAAGGATCGGAACAACAAACGCAAATGGTACGAAGGGGGAGAACAGGGGCAGGAGCAGGAGAAGAAAATTTGCTCTCTATTGCTTCAAGCTTTCTTGTTATTGCAGCCATTTCAGCTTTCATCGCAATAGAGACATTAAGTTGGTGAATTCCTACCCTAGACTGACCGGTAGAAGTGGAGGTAGAAGAAGAAGAAGTCGGTCTGGTGCTCTCCCATTGTAGTGTTTGCTCCGCAAGGTCGTCAAAGAATTGCCACGCTTCCTCGTCAAATTTCGATAGGAAGTGGCCCTGACAGATGGTTTCCAACAACTGCTTCGTTGCTGGGTTCAGGCCCTCGTATAAGGTTTGGCAAAGTTGCCATTTCTCTATACCGTGGTGAGAACACTGAACAAGAAGGTCTTTGTACCGGTCAAAGCACTTCCAGAAGGGTTCAGAAAGAAGCTGAGAGAATTGGTTGATTTCATTTCGAATTCTTGCGGTTTTATGATTCGGATAAAATTTCTTTAGAAACGCTTTTACAAACTCGTCCCAACTGGTTATGGAGTGGGAAGCGGTGCTATACAGCCATTTTTCAGCAAGATCGCATAAAGTGAACGGAATGACCCGTAGTCGTATAGCATCGTCCGACAGTTGGGTAGTTTTCATCATGGCACAGACGTTTTGAAATTTGTTGATGAAGATATAGGCATCTTCAGATTCAAGCCCATGAAATCGTGGAAGCATGTTGATGAAGTGGGGCTTAATTTCAAAATTATCCCCATTGGCCGGTGGAAGAGAAAGGCAGGTGGGAAGTGCAGAACGGGTGGGATAGAAACGGTCCTGGAACGCGATTCGCTGCGGCGCTACAACAGGCGGTGGTGGTGGGTTATTGGTCTCCGTAGGAGGTGGAGCCAATCCAGGGGTAGTCAAAGAGATGTTCGGATTAAATCCTGACATCGCGGAAGAAGAGGTTGGTGAAGGTGAAGGTAAAGATGTATGAACAGAATTCCAGTCAACGTCGGAGTTGGCCGGCAAAGGAATGGGTGAAAGAGGAGTGGACAGAGTTTCGACTTCGGAGTCGATCGCGTAGTCGGTAGCGACTAACGTAACGCGAACTAGACGGGCGCTAGTGTCCCGAGTCCAAGCGGACATACACTAAACGAGTTTAGTATAGTCAAAGCGGAGAAGGTGAGGGTAAGAAAATGTCAATGGAGAAAGGCGATGGGTGGTGGGTGAAAAATGGAGTTTTGGCGACAAAGGGCAAGTTTTTATAAAAGTTTTAGATTTTTTTTTCTTTTCTTTTTATTTTTAGAAAGAGATTTACAGAAATATGTACGGATATACGGCTTAAGTAATCATAAACAAGATATGCACAATCACACCTAGATCTAGGGTCACCTAGGTCTGCTAGACCTGCTCCAGAACATGATTGTCGAAGTAAAACAGTGTCGAGAAACGGGCTTAAGATACACTGATCACGAGGCCAGGTAAGTGCAGAGATAAGGGGAGGTTTTCCAACGCTTTCGCGAAGTTCCTTAATTAAATAACCCTTTCTCTTTTGGCGGTTGCACCATTAACACTTTCCTAGATACCCCGTAAACAATATACCGTTAAGCGAGGTTCTAAACACGGTTAACTTCTCCTAATGAGCGCGAAGTCCTTAGGGCTGAATCTAGTATTTTTTAATTTACAATGGACAATGCATATGCTTTTGTGATTTTTGGGGTCCTGGGAAGGGTGATGAAATCCCCACCCAATCTGAATTGGTTTCAAGCCTCTTAAGTCCGTATTAAAGAATGCAAAGCGATAACAAATCAACTGCAAACAATTTTTATTTTTAGCGCGGCGCAAAGAATCCTGCACAAGAACAGTTTATTGGAAGGGGGAGAAGAGTTTGCGCAAAGAATGCTGCAGAAAACACAATTTATTGGAGTCCAGAGGAGTGGGAGAGAGGAGAGAGAGAAGTACCCAAACTTTGGGCTTCTGAAAGCTCCAAACGGCCGCGGATCCGCGGCCTAAGCTTGCTTATGCCGCGGTTCCGCGGCAATGTAGTAGAATTGATGCTTCAGTTTTGTTGGGTTGGTTCTGTTGGGTGTCCTCTGCTTGTCTGGATGTGCGGAATTTTTATTTTCTCACTGTATCTGCTCCAGATTTTTACAGTAGACCGTTTGCTTCGTTTTGATCCGTCGCGGTGTAGCCGCGAAATGTGGGTCTATCTTCCCATGTCTTTGGCACTGAACTTGAACTTCATATATTCTACGTCTTGGCCACTGAACTCGAACTTCGTATTTTCCTGCACACTTGCACAAAAACTAATCAAAAATAACAAGATGGTTTTTTACAATGTATATTTTTTTTTTGTTTTGGTTATATTTATACTTACAAATTAACCCGAAATTACACAAAGAAATAAACTACCGTCTCCCCGGCAACGGCGCCATTTGATCGTTAGAGATTCTGCGTGTTCAAGTTTAGTTAATTTCCGCAATCAAGACGGTTTCAATTGTAGCTAGCCGGTTGAGTACGGGTCGTCCGCAGGGAGATGCGAATCTTTTTGTATGTGCTTTAACGAGTTAAGTCCAGTTTTTTCAGATTTTGTTGTGATTAATTAAGTGGTAAAATGATATGTAAAGAGAGCTTGTTAGGGTTAGGATTAGGTTAGTTTGAGTTAGGAGTCTCCCACATCTTTCGTTGCCCCTCTTAATATCGGTGTTACGGTAATCGGCAACAACGGGGATTAGCACGACTTGGAAGGAACTTGCGAGTATAAGCTAGGCTTTCCAACGCATAAGTTCTTCCTTTTAGTGCTTGTCCGTCCGTTCTTGGCTCTTAGCCATAACCTCAGGTTAATTCAACCACAACCGGTCTCACTACGGAATCACCGCTATCATGTAGGATAGGGTGCCGTAAGGAGCGGATTGTGGTTCAATTAACGGGAGTCGAATTAAGCTGTTGGGCAAGGAAAGAGTGAGAGAGATTTCCTTCTCTCAAACTTCCCTTATCCTACCCTAACAAGTATGAAACTACTCACACAACATGATACGGAAAAATAAAACAAAACAAAAGAGGAAGATAGAAAGAAAGAGATTAGAAGATAACAACTAGCTATTTGCGACCTCACCTTGGCAAGGATCAAGCGTAAGCATCATGGTTGTTTTAAGGATAAAGAAAAAGAGAAAAGAAAGAAACAACAAGAAATAACAACAACTAAGTTAACAAATTAAAATTACAATAATTAACAAGAGAACAAGACAAGCATAATAATAAACGGTTCTTCTTTATTCATCATTCTTCACTCAAAAGCTCACTACAAGTTTTAATGGAGAAGAGATGAGAAGAGGAAGAAGAACATGTATTCTAAAACCTAGAGAAAAAAATACAAGATTATGGACACCCTTGGCTTCACATGTTCTGGACTATTTATAGGCAGGAAACTGAAAATCTAGGGCAACCATCAGACTACAAATGAAAAGACCAAATTACCCTCAAAAATTGGTCAACTGCCGCCACTATACGGCCGCGGATCCGCAGCCTAAGCCAGCTTATGCCGCGGATCCGCGGCCCTTTAGTGGAGTTAGGTGGCCAATTTTTGTAGGGTTTCCTGGTTTGCTGTGCCCATGAGTCTGGTATATATCTTTTCTCAGATTTGCTTCACGATTTTGCCAGAATTTCTGTCGAGGGAAAGGTGATTTAATGTGGACTTTTTGTCATGATTTCCTCGAGCTCCGCGTAGATTTCTTGGAACTTGTGTTGCCATTGAGCCTTGTGCATGAAGGTGACAATCGATTTGCCATTTTGTCTCCTAAACTGGTGTGTGGCAACAGACGGATAAAGAGCGGAGACCCGTGTTTTATCTGTGGTTGGCAGGAACCCGGATTTTTGTCGTGTTTTTCCATGGATTTCACCGTTTAGAGCTGAGAACCTGTATCCTGCAATTGACTAGCAAACACGACTCAAGAGTACCTACCGATATGCAATGTGATAAAAATTGGGCGGTATAAAAATGCAAAAATCTGATATGAACAACGTCTCATGTCAGCGGAAAACATCGCGATGCGCGCACGGTACACGGAAAGAGTCCAAACATCATCTGATGGAAACACACGGGTCAGGTATCCTCACTGGGTCGTGGGGATCGTCGTCGGCACGTCGGATCCAGCAACGAAAAATAACAGTGAATACATAGAGAGAGAAAGCACGAGGAATTAGATGAAGAGAAGAATAAGGAGGAGGCCTTATTGTGGCACTGGGTTATGGGGCGTCAGGGGAGTCGGCCACGGCGACAGCGACGAGGGTTGCCGGCGTGTGGGTTCCCCGGCGAAAGGTAGCAGCGTGCACGGTTCTTGGTCGTGGGGGATCAACGTTGCATGGGATTGCACTGCGATCTTGAGTAGTGGGTGAGAGAACGGAGATAGGGTAACAAGGGTAGTGACGGCGGGGGACGGTCACCGGCGGTGAGGCAGAGGCCAGGAAGGGCTCAGGTGTGGCCATGGTTCACTGTGGGTTCTTGGGTTAGGTTAGGGTTTGTGCAGTCTCGTCTCGGGTGTGCAAGTTTGGTGAGTGGGAAGAGGAGATGAGGAGAAGGTGATGAAGGTGGAGGTGAGAGGAGACTGGTGGTAACGGCGAGGTCGAGGGATCGCCGGTGATGAGGAGATGGGTTTTGTTGGTTCGATGATGGGAGAAAGAGAAAGGATGAGGGGAAGAGAAGAAGGCATAGATGATAGGGAAGATGAGAGGAGGAGATGTTGGCGACGACGATGAAATCGGCGGCGAAGGAGGCGAGTACGATGATGGGTCCATGCCGCAGGGGTTCTGTAGGGTGCAGGCTAGGGCAAAGGAGGAGGAAGGAGAAGATGGCGACGACGAGGAGGAGAAAGGTGCAGCGGGATAGAGGTGGCGACGAGATCGAGGAGGTGTCGAGGAGGCAAGAGGCGGCTAGGGTTCGTGGCGCTCTGGCTCGAAGAAGAGGAGAAGAAGAAGAGATGGAGGAAGGTGACGGTAGTAGTATTGGGAGGTGACAGGACTCTCGCGCACCGCGAGAGGAGAAAGAGGCGGGCGCGAGAGGAGAGAGAGAGGAAGAAACGAGAGGAGAGAGAGAGGGGAGAGAAGAATTTGTATCGTAGTGGGGGTGAGCGAAAACGAGGGAGAGAGAATAAGAAAAGGAAGATAGAGAGGGAGAGAAAGGGAGAAAAGAGAAAGGAGAGAGAGAGAGAGATAGAGCTCGTGGGGCCCAGCACAAGGAGGGGTTTGGATTGGTTGAGAGAAATTGAAAAAGATTTTAGTTGATAAAAAAATATTTTCTTTAGTTGTAAAGAATCTGGGTTGTTAAGAAAAATATTAAATGAGTTAAAGAAATCTAAAATAATCAGAATTGGCGGGATACAACATAGTTCAGAAATGCGCCCGGGTCGGGTCTAAATATTTGGATTTGAAATGTGAAATTTATTAGCAAGTTCCAAAATTTAAAATGAAGGATTTTGTAACAAAAATGCATACCCCCAAGAACGGACGCATGTACGTGCGCGTATCCATCCAAACACGTCTGTTTCACTGAACGGGACAGGAACACGATAAAAGGACGCTACCACAGGGTTAGGGGTATCAAGAAGGCCATGAAGTGTATTTTAATAAATATTTTCTGTTACTTAAAAGTTATATGATGAAACATACGATGTCAGATGAAATACCAATATGCAGTTTATACTGGATGCACGAGTCAATGCAACGAGTCAGGGTAACCTATAAATATAAATCAAAAAAGTTTAAGGAAGCGGGTTGGGTTGAATGTAATGAAAAAAAGGTAACTACCATTCGTACCCAAAGCGATAAACCAAGAATGGACCATGGCTAAGTAAAATACCGAAACTGGAATTGGTATAGATGAACTCGGGTGTTACTGTGACCTCTTTAGCGAAACTAGTAAAAGTCTCAAAAACAGTCCTTTTCAAAATCACTTGTTTCTACAACGATATCAAGTTCATTACGCTCATGGTTTTCTGAAAAACCTGCGTATCCCTCCGTCATTTCAGATGAGTCCTACTTAGTATTTGTGCTACGTTTGTTGACCTCCGTCAAGGCGTAGTGTGCGGTAGTTGACTAGTATTTATTTGCTGCATATGATGCGATTGTTTTAGGGTAGTCGTATGACCTTGTTGACCTCCGTCAAGGGTCGTTCGGGTGGATTTAATTCAATCAGGAAATGACTGGTTGAACTTGAATAGTGGCCAATGGTTTGTTGACCTCCGTCAAGGTCATAGGACGCTAGGGGGAGAATATTATCGGGAATTTCAAGTGTTGAGATTTGCAATGAGATTACATACCTTCTATGAGATAGTTGGATCTTGATACCCACTGTGAGTAAGAGTTACTCTTGGGAGAGTTTTAGACATGACAATTAGCCGATCAAGAAGGTGTCTAGAAATGTGTTAATGGGGTTATGCCTATGGAAAAACGAGGTTTATTCTAATTAGGTCCGTGCGAAATCACGGGGAACCTCCCTCAAAGTACCAACACTGGCCTGGCCGAAAGATTGGCGAACTTGTAAAGTGTAACTAATCCCGGCTAGTCTTACCTTTTAGGGTTTGAAAGAAGATTTGATGAAAACAGTGGGAGTCATCCTAATTAGAAAAGATAATAACCAATCTAATCTTGCAAGAGCATACGCTAAAGTGTTTTCTTCTCTCTCTCTCTCCCGGTAGCGACCATGTCAGGCCTTAATCAAAATAAGAATATGGATGTATTGACCGAACCCGCTTACTATACTGAGCAGGGGAACGTTGGTCCCGTTCTTTCTTGTAAATGTTATAAGATTGAACAGGGAATAGGAGAATATCCGGATTCTCACGCCGCCCAAACGAAGAATAAGCATGCTGATGCATCTTCTTCGGGTGTGTTAGTTATCGAGAACTATTTCTCAGTTCACTCTACGTCCTAGGTATTAGATACCGGATCGGGATCCCACATTTGTAATATGTTACATGGGCTAAGGAAAGGTAGGGAACTAGGAGAGGGTGATCATTCCATAAGAGTAGGGAATGGTGCAAATGTTGCAGCCAAAGCCATTGGCGAATATCACCTTGTGTTACCAAATGGTAATACATTGATTCTAAACGAATGCTATTACATTCCTACCCTGATATGCAATATTATATCAGTTTCTTTATTGAGTAAAGAAGGATTTAATTTTGTAGTAAAGGATAATGTTATGAACATCTTCCTGAATCAAAAGTTGATTGGATCAGGCTCGTTAAATAATGGCATATACGTTCTGAATCAAACTACACTCCTTAATGTACAAAACACACACAAGAGAAAGAGTTCAGAAATGAACGAATCCTTCTGTGGCATTGTAGACTTGGTCATATCAATGCGACACGGCTGGTTAAGTTACTCAAAGATGGATACTTGAATCCGTTCGAATTTTCATCTTAAGACACTTGCCAGTCATGTCTCAAAGGCAAAATGACCAAAACTCCGTTTAATGGACACGGAGAAAGAGTTACTGAACTCTTATGGCTGATACATAGTGATGTATGTGGTCCCATGTATACACATGCCAGCAACGGTTCCTCATACTTCATTACATTCACTGACGATCTCTCAAGATACGGACATGTGTTCATGTTGAAACACAAGTCGGAAGCTTTTGAGAAACTCATAGAATATAAGAACGAAGTAGAGAACCAAACGGGCAAAAGTATTAAGATCCTTCGATCAGATCGAGGAGGAAAATACTTGAGCAATGAGTTCCTGGACTATCTAAAAGAGAATGGGATTCACTCTCAACTTACTCCTCCTTATACACCACAACACAACGGTGTATCGGAGAGGAGGAATCGCACCCTATTAGATATGGTTCGCTCTATGATGAGCACTGCTGAGTTTCTTATTTCCTTCTGGGGGTATGCGCTTGAGACAGCCAAATACCTATTGAATAGAGTTCCAACCAAATCAATGTCTACCACTCTATATGAGATATAGAATGGAATGAGACCATCTCTTAAACGAGTTAAGATATGGGGTTGTCCGGACTATGTTAAAAAGCAAAATCCGGACAAGCTCGAGGAAAGATCAATTCTTTCCAAGTTTATGGGATATCCAAGCAATTCGTATGGATATCTTTTCTACCTAAGTGAGGAACAAAAGGTGTTTGTTGCTCAATATGCCACCTTTTTAGAAAAGGAATTACTTGTCAAAGAAATTAGTGGCAATGAGTTAGAACTGGAAGAAGTTCCAGCTACACAAACTACAACGGAAGATTTGGTGGAACCAGAGGATTCAATAGTTCCCAACGAAAACCAACCTCTCCGCCGATCTAGTAGGGTTCCTCATCCATCTGAGAGATACTACGGTTTTCTCATAGATGGTGGGAGCGAGGATTGCATCATGGAAGATGATGACCCAACTATATTCGAGCAGGCCATCACGAGTGGTGACTCTGTGAAGTGGCTGGATGCAATGCGATCTGATATGGAATCCATGTACACCAACAAAGTATGGACTTTGGAAGTTGCTCCTGAAGGGGTAAAACCCATTGGGAGCAAATGGATCTTTAAGAAGAAACTTGGTGTAGATGGAAAAGTTGAGACTTTCAAAGCTAGACTTGTTGCGAACGGTTTTCGTCAACAACCAAGTGTGGATTATGACGAAACCTTTTCTCCAGTGGCTATGCTTAAGTCCATCCGGATCCTACTTGCAATTGCAGCATACCATGACTACGAAATCTGGCAGATGGATATTAAGAATGCCTTTCTAAATGGTGATTTAGAGGAGTGCGTGTACATGACTCAGCCAGAGGGCTTCGTAGATAGTGGGAGCAGCAGAAAGGTATGCAAGCTGCTTAAATCCATATATGGGTTAAAGCAGGCATCGCGCAGTTAGAACATCTGTTTTGATGAAGTAATCAAAGAGTTTGACTTCATCAAGAACGTAGATGAACCCTATATCTATAAGAAGGTTGTAGAGAGTAAGATTGTCTTCCTCGTATTGTACGTGGATGACATACTCTTGATAGGAAATGATGTTCCTATGCTGCACTCGGTCAAGCTCTTCTTATCACATCGATTCTCAATAAAAGATCTAGGTGATGCCTCCTGCATTTTGGGAATTAAGATCTATAGAGATAGATCTAAACGGATACTAGGATTGTCCCAATCCAGATACATTGACACCATACTAAAGAGCTTTAGTATGGAAGAATCCAAACGTGGGAACCAACCCACGATCTCTGGAGTCACTCTCTCTAAAGAGATGTTGTTGGAGATAGTGCCCTCATAGTCAATTATTGGATCGCAGGTACGTGATTGCAATGATTGCGGAGGACCTATACCGGTAGAACAGTCTTACTCGAGATGATAGTATGCTATCTGGTTTGCCTTTATCAATCGTGTACATGTTCAGGTGACTGATTGCATGTTACACTTTGATAGAGCCCTTAGGATCTTTCTTTACTACCAACAGTATGATGGTGATCATATACGTGAGAGTTATGTAGTTTATATGCATATCCTTAATTGTGGTCCCTAGTCGTGGGAGTTTCGAGACAGGGCATCGATACTCCGGAGTAGACTAGTGTGTACAGTCGAGACCCCGACGAGGGGCGGTGGCCGGTCTCACAAGCCACTGGTGTCAGTTGGATCACCTAAGATGTATACAGGTGCTCATTGGGTTATGAGTACACCGGACAGGACTCGCCGGGAATCTGCTAGTTAGTACTATACCTATCGTCAGATAGCAGTTCCCTGGTGACATGTGTACAGGTTAGTTCATCGACCTGAGGTCGTCATTTGTCTCGTGTGAGTTCCCACTGTGCTTTGATTTCTACCCTACCACGGCTCAAAGGAGTCGTGCAAACAGGTAGCTTTTGGGTACAGTCCCGAGCCATATGGAGGCACGTGAGCGGATCGGCAGGGGATTCGTCTCTCCCGGTATTGGGGGCGAGGTCGTGCTGTGTCTAGGAGAGCCATTACACAAAGTCCATGGCCATGGCAGGAGATTTACTGGTAGGTACTCCAGTAGTATCTCAGTGTGTTATTGGGCTACACTCCGACACGACTTATACTGCTATTGGGGGTCTGACGTTACTAGCCCCCTAGGCGGATATGCGATACTCATTGACGAACGGACCGGACTGTATATACATTGTCACTGTTAGGCTCAGTAGGGTTTTCGGATGAGTTCGCTCATCGGCCTCCCTTGAGTTCGCTCATCGACTTCCCTTGAGGTCAGTCCGTGGGCAACCGTTACGCATAGCTAGTGCCGCTGACGGTTTGTGGTTAAACCCACTGCCAGGGTACTGACGAGTCATTAGAGTCCCCCACAGACAGTTTCCCAAGTTCGGGCGAAACGTTGTAGAGGCCGTATGGTTTTATGGCAGGGTTCGGAAAATGCACGTGCGTTTACGCACGTGTTATTTTTCGGGCAGATAATACTGGTCGGCTTTGGTTTAAGCCGGATCCGAGTATTATATTGAGTAGATATAATATCTTTGTCTCAGTTGCATTTGTATTCGGTCGTAATACAAATGCGGGTATATTTATACAGTTTCGGGGTTGTCCTGAAATTCGTTTCAGGATCACTTTTGGAAGTTGCCAGTTTCCAGTTTTCTATCAGCCGTCTTTTAACATTCGGTTAAAGACGGATTTATCTTTTCTTGGATAGGGTTGAGTCGTGCTTCTAGAAGCTTCTTGATGGTGAGGTGGCTAAGTGACTCATCTTGACATTAATGGTTGCATTAATGACTTGATGAGGTGTTTTAGTGAGTCATGCTTTAGCTTTAATGATTCTTGTTTAGCTAAGGATATTTTGTGAGAAGCTTCATGTCTTATGGTCACCTCCCTCCTCCTACACTCACCCTCCTCATTCTATATGATGTGGCCGGCCACCCTTGAAGAGAGAGAGAGAGATTGATTTCTTTTTTGATACAAAAGACTATGGTTTAAAGTGTATGGAAATTTGATAGTTCATTTCTTGTTCCATTTCGATTCCCTCGGCAACTTCATTTACCGATCGTCCACGGACTTGGACGAAGTGAGACAAAGTCATCTACTCATTCTCTACATCATTCTTGGTCGTCTCTTTTAGCAAACTTGACGACCGAGTTGCCTCAAGTCAGAGGCGGGAGCCCGTTTAAAGAATCAGTGATGTGGTGCCACCTCGACGAGGATATCGGAGTTCGACGAGATTGGAGCAGCCGCAACGGAGCGTGGGATGATGGTTAAAGAACGAAGGACTCGGATCGTTCGGTATAACCTTTCTACACTCTTTACAGTTTGTTAGTTTAGCAATAATGGCAGATCCGGGTTAAAGTATACGATAGCGCCAGTTAAAAAGTTTTTGTTCCGCATTTGGCGTCTGTAGACGGCCGGGGCGCTAGCGTAGACTTACAGTGGTATCAGAGCCTCACCATTTTGCTATACTAACTTGTGCTAACGCGTTTAAAACATCGATCGAACCGGAAATCGAAAATTGCAAACTCCTAGCTCGACAGTTTCTGTTGATTTTAAATGGTCTCAAAAATTAATTCTACATGTCTTAAAAATCTGTGCAGGCTTTTGTTAGAACCACGTAGAAATTTGGGCACGTAATTCGATGATATAGCCGCGGAAACGGGGTCAAACCTATGGTTTGACCGCGCTTCCGCGGCCATACAGTGAGGTCGTGGCCCCAAATTTTCACAGTGGGTTCTCTGTTGGATTTTGTGGTTTTTGGTAAATATCGTTTTGGCCCAGATTTTGTTACTGTTCACCAGTAAGTCGTGGGGCCCACTTTTTGATATTTGGTCGATCGAAATTTAAACATGTTAGTTTACAGTGCTTACATTATATCTCCGACCGGGAATGTCATTTGATCGGTAAACCGCGTCTGATTGCTATAGTTCTTTTAGACGAGTTTGCGAACGTGACATTCGCGTTGATGTTCTGTGTTGTGCTGTGATGTTGCGGATTTGTCGTGGTGGATAGCAGTGTGCAATGATAGTACAGTTTGAGTTTATTTGTACATTTGATATTGCGGGGCGAGCGTCCAACATGTGGACTGCCGTCACTGCCTGTTGTATAATATTCTTTTGGGGCACGACCAGGTTGCTGTCGATGTACCTGTTGTACTATTTTTCATTACTGTACTAGGTTTTACCCCGCGACGGAGTGCACGGATAGCCGGGTTCTGGAGGGCAACAGGTCCGCATCTCATGGCTTTGAGAGGCAGAGGGGCCCCACTCTAAAATTGGCAGACTATTCGCCGCACTCGTAGGGGGTACAGGTTGACCCATGGAGGGGTGCTCAATTTACCGGATTCCGTGAAGTGCCGGGTGTTCCATTCACTATGCTGTGGAGGACTACCTCGCTTCAGGTTTTGGCGGGTAACTTGCCGCACCCGTAGGGGTCTAGGTTTCATTGCACAGGCTATCCACACGACAGGGGAACGTCGGGTTTCAGCAGCGGCTCTGTGAAACCCGGGGATCCCAGATATCTGTATTGTTCTGTGATGCTCATTACTTTTCTGTAATGTTGCATATTATCACGCCTGGAGCGATTATGTATATTGGTTTATATACTATTAGATGTTGTATATGTTTTACACCCGCGCTAGTCCAGTCCCCGCTCTGTCGTTAGTTAAGTAACCTAACGGGTGATGACGGGACCCAGTGACGAATGCGGATGGCATATACGTACATTTTATTTTCGTTCTTTTCTGGTGTGATTGATTGATGGGACTGCGTTGATTCTGATCAATGCAAATTAAACAAACCTGTTTTCAGTTGTTGGAACAATTTAAAAAGTGTTATTGCAAAGACGTTTCCTTTTGTTTTGCATAGCGGTATTCAGTGGAATATCCTGCACCTCATTCGACGGGGCAAGGGCCGATATCCCTTCACCGGGACTGACCCTTTGGGCAGAAGTTTGCGTCAAGGTAATAACTTCACTATAGTCGATTACAAGTTGCTTTGCACCGCGGTATTCAGTGGAATATCCTGCACCTCATTCCACGAGGAAAGAGCCGAGATCCCTTCACCGGGAGTGACCTCTTTAGCAAAAGGTTTTCGCCACTATATTTTAAAAAGCTATCAGGTTCCTTCAGCGATATCAAGTTCACTACGTTAAAGGTTTTTCGCCAAAAACCATCCGTAGCCCTCCGTCACTTCTTTTGAGTATTCAGTAGTATTCAAGCTATGTATTTTAGCCAAAGTTAAGGCATAGTGTTTGGTAGCTGCTGGGTATTTCAATTGTTGCATAGATAGATGAGTTAGTTTGGGACAGTCGTTCTGCCGATTGGCCAAAGTCAGGGGCATGTGCGGGTGCGTTCAAATTGATAAGATAGTGACGGGTAGAACTTGGCATGTGACTTATGACATTTTGACCAAAGCCAAGGTTATAAGAGCATGGGGCAAAAATCAGATCGGGAGTTTCTAAAGAAACTGAAACTTGCCAAGTATGCGCATACCTTCTGGAGTGTGAGTAACATGGATGCATTCCATCACGTTATCATGCGATGAGAGTTGGATCCCGATTCCCACTGATGAGTTGGTTTACTCTTCGGGTGATCCCGATTGATTCTTCTTTAGGTTTGGAGGAGAATTTGACAGGACAGTGGGAGGTTTCCGGATTAGATAAAGTGATAACCATTCTGATCTAGGTTAGAGTGCACGCAGAGTGTTTCTTTTCTCTCTCTCTCTTTGGCAGCGACCTTTGACCGACCCTAGACTATGACTCTGTTACCAGGTTGACCGAACCTTCTTAAAATACTGGCTTTTGGATTGTCTATGTTGCATAAGTCATTGCCACTCCTTCTTTTACCCTTTGAATTTCTCACAACACCCGTATTACTACGGACATCCACTTCCATTGGATAGATCCATCGTATGGTTATATACGAACTCGAAGGAACTTCTTCGAGGATGAATCCAGGTTCAGGAGAAATAGAATTGGTTTATTCAGTTGTCTTTTATTATCACCTTCTCTCAGGTTGCGAGAGCTCCTTGGTTTAGGAGAGTACACCTATTACGCTTATTGGATAGTCTTATTCCAAACCATAGGCAGGTGCCGAAAGGTAGGGAATGAAGAAAACCAATTAGCCTAAGTAGGGTGTGCAGAAGGTAATATGTAAAGACAAAATAAAGGGATTAGAAAGAGGGCAAAGTAAATTGCGACCGATATCATTCACGACCAAAACCGCGTACTTCATCGCCACTCCTATTTCACCTTTAAAAGAATAAGGTATTATTCAGTTGTCTTTTATCATCACCTTCTCTCAAGATACGAGTACTCCTTGGTTTAGGAGGGTACACCTATTATGCTTACTTGATAGTCTTCTTCCAAACCATAGGATGGTGCCGAACGGTAGGGAAGGAAGAAAACCATTTAGCCTAACGATGGTGTACAGAAGGTAACGACTAAAGACAAATAAAGTGATTTTGGAGAGATGGCAATAAAATATACGGTTGAAGTCATGAATTGGATTATGGAAGAGGCATTGCTATGAATACCAGGATACCCCTACGAAACATTTTCATGTTTCAGTGCATTGTTAAAGAAAACCTGTTTTCCCGATTAGACACTTACTCCAAGGGTATGTATTTACCAGGTTTCATTCTCATATCTGTATGGTTTTACAGATGATGAGTGGGAGTAAGATATTGGGAATTAGGTGATCATCCTCATTATATCGGAATTCGTTGTAATTGGTGATATTTGAGGAAATCGCCAGGGTACAGTTTTCAACCTACGACGCACAGGTTTTGAGTTGTTTAACTCAGCGGACTTATACAGAGTATTGTATGTTGTCCAGTGTCCATCAGGACAAAGGGGTAGGTCCTCGTACTATGTTCTGTTTACTTATAACTTCTCTAGTATTTAGACAAGTGTTTCGTAGAAATACAAGGTCCAAGTTTTGAGAAGTTGTGGGTATAAGAATAAAGTAGAGAACCAGGTATCACAAGTATCGGGATTCTTCAAAGAGATCGAAGATGTAGATTCTTGTGATTGGTATTCAGATGATAGTGATGGTTTTGAGAAACGTGTTTCTTATTCAGGTTACTCATAATTGGATGGATTCCTAAGTTGAGTAATGCTGATTAGCCTCTTTCCATTAAAGTGATATGCACTGGAGACAGCTGCATGATTTGAATCTGGTTCTAATTAAATAAGTGCCAAAGTTTCTATATTAGATATAGAATGGTTCGTACCTTAAAAAGATATTAAGGTACGGGGAGTTGTCCAGCTTATGCTTAAAACCAGACTCTGGATAACTCAGGACACGTTTCTGTAATGGCTGTTTGTGGGTTGACCCTGGCTATGACGAGGGTTGATATTCTACCATTTGGAAGATCAATAGTGATATTGTTCTTGACTCGCCACAGTTTTAGTAAAATGGATCTTTTTCAGAAAACAGTAGTGGGAGTATGGTAGAACTGGAAGTGATTCCAGAACCGCGAACGATTACGGAAAATTTAATAGGACCTATATATTCAATCAGGTTTGACATTCCAATAGCCACTCCGCAGATACGGTGGGTAACCTCAGACACCCGAGAGGTACTTCGGTAGCCTCAAGGACGGTGACAGGGAGGTTATTATCTACCCAGACTTGACACTACTGTTGTTCCAGGATATGAGACCCGGTAGGAGGGTTGTCGTAGTCAGTGGGAGCAGCGGAAGATTAGTGGGCAAGTAGCTTATGTCTATTTATAGACTTGAGCAGTTATAGCGGAGATAGATCATCTAATTTTGATGTGACAGTCATGGGTTTGACTTCAATCAGAATAAGGGGATGGATCTGTTAAGAAGGTAGTAGAGTGTGATGTCATGGTATTTGGATGACATACACAGAGTAGGAAGTAAAATTCCTATACTACGATCGGTTGTACTGTGGTCGTCACACAGTTGTTTCTCCAGACAGGATTTGGATATAATATTTGACATTCTGGTTTCTGGATCTATGGTTTTAGATCTAGATTTGGGTAGTTTCCCAATGTGGGTACTTTGACAGATATTCTAATGGTTTTTAGAATAGTTGACTCCTAGCATGGTGGTGTACCTGCAGGAGATGGAGTCACCCTCTCTAAAGGTGTCGTATAGACTAAAGGAGAGAGGGCTGTGCACGATTGGCAGATCACTTGCTTAGGCAATTGAGTCAATCGTGAGGTGTCAAGTACCACATCAGATGTAGTTTTTGCACTAGATGCAATAAGTTTGTATTAATCCAATCCTGGAGAAACATAAGGAAGCAGTTTTAGAACATAAGTACATGTTCTACGGATTTAATGACGGCAGCCTCCTTCGGGTGACGGTTATCATTCCAAGCTTCAAAGGTGACATGGTTGACAGAGTGATTGTCAGAGTTATAGTTTTTCCCTCTGACGAAGAGGGACAGTATTATGGACAGGTGGTCCAAGAGGATACTGTGGGTGGCATGGTGCCGGATACTGATTAGGTTCAGTGATCGATACAGTCTAAGAAGTTTGGATTTGGAGTTCATTTATGAACTAGGTCCCATCAGATATCCAGACATATTCTAAGACAGGTATTACTCAATTCGGGAGATGGCTTTCTCCGCGAACTTGAGTTTTAGAGAGATATAGAAAGATACATCTAGGCGGATCCACTCACTGAGGCTATTTCTCGAACACAATAGTTTTACAAACGGGCTTTGTGAAACTGATTAGTAGAGGAGTTGGATGTTCGGTTTCACACGGGCTGTGAGTAGTCGACATCGCAATAATTAGCCTTGAATGCAAGTGGGAGATTGTTGGAGATAGTGCCCTCATAGTCAATTATTGGATCGCAGGTACGTGATTACAATGATTGCGGAGGACCTATACCGGTAGAACAGTCTTACTCGAGATGATAGTATGCTATCTGGTTTGCCTTTATCAGTCGTGTACATGTTCAGGTGACTGATTGCATGTTACACTTTGATAGAGCCCTTAGGATCTTGCTTTACTACCAATAGTATGATGGCGATCATATACGTGAGAGTTGGGTAGTTTATATGCATATCCTTAATTGTGGTTCCTAGTCGTGGGAGTTTCGAGACAGGGCATCGATACTCCGGAGTAGACTAGTGTGTACAGTCGAGACCCCGACGAGGGGCGGTGGCCGGTCTCACAAGCCACTGGTGTCAGTTGGATCACCTAAGATGTATACAGGTGCTCATTGGGTTATGAGTACACCGGACAGGACTCGCCGGGAATCTGCTAGTTAGTACTATACCTATCGTCAGATAGCAGTTCCCTGGTGACATGTGTACAGGTTAGTTCATCGACCTGAGGTCGTCATTTGTCTCGTGTGAGTTCCCACTGTGCTTTGATTTCTACCCTACCACGGCTCAAAGGAGTCGTGCAAACAGGTAGCTTTTGGGTACAGTCCCGAGCCATATGGAGGCACGTGAGCGGATCGGCAGGGGATTCGTCTCTCCCGGTATTGGGGGCGAGGTCGTGCTGTGTCTAGGAGAGCCATTACACAAAGTCCATGGCCATGGCAGGAGATTTACTGGTAGGTACTCCAGTAGTATCTCAGTGTGTTATTGGGCTACACTCCGACACGACTTATACTGCTATTGGGGGTCTGACGTTACTAGCCCCCTAGGCGGATATGCGATACTCATTGACGAACGGACCGGACTGTATATACATTGTCACTGTTAGGCTCAGTAGGGTTTTCGGATGAGTTCGCTCATCGGCCTCCCTTGAGTTCGCTCATCGGCTTCCCTTGAGGTCAGTCCGTGGGCAACCGTTACGCATAGCTAGTGCCGCTGACGGTTTGTGGTTAAACCCACTGCCAGGGTACTGACGAGTCATTAGAGTCCCCCACAGACAGTTTCCCAAGTTCGGGCGAAACGTTGTAGAGGCAGTATGGTTTTATGGCAGGGTTCGGAAAATGCACGTGCGTTTACGCACGTGTTATTTTTCGGGCAGATAATACTGGTCGGCTTTGGTTTAAGCCGGATCCGAGTATTATATTGAGTAGATATAATATCTTTTTCTCAGTTGCATTTGTATTCGGTCGTAATACAAATGCGGGTATATTTATACAGTTTCGGGGTTGTCCTGAAATTCGTTTCAGGATCACTTTTGGAAGTTACCAGTTTCCAGTTTTCTATCAGCCGTCTTTTAATATTCGGTTAAAGACGGATTTATCTTTTCTTGGATAGGGTTGAGTCGTGCTTCTAGAAGCTTCTTGATGGTGAGGTGGCTAAGTGACTCATCTTGACATTAATGGTTGCATTAATGACTTGATAACGTGTTTTAGTGAGTCATGCTTTAGCTTTAATGATTCTTGTTTAGCTAAGGATATTTTGTGAGAAGCTTCATGTCTTATGGTCACCTCCCTCCTCCTACACTCACCCTCCTCATTCTATATGATGTGGCCGGCCACCCTTGAAGAGAGAGAGAGAGATTGATTTCTTTTTTGATACAAAATACTATGGTTTAAAGTGTATGGAAATTTGATAGTTCATTTCTTGTTCCATTTCGATTCCCTCGGCAACTTCATTTACCGATCGTCCACGGACTTGGACGAAGTGAGACAAAGTCATCTACTCATTCTCTACATCATTCTTGGTCATCTCTTTTAGCAAACTTGACGACCGAGTTGCCTCAAGTCAGAGGCGGGAGCCCGTTTAAAGAATCAGTGATGTGGTGCCACCTCGACGAGATCGGAGCAGCCGCAACGGAGCGTGGGATGATGGTTAAAGAACGAAGGACTCGGATCGTTCGGTATAACCTTTCTACACTCTTTACAGTTTGTTAGTTTAGCAATAATGGAAGATCCGGGTTAAAGTATACGATAGCGCCAGTTAAAAAGTTTTTGTTCCGCATTTGGCGTCTGTAGACGGCCGGGGCGCTAGCGTAGACTTACAGATGTCTCCCAAGACTGATTTGGAGAGAGCTCACATGCAAGGGATAACCTATGCTTCGGCAGTAGGCTCTATCATGTAAGCAATACTATGTACCAGACCCGATGTAGCATACTCACTAAGTGTAGTGAGTAAGTATTAAGCAGGTCCAGGTGAGAGTCTAGCTGTGAAGATAATTCTCAAGTACTTGAGATGGACTAAGGGGATGTTCTTGGTGTATGGTAACGGAGAACTCCAGGTGGAGTCCATTACCGATTCGAGCTTCCAATGTGACAAGGACGACTCTAAGTCACACTCGGGATTTGTCTTTACCCTAAATGGAGGGGCGGTTTGTTAGAAAACTTCTAAGCAAGAAACCGTGTCAGACTCGACGATGGAGGCTAAATACATCGCTGCCAACGATGCTGCCAAAGAGGCTGTCTGGATGAAGTAGTTCATCACTGAACTTGGTGTGGTTCCTTCCATTGAGCATCCAATCTCTTTGTATTGTGATAACAATGGAGCTGTGGCTTTGGCCAAGGAACCCATGTCCCATCAGAAGTCCAGACATATTCTGAGGCGTTATCACCTGATCCGGGAGATAGTTGATCACCGCGAGATCGAAGTCAGGAGAGTTGACACGAAGGAAAACACTGCGGATCCACTCACGAAGGCCATACCCTAGATACAATTTGAGAGACTCTTCGGGATGTTGGGTATGAGATACTACAATAGCTGGCCTCAGTGCAAGTGGGAGATTGTTAGTTGTATATATGCCCTAGAGGCCATTGTTGTACATATGATGTATATTATAGTGGATGCTTGGATATATAGAGAGAGGAATTTCTTGCTCGATATGATAGTATGCTATCTGGTTTCACCTTGTCTAAACATATTGACTTGTATTGGTTTACTGTATTACTCTCACATGTTGATAAAGCTCTTAGGATATGTGTAACGTTTTGAAAATCGTTTCGGTGAAATTTCGAAAAATCGGTAAAATAAGGGGGTTTTCTGTAAAAAGTCAAAATACAAATATCTTTTTATAAAAATTAAATATACATATTCTAACTATGTAATTGCTAGTATTTAGTGTTTATTGAGCCACTGGTGAAATTTCAAATTTTCTGAAAAAAATTATTTTATTATTATTTTAAGCCGTCACTAATACATTTAATTAGGGAAAATTACAAATTGGAATGAGTTGAAACAAATTTTGTGTATCATAACATATTAAACTAACCTGTGAGATATTTTTTTTGTAATGAAAAGAGGTTGTTAATATGGTGTTAGAAAATATAAAAGAAAAAGGCTTATTTTGTGAAAATAATTAAGAAATGAGTTAATGGGTGTTTTAATTGGGGGGCATTTCTTTACTTGATCTCACACACTACACTAATTCCCTTACTTGGCTGAATTTTTAGCAGCCTACCATTTCCCTAAGTCCCAACTTATTTTTGTTCTCAAAATTTATATAAGGAAATCTTAAAATGGAGGAAAATGAAGAGATAAGAGGTATGGTATTAGTTGACTTGAGGCATGGACTTTTCTACCCACTCTCACTCTCACACCCGCACTCCCTCACCCCCTCATTTTCGGCCAACTGCTGCAGCCCTCCCCCTCTCCAAAATCCTCATATTTTCACCTCTAAAATCCACAAAATTTCATCAAAATCCACATAAAAACATCACCAATCCCAAATCCAACACATACACATTATTCCTTGGCCAATTCTAGCTTGAATCCTTGGAGAAAGATGGCATTTGGGGCTAAGTTTTGTTTGCAAGTAGGGATCTCCTTTTAATCTAGCTTGAGGTATAACTCTATTCTTATTGATACTTGTTCTAATCTAAAATTTTAAGTAAGTGTTAATTAGTTGTTAATTGCAAGCTAGGATATTCAAGAAGGGTTTTGAATTAAATTAGGGTTTCTAACACTTGATTATGTTTGTGATGGGTGGATTTACATGCTATGACATGTGCAAATCTAAGCTAGTTGCTTTCTTACAAATTGCCACTTTTAAATTGTCCAATTTAAAAGCTATTTTGCCTACTAGATCTTTCGTTATTGCATTAGATTAAATAAAAATCTAGTAAGGGTTGTGATTTCCATTAAGGTTTTTATTACATCATTAAGGATGCAATGTATAGTTTGACATCTTAAAATATGTAAAACCTAGTTTTGGTGTTAAATTGCAATTGTTATTTGTAAATTGTCCAAATTACTTAATTGTTGCAAACTAGGTTTTTGGGTTTAATGAAATTGATGAGAGTAAATTATGGAAATGATTTATATGACTTATTTAAGATATTTAATAAGTATATTGGCCGCTACATTCATTTAAACATCATGTTTTGTACAAAAACGGCGAATTTTGCTTGCTAGTTTTTCGGAAAAACGGCTTTTAAAGTGAATTTGGGGTTTTTATGAGTTTTAAACTATTTTATATTAAAATTAGTGTTCGTGAATGTGCAAATGAGTGTATTTGGGTTTTTCTCGATGGTCTGGCGTTTTGTACGCCGATGTCGAGGGTTTTTGGATTGATTTGTGGAAGCAACCATAGGTTTTGACCTATGTAGGATTCGTGTGTCGTTTTGGTCATGAGTCGGATTTTAATGCGATGCGGTGCTTTATGATATGTAGGTACCCCCATGTGGACTTCGAGACGGCAAGCAAGCGCATGGCGACGTCGGCACCGGCGAGCGAGGACCAGGTGAGTAGATTTATATCTACGGGGAGATGTCGGGTGGATGGCGTATAGCACCCCCGCAGTCTGTGGTGGTGTATACGGATGCGTATACACACCAACAATTGTTTTATGTTATTTGGGATTTATAACGATGTTTAGGATGGATATTGGTGTGTTGGATTACTTTAGTGTTGCGAACCCTAGGGTAGTGTTGCACTACACATACACACATACATACACACATACATACTTACATACATTCCTATTTATATGTGCTCATGGGATTCTTTATAGTTATGTGTTCACATGGGTATGGGACTATGTGTTCACATACGGATATGAGGACGATACTAGGGATTGAGCTGAGTCGATGAGATTTGTTTTGTGGTATTGATATCGGTTTGTACGAGACTGTCGATCAGTAGTCAGATCATGACTATATTGATGATATTAGTATTGTACTAGATATAGGTCAGTACCCTGGACTATGATCTTGGATAAAGAGGATACCAGATGAATAGTGTGATGAATATGATATTAACCCGTACCCAGATTTGGGGATGCCGTACGACGGATTTACGTACGAGCTATATTTTGATGATTGATCCGCACTCTTGACTTGGGATGTCTGATTATAGATACGGTATCGGATATGATATTATTGAGGCGGGATCACCGACTAATATATATACAGGTATGTATATGTATCGACTCAGTTGTAAGGCGGTTTCCTTACCTGTAGCCCAGCTGGTCAGCTTAGCCCTTTAGTTTAGTTTAGTTGCTAGATTAGATTCGATTCTTACCTATTTCAAAAACTAACGAATCGTGGGTATTTTAAAAGACAGCACAAGGGATCCTACGGATATTTCAAAAGACATATCTTTTCATAAAAACACCGTAGCCCCTATTTTCAAAACCCCATGATTCGTGTTATTTCAAAAGGCACCATTTGTAGGACTTATATTAGATTAATGCAGGTTAGTTATAGTTGCGTCTAGTATTCAGCTCCCGCTTATTATTGTGGTTCGCTTCGCATCGCATACTTATATTATAATTTCTTATTGCAATGTTGATATCATATTGTTAGGACACCAGCACCATTACCAATGATGCGTATGTACCACGTACACTTACTTGCCGGCTCACACACATCTTCATCGGTAATTGCCATGTCACGTACAGCTTAGAAAATATTATTGCTTGACATAGCGTACTTGCCTTATATGTTAGTTTAGACATTGTAGTTATTACCTTCTACTTCATGCATACTGTTATTCATTGTTATGCCGCATTCATGGATTCTCATGCATATATTCACAATTTTACGTGTTATTGAGGTTTTCGATTCGGATTTCCATGAGATTTTCTGGATTTGGAGGAAAACCGTAAAAACATAAATAAACCTTTTCTCTCTTTTAAAATAAAAAGTGCGGTTTTTCCCATGATGTATGAGTCGTCCACCATGAGTTTGCTGATGGATTTCGAGGCCCGATTCGAGGAGACGGATGAACCGTTTCGGGTACATGGTGGACCCGGTAAGGTACCCCTGGGCAAGAAGCGTGTGATGATGACGATTTGAGCCTGGCAGGGGAGCACTACCTACCGGTGATTTTACCCGATGCGTCGGATATCCGAAGGATACCGTCGTGGTCTTGAGATGGATGGTAGGGGCCGGTATGGACTGACGGCGCCCTAGATATTGAGACTGTGATATTGAGATTTCGAGATATTGAGGTACAGAGACTGTGATACAGAGATATTGAGATATTGGGATTACGTTTTGTGCCGATACTAGGCACTGTTTTATGCTGATTTCATTATGATACCTCATTTTAAAAATACAAAGGAAATCTCACTAAATTATGAAAACAGTTCTTCATTTACATGTATTCTGTTTTCATGCATTCATACCTCATTCATATGATATATTGCTACCTGAGGCACTGACACGGGCACATGAGATTACACTAGGGTTAGATACTTACCCTAGCCTTGTTATAGGTTGCATGTTATTCTTATATTTGAGGATATATTATGATCAATGACCTAGGATTGCGTTATTTATGCAATTTCTTTTCGTAGATGTTTTTCTATTCACGAGTTGGCAACTCACCCCCGTTGTGCCCCAGTTTCTTGCAGGTTTGCCGTACAGGTTTCTTTACGGCTTTGCGGGCATAGTTTCCTTCGGGTGAATTGCTAGTAGGTGGGTTTACTTGTATCGTACCCCATTATATATCTTGTATATCATTATTCTGTTGTATCTAGAAGTTCCATCAACCAAACAAGTATTTATTTGAGTTAGAGACCAGTGATGTTTATTCTTTCGACCTTAGAGTCGCGCGTTACATTTCTGTGGTTTTCTTGTGGTTTTGAGTTTCCTTTTGAAATTTGATCCTCGCCGTTGGCGTTGTATATTATATTGCTTGTGTGGTTGTGGCCGTCGATTGACGAAGAGCTAGCTCCCGCTTGGGGATGCCCTTTTTATTGATTTCGTATACTATTCATATTGTATCCCGTTTGGGGGCCAGTATTTACAAAGGAGACTCTGCCGAAATTTTTAGTAAATTTTGATGTTCTTAAAAACCGCATAATTCGGCTTATGCTATTAAAACTACTTGTTTTAAATTGGTTTTCCTTCACTCTACTACTTTTTTTGGTTTGGATTTCTGGGTTTTCAGCTTACTTAGATTACGTACGCCTCGATACGTTTCGTAGTCTAAGTGCCGATCATGTTCCATCTTTCGGGACGTGACAATATGTACTCGACTACTAGGACTATGATGCAGATCATACTAGTGGGGCTAGGGTAGTCTAAGAGTACATCCTATAACTGTTCCTAGTCGAGGGAGTATCAAGACAAGGCATCGATACTCCAGAGTAGACTAGCGTATACGCTTCTTGACCCATATGATGGGCGATGGATGATCCCATATCCATTGGTGTTTGACATCAGAGAAGGTATACAGGTGCTCAGTGGACACTTGGTACACTGAACGGACTCGCCGAGTACTCTTAGATGGTATTATACCTATCGTCAGATAGCAGTTCTCTGGTGACACAGGTGAAGGCTAGTCTGTAGACCCGAGATCGTCATATAGTCTTGTGCGATTCCCACTGTGCTTTGATTTCCACCTTACCACGTTCATGAGAACGTACAAAATGGTGGCTTTTGGGTATAGTCCCGAATCACATGGAGGCAATGAGCGATAGGAGGGGTTTCGTCTCTCCCGGTATTGGGGGTTGATGTTGCGCTGTGTTCGATTGGCTATAACTGGAAGTCCCTGGCCACGGCTGATATGGAGATCTACTGGTAAGTGTTATCAGTAGTTTCTCGACCCGTTATAAGCCTCACATCGACATGACTTCTCAGTTACTGGGGTCTGACGTTCACCACCACTAGACTGGATATGCGACATATGAGACGAAGAGACCGGACTGTACGGTAGTGTTACCGATTGGCTCGATGGGAGTTTTGACGGCTTTGCTGGTTTTCTTCTGATCGCTCAATACCCGGGTGGCCGTTACGTTTAGCCGACCGCTTGCGGCTTGTAGGTGTTTGATATGATCATCACCTACTGCCGGCGTATTAACGAGTCTTAGAGTCCCACACAGGAGTTTCCTAGCTCAGGAGAAACGATGTGATGTGCATATGAGATATGCGCGGGGACCCGATTGAATGCGGGTATTGTCGGGATTCCATAGCACCTAGCCTAGGGTTTTCAAGTATCACACATGCCGCAACAAAAAATTCAAGGGGGTGCTGAGCAATCAAACTAAGAATCATGCTAGAAAACTAGGGTAACCAAAACAAGTAATCTACATTACAAAGAGAAGTGAACAAAAATACAATCTTTGTAGATCCAGTCCTTCACTTCTAAAGCTCCGTGTTAACGTCCCTTCGCTACGATCATCGAACTCCCAGACTCTAGTATGGAATTCCCCGGAGAAATGAACAAGCTTGCTCATAGACTTCGAGGACGAAGATGATCTACGTCGAGGTGACTCAAACACAAGCTAACCCTTCACTAGGTCAAGAACTTTGTGAAGAGAACTCCCTAAATTAAATGGCAAGAAGTAGAGGATGATGAAATAGGAAGTGGGTTTACTTTAGATTTTGATTTCTCACTTCGTTTCTTCACTTAGAAAAATCTAGCAAGGTTTTTCTTTTGGATGAAGAAGAAAAAGAAGAATAAAATCAAGTGAAAAGAATTATGATCAATTATGCAACCATGGGTGAGTTACTATCGTACACTAACCTTTGGAGAGACTAAACCATGGTTTGGTTAATAAATATCTTTAGTAAAACAAAGTGTGTGGACTTTGTCAAAGATGTTTTAAACTTCATGAAGCTTCAAGTTAAGACAAAGAAAACCACCATTTTGAATTACAAAAGGAAAAAAAAATCATAACCATTATCTTAAATATGGTGTAAGTCATACACACACCCAAGTATGCATGTATCAAACATATATCAAGTGAGAAAAGCAATCTTAAGTGAACAAATACTAGTTAATGTAAAGTAATATATCAAATATATAATTAAATCAACACTTGATTTAATGATCCGGTCATATCGCATATAACCGACTAATATCTAGTGTATCAATATATCGAATCAACACTTGATTCGGAAACCCGGCTATATCGAATATAACCGACCGATGATACAAATCGCGAGAATAGAAAACAGTATCACATACTCGTATTATTCTCGTTCCCGCACATATCTTATATGTGCTCCTATTTCATTTCGCTTGAGCCAGGAAACCTCTGTGTAGGACTCTGAAGACTCGTCAATACGCTGGCAGTAGGTGGTGATCATAACAGTCACCCACAAGACGCAAGCGGTCTGCTAAACGTAACGGCCACATGGGTATTGAGCGATCAGAAGTTCAACGAGCAAGACTGCTCACACTCCTGCGAATCTAATCAGTAACACTTACCGCACAGTCCGGTCTATTTATCTAATATGCCGCATATCTTGCCTAGGGGTGGTAAACGTCCGACCCCAGTAGCTTGATAAGTCATGCCGATGTAAGGTCCATAACGAGCATGAAACTACTGATAACACTTACCAGTAAATCACATCAACCCTGGCCAGGGATTTCCACTTATGGCCAATCGAGCATAGCGCAACATCAACCCCCAATACCGGGAGAGACGAATCCCCTCCTATCGCTCATTGCCTCCATATGACTCGGGACTGTACCCAAAAACCACCTGTTTGCATGACTCGGTAGAGCCCTGGTAGGGTGGAAATCAAAGCACAGTGGGGGACACACAAGACTCTATGATGATCTCGGGTCAATAGACTAAGCTGTACCAGCGTCATCAGAGAACTACCATCTGACGTGAGGTATAATACCATCTGGGAATACTCGGTGTGTCCGTTCAGTGTACCCATACTCCACTGAGCACCCGTATACTATCTCTGATATCAAACACCAATGGATATGGGAATATCCATCGCCCATCACATGGGTAGAGAAGATATACGCTAGTCTACTCTAGAAAATTGATGCCCCGTCTCGATATTCCTACGACTAGGAACATTGAAAGATGTACTCATGGACTACCTAGGCCACTCTAGTATGATCTGCATCACAATCCTGGAAGTCGAGTACATATCCTAAGGGCTTTATCAACATGTAACACAGAGAAATCATGTGTACATGTTAAGATAAAGATCAACCAGATAGCGTACTATCATGTCGAGCAAGAAAGTACTCCCCATATATGTCCCAGCATCCACTATAATATACATCTCATGTACAATAATGGCCTCTAGGGCATACATACAACTAACAATCCATGCTGTGGAATGTGTGATGCTTGCAAACCCTAGGCTAGGTGCTAAGGAATCCCAACATGGTATCAGAGCCTAACTAGAAACTTAGACGATATTAGATTAATACGAAAAAAACAAATCCGTAAACATACAATTTCTGGAAACCTGCACATTTGCTCTCTGTTGATTTTCAAAAGTTCTATAAAAATTGTGCAAACAAGTGCAGAGTCATGTATGTGATACCTATAGTGCACAGAATAAAAACGAGACCAGAAGATCGGATTTCAACCGAACACTTTCCCTTAAAAACCGGGGAGGCCGTCCCTGCATGCTAAAAAATGTGCCGTTTTTGTTTTGTGCTCTGGTATGAACTTTTTGGGGTTTCAGGTATTGTTTGCTTGGTCCAAACTTTCATGTGATGTAAATTTGGCTATAGGACCAAAACGGAGTGCTTCGTAGTCGTAAAATTTAACATTGTGATGGTAACTTAAGCTATGTTTGATAGATCGAACGATCTTCAAACATCACCCCATGACCCCCTCTGAAATTTCCAAGTGTTGAAATTTTTCTAAGTTAATTATATATTCAATGTTCGTGCAAGTAACTCTTTGGACCCTCTAGAAGAACAAAAACCTTAACTCAATTCTATGCCCTTGGAACCGCGACTTGAACCCTAGGGTTCACCGTAGTTCCGCGGTGTCATAGGTTAGGCATTGGTTTGACCCTTCTATGGCTGGATCATAGGTACTGTGGCACGTTTTGGGTATTTTAACTTCGCTCAAGTGTTGAGCTCATTGGGTGATGAGGGTGTTGTTTGATTCACTCGAAACATTTAACCTAATCTAGTATATATTGTGATACAATACTTGGAATCAACAACATTTGAATTTTATAAGTCTAGCAATTTAGTCTCATTTGATTGGTTGCCACTGGATTTTGATGTGATCAAAAGTCTGTCGCAACCACTTTGTGTAATCGAATACTCGCCGGGGAACATTACTAGATAGCCACGCCCCATAACCCCAACCATGTGACTGTAGGAGAACTCCGTTGCCAAAAACCATCCGTCCGGGTGCCCGCGGCCGCGGTGTTCCGTCTAAGTGCACTTCGTCGTCGGCATCGGGGGGTGCGGCCGTCTACTAAAGTTTCCGACGAGCATTCGATCAGGATGTCGGGAATCTTGTTGAATTACCCGATTTATTATTGCAAAGACTTTTCAATATCGAGACTAAAATGCGGGGTTTATAATTGTTAGGCATGTGATGTCTAAGGAATTCATATTTTTAGGCATGAAATCCTCAATATGTGATATTACGGGTTTATGATGTCTAAGGTGGTTGCGGATTCCAACTGTTGTAGTTTTCACTTTCTTTTCTGCGACCGTAAGTGTAATATGTGGTGTCTCGCCGGTTTTGTTGCTATACGTCAACGACAATTGGGATACACATATTTATTTACGTTGATTACATTTGATGTTATGTGTTGCTGGATATGTTATATTGGATCGTCGTGTTTGAATAGCCGTTTTTTTTTTGTATGAGATGAGTGTTTTTCATTTTCATTCATGTAAGAACTTGTATGTAATATTCTTTTATTGGGGCACTTCCGGGCTGAGGAAGATGTCACCGTTGATGTATATTATTTACTTTTCCTCATTAGGATAGACCCAAGGAGGGGAGCACAAGTAACCGGGTTCTAGAGTCCAGTGGGAGACCATCTCGAGGCGTCGAGACCGGGTCTCCTAACTCTAGAATTGGTAGGGTTGCTTTCCGCTCTCGTAGGGGTCTAAGGATGTGGGTTTGGCTATTCATCACGACCGTGGAATCCGTGTTTTATACAGGCCCAAAATAAAACACGAACATCTTAGTATATCCAATATTTCATAGGTTGTTTTCTGCTACGATATCTGTGATGTGATCATTTGATATGTTGAGATAGATACTGTATATAGTATATATGATATATTATATAGACGTTGTTTTTGTTTTACACTCGCGCTAGCCCTGCCCCGCTCTGCTGTTAGTTAGCTAACCTAACGGAGAATGATGGGACTTTGAGGCGAATGCGGATAGCATAAGCGTACGTTGTATTTATCTGTGA
Source organism: Agapanthus africanus (assembly GCA_030015575.1). NCBI lineage: Eukaryota > Viridiplantae > Streptophyta > Magnoliopsida > Asparagales > Amaryllidaceae > Agapanthus > Agapanthus africanus. The sequence continues at coordinate 217,727,866 of CM057340.1, forward strand.
TGTTTATGTGACTTAAATGATGGGACGTTCATTAATGAGATTAATGAATGAAAATAAATCTAAAAGTTGTTGTGGAATCGAATTTCAAGAATTAGGTAGCTCTAGTTGTTGCTTTGCATAGCGGTATTCCTTGTAGAATATCCAGCACCTCATTCGACGAGGAAAGAGCCGAGATCCCTTCACCGGGTGTGACCTCTTTACCAATAACTAGCAGATGCTGCTGGAGATAGTGTCCTCAGAGTCAATTATTGGATCACAGGCACGTGATTGCAATGATTGAGGGAGCACTTGTTGCAGTAGGACAGTCTTACTCGAGATGATAGTATGCTATCTGGTTTATCTTTATCATCGTGTACTGCTTTAGGTGACCTAACATGTCGCTATTACACGTTGATAGAGCCCCTAGGATTCTTGCTTGACCACCAGCAGTATGAGGGCGATCATATAAGTGGGAGCTGGGGTCTATAAGCACATCCTTAAAAGGTACCTAGTCGTGAGAGTTTCGAGACAGGGCATCGATACTCCAGAGTAGACTAGTGTATACAGTTGAGACCCCGACGAGGGACGGTGGCCAGTCTCACAAGCCACTGGTGTCTGTTGGTTCACCTAAGATGTATACAGGTGCTCATTGGGTTATGAGTACACCGGACAGGACTCGCCGGGAACATGCTAGTTGGTCTTATACCTGACGTCAGATAGCAGTTCCCTGGTGACATGTGTACAGGTTAGTTCATCGACCTGGGGATCGTCTTTGTCTCGTGTGAGTTCCCACTGTACTTTGATTACTACCCTACCGCACTCAAAGGAGATGTGTAAACAGGTTTTAGTTGGGTACAGTCCCGAGCCACATAGAGGCAGTGAGCGGATCTTCAGGGGTTCGTCTCTCCCGGTAATGGGGGTGAGCTCGCGCTGTGTCTAGGAGAGCCATTACACGAAGCCCTCGGCCGAGGCAGGAGATTTACTGGGAGGTATTCCAGTAGTATCTCAGGGTGTTCTAGGCTACACTCCGACACTACTTGTACCGCTTTTGGGGGTCTGTCTTTTACCAACCTCCTAGGCCCGCCATGCGATACTCATAGACGATCGGACCGGACTGTACGGATATTGTCACTGACAGGCTCAGTAGGGTGTCAGGATGAGTTCGCTCATCGACGTCCCTTTTGGTCAAAACGTGGTAGACCGTTACGTATTGGCTTATACCTCTGACGTGCTAGTGGTTAAATCCACAACCAAGGTGTTGACGAGTCTTTAGAGTCCCCCACATTCAGTTGCTCAAGTTTTCGGGCGAAACGCTGTAGAGGCCGTATGGAGATATGGCAGGGTTCGATCAGATACGTGCGGTATTGCACGGATCAGGATCGGGCGGTTAGTACGTGAGGCCGTATGGATATATGGCAGGGTTCGATCAGATACGTGCGGTATTGCACGGATCAGGATCGGACGGATATTACTAGCCGGCTTTGGTTTAAGCCGGATCCTAGTATAGTACAGTGTAGATTTTGTCTCATTGCATTTGTATTTGGTCGGAATACAAATGCGGGTGTGTATACACAGTATCAGGGTTTTCCTGTAATTTATTACGGGACCATTTTTCTGGAGTTGCCATTTTGCTTTCCGTTTCGGCCATATTTCTTTGTATCATTCAATGGCCGAAGATTGGTGGAGGAGGGCTTATTTGCATTTGTGCAAATAAGCATTTGTGGAGGGTGTTCATTGCATTTTGTTGTGTCATGATCACTTGACTTTTTGCTTCATGATAGTTTTCATGATGACTTGACCTTTGTTGGGTGATGATGGTAGTATGAGTGTTGGAGTTTCATTGTGATCATTGCTTATTATGATGGCCTTTTCTCTCTCTTGTATTATTCTTGTGGCTACCTCTTTAGTTACACTCCCTCATTCTCTCACTCTCTTGAAAAAGCTTTGCCGGCCGAGGAAGAAGGAGAGGGCTGTCCCATTTTTTGTGTGAGGATTTTTTGCTCATTTGTATTGCACAAAATCCATTTAGCTCCATCTCCAAAACTCTATTCCACCACCATCTCAAAAGGCAACTCCATACAAACCCCAAATGAGATATAGATCTCTACACAATTCTACAGCAAATCTTGGGCACGTCGACTCGCCATCTTCGTGCCCGAGTTGCCTCGGTATAGAGGCGGGAGCCCGTAAAAGAAGCATGCGACGTGGTGCCCTTTCGGCGAGGAGGTGGAGACCGGACATTCCGCGGGAGATCGGGACGACGGTGAGAAGACCGGAGGACTCGGATCGCTCGGTATATCTCTCTTTCCCATCTTGTAGTTAGCTAGGACTAGTTAATAGCTCGATCCGGATTTTTAGTGCGCGGTGGTGCCGGTTTGAAAAATTAAAGTTAATCACCGCTTCCGCATTCCGGCGTCGGATTGACGACCGGGGCGCCGCCGTGCACGTGCAGTGGTATTAGAGCCTCGCCATTAACATAGTCTAGCTTTGTATAACGTGTTTACATTTCCGATCGAACAAAAATCCCAAAACCCGCGTTTTCATGCATATCAGTTTCTGTCGAAATTTTTTTGTCTCGAAAAATTTTTCAGGGTGTTGCAGAATGATGTGTAGGAAGTTCGAAGGATTCTGAGAAAAATTGGTCGCGTGACGTCACCATATGACCGCGGAACCGCGGCCAAACCCACGCATTGGCCGTGGTTCTGCCGCAGTATTGACTGTTCATGGGACCAAATTTTCACAGAGAGCTTATGACATGGAAATAGGGGTTTTGGAATATTAATTTTGGGCCCAGAATTTCTTGATGTGCTACAGTAGTACTTGGGGGCCCACTTGGTAAAATTTGATCGATCGGAAAATTTTAAACACATTAGTTCACAGTAGTTACATTATATCTGCGACCGTGAATGTCACTTGATCGGTAAATCCTGTCTAAGTGCTATAGCCCGGTTAGACGGATTTACGAACGTGACATTCACGTTGATGTTCTGTGTATTGTTGTGATGTTGCGGATCGGTCGTGGGGGGTAGTCTGGATGCAATGCTAGTACAGTTGTTTTTGTTGTATTATGTACATTTGATATTGCGGGGCGAGCGTCCGACATGTGGACTGCCGTCACTGCCTGATTGTATTATTATTTTAGGGCACGGCCAGGTTGCGGTCGATGTACCCGTTATATGTATATTTTAATTTTTGTACTAGGATTACCCCAAGGTGGGGTGCACGGATAGCCGGATTCTAGAAGGCAACAAGCCCTCATCTCATGGCATTGGAACGAAGGGGGCTTCACTCTAGAATTGGCGGGCTATTTGCCGCACTCGTAGGGGGTACAGGTTGACCCAGGAGGGGTGCCCAAGTTACCGGATTCCGTGAAGTGCTGGGTGGTCCATTCACGCTACTGAAGGGGGCTGCCTCGCTTCAGGTTTTGGCGGGTAACTTGCCGAGCCCGTAGGGGTCTAGGATTACATTGCACAGGCTATCCACACGACCAGGGGAACGTCGGGTTTCAGTAGTGGCTCTGTGAAACCCGGGGATCCCAGATATCTGTATTGTTTTGTGATGCTGTACATTTCTGTGATGTTGCATATTATCACGCCTTGAGCGAAATATTATGTTAGTTATATGTATGCCCTAGAGGCCATTACTGTACATAGGATGTATATTGTAGTGGATGCTGGGACATATATAGGGAGGACTTTCTTGCTCGACATGATAGTATGCTATCTGGTTGCTCTTTACCTTAACGTGTACACTGATTGTCTCTCTATTACATGTTGGTGAAGTCGGAGCTTGATTTAGCGATGCCTCGACGTAGATCATCTTCGGCATGGACATCGACGACCTAGCTCGCTTATTCTCCGATGAAGTCGACGCTAGAGCCCGGATTCTTTTTGGACAGCGGAGAGGAATTCGTTGCGGAGCTATGGAGGTGGAGCACCGGATCTACAAAGGTTGTATTTCCGATTCTTATAGTTAAGTGTTAACTAGTTAGCTTTTTCGCCTAGTTTTCTAGCAAACGTTCCGTACACTAGGGTTTCTCGGCACCATAATTTTGTAAATTGGCATGGTTGATGCCTTGTGAGACCTCTTGAGGGTGTCTAGGAACCCTACAGTGGTATCAGAGCCTAGCTAGAGCCTTAGGCGAAGTCTAGACGCGATTTGAAGTCCGAACGAACCGAAACCGCAAAATTTCCATGCGCTCTGATACCACTGTAGGGTTCCTAGGCACCCTCAAGAGGTCTCACAAGGCATCAACCATGCCAATTTACAAAATTATGGTGCCGAGAAACCCTAGTGTACGGATCGTTTGCTAGAAAACTAGGCGAAAAAGCTAACAAGTTAACACTTAACTATAAGAATCGGAAATACAACCTTTGTAGATCCGGTGCTCCACCTCCATAGCTCCGCAACGAAGTTCTCTCCGCTGTCCAAAAAGAATCCGGGCTCTAGCGTCGACTTCATCGGAGAATAAGCGAGCTAGGTCGTCGATGTCCATGCCGAAGATGATCTACGTCGAGGCATCGCTAAATCAAGCTCCGACTTCACCAAGTCAAGAAACTTGTGAAGAAAAGACACTCTACTATTTGGCAAGAGGTAGAGGATGAAGAAATAGGAAGTGGGTAGACTTTAGATTTGGATTTCTCACTCTTAATCATCAATCACCATTGATGGACCTTAGGTTTTCTTCTTGAGTTGAAGGAAGAAGAAGAAGAATATTATGATAAGAATTATCTTTAATAAGAAAAGAAAAACCATCCTTATCATAATAGTAACCATGGTTTAATGTAGAGAATTGATCATGGTTAGTGAATGGTTAGGTTTCTACAAGATGACAAAATGGTTGCAATGGTCAAAGTATTCATGAAGCATCATGAATGAAACAAAAATGCCACCATTTTATCATGCAATTTTTTCTTTTCCAAAAAGAAATAAACAAATGAATAAAATGAATAATCAAATAGTAAACCCTAACCATTCCATTAACCAAGGTTTAATTCTATACACTTAACAAAAAGGGCATGCACCATCAAACATGATACAAGCAAGTGCACAAATCATATCGCATATGAAATGTGCACACCCGAGTGAGAAAATCCATTTAAAGTGAACCGATACTAGTTAATGCAAAGTAATATATCAAATATATAATTATGCATTAAATCATTAAATCAACACTTGATTTAATGATCCGGTCATATCGCATATAACCGACTAATATGAACAGTAACAACTTTTCGAATCAACACTTGATCCGATAACCCGGCTATATCGCATATAACCGATCAATGTCACATATCGCGAGAATCGAATACAGTATCACATACTGGTATCATTCTCGGTCCCGCACATATCTCATATGCACTCCTATTTCGTTTCGCTTGAGCCAGGAAACCTCTGTGTAGGACTCTAAAGACTCGTCAATACGCCGGCAGCAGGTGATGATCATATCAAACACCCACAAGCCGCAAGCGGTCTGCTAAACGTAACGGCCACCTGGGTATTGAGCGATCTGAAGATCGACGAGCAAGCCCGCTCACACTCCAGTGAATCCGACCAGTAACACTACCGTACAGTCCGGTCTGATCGTCTGATATGTCGCATATCTCGCCTAGGGGTGGTAAACGTCAGACCCCAATAGCTCGATAAGTCGTGTCGATATGAGGTCTATAACACTTCGAGAAACTACTGGTAACACTTACCAGTAAATCTCAGCAACCCTGGCCAGGGATTTCCTGTTATAGCCAATCGAACACAGCACAACATCAACCCCCTATACCGAGAGAGACGAATCCCCTCCTATCGCTCATTGCCTCCATGTGACTCGGGACTGTACCCAAAAACCACCGTTTTGCACGCCCTCTTGGACGTGGTAAGATGGAAATCAAAGCACAGTGGGAACCACACAAGACTCTATGACGATCTCGGGTCAACAGACTACTCTGTACCAGTGTCACCAGAGAACTGCCATCTGACGTGAGGTATAATACCATCTGGGAGTTCTCGGAGAGTCCGTCCAGTGTACCCAGTCTCTACTGAGCACCCGTATATCATCTCTGATGTCAAACACCGATGGATATGGGATCGTCCATCGCCCATCTATATGGGTCGAGAAGGTACACGCTAGTCTACTCTGGTATATCGATGCCCCGTCTCGATACACCCACGACTAGGGACTTTCAAGGATGTACTTATGGACTACCATGTCCCCACTAGTATGATCCGCATCATAGTCCAGGTAGTCAAGTACAGATCCTAAGGGCTTCACCAACATGTAATAGAGAGACAATCAGTGTACACGTTAAGGTAAAGAGCAACCAGATAGCATACTATCATGTCGAGCAAGAAAGTCCTCCCTATATATGTCCCAGCATCCACTACAATATACATCCTATGTACAGTAATGGCCTCTAGGGCATACATATAACTAACAATCTCCCACTTGCACTAGGGCCATCTGTAGCAGTGGTTGTAGTATCTCATACTCAACCATCCCTTAAAAATCTCTCTCAGGGAATAGGCCTTTGTGAGTGGATCCGCTGTGTTGTCCTCTGAGTCTACTCTCCTATTCTCGATCTCCCTGGAGATCAACCATCTCCATGATCAGGTGATACTGCCTTAGAATATGTCTGGATCACTGATGGGACGGACGTTCCTTGGCATAAGCCACAACTCCATTGTCACACAATGGGAGGAACTAAGTTCATCTCATGAACCAATATACACCCAAACAGCCTCTTTGGTAGCATCTTAAGTAGCGATGTATCCTGCCTTTATCGTCTAGTATGTCACGGTATCTAGCTTGGAACTCTTCCAACATACCATCCCTCCACTGAGGGTAAAGACAATGCCTGTGACTGACATTCAGTCGTCTTTATCACCCTGGAACCCTTCCAGTGATTCTCCCCAGGATCGGTTGATACCGTCTCACTACAACTAGTGAGAATCCTAACATCCAATTAAGTCTATCTCATAGATCTAAAACTCAGGATTTAGGAGGTATCATTTTGATCCTATGTGGAGAATCCTTGTGATAACCGGAGATTGATCGAGCGTAGCATAGGAAACTCCTTCCCCATCAAGAGTATGTCATCCACGTACTCTACGAGGATCGTCACCATACTCCATACTACCTTTTTGTTTATACAAGGTTCATCTACCATTTTGATGATGTCAAACTCTTTGACTAATCCATCAAAACAGATGTTCCAACTCCGCGATGCCTGCTTTATCTTATAAAGCATCTTGTACACGTTTCCGCTGCTCCCACTGTCTACGAAGTCCTCTGGCTGTGTACTTACAGACGCTCTCTTCTAAACATCATTTAGAAAAGCTGTCATGACACCCAACCACCAGATATCGTAGTCATGGTATGTAGCCGTGGCAAGTAGGATCTGGATGGACTTAAGCATAGCTGCTTAGAAAAGGTTTCATCATCATTCATACCTGGTCAATGATGTAGACCTTTAACAAGTCTAGCTTTGAAAGTCTCAACTCTTCCATGTACACCAAGTAATCTTCTCAAGATATACTTGCTCCTGATGGGGATTTAACCCTTCAGATATAGCAACTAAAGTCCATACTTTATTGGTGTACATGGATTCCATCTCAGATCGCTAAGCATCCAGCCATTCTTACAGAGTCCCACTCCAGATGGCCAGCTCGAAACTAGTTGGGTCATCATCTCATAATGCAATCCTCGCTCCCTCTGTCATAGAGAAACCGAAGTATCTCTCAGGTGGGTGAGGAACCCTACTAGATCGGTGGAGAGGCTGAGGTTCGTTGGTATCTACTGAATCCTTTGGTTCTACCAAATCATCTTCTGTTGTTTGTATAGTTGGAACCTTTCCAGTTGTACATAACAGATCTTGCCTCGAGCTTGTCCGGATTTTGCTTTTAGACATAGGTCGGACAACCCCAAATCTTAACTATCTTAAGATATGGGCTCTTCCCTTTCCATATCACATATGAAATGGTAGGCAATTGATTTGATTGGAACCCTATTCAATAGGTATGCAGCTTCTCAAGTGCATAACTCCCAAAAAGGAAAAAGGTAACTCAGTAGTACTCATCATAGAGCACACCTTATCATATAGGGTGTGATTGATCCGCCCTGATATACCATCGTGCTATGGTGTATACAGAGGAGTAATGCTGAGAGAGAATCTCATTCTCCTTTAGTATTATCCAGGATTTCCGTGCACAAGTATTCTCCTTCTTGATCTCATCATAGGACATAATACTTATACCCGTATTGGTTCTCTACTTCTAACTTATATTCTGTGAATATCTCAAAAGGTTCGGACTTGTGTTTCAACAGGAACATATGTCTGAATCTCGAGAGATTATCAGAGAATGTAATGAAGTACAAAGAACCGGTCTTGGCATGTGTAGACTGGGGACCTACATACATCAACATGTATCATCCCATGAGTTCACTAACTCTTTCTCTGTTTCCAATAAACGGAGCTATGGTCATCTTATCTTTGTGACATGACTGGCAAGTTTCATAAGATGTAGATTCAAACTGTTTTAAATATGCATCTATGTGGAACATAGCTAGTCGGGTCGCATTGATATGACCTAGTCTACAATACCTCAAGAAGGATTTGTTCATTTCTGAACTCTTCCTCTTATGTGTGTTCTGTATACTAAGAACTGTAGTTTGATTTAGAACATAAATGCTTTTAGATAACATGCCTGAACCGATCAACTTTTGATATAGGAAATGTTCAAAACATTATCCAACAATACAAAATTTTATCATTTCTTTATTAATAAAGAGACTCATATGATTTTGTATATCAGGTTCGGTATCTAATAACATTCGTTCAGAATCAATGTATTGTAATACAGGGTGACAGTGACCAACAGACTTGTCTGCAACTCTTGCCCCGTTTTCTGCCTCATGAAACTTATCACCCGTTCTCAGTTCTCTACCTTTCTGTAGCCCTATGTAACAGATTACATATCTGGGATCCTGATCTGGTATCACATACCCAGGACGTAAAGGATACTGAGAAACAGTTCTGTATAATGAACACACCCGAAGATGATGCATCATCATGCACTCTCTTCATTTGGGCGGCACGGGAAATCTGGTATTCCCCAAATTCCTGCTCTGTCTTATAACAATTATAAGTTGGAGCGGGACCAACGTTCCCCAGCTCAGTATAACAAGCGGGTTCGGTCAATAATCCGTATTATTATCTTGATTAAGGCGTGATATGGTCGCTACCTGGAGAGAGAGAGAAGAAAACACTCAACGTGCGCTCTGTCAAGAATAGATTGGTTATTATTTTATCTAATCAGGATGGCTCCCACAGCTTTTTATCAAATCTTCCTTCAAACCCTAAAAGGAAAGACTAGCCGGGATTAATTACACACTACAATTTCGCCAATCTTTCAGCCAGGCCAGTGTCGGTACTTTGAGGGAGGTCCCCCGTGCTTTCGCACGAACCTAATTAATGTAAACCTCGTTTTCCCAGAGGCGTAACCTCGTTAACACCTTTCTAGACACCTACTTGATCGGCTAATTGTAATATGTAAAACTCTCCCAGGAGTAACTCTTACTCGCAGCGGGTATCGGGATCCAACTATCTCATAGAAGGTATGCAATCTCATTGCAAATTTCAACACTTGAAATTCCCGATAATATTTTGCCCCTAGCGTCCTATGACCTTGACGCAGGCCAACAAACCATAGTCCGCTAGTCATGTTCAACCCGTCATTTCCTGATTGAATTAAACCCACCCGCACGACCCTTGACGCAGGCCAACAAAGTCGCACGACTACCCTAATCCAATCACATCATATGCTTATGCAGATAAGCACCAGTTAGCTACCGCACACTACGCCTTGACGCAGGCCAACAAACGTAGCACGAATACTAACTACTACTTATCTGAAATGACGGAGGGCTACGACAGGTTTTTCTGAAAACCTATTGTGTAATGAACTTGATATCGTCGTAGAATCAAATGAATTTTAAAAATGGAGTGCTTTTGAGGCTTTTCTAGTTTTGCTAAAGGAGTCACTCCCGGTGAAGGGATCGTCGGTCCTTTCCTCGTCGAATGAGGTGCGGGATATATCATATATATCGCTGTGCAAAACAAAAACACTTAAAAGCAATCAAAAGACAAACCGAGTGTGTAGCATCTGCCAGTTATTGCTAAAGGAGTCACTCCCGGTGAAGGGATCTCGGTCCTTTCCTCATCGAATAAGGTGCAGGATATATCACATATACCGCTGTGCAAAGCAAGAACTGTATCTACCTGTTTTAATTTTGAAATTCGATTCTACAACATCTTAGGTTTCTTTTATTTCATTAATCATATTAATGAAGTCCCATCATTTAAGTACCTAAACATCACAGATAAATACGACGTACACTTATGCCATCCGCATTCGCCTCGATGTCCCCTCGTGCACCGTTAGGTTAGGTAACTAACGACAGAGCGGGGCAGGGCTAGCGCGGGTGTAAAACATAAGTAACGTCTATATAATATATCATATATACTATATACTGTATCTATCACAGAACATCACATGATCACATCACAGATATCGTAGCAGAAGAATCATATGAAATATTGGATATACTAGGACGCCCGTGTTTTCAATACGAGCCAGTATAAAACACGGATTCTACGGTCGTGATGAATAGCCAAACCCACACCCCTAGACCCCTATGAGAGCGGCAAGCAACCCTACTAATTCTGGAGTTAGGAGACCCGGACTCGACTCCTCGAGTTGGTCTCCCACTGGACTCCAGAACCCGGTTACTTGTGCTCCCCTCCTTGGGTCTATCCTAGTGCGGAAAAGTAAATAATATACATCAACGGTGACAACTTCCGCAACCTGGAAGCGCCCCAATAAAAGAATATTACATACAAGTTTTTACATGAATGAAAATGAAAAACACTCATCTCACATAAAAACCCCCGGCTATTCAAACACGACGATCCAATATAACATATCCAGCAACACATAACATCACATGTCATCAACGTAAGTAAATATGTCCATCCCAATTGTCGTTGACATATAGCAACGAAACCGGCGATATCACATATTACACTTACGGTCACAGAAAAGAAAGTGTAAAACTACAACAGTTGGAATCCGCAATCTGCATAGACATCGCATGCCTAATCAAATGAATACCTTAGACATCGCATGCCTAACAGTTATAAACCCCGCATTTTAGTCTCAAAATCGAAAACACTTTTCAATACCAAGCCGGGCAATTCAACAGGATTCCCGACATCCTGATCGAATGCTCGCCGCAAACTTCAGTAGACGGCCGCACCCCCGATACCGTCGACGAAGTGCACCAAGGCGGAACACCGCTGCCGCGAGCACCCGAACGGATGTTTTCGGCGACGGGGTTCTCCTACAGTCACTTGGTCGGGGCTATGGGGTGAGGCTGTCTATTAAGTTTACCCGGCGAGTATCCGCGTACGCTACGTGATTGCGACGGACTTTTGATCACATCAAAATTCCGTGGCAACCGATCAAGTGAGACTAAAACGCTAGATTTATAACATTCATTCAGTTATCACATAACTACTTGTGAATTCCAATTATTGTATCACATTCCGGATAAACAGAAAATGTTAAACTTTCCGATCGAACATTCTAACACCCAAGTTTTCCCGATACAGATCAACACATGAAACTAGTTTAACGACGTTCTAAGTAGTGCAAGTAACGCGATGGTCCCTCAAGAAGACAACAAACCTTAACTCGATTATGTGACCGTCTTGAACTGCCCTTTGAACCTTCGGGTTTGGGGCATTACGGCGTGCCACATTTGAGGTGTTGGCTTGACCTTCTACGGCTGGACCGTTGGTACTGAGGTACGAGGTGCCGAGAGACCCGACTACGGATCGTTGGCTAGAAATCTAGGCGAAAAGAAAACTAGTTAACAATTAACTAATACGAATCGGAAATACAACCTTTGTAGATCCGGTCCTCCACCTCCACGGCTCCGAGATGAGGTCGTCTCCGCTGTCCAAAAAGAATCCGGGCTCTAGCGTCGACTTCATCGGAGAATAAGCGAGCTAGGTCGTCGATGTCCATGCCGAAGATGATCTACGTCGAAGCATCGCAAGATCAAGATCTCACTTCACCAAGTCAAGAAACTTGTGAAGGAAACACACTCTACTACTTGGCAAGAGGTAGAGGATGAAGAAATAGGAAGTGGGTAGACTTTAGAATTGGATTTCTCACACTTTTCATCAATCCACCATTGATGAAGAGAAGCTTTCTTCTTTGAAGAAGATGAAGAAGATGAAGAAAGAATTATGATAAGTTATTTTAAAAAAGAAAAGAATATCCAAACTTATCATAATCCTAACTATGGTTATGTGTAGAGAGTTGACCAAGGTTAAAGCAATGGTTAGGGTTAAGGATGAGATAAGAATGGTGGACTAGGTCAAAACATCATGAAGCTTCAACTAAAGAACAAATAAAGCCACCATTCTTTTCTCTTTTCTATTTATTTTCCAAAACCATTGCTTTAGGGTTCTTTGTACTTCATTACATTCTCTGATAATCTCTCAAGATTCAAACATATGTTCCTGTTGAAACATGAGTCCGAGCCTTTTGAGATATTCACAGAATATAAGCAAGAAGTAGAGAACCAAAATACGGGTATAAGTATTATGTCCTATGATGAGATCAGGGAGGAGAATACTTGTGCATGGAATTTCTGGACTATTCTAAACGAGAATGAGATTCTCTCTCAGCATTACTCCTCCGTATACACCATTGCACGATGGTATGTCGGGGCGGAGCAGATACACCCTATCTGATATGGTGTGCTCTATGATGAGTACTACAGAATGTGTCGGATGGTTGTATGCGATATAACCTAGTTATCGATTCAAGCGTTGAATCGATAAGCCGATACATTGGATACCAGTCGGTTATGTGCGACATGACCGGATCGTTAAATCAAGTGTTGATTTAATGATTTAATGCATAATTGTATATTTGATATATTACTTTGAATTAACTAGTATCAGTTCACTTTAAAATGGATTTTCTCACTCGGGTGTGCGCATTGCATATGATTTTGTGCACTTGCTTGTATCATGTTTGATGATGCATGCCAAACTTGGTTAAGTGTAAAGAATGAACCATGGTAATGAATAGGTTAGGGTTTTGATTTTTATTTATTCATTTATCTTTCTTATTTATTCTTTTTGGAAAAAGGAAAAATAAAGATAAATGGTGGCATATTTTGGATTTAGTTGAAGTTTCTTGAAACTTTGACTAAGTCTTCATTCTTGTCCTATACTTAACCCTAACCATTTTAACTAACATAAGTTAATTCTCTACACTTAACTAGAGTTAAAAGTATGATAAGTATTGTTTTATTTTCTATTTTTAATAAAACACTTATCATATCATCTTCATCTTCTTAATCCTAACCATTTTGTCTCATGCTTTTGTAACCATTCTTTTCTCCTTTCTCTTCAACTAAAGAACAAATAAAGCCACCATTCTTTTCTCTTTTCTCTGATACCACTGTAGGGTTCCTAGGCACCTCAAGGAGGTCTCACAAGGCATCGAACATGCCATTTTCAAAAATTCTAGGTGCCGAGAGACCCGACTACGGATCGTTTGCTAGAAAACTAGGCGAAAAAGCTAACTAGTTAACACTTAACTATGAGAATCGGAAATACAACCTTTGTAGATCCGGTGCTCCACCTCCATAGCTCCGCAACGAAGTCGTCTCCGCTGTCCAAAAGGAATCCGGGCTCTAGAGTCGGCTTCGTCGGAGAAAAAGCGAGCTAGGTCGTCGATGTCCATGCCGAAGATGATCTACGTCGAGGCATCGCTAAATCAAGCTCCACCTTCACCAAGCCCTAAAAACTTGTGAAGGAAACACACTCTACTACTTGGCAAGAGGTAGAGGATGAAGAAATAGGAAGTGGGTAGACTTTAGAATTGGATTTCTCACTCAAATCATCAATCCACCATTGATGACCTCAAGCTTCTTCAAAGAAGAAGATGAAGAAGAAGAAGAAGAAAGTTATGATAAGATTAATTCAAAAGAAAAGAATAATCCAATCTTTATCATAACATGACCATGGTTATGTGTAGAGACTAAACCCAAGTTAAGTGAATGGTTAGGTTAGGAATGAAGACAAAAAATGGTGACTAAGTCAAAGTATTCATGAAGCTTCATGAATGAACAAAAGAATGCCACCATTTTTCTTTTCTTTTCCTTAAATGAATAATGAATATAAATAAATGAATAAGTATATAAAACCCTAACCATTCATATAACCATGGTTTAATCTTTACACAAGCACAAGTCAACATGTATCATCAAACATGATACAATGTATATGCACAAAAGTATATCACAAAGGTTGTATTTCCGTATCTCTTAGTTAAGTGTTAACTAGATTACTTTTTCGCCTAGATTTCTAGCCAACGATCCGTAGTTTAGGGTTTCTCGGCACCGGTTTTTTTGAAATTGGCATGGTTGATGCCTTGTGAGACCTCATTAGGGTGCCTAGGAACCCTACAGTGGTATCAGAGAATTAACTTGAGTTAATAGAAGTGGTTAGGGTTAAGCATTTTGTTCAACCATGAGACAAAATGGTTAGGGTTAAGCATTTTGTGATATACTTTTGTACACAAGATTGTATCATGTTTGATGATACATGCTTTTTAGGTTAAGTGTAAAGAATTAACCTTGGTTAAGTTGTTGATTAGGGTTTTTACTTATTCATTTATCTTATTTATTTATTCATTTTGAATAAATTGAAAGATAAATGAATGGTGGCTTCATTTGTCTTTAGTTGAAGTTTCATGAAGCTTTGACTAATTGACATTTTTGTTCTCATCCTTAACCCTAACCACTCAACCCAACCTTGGTTAATTCTCTACACTTAACTAAGGTTAAGATTATGATAAGTGTTCATTTTATTATCTATTTTAAAAATTAATCTTATCATAATTTTCTTCTTCTTCTTCATCTTCTTCTTTGAAGAAGCTTGAGGTCATCAATGGTGGATTGATGATTTGAGTGAGAAATCCAATTCTAAAGTCTACCCACTTCCTATTTCTTCATCCTCTACCTCTTGCCAAGTAGTAGAGTGTGTTTCCCTCACAAGTTTTCAACACTTGGTGAAGGTGGAGCTCGATCTAGCGATGCCTCGACGTAGATCATCTTCGGCATGGACATCGACGACCTAGCTTGCCCATTCTCCGACGAAGCCGACGCTAGATCCCGGATTTGATTTGGACAGCGGAGAGGACCTCATCTCGGAGCCGTGGAGGTGGAGGACCGGATCTACAAAGGTTGTATTTCCGTATCCCATTAGTTAATTGTTAACTAGTTTTCTTTTCGCCTAGATTTCTAGCCAACGATCCGTAGTCGGGTCTCTCGGCACCTAGAATTTTTGAAATTGGCATGGTTGATGCCAATTTCAAAAAATCTAGGTGCCGAGAGACCCGACTACGGATCGTTGGCTAGAATTCTAGGCGAAAAACAATCTAGTTAACAACTTAACTAATGGGATATCGGAAATACAACCTTTTTAGATCCGGTGCTCCACCTCCATAGCTCCGCAACGAAGTCGTCTCCGCTGTCCAAAAAGAATCCGGGCTCTAGAGTCGGCTTCGTCGGAGAAAAAGCGAGCTAGGTCGTCGATGTCCATGCCGAAGATGATCTACGTCGAGGCATCGCTAAATCAAGCTCCACCTTCACCAAGCCCTAAAAACTTGTGAAGGAAACACACTCTACTACTTGGCAAGAGGTAGAGGATGAAGAAATAGGAAGTGGGTGGACTTTAGAATTGGATTTCTCACTCATATGCTCAATATGCCATTGATGAAGACAAGCTTCTTCATGAAGAAGAAGAAGAGCAAGAAGAAGATAAATATTTTGATGAGATTTAAAATAAAAGGAAAAATCCATTCTTATCATAATTCTCACCATGGTTAGGTGTAGAGAATTAACTTGAGTTAATAGAAGTGGTTAGGGTTAAGCATGAGACAAAATGGTCAAAGTCTTCATGAAGATTCATGAAGGATCAAAAGAAAGCAACCTTTTTCCTCATTATCTTTTCATTTATTCATTTATCAAAAATAAATAGATAATTAAATAAGATAAATGAATAACAAATAATAAACCCTAACCATTCCTTTAACCAAGGTTTAATTCTTTATACTTAACCATTTTTGCATGCACCATCAAATATGATACAAGCAAGTGCACAAAACATATCGCATATGCAATGCGCACACCTGAGCGAGAAAATCCATTTAAAGTGAACCGATACTAGTTAATGCAAAGTAATATATCAAATATATAATTATGCATTAAATCATTAAATCAACACTTGATTTAACGACCCGGTCATATCGCATATAACCGACTAATATTCAATGTATCGGTTTATCGATTCAACGCTTGAATCGATAACTAGGTTATATCGCATACAACCACCCGACACATTGATCGCGAGAATGAAATACGGTATCACATACACGCATTATTCTCGGTCCCGCACATATCTCATATGCGCTCCTATTTCGTTTCGCTTGAGCCAGGAAACCTCTGTGTAGGACTCTAAAGACTCGTCAATACGCCGGCAGCAGATGATGATCATATCAAACACCCACAAGCCGCAAGCGGTCTGCTAAACGTAACGGCCACCCGGGTATTGAGCGATCTGAAGATCGACGAGCAAGCCCGCTCACACTCCAGTGAATCCAACCAGTAACACTACCGTACAGTCCGGTCTGATCGTCTGATATGTCGCATATCTCGCCTAGGGGTGGTAAACGTCAGACCCCAATAGCTCAATAAGTCGTGTCGATATGAGGTCTATAACTGTTCGAGAAACTACTGGTAACACTTACCAGTAAATCTCAGCAACCCTGGCCAGGGATTTCCTGTTATAGCCAATCGAACATAGCGCAACATCAACCCCCTATACCGGGAGAGACGAATCCCCTCTTATCGCTCATTGCCTCCATGTGACTCGGGACTGTACCCAAAAACCACCGTTTTGCACGCCCACTTGGACGTGGTAAGATGAAAATCAAAGCACAGTGGGAACCACACAAGACTCTATGACGATCTCGGGTCAACAGACTACTCTGTACCAGTGTCACCAGAGAACTGCCATCTGACGTAAGGTATAATACCATCTGGGAGTTCTCGGCGAGTCCGTCCAGTGTACCCAGTCTCTACTGAGCACCCGTATATCATCTCTGATGTCAAACACCAATGGATATGGGATCATCCATCGCCCATCTGTATGGGTCGAGAAGGTATACGCTAGTCTACTCTGGTATATCGATGCCCTGTCTCGATACACCCACGACCAGGGACTTTGAAGGATGTACTTATGGACTACCATGTCTCCACTAGTATGATCCGCATCATAGTCCAGGTAGTCAAGTACAGATCCTAAGGGCTTTACCAACATGTAACAGAGAGACAATCAGCATACACGTTAAGGTAAAGGGTAACCAGATAGCATACTATCATGTCGAGCAAGAAAGTCCTCCCTATATATGTCCCAGCATCCACTACAATATACATCTTATGTATAATAATGGCCTCTAGGGCATACATATAACTAACAATCTCCCACTTGCACTAGGGCCATCTGTTGCAGTGGTCGCAGTATCTCATACTCAACCATCCCATAAAAGTCTCTCTCTGGGAACAGGCCTTTGTGAGTGGATCCGCTGTGTTGTCCTCTGAATCTACTCTCCTAACCTCGATCACCCTGGAGATCAACTATCTCCATGATCAGGTGATGCGGCCTCAGAATACGCCTGGGTCACTGATGGGACGGGTGTTCCTTGGCATAAGCCACAACTCCATTGTCTCACAATGGTAGGAACGTAGTTCATCTCATGAACCAATATACACCCAGACTGCCTCTTTGGTAGCATCTTAAGTAGCGATGTATCCTGCTTTTATCGTCTAGTATGTCACGGTATCTAGCTTGGAACTCTTCCAACATACCGTCCCTCCACTGAGGGTAAAGACAATACCTGTGACTGACATTCAGCCGTCTTTATCACCCTGGAACCCTTCCAGTGATTCTCCCCAGGATCGGTTGATACCGTCTCACTACAACTAGTGAGAATCCTAACATCCAATTATATCTATCTCATAGATCCAAAATCCAGGATTTAGGAGGTATCACTTTGATCCTATATGGAGAATCATTGTGATAAGTGGAGATTGATCGAGCGTAGTATAGGAAACTCCTTCCCTATCAAGAGTATGTCATCCACGTACTCTACGAGGATCGTCACCATACTCCCTACTACCTTTTTGTTTATACAAGGTTCATCTACCATTTTGATGATGTCAACTTCTTTGACAAATTCATCAAAACAGATGTTCCAACTCCGCGATGCCTGCTTTAATCCTATAAAGCTTCTTGCCTACGTTTCCGCTGCTCCCACTGTCTACGAGGCCCTCTGGCTGTGTACTTATAGACGCTCTGATCTAAATCATCATTTAGAAAAGTAGTCAAGACACCCAACCACCAGATATCGTAGTCATGGTATGTAGCCGTGACAAGTAGGATCTGGATGGACTTAAGCATAGATCCTTAGAAAAAGTTTCATCATGATCCACACCTGGTCAATGATGCAAACCTTTAATAAGTCTAGCTTTGAAAGTCTCAACTTTTCCATCTACACCAAGTAATCTTCTCAAGATATACTTGCTCCTGATGGGGATTTAACCCTTCAGATATTGCAACCAAAGTCCATAATTTGTTGGTGTATAAGGATTCCATCTCAGATCACTAAACATCTAGCCATTCTTACAGAGTCTTACTCTCGATGGCCTGCTCGAAACTAGTTGGGTCATCATCTCATGATGCAATCCTCGCTCCCACTGTCATAGAGAAACCTATGTATCTCTCAGGTGGGTGAGAAAACCCTACTAGATCGGCGGAGTGGCTGAGGTTCGTTGGTAACCACTGAATCCTCTGGTTGTACCAAATCATGTTGTAGTTTGTATAGCTGGAACACTTCCAGTTCTACATAACAGACCTTGCCTCGAGCTTGTCCGGATTTTGCTTTTAGACATAGGCCGGACAACCCCAAATCTTAACTAACTTAAGAGATGGGCTCTTCCCTTATCATATCAAATATGAAGTGGCAGGCAACTGATTTGATTCGAACTCTATTCAATAGGTATGCAGCTTCTCAAGCGCATAACTCCCTAAAGGAAATAGGTGACTCAGTAGTACTCATCATAGAGCACACCTTATCATATAGGGTGTATCTGCTCCGCCCCGACATACCATCGTGTAATGGTGTATACGGAGGAGTAATGCTGAGAGAATCTCATTCTCCTTTAGAATAGTCCTGGAATTCCGTGCTCAAGTATTCTCCTCCTTGATCTCATCAAAGGACATAATACTTATACCCGTATTTCGGTTCTCTACTTCTTACTTATATTCTATAAATATCTCAAAAGGTTCGGACTTGTGTTTCAACAGGAACATATGTCTGAATCTTGAGAGATTATCAGAGAATGTAATGAAGTACAAAGAACCGGTCTTGGCATATGTAGACAGGGGACCTACATACATCATCATGTATCAGTCCCAAGAGTTTACTAACTCTTTCTCTGCTTCCAGTAAACAGAGCTATGGTCATCGTATCTTTGTGACATGACTAGCAAGTTTCACAAGATGTAAATTCAAACTGATTTAAATATGCATCTAAATGTAACTTCAGCTAGTCAGGTCGTATAGATATGACCTAGTCTACAATGCCTCAAGAAGGAATCGTTCAATTCTGAACTCTTCCTCTTGTGTGTGTTCCATATACTAAGAACTGTTGTTTGATTTAGAACATCAATGCTTTTAGATAACGTGCCTGAACCGATCAACTTTTGATATAGGAAATGTTCAAAACATTATCCAACAATACAAAATTTTATCATTTCTTTACTTATAAAAAGACTGATATGATTTTGTATATCAGGTTCGGTATCTAACAACATTCGTTCAGAATCAATGTATTGGTAATACAGGGTGACAGTGACCAACAGACTTGGCTGCAACTCTTGCCCCGTTTTCTGCCTCATGAAACTTATCACATGTTCTCAGTTCTCTACCTTTCTGTAGCCCTATGTAACAGATTACATATCTGGGATCCTGATCCGGTATCACATACCCAGGACGTAGAGGATACTGAGAAACAGTTCTTGTTATGAACACACCCGAAGATGATGCATCAGCATGCACTCTCTTCGTTTGGGCGGCACGGGAAATCTGGTATTCCCCAATTTCCTGCTCTGTCTTATAACATTTATAAGTTGGAGCGGGACCAACGTTCCCCAGCTCAGTACAACAAGCGGGTTCGGTCAAATATCCGTATTATTATCTTGATTAAGGCGTGATATGGTCGCTACCTGGAGAGAGAGAGAAGAAAACACTCAGCGTGCGCTCTGTCAAGAATAGATTGGTTATTATTTTATCTAATCAGGATGGCTCCCACTGCTTTTTATCAAATCTTCCTTCAAACCCTAAAAGGAAAGACTAGCCGGGATTAATTACACACTACAAGTTCGCCAATCTTTCAGCCAGGCCAGTGTCGGTACTTTGAGGGAGGTCCCTCGTGCTTTCGCACGAACCTAATTAATGTAAACCTCGTTTTCCCAGAGGCGTAACCCCGTTGACACCTTTCTAGACACCTACTTGATTGGCTAATTGTAATGTATAAAACTCTCCTAGGAGTAACTCTTACTCGCAGCGGGTATCGGGATCCAACTATCTCATAGAAGGTATGCAATCTCATTGCAAATTTCAACACTTGAAATTCCCGATAATATTTTGCCCCTAGCTCGCTATGACCTTGACGCATGCCAAACAACCCATAGTCTGCTAGTCAAGTTCAACCCGTACATTTCTTGATTGAATTAAACCCACCCGCACGACCCTTGACGCATGCCAAACAACGCCGTACGAATACCCTAATCCAATCGCATCATATGCTGGCAGATAAGCACTAGTTAGCTACCGTACACTACGCCTTGACGCATGCCAAACAACCGCAGCACGAATACTAACTAATACTTATCTGAAATGATGGAGGGCTACGACAGGTTTTTCTGAAAACCTATTGCGTAATGAACTTGATATCGTTGTAGAATCAAATGATTTTTAAAATGGAGTGCTTTTGAGGCTTTTCTAGTTTTGCTAAAGGAATCACTCCCGGTGAAGGGATCGTCGGTCCTTTCCTCATCGAATAAGGTGCAGGACATATCATATATATCACTGTGCAAAGCAAAAACTCTTAAAAGCAATCAAAAGACAAACCGAGTGTGTAGCATCTGCCAGTTATTGCTAAAGGAGTCACTCCCGGTGAAGGGATCTCGGTCCTTTCCTCATCGAATAAGGTGCAGGATATATCACATATACCGCTGTGCAAAGCAAGAACTGTAGCTACCGGTTTTATTTTGAAATTCGATTCTACAACATCTTAGGTTTCTTTTATTTCATTAATCATATTAATGAAGTCCCATCATTTAAGTACCTAAACATCACAGATAAATACGACGTACACTTATGCCATCCGCATTCGCCTCGATGTCCCCTCGTGCACCGTTAGGTTAGGTAACTAACGGCAGAGCAGGGCAAGGCTAGCACGGGTGTAAAACATAAGTAACGTCTATATAATATATCATATATACTATATAAAGTATCCATCACAGAACATCACATGATCGCATCACAGATATCGCAGCAGAAGAAACATATGAAATATTGGATATACTAGGACGTCCGTGTTTTCAATACGAGCCAGTATAAAACACGGATTCCACGGTCGCGATGAATAGCCAAACCCACACCCCTTGACCCCTACGAGAGCGGCAAGCAACCCTACCAATTCTAGAGTTAGGAGACCCGGACTCGACTCCTCGAGTTGGTCTCCCACTGGACTCCAGAACCCGGTTACTTGTGCCCTCCTCCTTGGGTCTATCCTAGTGCGGAAAAGTAAATAATATACAAAAGGTGACTACTTCCGCTACCTGGAAGTGCCCCAATAAAAAAATATTACATACAAGTTTTTACATGAATGAAAATGAAAAACACTCATCTCACATAAAAACCCCCGGCTATTCAAACACGACGATCCAATATAACATATCCAGCAACACATAACATCACATGTCATCAACGTAAGTAAATATGCGCATCCCAATTGTCGTTGACATATAGCAACGAAACCGGCGATATCACATATTACACTTACGGTCACAGAAAAGAAAGTGTAAAATTACAACAGTTGGAATCCGCAACCTCCTCAGACATCGCATGCCTGACCAAATGAATACCTTAGACATCACATGCCTAACAATTATAAACCCCGCATTTTAGTCTCAAAACCGAAAACACTTTTCAATATCAAGTCGGGCAATTCAACAGGATTCCCGACATCCTGATCGAATACTCGTCGCAAACTTTAGTAGGCGGCCGCACCCCCGATACCGTCGACGAAGTGTACCAAGGCGGAACACCGCTGCCGCGAGCACCCGAACGGATGCTTTCGGCGACGGGGTTCTCCTACAGTCACTTGGTCGGGGCTATGGAGTGAGGCTGTCTATTAAGTTTACCCGGCGAGTATCCGCGTACACTACGTGATTGCGACGGACTTTTGATCACATCAAAATTCCGTGGCAACCGATCAAGTGAGACTAAACTGCTATGTTTATAATATTCATTCAGTTATCTTATAACTCATTGTGAATTCCAATTATTGTATCCCATTCCGGATAAATAGAAAATGTCAAACTTTCCGATCGAACAATCGAACACCCAAGTTTTCCCGAAACTGATCAACACATGAAACAAGTATAACAACATTCCGTTCGTGCCTCAGTACCAACGGTCCAGCCGTAGAAGGGCCAAGCCAACGCCTCACATGTGGCACGCCGTACTGCCCCAAACCCGAAGGTTCAAAGGGCAGTTCAAAACGGTCACATAATCGAGTTAAGGTTTGTTGTCTTCTAGAGGGACCATCGCGTTACTTGCACTATTTAGAACGTCGTTAAACTACGGAAAAATCCAACACTTGGAAATTTCCCGACAGGGGAAAAATTGGGTATTTATATCCGGTCGAACTTTTTAACATATTCTAATATTTATCCGGAAAACCACATAGACAAAATTTGATACTCCGATCGATACACCGAATCCCCAAAACAACCCAGAATATTCAACTCTGGAATAAATTTTAAATATTCCCATAAAATCCAGAATAATTAAATAGGAATTACTGTGCAGAAAATATGTGATGACGTCACAACCTAGCCGCGGAACCGCCGCAGAAGCTTGGCTTCTGCCGCGGTTCCGCGCTCTTTTGGACGAATCATTCGCCTGAGTTTGCACAGTAATTCTTATAATTATTTATTGAATTTTTTAGGCATTTTTAATACACAAAAATCCGCATTTTCGGAAAAAATCCAGAGAGCATATTCCGGTTTGGGTTTTCGGGTCGTTCGGACTTCAAATTACGTCTAGACTTCGCCTAAGGCTCTAGCTAGGCTCTGATACCACTGTAGGGTTCCTAAGCACCCCAAGGAGGTCTCACAAGGCATCGAACATGCCAATTTCAAAAAATCTAGGTGCCGAGAGACCCGACTACGGATCGTTGGCTAGAATTCTAGGCGAAAAACAATCTAGTTAACAACTTAACTAATGGGATATCGGAAATACAACCTTTGTAGATCCGGTGCTCCACCTCCATAGCTCCGCAACGAAGTCGTCTCCGCTTTCCAAAAAGAATCCGGGCTCTAGAGTCGGCTTCGTCGGAGAAAAAGCGAGCTAGGTCGTCGATGTCCATGCCGAAGATGATCTACGTCGAGGCATCGCTAAATCAAGCTCCACCTTCACCAAGCCCTAAAAACTTGTGAAGGAAACACACTCTACTACTTGGCAAGAGGTATAGGATGAAGAAATAGGAAGTGGGTAGACTTTAGAATTGGATTTCTCACTCATATGCTCAATATGCCATTGATGAAGACAAGCTTCTTCATGAAGAAGAAGAAGAGCAAGAAGAAGATAAATATTATGATGAGATTTAAAATAAAAGGAAAAATCCATTCTTATCATAATTCTCACCATGGTTAGGTGTAGAGAATTAACTTGAGTTAATAGAAGTGGTTAGGGTTAAGCATGAGACAAAATGGTCAAAGTCTTCATGAAGATTCATGAAGGATCAAAAGAAAGCAACCTTTTTCCTCATTATCTTTTCATTTATTCATTTATCAAAAATAAATAGATAATTAAATAAGATAAATGAATAACAAATAATAAACCCTAACCATTCCTTTAACCAAGGTTTAATTCTTTATACTTAACCATTTTTGCATGCACCATCAAATATGATACAAGCAAGTGCACAAAACATATCGCATATGCAATGCGCACACCTGAGCGAGAAAATCCATTTAAAGTGAACCGATACTAGTTAATGCAAAGTAATATATCAAATATATAATTATGCATTAAATCATTAAATCAACACTTGATTTAACGACCCGGTCATATCGCATATAACCGACTAATATTCAATGTATCGGTTTATCGATTCAACGCTTGAATCGATAACTAGGTTATATCGCATACAACCACCCGACACATTGATCGCGAGAATGAAATACGGTATCACATACACGCATTATTCTCGGTCCCGCACATATCTCATATGCGCTCCTATTTCGTTTCGCTTGAGCCAGGAAACCTCTGTGTAGGACTCTAAAGACTCGTCAATACGCCGGCAGCAGATGATGATCATATCAAACACCCACAAGCTGCAAGCGGTCTGCTAAACGTAACGGCCACCCGGGTATTGAGCAATCTGAAGATCGACGAGCAAGCCCGCTCACACTCCAGTGAATCCAACCAGTAACACTACCGTACAGTCCGGTCTGATCGTCTGATATGTCGCATATCTCGCCTAGGGGTGTTAACGTCAGACCCCAATAGCTCAATAAGTCGTGTCGATATGAGGTCTATAACTGTTCGAGAAACTACTGGTAACACTTACAAGTAAATCTCAGCAACCCTGGCCAGGGATTTCCTGTTATAGCCAATCGAACACAGCGCAACATCAACCCCCTATACCGGGAGAGACGAATCCCCTCTTATCGCTCATTGCCTCCATGTGACTCGGGACTGTACCCAAAAACCACCATTTTGCACGCCCTCTTGGACGTGGTAAGATGGAAATCAAAGCACAGTGGGAACCACACAAGACTCTATGACGATCTCGGGTCAACAGACTACTCTGTACCAGTGTCACCAGAGAACTGCCATCTGACTTGAGGTATAATACCATCTGGGAGTTCTCGGCGAGTCCGTCCAGTGTACCCAGTCTCTACTGAGCACCCGTATATCATCTCTGATGTCAAACACCAATGGATATGGGATCATCCATCGCCCATCTGTATGGGTCGAGAAGGTATACGCTAGTCTACTTGTTGGAGGTAGTGCCCTCAGAGTCAATTATTGGATCAAAGGTATGTGATTGCAATGATTGAGGGAGGACCTATCCCGGTAGGACAGTTTTACTCGAGATGATAGTATGCTATCTGGTTTACCTTTATCATCGTGTACTGCTTTAGGTGACCTGACACGTCGCTATTACACGTTGATAGAGCCCCTAGGATTCTTGCTTGACCACCAGCAGTATGAGGGCGATCATATAAGTGGGAGCTGGGGGTCTACAAGCATATCCTTAAAAGGTCCCTAGTCGTGGGAGTTTCGAGGCCGGGCATCGATACTCCATTAGTAGACTAGTGTATACAGTCGAGACCCCGACGATGGGCGGTGGCCGGTCTCACAAGCCACTGGTGTCAGTTGGATCACCTAAGATGTATACAGGTGCTCATTGGGTTATGAGTACACCGGACAGGACTCGCCGGGAACATGCTAGTTGGTCATATACCAGACGTCAGATGGCAGTTCCCTGGTGACATGTGTGCAGGTTAGTTCATCGACCTGGGGATCGTCATTTGTCTCGTGTGAGTTCCCACTGTACTTTGATTACTACCCTACCACGGCTCAAAGGAGTCGTGCAAACAGGTTTTAGTTGGGTACAGTCCCGAGCCACATGGAGGCAGTGAGCGTATCTTCAGGGGTTCGTCTCTCCCGGTATTGGGGGTGAGGTCGTGCTGTGTCTAGGAGAGCCATTACACAAAGTCCTTGGCCAAGGCAAGGAGATTTACTGGTAGGTATTCCAGTAGTATCTCAGGGTGTTCTGGGCTACACTCCGACACGACTTGTACCGCTTTTGGGGGTCTGACTTTTACCAACCCCCTAGGCCCGCCATGCGATGCTCATAGACGAACGGACCGGACTGCACGGATATTGTCACTGACAGGCTCAGTTGGGTGTCGGGGTGAGCTTCCTCATCGACGTCCCATTTGGTCAGTACCTGGTAGCCCGTCACGTATTGGCTTATACCTCTGACGTGCTAGTGGTTAAATCAACAACCAAGGTGTTGACGAGTCTTTAGAGTCCCCCACTTTCAGTTACTCAGCTTTCGGGCGAAAGGTTGTAGAGGCCGTATGGAGATATGGCAAGGTCCGATCAGATACGTGCGGTATTGCACGTATCAGGATCGGACAGATTTTACTATAGGCCATATGGTTATATGGCAGGGTTCGATCAGATACGTGCGGTATTGCACGGATCAGGATCGAACAGATATAACTAGCCGGCTTTGGTTTAAGCCGGATCCTAGTATAGTACAGTGTAGACTTTGTCTCATTGCATTTGTATTTCGGTCGAAGTACAGATGCGGGTGTGTATGCACAGTATCGGGGTTTTCCTGTAATTTATTACGGGACCAGTTTTCTGGAGTTGCCACTTTGCTTTCCGTTTCGGCCAATTTCCATTGTTCCGTTCATTGGCCGAAGATTGGTGGAGGAGGGTTTATTTGCATTGTTGCAAATAGGCTTTTGTGGAGGGGGTATTTGCATTTATTGGTATCATGATGGTTTTCATGATAGCACCATCCTTTGACTTGATTTCTTCATGATGGCTTGACTTCATAAACTCATGATTGCTTGACTTTCTTTATCATCATGGTTTTAGTCATGGTTGTTGGTAGAGTGTTGGGATTGTTGTTGATGATGGATGATCATTGGTGTTGGAGTGTTGGACTTTCCTTGCTATCATTTCTTTTGCATGATAGTTTTCCTCTCTCTCTCTTTTTGGTATTAGATGAGAATGGCTCCTTATTATTTGGCTCTCCCACTCACTCCATTCTCTCCTCTCACCATTGTGGCCGGCCAAGCATGGGATGGGCTGTCCCAATTTTGTGGAGTGGGGTTTTTGCTCATT
The DNA here is from genome assembly GCA_030015575.1 of Agapanthus africanus. NCBI lineage: Eukaryota > Viridiplantae > Streptophyta > Magnoliopsida > Asparagales > Amaryllidaceae > Agapanthus > Agapanthus africanus. The sequence goes on from CM057340.1 coordinate 217,755,210, forward strand.
TGATGTTCCAAAATCCCCAAAGTCCCTCCATATAGTTCTTGTATCATTCCTCCATCAAAATGGCACCTCCTACAACCCCAAAATGAGACTTCTTCACTACATATTCTACAGCAAACCTTGGGCACGTCGAGTAGCCGGCTTCGTGCCCGAGTTGCCTCGGCATTGAGGTGGGAGCCCGTAAAAGAAGAAGGCGATGTGGTGCACTTCCGGCGACGAGGAGGAGACGGGACATTCCGCAGGAGATCGGGACGATTACGAGAAGACCGGAGGACTTGGATCGTCGGTATATCTCTAACCCATCTTCTAGTTAGCTTAGACTTGTTAATGGTTACGATCCGGGTGTTTAGTGCGCGGTGGTGCCGGTTTGCTAAGTCCGCAAAATTTAAGTTTATCACCGCTTCCGCATTCCGGCGTCGGATCGACGGCCGGGGCGCCGCCGTGCACTTACAGTGGTATCAGAGCCTCGCCATTAACTTAGTCTAGCTTTGTGTAATGTGTTTTGCATTTCCGATCGATCGAAATGTCCAAAAACCCGTATTTGTTAGCATCAGTTTTCTGTTGGAAATTTTTAGTGTCAAAATTTTTTTCAGGTTGTAAAATATTGATGTACTGGAAAATCTAAGATCTCTGTAAAAATTGGACGAAGTAACTCCACAGTGGGAGCGCGGAACCGCCGCGAAAACCCCCTTCCCGCCGCCCTTCCGCCGCACACTGTGGAGATCACTTCACCAATTTTTTACAGAGGCCTTCTAGGCTTAAAATATGGGTTTTGGAATATTAAAATTGGGCCCAGGTTTTCTGTGAGTGCTACAGTTTTGATTGGGGGCCCACTTGTTATTTTTTGATCGATCGGATATTTTAAACACATTTTTCACAGTATTTACATTATATCTGCGACCGTGAATGTCACTTGATCGGTAAATCCGGTCTAACTGCTATAGCTCGGTTAGACGGATTTGCGAACGTGACTTTCACGTTGATGTTTTGTTTTTGCTGTGATGTTGCGGATCGGTCGTGGGGGATAGCCTGGATGCAATGCTAGTACAGTTTTGTTGTATTTTGTACATTTGATATTGCGGGGCGAGCGTCCGACATGTGGACTGCCGTCACTGCCTGTTTGTATTATTATTTTGGGGCACGACCTGGTTGCGGTCGATGTACCCGTTGTATGTATATTTTACTTTCTGTACTAGGATTGCCCCGCGGAGGGGTGCACGGATAGCCGGGTTCTGGAGGGCAACAAGCCCGCATCTCATGGCATTGAGACGGAGGGGGCTTCACTCTAGGATTGGCGGGCTATTCGCCGCACTCGTAGGGGGTACAGGTTGACCCAGGAGGGGTGCCCAAGTTACCGGATTCCGTGAAGTGCTGGGTGGTCCATTCACGGTACTGAAGGGGACTGCCTCGCTTCAGGTTTTGGCGGGTGACTTGCCGCGCCCGTAGGGGTCTAGGCTTTCATTGCACAGGCTATCCACACGACCAGGGGAACGTCGGGTTTCAGCGGCTCTGTGAAACCCGGGGATCCCAGATATCTGTATTGTTTCTGTGATGCTGTTCATTCTCTGTGATGTTGCATTTTATTCACGCCTTGAGCGAATATAATATATTGGTATATATATTAGTAGATGTTGTATATGTTTTGCATCCGCGCTAGTCCAGTCCCCGCTCTGTCGTTAGTTAGCTAACCTAACGGGTAATGACGGGACCCAGTGGCGAATGCGGATGGCATATACGTACATCAGTATATTTTCGTTCTTTTTGGTGTGATCAATTGATGGGACTGCATTGATTCGGATCAATGCAAGTTAAAAACAAACCTAATCTGATGTTGTTGGAACACTTTTCAAAAAGCTGTTATTGCAAGGACGTTTACTTTTGTTTTGCATCGTGGTATTCATTGGAATATCCTGCTCCTCAGTCGACGAGGCAAGGGCCGAGATCCCCTCACCGGGAGTGACCCCTTGGACAGAAGTTTGCGTCAGGGCATTAACTTCACTATAGCCGATTACTTTTGCTTTGCACCGTGGTATTCAGTTGGAATATCCTGCACCCCATTCTACGGGGAAAGAGCCGAGATCCCTTCACCGGGAGTGACCTCTTTAGCAACGGTTTTCGTCACTATATTTTCAAAAAGCTATCCGTTCCTTCAACGATATCAAGTTCTTTACGTTAAAGGTTTTCGCCAGAAACCATTCGTAGCCCTCCGTCGTTTCATATGGGTAGTCAATAGTATTCAAGCTGTGTATGTTGGCCAAAGTCAAGGCACAGTGATTGGTAGCTATTGGATATTCATATGCAGCATAGATAGATGCGTTGGTTTGGGACAGTCGTACTGCCATTTTGGCCAAAGTCAAGGGTATGTACGGGTGGATTCAAATTAACCTGGAGAATGACGGGTAGAACTTGACATGTGACTTATGATATGTTGGCCAAAGTCAAGGTCATAAGAGCATGGGGCAAAAATCACATCGGGAGTTTCAAAAGAACTGAAACTTGCCAGATATGCGCATACCTTCTGGAGTGTGATAGCGTGAGCGGATTCCGTCACGTTATCATGCAATGATAGTTGGATCCCGATTCCCAGTGATGAGTTAGTTTACTCCTCGGGTAACCCCGACTAATTCTTCTTTCAGGTTTGGAGGAGAATTTGAGGTACAGTGGGAGGTTTCCAGATTAGATAAATTGGTAACCATTCTGATCTAGGTTAGAGTGCACGCTGAGTGTTTCTTTTCTCTCTCTCTCTTTGGCAGCGACCATTGACCCGACCCTAAGACTTTGACTCAGTGACCAAGTTGACCGAACCTTCTTAAACACCGGCTTTTGGATTGTCAGAGTTGCAAACCTCATTGCCACTCCTACTTTTACCCTTTTCTCCAGGACACCCCGTATTACTACGAACGTCCACTTTCATTGGACAAAACCATCGTATGGTTAGATACGAACTCGAAAGAATTTATTCGAGGATGGTTTCCGGTTCTGGAAAAAACGGATGGGATTATTCAGTTGTCTTTTCCTTTTACCCTCTCTCAGGTTACGAGTACTCCTTGGTTTAGGGGTAGTACACCTATTACGCAAATTGGATTGTCTTCTTCCAAACCTTAGGCTGGTGCCGACCGGTAGGGAATGAAGAAAACCAATTAGCCTAACGATGGTGTGCAGAAGGTATTAAGTTAAGACAAAGCAAGGGATTAGTAAGAGGGCAAAGTAAATTGCAACAGATATTCACGACCAAACCAGGTATTTCTTCGCCAATCCTAAAATCACCTTTGTATTTCTCCAGGACACTCCGTATCACTACGAAGATCCACAGTTTATTGGATACTCCATCGTATGGTTATATACGAACTCGAAAGGAACTTGTTCTAGTTCGGGGATGGATTCTGGTTCAGGAGAAATAAGAATAAGATTTATTCAGGTGTCTTTTATCTTCACCTTCTCTCGCATTGCGAGTGTTCCTAGGATTGGGACATTACACCCATTATGCTTATTGGATAGTCTTCTTCCAAACCATAGGCTGGTGCCGAACGGTAGGGAATGAAGAAAACCATTTGGCCTAAAGGGGTGTACAGAAGGTAAAGACTAAAGACATATGAAGGGATTTGGAGAGGTGGCAAAGAACTATACGGTTACAGTCATGAATCTGGAAGAGGCATTACTAGGAATACCAGGATACCCCAACGAAACATTTCAATGTTTCAGTTTCACTGTGTACTATTAAAAGAAAACTGATTTCCCGATTAGACACTTACTCCAGGGTATGTATTTACCAGGTACGATTCTCACATCTGTATGGTTTTACAGATGATGAGTTGGAGTAGGTTATTGGGAATTGGGTGATCATCCTCATTGTATCGGGATTCGTTGTAATCGGTGATATTTGAGGAAATCACCTGGGCTGTTTGCCGGTCGGCAATTATTTGGTTTTGAATATCCGCTGTTATGCACCAATTTCAAAATGATATATCTGTACTTCTATTTTCATAGAGTGAGATATACCTTTCTGAAATTATGTCTACGACATTTACCTATATCAGTGGATGGTTAGGTAAGGAGCATTAAACAGCGGTGTAATTCTTCTTAACCATAAGTACAGTTTTCAACCTACGACACACAGTGAAAGAGTTATCAGACTCAAGGGACTTATACAGAGTATTGTATGTTGTCCAGTGTCCATTAGGACAGAGGGGTTGGTCCTCATACTATATTCTGTTTACTTTTAACTTCTCTAGTTCTTAGACATGTGTTTCGTAGAAACACAGGGTCTAAGTTTTGAGGAGTTACAGGTATTTGAATAGACTAGAGAACCAGGTGTAGCAAGTATCGGGATTCTTCAAAGTGATCGAAGATGTAGATACTTGTGTATGGTATTCAGTTGATAGTAATGATAAAGAGATCTTGCTTCTCTTTCAGGTTACTCATAATTGGAAGTATTCCTAAGTTGAGTAACGCTGATCGGACTCCTTCCATTTAGTTGACATGCGCTGGGGACAGCTGCATGATTTGAATCTGGTTCAATTAAATCAGTGCCTCTGTTTCTATATTGGATATAGAACAGTTCATATCTTAACGATGTTAAGGTACGGAGAGTTGTCCGGTTTATGATTAAAACCAGACACTGGACAACTCAAGGCACGTTTCTGTAATGGCTGTTTGTGGGTTGACCCAGGCTATGACGAGGGTTGATTTTATACCATCTGGATGAACAATAGCGATATTGTTCTAGACTCGCCACAGTTTTATTAAAAATGGATTTTTTCAGAAAAACAGTAGTGGGAGTATGGTAGAATTGGAAGTGATTCCAGAACCACAAACGATTACTGAAGATTTGATAAGGAACCTAAAGATTCAATCTGAATTGACATTCCATTGGCCACTCCGCAGATAAGGTGGGTAACTTCAGGCACCCGTGAGGTACTCCGGTAACCTCAAGGACGGTGACAGGGAAGTTCTTGTTTACCCACAATTGCCATTGCTGTTGTTCCAGGTTACGAGACCCGGCGGGAGGATGAGTATAGCGTCGTTCTAAACCAGTTTTAGAAGTGTACGTCTATATGACTCTGCCAGAGGGTTGTCGTAGTCAGTGGGAGCAGCGGAAGCATTGGTGGACAGGTTGCTTATGTCTATTTATAGACTAGAGCAGATGTAGCGGAGAAAGATCATCTATTTCTGACGTGACAGTCATGGGTTTGACTTCATCAGAATAGGGGATGGATCTGTTGAGAAGGTAGTAGGGTGTGATATCCTGGTATTTGGATGATATACACAAAGTAGGAAAAGAAACTCCTACACTACGATCGGTTATACTTTGGTCGTCACACAGTTGTTTCTCCACAAAGGAAATGGATTTTATATCAGACATACTGGTTACTAGATCTATGGTCTTAGATCTAGATTTGGGTGGTTTCCCAATTAGGGTACTTGACAGCATTCTAAGAGTATTTAGGATGGACGACTCCTGGCACGGTAGTGTACCTGCAGGTAATGGAGTCACCCTCTCCAAAGGTGTCTTACAGACTAAAGGGGAGAGGGACGGGCATGATTGGCAGATCACTTGCTCAGGCAATTGAGTCAATCGTGAGATGTCAAGTACCACACCAGATGTTGTTCTTGCACTAGATGCAATAAGTTGACATTAATCCAATCCTGGAGAAACAGTCGGAAGCAGTTTTAGAACATAAGTGGATGTTCTAGGGAGATGATAACGACAGCCTCATTCAGGAGACAGTTATCATTCCAGGCTTCCAAGGTGACATGGACGACAAGGAGGTTGTCAGAGTTATAGTTTTCCTTCTGATGAGGGGCAGTATTTTGGACAGGTGGTCCAAGGCAATACTGAGGGAGGCATGGCGCGCAGGATACTGATTAAGTTCAGTTGATGATACAGTCTAAGAAGTTTGGATTTGGAGTTCATTTATGAGCTAGGTCCCATCAGACATCCAGACATATTCTGAGACAGGTATTGCTCTTTTCGGGAGATGGGTTTCTCCGCGAACTTGAGATATAGAGAGACATAGAAAGAAACAACAAAGCGGATCCACTCACTAAGGCTATTCCTCGAACGCAATAGTTTCGCAAACGAGCTTTGTGAGACTGACTAGTAGAGGAGTTGGGTGTTCGGTATCACACGGGCTGTGAGTATGCGACATCGCAATAATTAGCCTTGAGTGCAAGTGGGAGATTGTTGGAGGTAGTGCCCTCAGAGTCAATTATTGGATCACAGGTATGTGATTGCAATGATTGAGGGAGGACCTATCCCGGTAGGACAGTCTTACTCGAGATGATAGTATGCTATCTGGTTTACCTTTATCATCGTGTACTGCTTTAGGTGACCTGACACGTCGCTATTACACGTTGATAGAGCCCCTAGGATTCTTGCTTGACCACCAGCAGTATGAGGGCGATCATATAAGTGGGAGCTGGGGGTCTACAAGCATATCCTTAAAAGGTCCCTAGTCGTGGGAGTTTCGAGACCGGGCATCGATACTCCATTAGTAGACTAGTGTATACAGTCGAGACCCCGACGAGGGGCGGTGGCCGGTCTCACAAGCCACTGGTGTCAGTTGGATCACCTAAGATGTATACAGGTGCTTATTGGGTTATGAGTACACCGGACAGGACTCGCCGGGAACATGCTAGTTGGTCATATACCAGACGTCAGATGGCAGTTCCCTGGTGACATGTGTGCAGGTTAGTTCATCGACCTGGGGATCGTCATTTGTCTCGTGTGAGTTCCCACTGTACTTTGATTACTACCCTACCACGGCTCAAAGGAGTCGTGCAAACAGGTTTTAGTTGGGTACAGTCCCGAGCCACATGGAGGCAGTGAGCGTATCTTCAGGGGTTCGTCTCTCCCGGTATTGGGGGTGAGGTCGTGCTGTGTCTAGGAGAGCCATTACACAAAGTCCTTGGCCAAGGCAAGGAGATTTACTGGTTATTCCAGTAGTATCTCAGGGTGTTCTGGGCTACACTCCGACACGACTTGTACCGCTTTTGGGGGTCTGACTTTTACCAACCCCCTAGGCCCGCCATGCGATGCTCATAGACGAACGGACCGGACTGCACGGATATTGTCACTGACAGGCTCAGTTGGGTGTCGGGGTGAGCTTCCTCATCGACGTCCCATTTGGTCAGTACCTCGTAGCCCGTCACGTATTGGCTTATACCTCTGACGTGCTAGTGGTTAAATCCACAACCAAGGTGTTGACGAGTCTTTAGAGTCCCCCACTTTCAGTTACTCAGCTTTCGGGCGAAAGGTTGTAGAGGCCGTATGGAGATATGGCAAGGTCCGATCAGATACGTGCGGTATTGCACGGATCAGGATCGGACAGATTGTACTATAGGCCATATGGTTATATGGCAGGGTTCGATCAGATACGTGCGGTATTGCACGGATCAGGATCGAACAGATATAACTAGCCGGCTTTGGTTTAAGCCGGATCCTAGTATAGTACAGTGTAGACTTTGTCTCATTGCATTTGTATTTCGGTCGAAGTACAGATGCGGGTGCGTATGCACAGTATCGGGGTTTTCCTGTAATTTATTACGGGACCAGTTTTCTGGAGTTGCCACTTTGCTTTCCGTTTCGGCCAATTTCCATTGTTCCGTTCATTGGCCGAAGATTGGTGGAGGAGGGTTTATTTGTATTGTTGCAAATAGGCTTTTGTGGAGGGGGTATTTGCATTTATTGGTATCATGATGGTTTTCATGATAGCACCATCCTTTGACTTGATTTCTTCATGATGGCTTGACTTCATAAACTCATGATTGCTTGACTTTCTTTATCATCATGGTTTTAGTCATGGTTGTTGGTAGAGTGTTGGGATTGTTGTTGATGATGGATGATCATTGGTGTTGGAGTGTTGGACTTTCCTTGCTATCATTTCTTTTGCATGATAGTTTTCCTCTCTCTCTCTTTTTGGTATTAGATGAGAATGGCTCCTTATTATTTGGCTCTCCCACTCACTCCATTCTCTCCTCTCACCATTGTGGCCGGCCAAGCATGGGATGGGGCTGTCCCAATTTTGTGGAGTGGGGTTTTTGCTCATTTGATGTTCCAAAATCCCCCAAAGTCCCTCCATATAGTTCTTGTATCATTCCTCCATCAAAATGGCACCTCCTACAACCCCAAAATGAGACTTCTTCACTACATATTCTACAGCAAACCTTGGGCACGTCGAGTAGCCGGCTTCGTGCCCGAGTTGCCTCGGCATTGAGGTGGGAGCCCGTAAAAGAAGAAGGCGATGTGGTGCACTTCCGGCGACGAGGAGGAGACGGGACATTCCGCAGGAGATCGGGACGATTACGAGAAGATCGGAGGACTTGGATCGTCGGTATATCTCTAACCCATCTTCTAGTTAGCTTAGACTTGTTAATGGTTACGATCCGGGTGTTTAGTGCGCGGTGGTGCCGGTTTGTTAAGTCCGCAAAATTTAAGTTTATCACCGCTTCCGCATTCCGGCGTCGGATCGACGGCCGGGGCGCCGCCGTGCACTTACACTACTCTGGTATATCGATGCCCTGTCTCGATACACCCACGACCAGGGACTTTGAAGGATGTACTTATGGACTACCATGTCCCCACTAGTATGATCCGTATCATAGTCCAGGTAGTCAAGTACAGATCCTAAGGGCTTTATGTAACACCTTAGGATAAGGGTTAGTGAATAATTATAATTAAATAATGGTTTTTAATAAAAAGTTTACCAAATTGTGTTTTAAATATTTTTCCTAGCTTAATAAATATTTTTCAAAAATTTTCCTAGGCTTGCACACACATGTGCATGTAAACTAGGGTTTTTAAATGAAGTAAATACCATAATTATTAACCATGATGGGTTGATTGTAGGATTAATTCTTTTGGGTTATAAGTGAGTTTAATTAATTAGTTAAGAGGTTACTTTAATTTGAATTAGTTTTCTTTTGTGTGTTGACTTGTGAGAGAGAGGGAGTGGGCATCATGGCTCAAGCCATGCTTGCATTAAATGAAGTGAGAGAGAGAGGGGGGTGACTTTTGTGTGATGATTGTAGCCTCTCATTTCCTTTTTGGTTTTTCTCTCAAACTCTCACACACTCTCACACACCCACACACCAACACACTCACACAACACACTTACCTCTTCCCCAGCTCCAGAAGCAGCAGCAGGCACAGCAACAGCAGCAGCAAGCTTCCAACAGCAGCAGCAGCAAGCACAAACAGCAGCAACAGCTGAGGCAGTGAGCAGCAGCAGCCCCAGCTCCTAGTGCAGCCTCTTCCCTTCATTCCTCCACCTTCCTGCAACTCCCTAGGGTTAAGTTGAGGTATATTTCCTAAACTTATTCCCTAGTTAGCTTAGTTAGTGTAGTTTTGCATCAGTTATGGATTTTTGTGTGTTTTAATGCGATATGGGGTGTTTTGTGGAAACTTTGTGCTAAGGTGATGTGTTAGGGTTTCAGTAGCTTGTTAGTGAGTTAGTGAGGACATTGTAACCTAGTTCAACCCCAGTTACGCTAAAATGCCACGAATTTCACAAATTGTTGCAAAATGTCGTATTTGTGCAGGTTTTTAGGATTCAGTGATCTGCTTTTACTGCATGAGTTTTTGAGAGTTTTAAACAACTGCAGAATGGTGTGCAGGGTTTTTGGGGTTTGTGAGTGAAGTTCGAACCCATTCCACCGGGGTTTGGCCGGCGACTTTCATTGTTTTCCCGGCTACGCCGGCCTCCCCTCCCCATTTTGTGTTGGGTTTTGTGCAGGGTAGTTTCTGTGGGTGTTTTGATGTGTTTGGTCTTGCTTAATTTTTGGGTTGTCTTCCAGGTAAAAATCTGGGAGCTTTTTCCTTTAGTTTGGGGTGGATGTTTAGTGCGACTTGCACGTTTCTGTAGGTCTGGTGCGTGCTACGCATCGTAGCGCGTCGGGGTGGTTCTTGGTTCAACACACACACACATGTTTTAGCGTATCGCGCAAACGCGCGATTGGTCTGCGACACGAGTTTCTAGTTTGACCGTGATATCGCGTTTTTGGCGAAATTGAGCTTATATGTGTGATATGTGTTTGTGATTCTAGATTCGCAGGCCAGTGAGACGGACGCCGCTAAGAAGGGCAAACAAGTGGTTGGATACAATTAGCGCGAGACACGGTGAGTAGATTTCACATCTACGGGGATATCGCCCGCATGGCGTTATGCGTCAGGGCTGATAGGACCTTATTGTTATATACTGCATATACCATACCATGGATTGTCATCGCATATTGCATTCCCTTATATATATATATATATTGCTTAGAACTGATAGAACTGCCATGATCATACTGTTGTGTATTGTTGTAGCTCATCTATTTATGACATGACTTGATATACATATTTGATGCACATATCACATCACAATTACTTGTATTATTGGTTGAGATTCATGTGATTTCTGGATTTGGGAACCTTGGCCTTTTCAAATAAGGAATCATTTAAAAACCCGGTTCCCTTGATATGATATTTTGGGGCGCCGCCCCGTGTTTTCTCGGTGCTAGAGGATGTACTGAGAGAAGGCTGACCCGGAATGACGGATGCCCGATGGATTGATATAGGGCTGACCCGGAATGACGGATGCCCGATGTATTGAGAGAGGGATGACCCGGACTGACGGATTCCCGACATGTACTTTGAGAGAGGGCTGACCCGGATTGACGGATGCCCGATACAGGATGTTTTGCGTGTCGATGCTAGATACGAGTATTTATGATATTTGGGTGCCGATGTTAGGCACTCGGGATTCTCAGGGATATACAGGATGTGAGGGCCGATGGAGTACCGGCATTGGGATGTTGGGATTTGTGGTGCATACATACATATGTAGTCCACCTTGATACTTCATGTAGATACTATATTCCCATGCTCAGCATTTATTATCACATCTCATCCTGTAGTTATATCACCTGATAGAGGACTTGCATTATTATTATGCATACTGCTTACCTCGCATTGATATCATCTGTTGGCATTTGTTAGAGTAGCGCTGTACGTGCATGCTCGCGATTACCTTTATATGTTATCTCTATTCACGAGTTGGCAACTCACCCCCGTTGTGCCACAGTATTTGCAGGTCGCCCTTGGGAGTAGTCACGGCTGGCTGTTACCGCATCTTTTGGCACAGATACCCTTTTGAGCAGAGATAGCCTTTTGCTGATAGGTGGGTTTTGTACGGTATCTGTTATCTTTCAGTTGTATATTGATGTATCTAGTACTCTCCATCTACTTTTCTGTATTGACTTAGAGACAGTTGTGAGGACGATATGTATGATTTTATATTCTGGTGTCGAGCTCGCATGTGAGCCGACTTTACTTTTGCAGTCCCATCCTTTATGATATTGTCCTTGCTTTACTGTGGATTCTTCGCTACGGCGTCGTATATCTTATTGTGATGCTTCATTCATTTTACTCGTCATTTCTGTTACACCTTGTTTGTACCCGACTGGCGGGGCAAATGTTTAAAAAAAAAAAGGGAAATGTTACCAAAATTATAAAACTTATAACTTTTGAACTTAAAAAGGATTTCTACTAAATAAATGGAAGTTTTTCGGACATGTACGATTGTTTTTACAAAATGTTTTAAATCACTCTATATTTATTGGGTTTGATTTCTGGGTTCGACTTACTTAGCCGCGTTGCGCCTGTAGACGTTGCGTGGTTAAGTGCCGGTCACGAGTCGAATTCTCGGGTCGTGACAAAGTTGGTATCAGAGCTTAGGTTTTACCTTCGGAGTGTAGGATGACCCTGGTATGATGGAGTAGGTAGCTGCAGCAGGGTAGCGTAGCGTGTGTATGTTCCGCGGCATACTCACAACACGGTACTCCGCCTACGCGACCTTAGGACTTATTGATTTGATCCCTCCTTATATTCTTGCTATTCGATTTCCGTGTTCTTATCGAATCCAAATTTTCTTTCAGCCAATATGCCGCCTAAGACTACGAGGGCATAGAGAGCGGCCGCGAGGGCCGAGATTCGAGTTGACTCGTCCGAGACGAGGACTGATCCGGGCAGTACGCCGGTTGTACCCGAGCAGGCTGTTCCTGCCGTGACAGAGCAGATCGCCACGCTAGGGGCTGGTATGCTGGAGATGCGCCAGACGGTAGGATCTAGCATGCAGGAGATGCGCCAGATGATAGGTTCGCTAGTTGAGACGCTTCGAGCACAGCGACCAGAGGTAGCTCCACCCGTTCCAGAGACCGCGATGGTGCCTACCGCACAGCCAGTTGCCCCTGCAGCCACGGAGGTGATTACAGTATCGCTATCAGAGTTCATGAGGCTGAAACCTCCAGTATTCACAGGCACCGATACAGCCGAGGACCCACAGTCTTTCATCGACAGGATGGCCAGGATATGCCGTTCCCTCAGATGCGCAGATGCGAGATGGGTCGAGTTCGCGAGCTTTCGCCTGGAAGGTCTTGCGCAGAAGTGGTGTGACTCAGTTGAGAAGGGCGGAGCAACAGGTCTTCCTCCTATGACCTGGACGGAGTTCGTGACCATATTTCTAGCCCGTTTCCTTCCCCGGAGTGTTAGAGATGCCCGAGCACGCAGGTTTGAGTCCTTGCGCCAGACGCCAGGGATGACAGTGGCAGAGTATGACGTGCTGTTTACAGAGCTGGCAGTCTATGCCCCATATTTAGTGGTTACCGAGGAGTTGCGAGTCAGGAGATTTGTTCGAGGCTTGCTTACACCATTGTTCCTCGCGATCAGCGCACAGCACTACGAGACCTATGCAGCAGCTGTAGACGCAGCCCTAGTGGTCGAGGAGCACCTTGCTGAGACTTCGGTAGTTCCAGAGCCGAAGAGAGTTCGTGCGGATACATCAGCACAGAGACAGGTTTTTCGGCGCCGTGATGGACGTATTGCAGGCAGCAGAGATTCAGGGCGGGGCCGGTTATTCAGCTCCTATTCCCAGGACGGTCAGTGGTCGTCGTCGGGATGTTTTCGCTGTAGGAGTTCTTACCATCGTATACGGGATTGTCCTGAGTTACCCCGGAGGGAGGCGACAGCACCGCATGTCACATTACCGCCTTCACCACCCTAGAGGGCGTTGCCTATCGTACCTACCGTTGCTCCACGCCAGACTCATACACAGCGAGGTCGTGGGCGTGGAGGAGTTGCTCAGAGAGGGCGAGGTGATCGAGACAGAGGGCAGCCAGTCACAGGTGGCGGACAGGCGAGGGTTTTTTCTTTGACGCATCAGGACGCGCAGGCGTCCAATGCAGTGGTTTCAGGTATCCTCCCTGTATGTTCAGTTGATGCACATGTATTGTTCGATCCCGGATCCACACACTCGTACGTATCCACGCACTTTGTGCCGAGTTTGGGTAGAGAGTCCGGCTTGCTTGATCAGCCGCTTGTGGTGACTACTCCTGTGGGAGAGTCGTTTGTTGCTAGGCACGTGTTCCGATCCTGTACCGTATGTATTGGCGAGAGAGAGTTGCCTGTCGACTTGATCCTTCTGGAGATGTTGGACTTCGACGTTCTTTTGGGCATGGATTGGTTAGCCACGTGCTATGCTTCTGTGGACTGCCGTGAGAAGACAGTTAGATTCTGCTTTCCCGGTGAGTCGGTTTTTGTTGTGTTGGGGGACCTTAGTGCCGCCCCTCACAGTGTGATTTCTTCTTTTCGCGCTGGACAGCTTTTGAGGAAGGGATGTCAGGGATTTCTCGCCTATGTTTGCGATGCTCGTGCTACAGAGGTTCCATTGGATCAGGTTCCGGTTGTTAGCGAGTTTCCTGATGTGTTCCCTGACGAGCTTCCTGGGTTGCCACCCGAGCGCGACATTTCTTTCTGTATTGATTTGGTTCCTGGTTCGGGGCCTATTTCCATACCGCCTTATCGGATGGCCCCGGCGGAACTTCGTGAGCTGAAGGGTCAGTTGCAAGAATTGCTGGACAAGGGACTTATTCGACCCAGTGTTTCTCCTTGGGGTGCTCCAGTCCTGTTCGTCAAGAAGAAGGATGGCAGTTTGCATCTGTGTATCGACTACCGCTAGCTGAACAGGGTGACAGTGCGGAACAGGTATCCTTTTCCGCGTATCGACGATTTGTTCGACCAGCTTCAGAGGGCAGGGTACTTTTCGAGGATCGATTTACGATCGGGCTATCATCAGCTGCGGGTTCGACAGGAGGACATTCCCCGGACGGCTTTCCGTACGCGCTACGGCCATTACGAGTTCTTGGTGATGTCGTTCGGACTCACCAATGCGCCAGCAGCCTTCATGGATTTGATGAACCGTATTTTCCGGCCTTATTTGGATCTGTTCATCATAGTCTTCATTGACGATATCTTGGTGTATTCCCGTAGTAGTGAGGAGCACGAGCAGCACTTGCGGATTACATTACAGACCTTGAGGGAGCACCAGCTTTATGCGAAATTCTCCAAGTGTGCTTTTTGGCTGGACAGCGTAGATTTCTTGGGTCACGTGATTTCACGAGACGGTATATGTGTTGACCCGAGGAAGATCGAGGCCGTTCAGCGTTGGCCCAGACCCACATCGGTGACGGAGATTCGCAGCTTTTTGGGGTTGGCCGGTTACTACAGGCGTTTTGTGCAGGACTTCTCCCGTATTGCTACACCGTTGACCGGGTTGACCCGGAAGGGAGTTCCTTTCGTTTGGACGGAGGAGTGCGAGCACAGTTTCCAGCAGTTACGGACTCGGCTGACGACGGCACCGGTGTTATCTTTGCCTTCCGGACCGGGTGGATTTGTGGTCTTTTGTGATGCTTCTCGAGTGGGGCTAGGATGCGTTCTGATGCAGCATGATAGGGTGATCGCGTATGCTTCGCGACAATTGAAGAGACATGAACAAAACTACCCCACTCATGATTTGGAGATGGCAGCAGTGGTCTTCGCACTTAAGATCTGGCGACATTACCTATACGGCGAGTCGTGCCAGATATTCACGGATCACAAGAGTTTGAAATACATATTCCAGCAGCGGGATCTGAACCTTCGACAGCGTCGATGGATGGAGTTAGTGAAGGATTATGACTGCGAGATCTTATATCACCCGGGCAAGGCAAATGTGGTGGCGGATGCTTTGAGCAGGAGGCCCGGGAGTAGTTTATCTTGTTTGAGCGCAGTACAGGATCAGTCATCGGCAGACTGGAAGATATTATGCGACAGTCGAGTACAGTTCGAGTTCACGCCGATTGGAGGACAGATAGCACATGTCCGTGCACGCCCACAGTTGGTCGATCGTGTACGTGAGGCACAGCTCAATGATGACCGATGTTCAGAGATCATGGCACAGATTGGACAGGGCAGATTTTCCGAGTTCGTGATCGATGATCAGGGAGTACTACGATTTGGAGTCAGACTGTGCGTACCATATGCTGAGGGACTGAGGCGCGAGATTCTTGAGGAGGCACATCGATCGGTATATAGCGTCCATCCCGGTTCCACCAAGATGTATCATGATATGAGAGATGTTTACTGGTGGGACGGAATGAAGAGAGACATTGCAGATTTTGTATCGAGATGCCTGACTTGTCAGCAAGTCAAGGCTGAGCACCAGAGGCCCGCGGGAGAGCTACAGCCGTTACCCATTCCGGAGTGGAAATGGGAACAGATTTCGATGGATTTCGTGGTAGGTCTACCCAGGACTAGTCGGGGGTATGACTCCATCTGGGTGATCGTGGATCTTTTGACGAAAGCAGCTCACTTCCTACCGGTGAAGACGACTTTCGGATTTACTCAGTATGCCCAGATCTACATTGACGAGATAGTGCGACTACACGGAGTCCCGACATGTATTGTGTCCGACAGAGGCACCCAGTTTACCAGCAGGCTTTGGCAGAGGCTCCAGGAGGCTTTGGGCACTCGCTTGAGTTTCAGCACGGCATTTCATCCGCAGAACGACGGACAGTCAGAGCGGACCATTCAGACTCTCGAGGACATGCTCAGAGCTTGTGTATTAGATTTCGGAGGTAGCTGGGATCATCATTTGCCCTTAGTAGAGTTCTCCTACAATAACAGCTACCAGGAGACTATTCAGATGGCACCCTTTGAGGCTCTTTATGGGAGGAGATGCAGGTCACCCACTTGTTGGACAGAGCTCAGTGAGGGCAGTATCTTAGGGCCACAGATCGTTGAGGAGACGACCGCGAAGATCCAGTTGATTCACGATAGGATGAGAGCAGCCCAGAGTAGGCAGAGATGTTATGCGGACCGTCGGCGACGCAGACTTGAGTTTTCTGTTGGTGATCATGTTTTCTTGAGGGTCTCCCCAATGAAAGGTGTGATGAGGTTTGGGAAGAAGGGGAAGCTCATCCCAGGTATGTGGGCCCCTTCGAGATCCTCGAGCGTGTTGGTGCAGTAGCTTACCGGTTAGCCCTTCCGCCCAGCTTTCCAGATGTGCACCCCGTATTCCATGTCTCGATGCTCCGCAGATATCTTCATGATCCTTCGCACGCGATTCAGCATCCGACGATCCAGCTTGAGCGCGACCTTTCCTATGCAGAGCAGCCGGTGATGATCTTGGATCGACGAGTGAAGAAATTGAGGTCGAAGGACATTCCATCAGTTAGGGTACTTTGGCTTGGTCAGAACCGTGAGGAGGTCACTTGGGAGACCGAAAGCGAGATGATGAAGACGTATCCCCATCTTTTTGAAGGTATGTGTAGTTAGATTTTTGAAATTCGGGGACGAATTTCTTTAAGGGGGAGAGATTGTAACACCTTAGGATAAGGGTTAGTGAATAATTATAATTAAATAATGGTTTTTAATAAAAAGTTTACCAAATTGTGTTTTAAATATTTTTCCTAGCTTAATAAATATTTTTCAAAAATTTTCCTAGGCTTGCACACACATGTGCATGTAAACTAGGGTTTTTAAATGAAGTAAATACCATAATTATTAACCATGATGGGTTGATTGTAGGATTAATTCTTTTGGGTTATAAGTGAGTTTAATTAATTAGTTAAGAGGTTACTTTAATTTGAATTAGTTTTCTTTTGTGTGTTGACTTGTGAGAGAGAGGGAGTGGGCATCATGGCTCAAGCCATGCTTGCATTAAATGAAGTGAGAGAGAGAGGGGGGTGACTTTTGTGTGATGATTGTAGCCTCTCATTTCCTTTTTGGTTTTTCTCTCAAACTCTCACACACTCTCACACACCCACACACCAACACACTCACACAACACACTTACCTCTTCCCCAGCTCCAGAAGCAGCAGCAGGCACAGCAACAGCAGCAGCAAGCTTCCAACAGCAGCAGCAGCAAGCACAAACAGCAGCAACAGCTGAGGCAGTGAGCAGCAGCAGCCCCAGCTCCTAGTGCAGCCTCTTCCCTTCATTCCTCCACCTTCCTGCAACTCCCTATGGTTAAGTTGAGGTATATTTCCTAAACTTATTCCCTAGTTAGCTTAGTTAGTGTAGTTTTGCATCGGTTATGGATTTTTGTGTGTTTTAATGCGATATGGGGTGTTTTGTGGAAACTTTGTGCTAAGGTGATGTGTTAGGGTTTCAGTAGCTTGTTAGTGAGTTAGTGAGGCCATTGTAACCTAGTTCAACCCCAGTTACGCTAAAATGCCACGAATTTCACAAATTGTTGCAAAATGTCGTATTTGTGCAGGTTTTTAGGATTCAGTGATCTGCTTTTACTGCATGAGTTTTTGAGAGTTTTAAACAACTGCAGAATGGTGTGCAGGGTTTTTGGGGTTTGTGAGTGAAGTTCGAACCCATTCCACCGGGGTTTGGCCGGCGACTTTCATTGTTTTCCCGGCTACGCCGGCCTCCCCTCCCCATTTTGTGTTGGGTTTTGTGCAGGGTAGTTTCTGTGGGTGTTTTGATGTGTTTGGTCTTGCTTAATTTTTGGGTTGTCTTCCAGGTAAAAATCTGGGAGCTTTTTCCTTTAGTTTGGGGTGGATGTTTAGTGCGACTTGCACGTTTCTGTAGGTCTGGTGCGTGCTACGCATCGTAGCGCGTCGGGGTGGTTCTTGGTTCAACACACACACACATGTTTTAGCGTATCGCGCAAACGCGCGATTGGTCTGCGACACGAGTTTCTAGTTTGACCGTGATATCGCGTTTTTGGCGAAATTGAGCTTATATGTGTGATATGTGTTTGTGATTCTAGATTCGCAGGCCAGTGAGACGGACGCCGCTAAGAAGGGCAAACAAGTGGTTGGATACAATTAGCGCGAGACACGGTGAGTAGATTTCACATCTACGGGGATATCGCCCGCATGGCGTTATGCGTCAGGGCTGATAGGACCTTATTGTTATATACTGCATATACCATACCATGGATTGTCATCGCATATTGCATTCCCTTATATATATATATATATTGCTTAGAACTGATAGAACTGCCATGATCATACTGTTGTGTATTGTTGTAGCTCATCTATTTATGACATGACTTGATATACATATTTGATGCACATATCACATCACAATTACTTGTATTATTGGTTGAGATTCATGTGATTTCTGGATTTGGGAACCTTGGCCTTTTCAAATAAGGAATCATTTAAAAACCCGGTTCCCTTGATATGATATTTTGGGGCGCCGCCCCGTGTTTTCTCGGTGCTAGAGGATGTACTGAGAGAAGGCTGACCCGGAATGACGGATGCCCGATGGATTGATATAGGGCTGACCCGGAATGACGGATGCCCGATGTATTGAGAGAGGGATGACCCGGACTGACGGATTCCCGACATGTACTTTGAGAGAGGGCTGACCCGGATTGACGGATGCCCGATACAGGATGTTTTGCGTGTCGATGCTAGATACGAGTATTTATGATATTTGGGTGCCGATGTTAGGCACTCGGGATTCTCAGGGATATACAGGATGTGAGGGCCGATGGAGTACCGGCATTGGGATGTTGGGATTTGTGGTGCATACATACATATGTAGTCCACCTTGATACTTCATGTAGATACTATATTCCCATGCTCAGCATTTATTATCACATCTCATCCTGTAGTTATATCACCTGATAGAGGACTTGCATTATTATTATGCATACTGCTTACCTCGCATTGATATCATCTGTTGGCATTTGTTAGAGTAGCGCTGTACGTGCATGCTCGCGATTACCTTTATATGTTATCTCTATTCACGAGTTGGCAACTCACCCCCGTTGTGCCACAGTATTTGCAGGTCGCCCTTGGGAGTAGTCACGGCTGGCTGTTACCGCATCTTTTGGCACAGATACCCTTTTGAGCAGAGATAGCCTTTTGCTGATAGGTGGGTTTTGTACGGTATCTGTTATCTTTCAGTTGTATATTGATGTATCTAGTACTCTCCATCTACTTTTCTGTATTGACTTAGAGACAGTTGTGAGGACGATATGTATGATTTTATATTCTGGTGTCGAGCTCGCATGTGAGCCGACTTTACTTTTGCAGTCCCATCCTTTATGATATTGTCCTTGCTTTACTGTGGATTCTTCGCTACGGCGTCGTATATCTTATTGTGATGCTTCATTCATTTTACTCGTCATTTCTGTTACACCTTGTTTGTACCCGACTGGCGGGGCAAATGTTTAAAAAAAAAAAGGGAAATGTTACCAAAATTATAAAACTTATAACTTTTGAACTTAAAAAGGATTTCTACTAAATAAATGGAAGTTTTTCGGACATGTACGATTGTTTTTACAAAATGTTTTAAATCACTCTATATTTATTGGGTTTGATTTCTGGGTTCGACTTACTTAGCCGCGTTGCGCCTGTAGACGTTGCGTGGTTAAGTGCCGGTCACGAGTCGAATTCTCGGGTCGTGACAAAGTTGGTATCAGAGCTTAGGTTTTACCTTCGGAGTGTAGGATGACCCTGGTATGATGGAGTAGGTAGCTGCAGCAGGGTAGCGTAGCGTGTGTATGTTCCGCGGCATACTCACAACACGGTACTCCGCCTACGCGACCTTAGGACTTATTGATTTGATCCCTCCTTATATTCTTGCTATTCGATTTCCGTGTTCTTATCGAATCCAAATTTTCTTTCAGCCAATATGCCGCCTAAGACTACGAGGGCATAGAGAGCGGCCGCGAGGGCCGAGATTCGAGTTGACTCGTCCGAGACGAGGACTGATCCGGGCAGTACGCCGGTTGTACCCGAGCAGGCTGTTCCTGCCGTGACAGAGCAGATCGCCACGCTAGGGGCTGGTATGCAGGAGATGCGCCAGACGGTAGGATCTAGCATGCAGGAGATGCGCCAGATGATAGGTTCGCTAGTTGAGACGCTTCGAGCACAGCGACCAGAGGTAGCTCCACCCGTTCCAGAGACCGCGATGGTGCCTACCGCACAGCCAGTTGCCCCTGCAGCCACGGAGGTGATTACAGTATCGCTATCAGAGTTCATGAGGCTGAAACCTCCAGTATTCACAGGCACCGATACAGCCGAGGACCCACAGTCTTTCATCGACAGGATGGCCAGGATATGCCGTTCCCTCAGATGCGCAGATGCGAGATGGGTCGAGTTCGCGAGCTTTCGCCTGGAAGGTCTTGCGCAGAAGTGGTGTGACTCAGTTGAGAAGGGCGGAGCAACAGGTCTTCCTCCTATGACCTGGACGGAGTTCGTGACCATATTTCTAGCCCGTTTCCTTCCCCGGAGTGTTAGAGATGCCCGAGCACGCAGGTTTGAGTCCTTGCGCCAGACGCCAGGGATGACAGTGGCAGAGTATGACGTGCTGTTTACAGAGCTGGCAGTCTATGCCCCATATTTAGTGGTTACCGAGGAGTTGCGAGTCAGGAGATTTGTTCGAGGCTTGCTTACACCATTGTTCCTCGCGATCAGCGCACAGCACTACGAGACCTATGCAGCAGCTGTAGACGCAGCCCTAGTGGTCGAGGAGCACCTTGCTGAGACTTCGGTAGTTCCAGAGCCGAAGAGAGTTCGTGCGGATACATCAGCACAGAGACAGGTTTTTCGGCGCCGTGATGGACGTATTGCAGGCAGCAGAGATTCAGGGCGGGGCCGGTTATTCAGCTCCTATTCCCAGGACGGTCAGTGGTCGTCGTCGGGATGTTTTCGCTGTAGGAGTTCTTACCATCGTATACGGGATTGTCCTGAGTTACCCCGGAGGGAGGCGACAGCACCGCATGTCACATTACCGCCTTCACCACCCTAGAGGGCGTTGCCTATCGTACCTACCGTTGCTCCACGCCAGACTCATACACAGCGAGGTCGTGGGCGTGGAGGAGTTGCTCAGAGAGGGCGAGGTGATCGAGACAGAGGGCAGCCAGTCACAGGTGGCGGACAGGCGAGGGTTTTTTCTTTGACGCATCAGGACGCGCAGGCGTCCAATGCAGTGGTTTCAGGTATCCTCCCTGTATGTTCAGTTGATGCACATGTATTGTTCGATCCCGGATCCACACACTCGTACGTATCCACGCACTTTGTGCCGAGTTTGGGTAGAGAGTCCGGCTTGCTTGATCAGCCGCTTGTGGTGACTACTCCTGTGGGAGAGTCGTTTGTTGCTAGGCACGTGTTCCGATCCTGTACCGTATGTATTGGCGAGAGAGAGTTGCCTGTCGACTTGATCCTTCTGGAGATGTTGGACTTCGACGTTCTTTTGGGCATGGATTGGTTAGCCACGTGCTATGCTTCTGTGGACTGCCGTGAGAAGACAGTTAGATTCTGCTTTCCCGGTGAGTCGGTTTTTGTTGTGTTGGGGGACCTTAGTGCCGCCCCTCACAGTGTGATTTCTTCTTTTCGCGCTGGACAGCTTTTGAGGAAGGGATGTCAGGGATTTCTCGCCTATGTTTGCGATGCTCGTGCTACAGAGGTTCCATTGGATCAGGTTCCGGTTGTTAGCGAGTTTCCTGATGTGTTCCCTGACGAGCTTCCTGGGTTGCCACCCGAGCGCGACATTTCTTTCTGTATTGATTTGGTTCCTGGTTCGGGGCCTATTTCCATACCGCCTTATCGGATGGCCCCGGCGGAACTTCGTGAGCTGAAGGGTCAGTTGCAAGAATTGCTGGACAAGGGACTTATTCGACCCAGTGTTTCTCCTTGGGGTGCTCCAGTCCTGTTCGTCAAGAAGAAGGATGGCAGTTTGCATCTGTGTATCGACTACCGCTAGCTGAACAGGGTGACAGTGCGGAACAGGTATCCTTTTCCGCGTATCGACGATTTGTTCGACCAGCTTCAGAGGGCAGGGTACTTTTCGAGGATCGATTTACGATCGGGCTATCATCAGCTGCGGGTTCGACAGGAGGACATTCCCCGGACGGCTTTCCGTACGCGCTACGGCCATTACGAGTTCTTGGTGATGTCGTTCGGACTCACCAATGCGCCAGCAGCCTTCATGGATTTGATGAACCGTATTTTCCGGCCTTATTTGGATCTGTTCATCATAGTCTTCATTGACGATATCTTGGTGTATTCCCGTAGTAGTGAGGAGCACGAGCAGCACTTGCGGATTACATTACAGACCTTGAGGGAGCACCAGCTTTATGCGAAATTCTCCAAGTGTGCTTTTTGGCTGGACAGCGTAGATTTCTTGGGTCACGTGATTTCACGAGACGGTATATGTGTTGACCCGAGGAAGATCGAGGCCGTTCAGCGTTGGCCCAGACCCACATCGGTGACGGAGATTCGCAGCTTTTTGGGGTTGGCCGGTTACTACAGGCGTTTTGTGCAGGACTTCTCCCGTATTGCTACACCGTTGACCGGGTTGACCCGGAAGGGAGTTCCTTTCGTTTGGACGGAGGAGTGCGAGCACAGTTTCCAGCAGTTACGGACTCGGCTGACGACGGCACCGGTGTTATCTTTGCCTTCCGGACCGGGTGGATTTGTGGTCTTTTGTGATGCTTCTCGAGTGGGGCTAGGATGCGTTCTGATGCAGCATGATAGGGTGATCGCGTATGCTTCGCGACAATTGAAGAGACATGAACAAAACTACCCCACTCATGATTTGGAGATGGCAGCAGTGGTCTTCGCACTTAAGATCTGGCGACATTACCTATACGGCGAGTCGTGCCAGATATTCACGGATCACAAGAGTTTGAAATACATATTCCAGCAGCGGGATCTGAACCTTCGACAGCGTCGATGGATGGAGTTAGTGAAGGATTATGACTGCGAGATCTTATATCACCCGGGCAAGGCAAATGTGGTGGCGGATGCTTTGAGCAGGAGGCCCGGGAGTAGTTTATCTTGTTTGAGCGCAGTACAGGATCAGTCATCGGCAGACTGGAAGATATTATGCGACAGTCGAGTACAGTTCGAGTTCACGCCGATTGGAGGACAGATAGCACATGTCCGTGCACGCCCACAGTTGGTCGATCGTGTACGTGAGGCACAGCTCAATGATGACCGATGTTCAGAGATCATGGCACAGATTGGACAGGGCAGATTTTCCGAGTTCGTGATCGATGATCAGGGAGTACTACGATTTGGAGTCAGACTGTGCGTACCATATGCTGAGGGACTGAGGCGCGAGATTCTTGAGGAGGCACATCGATCGGTATATAGCGTCCATCCCGGTTCCACCAAGATGTATCATGATATGAGAGATGTTTACTGGTGGGACGGAATGAAGAGAGACATTGCAGATTTTGTATCGAGATGCCTGACTTGTCAGCAAGTCAAGGCTGAGCACCAGAGGCCCGCGGGAGAGCTACAGCCGTTACCCATTCCGGAGTGGAAATGGGAACAGATTTCGATGGATTTCGTGGTAGGTCTACCCAGGACTAGTCGGGGGTATGACTCCATCTGGGTGATCGTGGATCGTTTGACGAAAGCAGCTCACTTCCTACCGGTGAAGACGACTTTCGGATTTACTCAGTATGCCCAGATCTACATTGACGAGATAGTGCGACTACACGGAGTCCCGACATGTATTGTGTCCGACAGAGGCACCCAGTTTACCAGCAGGCTTTGGCAGAGGCTCCAGGAGGCTTTGGGCACTCGCTTGAGTTTCAGCACGGCATTTCATCCGCAGACCGACGGACAGTCAGAGCGGACCATTCAGACTCTCGAGGACATGCTCAGAGCTTGTGTATTAGATTTCGGAGGTAGCTGGGATCATCATTTGCCCTTAGTAGAGTTCTCCTACAATAACAGCTACCAGGAGACTATTCAGATGGCACCCTTTGAGGCTCTTTATGGGAGGAGATGCAGGTCACCCACTTGTTGGACAGAGCTCAGTGAGGGCAGTATCTTAGGGCCACAGATCGTTGAGGAGACGACCGCGAAGATCCAGTTGATTCACGATAGGATGAGAGCAGCCCAGAGTAGGCAGAGATGTTATGCGGACCGTCGGCGACGCAGACTTGAGTTTTCTGTTGGTGATCATGTTTTCTTGAGGGTCTCCCCAATGAAAGGTGTGATGAGGTTTGGGAAGAAGGGGAAGCTCATCCCAGGTATGTGGGCCCCTTCGAGATCCTCGAGCGTGTTGGTGCAGTAGCTTACCGGTTAGCCCTTCCGCCCAGCTTTCCAGATGTGCACCCCGTATTCCATGTCTCGATGCTCCGCAGATATCTTCATGATCCTTCGCACGCGATTCAGCATCCGACGATCCAGCTTGAGCGCGACCTTTCCTATGCAGAGCAGCCGGTGATGATCTTGGATCGACGAGTGAAGAAATTGAGGTCGAAGGACATTCCATCAGTTAGGGTACTTTGGCTTGGTCAGAACCGTGAGGAGGTCACTTGGGAGACCGAAAGCGAGATGATGAAGACGTATCCCCATCTTTTTGAAGGTATGTGTAGTTAGATTTTTGAAATTCGGGGACGAATTTCTTTAAGGGGGAGAGATTGTAACACCTTAGGATAAGGGTTAGTGAATAATTATAATTAAATAATGGTTTTTAATAAAAAGTTTACCAAATTGTGTTTTAAATATTTTTCCTAGCTTAATAAATATTTTTCAAAAATTTTCCTAGGCTTGCACACACATGTGCATGTAAACTAGGGTTTTTAAATGAAGTAAATACCATAATTATTAACCATGATGGGTTGATTGTAGGATTAATTCTTTTGGGTTATAAGTGAGTTTAATTAATTAGTTAAGAGGTTACTTTAATTTGAATTAGTTTTCTTTTGTGTGTTGACTTGTGAGAGAGAGGGAGTGGGCATCATGGCTCAAGCCATGCTTGCATTAAATGAAGTGAGAGAGAGAGGGGGGTGACTTTTGTGTGATGATTGTAGCCTCTCATTTCCTTTTTGGTTTTTCTCTCAAACTCTCACACACTCTCACACACCCACACACCAACACACTCACACAACACACTTACCTCTTCCCCAGCTCCAGAAGCAGCAGCAGGCACAGCAACAGCAGCAGCAAGCTTCCAACAGCAGCAGCAGCAAGCACAAACAGCAGCAACAGCTGAGGCAGTGAGCAGCAGCAGCCCCAGCTCCTAGTGCAGCCTCTTCCCTTCATTCCTCCACCTTCCTGCAACTCCCTATGGTTAAGTTGAGGTATATTTCCTAAACTTATTCCCTAGTTAGCTTAGTTAGTGTAGTTTTGCATCGGTTATGGATTTTTGTGTGTTTTAATGCGATATGGGGTGTTTTGTGGAAACTTTGTGCTAAGGTGATGTGTTAGGGTTTCAGTAGCTTGTTAGTGAGTTAGTGAGGCCATTGTAACCTAGTTCAACCCCAGTTACGCTAAAATGCCACGAATTTCACAAATTGTTGCAAAATGTCGTATTTGTGCAGGTTTTTAGGATTCAGTGATCTGCTTTTACTGCATGAGTTTTTGAGAGTTTTAAACAACTGCAGAATGGTGTGCAGGGTTTTTGGGGTTTGTGAGTGAAGTTCGAACCCATTCCACCGGGGTTTGGCCGGCGACTTTCATTGTTTTCCCGGCTACGCCGGCCTCCCCTCCCCATTTTGTGTTGGGTTTTGTGCAGGGTAGTTTCTGTGGGTGTTTTGATGTGTTTGGTCTTGCTTAATTTTTGGGTTGTCTTCCAGGTAAAACCCTGGGAGCTTTTTCCTTTAGTTTGGGGTGGATGTTTAGTGCGACTTGCACGTTTCTGTAAGTCTGGTGCGTGCTACGCATCGTAGCGCGTCGGGGTGGTTCTTGGTTCAGCACACACACATGTTTTAGCGTATCGCGCACACGCGCGATTGGTTTGCGACACGAGTTTCTAGTTTGACCGTGATATCGCGTTTTTGGCGTAATTGAGCTTATATGTGTGATATGTGTTTGTGATTCTAGGTTCGCAGGCCAGTGAGACGGACGCCGCGAAGAAAAGCAAACAAGTGGTTGGATACACTTAGCGCGAGACACGGTGAGTAGATTTCACATCTACGGGGATATCGCCCGCATGGCGTTATGCGTCAGGGCTGATAGGACCTTATTGTTATATACTGCATATACCATACCATGGATTGTCATCGCATATTGCATTCCCTTATATATATATATATATATTGCTTAGAACTGATAGAACTGCCATGATCATACTGTTGTGTATTGTTGTAGCTCATCTATTTATGACATGACTTGATATACATATTTGATGCACATATCACATCACAATTACTTGTATTATTGGTTGAGATTCATGTGATTTCTGGATTTGGGAACCGTGGCCTTTTCAAATAAGTAATCATTTAAAAACCCGGTTCCCTTGATATGATATTTTGGGGCGCCGCCCCGTGTTTTCTCGGTGCTAGAGGATGTACTGAGAGAGGGCTGACCCGGAATGACGGATGCCCGATGGATTGATATAGGGCTGACCCGGAATGACGGATGCCCGATGTATTGAGAGAGGGATGACCCGGACTGACGGATTCCCGACATGTACTTTGAGAGAGGGCTGACCCGGATTGACGGATGCCCGATACAGGATGTTTTGCTTGTCGATGCTAGACACGAGTATTTATGAGATTTGGGTGCCGATGTTGGGCACTCGGGATTCTCAGGGATATACAGGATGTGAGGGCCGATAGAGTACCGGCATTGGGATGTTGGGATTTGTGGTGCATACATACATATGTAGTCCACCTTGATACTTCATGTAGATACTATATTCCCATGCTCAGCATTTATTATCACATCTCATCCTGTAGTTATATCACCTGATAGAGGACTTGCATTATTATTATGCATACTGCTTACCTCGCATTGATATCATCTGTTGGCATTTGTTAGAGTAGCGCTGTACGTGCATGCTCGCAATTACCTTTATATGTTATCTCTATTCACGAGTTGGCAACTCACCCTCGTTGTGCCACAGTATTTGCAGGTCGCCCTTGGGAGTAGTCACGGCTGGCTGTTACCGCATCTTTTGGCACAGATACCCTTTTGAGCAGAGATAGCCTTTTGCTGATAGGTGGGTTTTGTACGGTATCTGTTATCTTTCAGTTGTATATTGATGTATCTAGTACTCTCCATCTACTTTTCTGTATTGACTTAGAGACAGTTGTGAGGACGATATGTATGATTTTATATTCTGGTGTCGAGCTCGCATGTGAGCCGACTTTACTTTTGCAGTCCCATCCTTTATGATATTGTCCTTGCTTTACTGTGGATTCTTCGCTACGGCGTCGTATATCTTATTGGGATGCTTCATTCATTTTACTCGTCATTTCTGTTACACCTTGTTTGTACCCGACTGGCGGGGCAAATGTTTAAAAAAAAAAAAGGGAAATGTTACCAAAATTATAAAACTTATAACTTTTGAACTTAAAAAGGATTTCTACTAAATAAATGGAAGTTTTTCGGACAAGTACGATTGTTTTTACAAAATGTTTTAAATCACTCTATATTTATTGGGTTTGATTTCTGGGTTCGGCTTACTTAGCCGCGTTGCGCCTGTAGACGTTGCGTGGTTAAGTGCCGGTCACGAGTCGAATTCTCTGGTCGTGACACTTTACCAACATGTAACAGAGAGACAATCAGCATACACGTTAAGGTAAAGGGTAACCAGATAGCATACTATCATGTCGAGCAAGAAAGTCCTCCCTATATATGTCCCAGCATCCACTACAATATACATCCTATGTATAGTAATGGCCTCTAGGGCATACATATAACTAACAATCGCGAGAATAGAATACGGTATCACATACACGCATTATTCTCGGTCCCGCACATATCTCATATGCGCTCCTATTTCGTTTCGCTTGAGCCAGGAAACCTCTGTGTAGGACTCTAAAGACTCGTCAATACGCCGGCAGCAGATGATGATCATATCAAACATCCACAAGCCGCAAGCGGTCTGCTAAACGTAACGGCCACCCGGGTATTGAGCGATCTGAAGATCGACGAGCAAGCCCGCTCACACTCCAGTGAATCCAACCAGTAACACTACCGTACAGTCCGGTCTGTTCGTCTGATATGTCGCATATATTGCCTAGGGGTGGTAAACGTCAGACCCCAATAGCTCAATAAGTCGTGTCGATATGAGGTCTATAACCGTTCGAGAAACTACTGGTAACACTTACCAGTAAATCTCAGCAACCCTGGCCAGGGATTTCCTGTTATAGCCAATCGAACACAGCGCAACATCAACCCCCTATACCGGGAGAGACGAATCCCCTCCTATCGCTCATTGCCTCCATGTGACTCGGGACTGTACCCAAAAACCAATGTTTTGCACGCCCTCTTGGACGTGGTAAGATGGAAATCAAAGCACAGTGGGAACCACACAAGACTCTATGACGATCTCGGGTCAACAGACTACTCTGTACCAGTGTCACCAGAGAACTGCCATCTGACGTGAGGTATAATACCATCTGGGAGTTCTCGGCGAGTCCGTCCAGTGTACCCAGTCTCTACTGAGCACCCGTATATCATCTCTGATGTCAAACACCAATGGATATGGGATCAACCATCGCCCATCTGTATGGGTCGAGAAGGTACACGCTAGTCTACTCTGGTATATCGATGCCCTGTCTCGATACACCCACGACTAGGGACTTTGAAGGATGTACTTATGGACTACCATGTCCCCACTATTATGATCCGCATCATAGTCCAGGTAGTCAAGTACAGATCCTAAGGGCTTTACCAACATGTAACAGAGAGACAATCAGTATACACGTTAAGGTAAAGTTCAACCAGATAGCATACTATCATGTCGAGCAAGAAAGTCCTTCCTATATACGTCCCAGCATCTGCTATAATATACATCCTATGTACCAGTGTCACCAGAGAACTGCCATCTGACGTGAGGTATAATACCATCTGGGAGTTCTCGGCGAGTCCGTCCAGTGTACCCAGTCTCTACTGAGCACCCGTATATCATCTCTGATGTCAAACACCAATGGATATGGGATCATCCATCGCCCATCTGTATGGGTCGAGAAGTTATACGCTAGTCTACTCTGGTATATCGATGCCCCGTCTCGATACACCCACGACTAGGGACTTTGAAGGATGTACTTATGGACTACCATGTCCCCACTAGTATGATCCGCATCATAGTCCAGGTAGTCAAGTACAGATCCTAAGGGCTTTACCAACATGTAACAGAGAGACAATCAGTATACACGTTAAGGTAAAGATCAACCAGATAGCATACTATCATGTCGAGCAAGAAAGTCCTCCCTATATATATCCCAGCATCCACTACAATATACATCCTATGTATAGTAATGGCCTCTAGGGCATACATATAACTAACAATCTCCCACTTGCACTAGGGCCATCTGATAGCAGTGGTTGTAGTATCTCATACTCAACCATCCCATAAAAGTCTCTCTCTGGGAACAGGCCTTTGTGAGTGGATCCGCTGTGTTGTCCTCTGAGTCTACTCTCCTAACCTCGATCCCCTGGAGATCAACCATCTCCATGATCAGGTGATACTGCCTTAGAATATGTCTGGATCACTGATGGGACGGACGTTCCTTGGCATAAGCCACAACCCCATTGTCACACAATGGGAGGAACTAAGTTCATCTCATGAACCAATATACACCCAAACAGCCTCTTTGGTAGCATCATAAGTAGCGATGTATCCTGCCTTTATCGTCTAGTATGTCACGGTATCTAGCTTGGAACTCTTCCAACATACCGTCCCTCTACTGAGGGTAAAGACAATGCATGTGACTGACATTCAGTCGTCCTTATCACCCTGGAACCCTTCCAGTGATTCTCCCCAGGATCATGTGATACCATCTCATTTCGACAAGTGAGAATCCTAACATCCATTTAGATCTATCTCATAGATCCAAAATCCAGGAGTTAGTAGGTATCTTTATGATCCTATATGGAGAATCATTGTGATAAACGGAGATTGATCGAGCGTAGCATAGGAACCCTACAGTGGTATCAGAGCAGTCTGTTGACCCGAGATCGTCATAGAGTCTTGTGTGGTTCCCACTGTGCTTTGATTTCCATCTTACCACGTCCAAGAGGGCGTGCAAAACGGTGGTTTTTGGGTACAGTCCCGAGTCACATGGAGGCAATGAGCGATAGGAGGGGATTCGTCTCTCCCGGTATAGGGAGTTGATGTTGCACTGTGTTCGATTGGCTATAACAGGAAGTCCCTGGCCAGGGTTGCTGAGATTTACTGGTAAGTGTTACCAGTAGTTTCTCGAACAGTTATAGAACTCATATCGACACGACTTATCGAGCTATTGGGGTCTGACGTTTACCACCCCTAGGCGAGATATGCGACATATCAGACGATCAGACCGGACTGTACGGTAGTGTTACTGGTCGGATTCACTGGAGTGTGAGCGGGCTTGCTCGTCGATCTTCAGATCGCTCAATACCCGGGTGGCCGTTACGTTTAGCAGACCGCTTGCGGCTTGTGGATGTTTGATATGATCATCATCCGCTGCCGGCGTATTGACGAGTCTTTAGAGTCCTACACAGAGGTTTCCTGGCTCAAGCGAAACGAAATAGGAGCGCATATGAGATATGTGCGGGACCGAGAGTAATGCGTGTATGTGATACCGTATTTCATTCTCGCGATCAATGTGTCGAATGGTTGTATGCGATATAACCTAATTATCGAATCATGGATTTATTCGATAAGCCGATACATTGGATACTAGCCGGTTATATGCGATATGACCGGATCGTTAAATCAAGAGTTGATTTAATGATTTAATGCATAATTATATATTTGATATATTACTTTGCATTAACTAGTATCGGTTCACTTTAAATGGATTTTCTCACTCGGGTGTGTGCATTGCATATGCGATATGTTTTTTTGTGCACTTAATTGTATCATGTTTGATGATACATGTTTACTTGTGTTTTGTGTAAAGTTTAAACCATGGTTATGTAATGGTTAGGGTTTACATTTTCATATCTATTTATTTATTCATTTATTCATTTTGGAAAATGAAAAGCAAATGAGAAAATGGTGGCTTCTTTTGTTTTGTTCGTGAAGCTTCATGAAGACTTTGACCAAGTGACCATTTTGTCTCATGCTTAACCCTAACCATCCCACTAACCATGATTTATTCTCTACACTTGACCATGGTTCAATTATGATAAGTATTCTTTTTACTTTTCATTTTTAATTAACTTATCATAATTAGCTTCTTCTTCTTCATTTCAACACAAGAAGAAAACCTCCACTTCATCAATGGTGATTGATGAAAAAGAGTGAGAAATCCAAAACTAAAGTCTACCCACTTCGTATTTTCTCATCCTCTACCTCTTGCCAAGTAGTAGAGTGTGTTTCCTTCACAAGTTTTCAAGACTTGGTGAAGGTGGAGCTCGATTTAGTGATGCTTCGACGTAGATCATCTTCGGCACGTCGTCGACGACCTAGCCCGTCCATTCTCCGATAAAGCCGACGCTAGAGCCCGGATTTGATTTGGACAGCGGAGAGGACCTCATCTCGGAGCCGTGGAGGTGGAGGACCGGATCTACAAAGGTTGTATTTCCGTATCTCTTAGTTAAGTGTTAACTAGATTAAATTTTCGCCTAGTTTTCTAGCAAACGATCCGTGGTTTAGGGTTTCTCGGCACCGTAAATTTTATATTGGCATGTTCGATGCCTTGTGAGACCTCTTGAGTGTGCCCAGGAACCCTACAGTTTATTGTTAGTTATATGTATGCCCTAGAGGCCATTACTGTACATAGGATGTATATTGTAGTGGATGCTGGGACATATATAGGGAGGACTTTCTTGCTCGACATGATAGTATGCTATCTGGTTGCTCTTTACCTTAACGTGTATACTGATTGTCTCTCTGTTACATGTTGGTAAAGCCCTTAGGATGTGTGCTTGACTACCTGGACTATGATGCGGATCATACTAGTGGGGACATGGTAGTCCATAAGTACATCCTTCATAGTCCCTAGTCGAGGGTGTATCGAGACGGGGCATCGATATACCAGAGTAGACTAGCGTATACCTTCTCGACCCATACAGATGGGCGATGGATGATCCCATATCCATCGGTGTTTGACATCGGAGATCATATACGGGTGCTCAGTGGAGACTGGGTACACTGGACGGACTCGCCGAGAACTCCCAGATGGTATTATACCTCACGTCAGATGGCAGTTCTCTGGTGACACTGGTACAGAGTAGTCTGTTGACCCGAGATCGTCATAGAGTCTTGTGTGGTTCCCACTGTGCTTTGATTTCCATCTTACCACGTCCAAGAGGGCGTGCAAAACGGTGGTTTTTGGGTACAGTCCCGAGTCACATGGAGGCAATGAGCGATAGGAGGGGATTCGTCTCTCCCGGTATAGGGAGTTGATGTTGCGCTGTGTTCGATTGGCTATAACAGGAAATCCCTGGCCAGGGTTGCAGAGATTTACTGGTAAGTGTTACCAGTAGTTTCTCAAACAGTTATAGACCTCATATCGACACGACTTATCGAGCTATTGGGGTCTGACGTTTACCACCCCTAGGCGGGATATGCGACATATCAGACGATCAGACCGGACTGTACGGTAGTGTTACTGGTTGGATTCACTGGAGTGTGAGCGGGCTTGCTCGTCGATCTTCAGATCGCTCAATACCCGGGTGGCCGTTACGTTTAGCAGACCGCTTGCGGCTTGTGGATGTTTGATATGATCATCATCCGCTGCCGGCGTATTGACGAGTCTTTAGAGTCCTACACAGAGGTTTCCTGGCTCAAGCGAAACGAAATAGGAGTGCATATGAGATATGTGCGGGACCGAGAATGATGCGTGTATGTGATACCGTATTTCATTCTCGCGATGTGACATTGATCGGTTATATGCGATATAGCCGGGTTATCGGATCAAGTGTTGATTCGATAAGTTGTTACTGATGATACCAGTCAGTTATGTGCGACATGACCGGATCATTGAATCAAGTGTTGATTTAATGATTTAATGCATAATTATATATTTGATATATTACTTTGCATTAACTAGTATTGGTTCACTTTAAATGGATTTTCTCACCTGGTTTGTGCACATTGTATATGTGATATACTTTTGTACACAAGATTGTATCATGTTTGATGATACATGCTTTTTAGGTTAAGTGTAAAGAATTAACCTTATTTAAGTTGTTGATTAGGGTTTTTACTTATTCATTTATCTTATTTATTTATTCATTTTGAATAAATTGAAAGATAAATGAATGGTGGCTTCATTTGTCTTTAGTTGAAGTTTCATGAAGCTTTGACTAATTGACCTTTTTGTTCACATCCTTAACCCTAACCATTCAAACTAACCTTGGTTTAATCTATACACCTAACCATGGTTTGCTTATGATAAGAATGCATTTTCTTTTTTTTCACAATTTCCTTCTTCTTCTTCATTTCTTCAAGTGAAGAAAGCTTGCCTCCATCAATGGCAAGTGATGAAAAAGAGTGAGAAATCCAATTCTAAAGTCTACCCACTTCCTATTTCTTCATCCTCTACCTCTTGCCAAGTAGTAGAGTGTGTTTCCCTCACAAGTTTTCAAGACTTGGTGAAGGTGGAGCTCGATCTAGCGATGCCTCGACGTAGATCATCTTCGGCATGGACATCGACGACCTAGCTTGCCCTTTCTCCGACGAAGCCGACGCTAGAGCCCGGATTTGATTTGGACAGCAGAGAGGACCTCATCTCGGAGCCGTGGAGGTGGAGGACCGGATCTACAAAGGTTGTATTTCCGTATCCCATTAGTTAATTGTTAACTAGTTTTCTTTTCGCCTAGATTTCTAGCCAACGATCCGTAGTCGGGTCTCTCGGCACCTAGAATTTTTGAAATTGGCATGGTTGATGCCTTGTGAGACCTCACTAGTGTGCCTAGGAACCCTACAGTGGTATCAGAGCCTAGCTAGAGCCTTAGGCGAAGTCCAGACGGAATTTGAAGTCCGATCGAACCGAAAACACGAACCCAAAATTGCTCTCTGTCCTTTTTCTAAAAACTGGTATTTTTCCAGATTAAAAATTGCTAAAAAATTCAGCAGGGAATTGTATGAGTTACTGTGAAGCACGTGATGATAAATCCACTAAGGAAGCGCGGAAACGCGGCGCCCACCATAGCACTAGCGGCGCTTCCGCGGCCACACTGTAGATTTACACCACGTGGATAGCACAGTAATTCTGGTCTCAGAGTGCTGAGTCTTCTCGAAATTTTTATATTTTATTCAAGAGTTGAATTTTCTGGAGTTGTTTTGGGGATTCGGTGTTTCGATTGGAGTATCAAATTTTGTCTGTATGGCTTTCCGGATAAATAATAGAATATGTTAAAAAGTTCGACCGGATATAAATACCCAATTTTTCCCCTGTCGGGAAATTTCCATGTGTTGGATTTTTCCGTGGTTTAACGACGTTCTAAGTAGTGCAAGTAATGCGATGGACCCTCTAAAAGACAACAAACCTTAACTCGATTATGTGACCGTCTTGAACTGCCCTTTGAACCTTCGGGTTTGGGGCAGTACGGCGTGCCACATGTGAGGCGTTGGCTTGACCCTTCTACGGCTGGACCGTCGGTACTGAGGCACGAACTGAATATTGTTAGACTTATTTCATGTGTTGATCTGTATTGGGAAAACTTGGGTGTTCGAATGTTCAATCGGAAAGTTTAACATTTTCTGTTTATCCGGAACGTGATACAACAATTGGAATTCACAAAAGTTATGTGATAACTAAATGAATGTTATAAACGTAGCATTTTAGTCTCACTTGATCGGTTGCCACGGAATTTTGATGTGATCAAAAGTCCGTCGCAATCACGTAGCGTACGCGGATACTCGCCGATAAACTTAATAGACAGCCTCACTCCATAGCCCCGACCAAGTGACTGTAGGAGAACCCCGTCGCCGAAAGCATCCGTTCGGGTGCTCGCGGTAGCGGTGTTCCGCCTTGGTGCACTTCGTCGTCGGTATCGGGGGTGCGGCCGTCTACTGAAGTTTGCGACGAGTATTCGATCAGGATGTCGGGAATCTTGTTGAATTGCCCGACTTGATATTGAAAAGTGTTTTCTATTTTGAGACTAAAATGCGGGGTTTAAAATTGTTAGGCATGCGATGTCTAAGTAATTCATTTGGTCAGGCATGCGATGTCTGAGGTGGTTGCGGATTCCAACTGTTGTAGTTTTACACTTTCTTTTCTGTGACCGTAAGTGTAATATGTGATATCGCCGGTTTCGTTGCTATATGTCAACGACAATTGGGATGGACATATTTACTTACGTTGATGACATGTGATGTTATGTGTTGCTGGATATGTTATATTGGATCGTCGTGTTTGAATAGCCGGGGTTTTTTATGTGAGATGAGTGTTTTTCATTTTCATTCATGTAAAAACTTGTATCTAATATTCTATTATTGGGGCGCTTCCAGGTTGCGGAAGTAGTCGCCTTTTGTATATTATTTACTTTTCCGCACTAGGATAGACCCAAGGAGGGGAGCACAAGTAACCGGGTTCTGGAGTCCAGTGGGAGACCAACTCGAGGAGTCGAGTCCGGGTCTCCTAACTCTAGAATTGGTAGGGTTACTTGCCGCTCTCGTAGGGGTCTAGGGGTGTGGGTTTGGCTATTCATCACGACCGTGGAATCCGTGTTTTATACTGGCTCGTATTGAAAACACGGACGTCCTAGTATATCCAATATTTCATATGTTTGTTCTGCTGCGATATCTGTGATGTGATCATGTGATGTTCTGTGATAGATACAGTATATAGTATATATGATATATTATATAGACGTTACTTATGTTTTACACCCGCGCTAGCCCTGCCCCACTCTGCCGTTAGTTACCTAACCTAACGGTGCACGAGGGGACATCGAGGCGAATGCGGATGGCATAAGTGTAC
The DNA here is from genome assembly GCA_030015575.1 of Agapanthus africanus. Lineage (NCBI taxonomy): Eukaryota > Viridiplantae > Streptophyta > Magnoliopsida > Asparagales > Amaryllidaceae > Agapanthus > Agapanthus africanus. The sequence continues at coordinate 217,791,309 of CM057340.1, forward strand.
GTCGTATTTATCTGTGATGTTTAGGTATTTTAATGGTGGGACTTCATTAATGAGATTAATGAAATAAAAGAAACCTAAGATGTTGTAGAATCGAATTTCAAAATAAAACAGGTAGCTACAGTTCTTGCTTTGCACAGCGGTATATGTGATATATCCTGCACCTTATTCGATGAGGAAAGGACCGAGATCCCTTCACCGGGAGTGACTCCTTTAGCAATAACTGGCAGATGCTACACACTCGGTTTGTCTTTTGATTGCTTTTAAGAGTTTTTGCTTTGCACAGTGATATATATGATATATCCCGCACCTCATTCGACGAGGAAAGGACCGACGATCCCTTCACCGGGAGTGACTCCTTTAGCAAAACTAGAAAAGCCTCAAAAGCACTCCATTTAAAAATCATTTGATTCTACAACGATATCAAGTTCATTACGCAATAGGTTTTCAGAAAAACCTGTCGTAGCCCTCCGTCATTTCAGATAAATCCTGTTTAGTAATCGTGCTGCGTTTGTTGACCTTGTCAAGGCGCAGTGTGCGGTAGCTAACCAGTATTTATCTGCTTATGCATATGATGCAGATTGGGTTAGGGTAGTCGTGCGGCCTTGTTGACCTTGTCAAGGGTCGTGCGGGTGGGTTTGATTCAATCAAGAAATGACGGGTTGAACTTGAATTGCGGTCTATGGTTTGTTGACCTTGTCAAGGTCATAGATCGTTCGGGGCAAAATATTATCGGGAATTTCAAGTGTTGAAATTTGCAATGAGATTGCATACCTTCTATGAGATAGTTGGATCCCGATACCCGCTGCGAGTAAGTGTTACTCCTGGGAGAGTTTTATACATTACAATTAGCTGATCAAGTAGGTGTCTAGAAAGGTGTCAACGGGGTTACGCCTCTGGGAAAACGAGGTTTACATTAATTAGGTTCGTGCGAAAGCACGGGGGACCTCCCTCAAAGTACCGACACTGGCCTGGCTGAAAGATTGGCGAACTTGTAGTGTGTAATTAATCCCGGCTAGTCTTTCCTTTTAGGGTTTGAAGGAAGATTTGATAAAAAGCAGTGGGAGCCATCCTGATTAGATAAAATAATAACCAATCTATTCTTGAAAGAGCGCACGCTGAGTGTTTTCTTCACTCTCTCTCCAGGTAGCGACCATATCACGCCTTAATCAAGATAATAATACGGAATATTGACCGAACCCGCTTGTTATACTGAGCTGGGGAACGTTGGTCCCGCTCCAACTTATAATTGTTATAAGACAGAGCAGGAAATTGGGGATTACCAGAATTCCCGTGCCGCCCAAACGAAGAGAGTGCATGCTGATGCATCATCTTCGGGTGTGTTCATTACAAAGAACTGTTTCTCAGTATCCTCTGCGTCCTGGGTATTTGATACCAGATCAGGATCCCAGATATGTAATCTGTTACATAGGGCTACAGACAGGTAGAGAACTAAGAACGGGTGATAAGTTTCATGAGGCAGAAAACGGGGCAAGTGTTGCAGCCAAGTCTGTTGGTCACTGTCACCCTGTATTACCAATACATTGATTCTGAACGAATGTTATTAGATATCGAACCTGATATACCAAATCATATCACTCTCTTTGTTAGAAAAGAAAGGATATAATTTTGTATTGATGGATAATGTTTTGAAGATTTCCTATATCAAAGGTTGATCGATTCAGGCACGTTATCTAAAAGCATTGATGTTCTAAATCAAACTACAGTTCTTAGTATATGGAACACACACAAGAGGAAGAGTTCAGAAATGAACGAATTCTTCTTGAGGCATTGTAGACTAGGTCAGATCAATGTGACCCGACCAGCTAGAGTTACATATAGATGCATATTTAAATCAGTTTGAATTTACATCTTGTGAAACTCGCCAGTCATGTCACAAAGATAAGATGACCATAGCTCCGTTTACTGGAAACAGAGAAAGAGTTAATGAACTCTTGGGATGATACATGTTGATGTATGTAGGTCCCCTGTCTACACATGCCAGGACTGGTTCTTTATACTTCATTACATTCTCTGATGATCTTTCGAGATTCAGACCTATGTTCCTGTTGAAACACAAGTCCGAACCTTTTGAGATATTCACAGAATATAAGTTAGAACTAGAGAACCAAAATACGGGTATAAGTATTATGTCCCTTGATGTGATCAAGGAGGAGAATACTTGAGCACGGAATTCCTGGACTATTCTAAAGGAGAATGAGATTCTCTCTCGGCATTACTCCTCCGAATACACCATAGCACGATGGTATATCTGGGCGGAGCATTCACACCCTATATGATAAGGTGTGCTCTATGATGAGTACTACTGAGTTACCTTTTTCTTTTTGGGAGTTATGCACTTGAGAAGATGCATACCTATTGAATAGGGTTCAAATCAAATCAGTTGCCTACCACTTCATATGTGATATGGAAAGGGAAGAGCCCATCTCTTAAGTTGGTTAAGATTTGGGGTTGTCCAGCCTATGTCTGAAAAGTATAATCCGGACAAGCTCGAGGCAAGGTCTGTAATGTAGAACTGGAAAGGTTCCAGCTATACAAACTGCAGCTGATAATTTGAAAGAACCAAAGGATTCGATAGTTACCAACGAACCTCAGCCTCTCCTCCGATCTAGTAGGGTTCCTCACCCACCTGAGAGATACTTCGGTTTCTCGATGACAGTGGGAGCGAGGATTGCATCATGAGATGATGACCCAACTAGCTTCGAGCTGGCCATCGAGAGTAAGACTCTGTAAGAATGGCTGGATGTTTAGCGATCTGAGATGGAATCCATGTACATCAACAAAGTATGGACTTTGGTTGCAATATCTGAAGGGTTAAATCCCCATCAGGAGCAAGTATATCTTGAGAAGATTACTTGGTGTAGATGGAAAAGTTGAGACTTTCAAAGCTAGACTTGTTAAAGCTTTTCGTCATCGACCAGGCGTGGATTATGATGAAACCTTTTCAAGTGACTATGCTTAAGTCCATCCAGATCCTACTTGTCACGGCTACATACCATGACTACGATATCTGGTGGTTGGGTGTCATGACTGCTTTTCTAAATGATGATTTGGAAGAAAGCGTCTATAAGTACACAGCCAGAGGGCTTCGTAAACAGTGGGAGCAGCGGAAACGTGTGCAAGATGCTTTATATAGGATAAAGCAGGCATCGCGGAGTTGGAACATCTGTTTTGATGAATTAGTCAAAGAAGTTGACATCATCAAAATGATAGATGAACCTTGTATAAACAAAAAGGTAGTAGGGAGTATGGTGGAGATCCTCGTAGAGTACGTGGATGACATACTCTTGATAGGGAAGAAGTTTTCTATGCTACGCTCGATCAATCTCCGTTTATCACAATGATTCTCCATATAGGATCATAAAGATACCTCCTAAATCCTGGGTTTTGGATCTATGAGATAGATGTAATTGGATGTTAGGATTCTCACTAGTTGTAGTGAGATGGTATCAACCGATCCTGGAGAGAATCACTGGAAGGGTTCCAGGGTGATACAGACGACTGAATGTCAGTCATAGGCATTGTCTTTACCCTCAGTGGAGGGACGGTATGTTGGAAGAGTTCCAAGCTAGATACCGTGACATACTAGACGATAAAGGCAGGATACATCGCTACTTAAGATGTTACCAAAGAGGATGTTTAGGTGTATATCAGTTCATGAGATGAACTACGTTCCTACCATTGTGAGACAATGGAGTTGTGGCTCATGCCGAGGAACGCCGGTCCCATCAGTGATCCAGACTTATTCTAAGGCAGCATCGCCTGATCATGGAGATAGTTGATCTCCAGGGTGATCGAGGTAAGGAGAGTAGATTCAGAGGACAACACAGCGGATCCACTCACAAAGGCCTGTTCCTAAAGAGAGATTTTTATGGGATGGTTGAGTATGAGATACTACAACCACTGCTACAGATGGCCCTAGTGCAAGTGGGAGATTGTTAGTTATATGTATGCCCTAGAGGCCATTACTGTACATAGGATGTATATTGTAGTGGATGCTGGGACATATATAGGGAGGACTTTCTTGCTCGACATGATAGTATGCTATCTGGTTGCTCTTTACCTTAACGTGTATACTGATTGTCTCTCTGTTACATGTTGGTAAAGCCCTTAGGATGTGTGCTTGACTACCTGGACTATGATGCGGATCATACTAGTGGGGACATGGTAGTCCATAAGTACATCCTTCAAAGTCACTAGTCGAGGGTGTATCGAGACGGGGCATCGATATACCAGAGTAGACTAGCGTATACCTTCTCGACCCATACAGATGGGCGATGGATGATCCCATATCCAACGGTGTTTGACATCGGAGATCATATACGGGTGCTCAGTGGAGACTGGGTACACTGGACGGACTCGCCGAGAACTCCTAGATGGTATTATACCTCACGTCAGATGGCAGTTCTCTGGTGACACTGGTACAGAGTAGTCTGTTGACCCGAGATCGTCATAGAGTCTTGTGTGGTTCCCACTGTGCTTTGATTTCCATCTTACCACGTCCAAGAGGGCGTGCAAAACGGTGGTTTTTGGGTACAGTCCCGAGTCACATGGAGGCAATGAGCGATAGGAGGGGATTCGTCTCTCCCGGTATAGGGAGTTGATGTTGCGCTGTGTTCGATTGGCTATACCAGGAAATCCCTGGCCAGGGTTGCAGAGATTTACTGGTAAGTGTTACCAGTAGTTTCTCGAATTGTTATAGACCTCATATCGACACGACTTATCGAGCTATTGGGGTCTGACGTTTACCACCCCTAGGCGGGATATGCGACATATCAGACGATCAGACCGGACTGTACGGTAGTGTCACTGGTTGGATTCACTGGAGTGTGAGCGGGCTTGCTCGTCGATCTTCAGATCGCTCAATACCCGGGTGGCCGTTACGTTTAGCAGACCGCTTGCGGCTTGTGGATGTTTGATATGATCATCATCCGCTGCCGGCGTATTGACGAGTCTTTAGAGTCCTACACAGAGGTTTCCTGGCTCAAGCGAAACGAAATAGGAGCGCATATGAGATATGTGCGGGAACGAGAATGATGCGTGTATGTGATACCGTATTTCATTCTCGCGATGTGACATTGATCGGTTATATGCGATATAGCCGGGTTATCGGATCAAGTGTTGATTCGATAAGTTGTTACTGATGATACCAGTCGGTTATGTGCGACATGACCGGATCATTGAATCAAGTGTTGATTTAATGATTTAATGCATAATTATATATTTGATATATTACTTTGCATTAACTAGTATTGCTTCACTTTAAATGGATTTTCTCACCTGGTTTGTGCACATTGTATATGTGATATACTTTTGTACACAAGATTGTATCATGTTTGATGATACATGCTTTTTAGGTTAAGTGTAAAGAATTAACCTTGGTTAAGTTGTTGATTAGGGTTTTTACTTATTCATTTATCTTATTTATTTATTCATTTTGAATAAATTGAAAGATAAATGAATGGTGGCTTCATTTGTCTTTAGTTGAAGTTTCATGAAGCTTTGACTAATTGACCTTTTTGTTCTCATCCTTAACCCTAACCATTCAAACTAACCTTGGTTTAATCTCTACACCTAACCATGGTTTGCTTATGATAAGAATGCATTTTTTTTTTTAATTATTCTTATCATAACAATTTCCTTCTTCTTCTTCATTTCTTCAAGTGAAGAAAGCTTGCCTCCATCAATGGCAAGTGATGAAAAAGAGTGAGAAATCCAATTCTAAAGTCTACCCACTTCCTATTCTTCATCCTCTACCTCTTGCCAAGTAGTAGAGTGTGTTTCCCTCACAAGTTTTCAAGACTTGGTGAAGGTGGAGCTCGATCTAGCGATGCCTCGACGTAGATCATCTTCGGCATGGACATCGACGACCTAGCTTGCCCATTCTCCGACGAAGCCGACGCTAGAGCCCGGATTTGATTTGGACAGCGGAGAGGACCTCATCTCGGAGCCATGGAGGTGGAGGACCGGATCTACAAAGGTTGTATTTCCGTATCCCATTAGTTAATTGTTAACTAGTATTCTTTTCGCCTAGATTTCTAGCCAACGATCCGTAGTCGGGTCTCTCGGCACCTAGAATTTTTGAAATTGGCATGGTTGATGCCTTGTGAGACATCACTAGTGTGCCTAGGAACCCTACAGAGAAGAAAATTATGATAAGATTAATTTTTAAAATAGATAATAAAATGAACACTTATCATAATCTTAACCTTAGTTTAAAATGAAAAGAAAAATCGATAAGCCGATACACTGTATACTAGTCGGTTGTGTGCGACATGACCGGATCATTGAATCAAGTGTTGATTTAATTATTTAATGCATAATTATATATTTGATATATTACTTTGCATTAACTAGTATCGGTTCACTTTAAATGGATTTTCTCACTCGGTTGTGCGCATTGCATATGCGATATGATTTTGTGCACTTGCTTGTATCATGTTTGATGATGCATGCCTTTTGGTTAATTGTAAAGAATTAAACCTTGGTTAATAAAATGGTTAGGGTTTACTATTTCCTTATTCATTTATTTGTTTATATATTTTTTTGGAAAATAAATGGAAAAGAGAAAAGAATGGTGGCTTTATTTGTTCTTTAGTTGAAGCTTCATGATGTTTTGACCTAGTCCACCATTCTTATCTCATCCTTAACCCTAACCATTGCTTTAACCTTGGTCAACTCTCTACACATAACCATAGTTAGGATTATGATAAGTTTGGATATTCTTTTCTTTTTTAAAATAACTTATCATAATTCTTTCTTCATCTTCTTCAAAGAAGAAAGCTTCTCTTCATCAATGGTGGATTGATGAAAAGTGTGAGAAATCCAATTCTAAAGTCTACCCACTTCCTATTTCTTCATCCTCTACCTCTTGCCAAGTAGTAGAGTGTGTTTCCTTCACAAGTTTCTTGACTTGGTGAAGTGAGAGCTTGATCTTGCGATGCTTCGACGTAGATCATCTTCGGCATGGACATCGACGACCTAGCTCGCTTATTCTCCGATGAAGTCGACGCTAGAGCCCGGATTCTTTTTGGACAGCGGAGACGACCTCATCTCGGAGCCGTGGAGGTGGAGGACCGGATCTACAAAGGTTGTATTTCCGATTCTTATTAGTTAATTGTTAACTAGTTTTCTTTTCGCCTAGATTTCTAGCCAACGATCCGTAGTCGGGTCTCTCGGACATATATAGGGAGGACTTTCTCGCTCGACATGATAGTATGCTATCTGGTTACTCTTTACCTTAACGTGTATACTGTTTGTCTCTCTGTTACATGTTGGTAAAGCCCTTAGGAAGTGTACTTGACTACCTGGACTATGATGCGGATCATACTAGTGGGGACAAGGTAGTCCGTAAGTACATCCTTCAAAGTCCCTAGTCGTGGGTGTATCGAGACGGGGCATCGATATACCAGAGTAGACTAGCGTATACCTTCTCGACCCATACAGATGGGCGATGGATGATCCCATATCCATTGGTGTTTGACATCAGAGATGATATACGGGTGCTCAGTAGAGACTGGGTACACTGGACGGACTCGCCGAGAACTCCCAGATGGTATTATACCTCACGTCAGATGGCAGTTCTCTGGTGACACTGGTACAGAGTAGTCTGTTGACCCGAGATCGTCATAGAGTCTTGTGTGGTTCCCACTGTGCTTTGATTTCCATCTTACCACGTCCAAGAGGGCGTGCAAAATGGTGGTTTTTGGGTACAGTCCCGAGTCACATGGAGGCAATGAGCGATAGGAGGGGATTCGTCTCTCCCGGTATAGGGGGTTGATGTTGCGCTGTGTTCGATTGGCTATAACAGGAAATCCCTGGCCAGGGTTGCTGAGATTTACTGGTAAGTGTTACCAGTAGTTTCTCGAATTGTTATAGACCTCATATCGACACGACTTATCGAGCTATTGGGGTTTGACGTTTACCACCCCTAGGCGAGATATGCGACATATCAGACGAACAGACCGGACTGTACGGTAGTGTTACTTGTTGTATTCACAGGAGTGTGAGCGGGCTTGCTCGTCGATCTTCTGATCGCTCAATACCCGGGTGGCCGTTACGTTTAGCAGACCGCTTGCGGCTTGTGGGTGCTTGATATGATCATCATCTGCTGCCGGCGTATTGACGAGTCTTTAGAGTCCTACACAGAGGTTTCCTGGTTCAAGCGAAACGAAATAGGAGCGCATATGAGATATGTGCGGGAACGAGAATAATGCGTGTATGTGATACCGTATTCCATTCTCGCGATGAATGTATCGATTAGGTTATATGCGATATACCCTAGTTATCGAATCAAAGATTGATTCGATAAGCCGATACATTGGATACTAGTCGGTTATATGCGATATGACCGGATCGTTAAATCAAGTGTTGATTTAATGATTTAATGCATAATTATATATTTGATATATTACTTTGCATTAACTAGTATCGGTTCACTTAAGATGGATTTTCTCACTCGGATGTGCGTATTGCATATGCGATATGATTTTGTGCACTTGCTTGTATCATGTTTGATGATACATGCCTTTTGGTTAAGTGTAAAGAATTAAACCTTGGTTAATGAAATGGTTAGGGTTTACTATTTCCTTATTCATTTTATTCATTTATTTATTCTTTTGGAAAAAGAAAAGCAAATGAGAAAATGGTGGCTTGTTTTGTTTTGTTTATGAAGCTTTGACTTTGTAACCATTCTTATCTCATTCTTAACCCTAACCATTAAACTAACCTTGGTCAATTCTCTACACATAACCATAGTTAGGATTATGATAAGTTTGGATATTCTTTTCTTTTTTGAATTAACTTATCATAACATTTATCTTCTTCTTCTTCTTCTTCTTCAACAAGAAAGCAAGCTCCATCAATGGTGATTGATGGAATTGAGTGAGAAATCCAATTCTAAAGTTTACCGACTTCCTATTTCTTCATCCTCTACCTCTTGCCAAGTAGTAGAGTGTGTTTCCTTCATAAGTTATCATGGCTTGATGAAGGTGGAGCTTGATATAGTGATGCTTCGACGTAGATCATCTTCGGCACGTCGTCGATGACCTAGCCCGCTTCTTCTCCGATGAAGCCAACGCAAGAGCCCGGATCTCGATATGGACAGCGAGGATACTTCATTGCGGAGCTATGGAGGTGGAGAACCGGATCTACAAAGGTTGTATTTCCGTATTCTTGTAGTTAACTGTTAACTAGTTTCCTTTTCGCCTAGAATTCTAGCCAACGATCCGTAGTTTAGGGTTTCTCGGCACCGTAATTTTTAAAATTGGCATGGTTGATGCCTTGTGAGACCTCTTGAGAGTGCCTAGGAACCCTACAGTGGTTCATTACGATCCGTAGTCGGGTTTCTCGGCACCTAGAATTTTTGAAATTGGCATGTTCGAGACCTCATTAGGGTGCCTAGGAACCCTACAGTGGTATCAGAGCTGTGGTCATCTTATCTTTGTGACATGACTGGCGAGTTTCACAAGATGTAAATTCAAACTAATTTAAATATGCATCTGCATGTAACTCTAGCTAGTCGGGTCGCATTGATATGACCTAGTCTACAATACCTCAAGAAGAATTCGTTCATTTCTGAACTCTTCATCTTCGGGTGTGTTCGTTACAAAGAACTGTTTCTCTGTATCCTCTACATCCTGGGTATATGATACCGAATCAGGATACCAGATATGTAATCTGTTACATAGGGCTACAGATAGGTAGATAACTGAGAACGGGTGATAAGTTTCATGAGGCAGAAAACGGGGCAAGAGTTGCAGCCAAGTCTGTTGGTCACTGTCACCCTGTATTACAATACATTGATTCTGAACGAATGTTATTAGATACCGAACCTGATATACAAAATCATATCAGTCTCTTTATTAGTAAAGAAATGATAAAATTTTGTATAGTTGGATAATGTTTTGAACATTTCCTATATCAAAAGTTGATCGGTTCAGGCACGTTATCTAAAAGCATTAATGTTCTAAATCAAACCACAGTTCTTAGTATATGGAACACACACAAGAGGAAGAGTTCAGAAATGAACGAATTCTTCTTGAGGTATTGTAGACTAGGTCATATCAATGCGACCCGACTAGCTAGAGTTACATGTAAATGCATATTTAAATTAGTTTGAATTTACATCTTGTGAAACTCGCCAGTCATGTCACAAAGATAAGATGACCACAGCTCTGATACCACTGTAGGGTTCCTAGGCACCCTAATGAGGTCTCGAACATGCCAATTTCAAAAATCTAGGTGCCGAGAAACCCTAATACGGACCGTTGGCTAGAAATCTAGGCAAAAAAACAATCTAGTTAACACTTAACTAAGGGATACGGATATACAACCTTTGTAGATCCGGTCCTCCAACTCCACGGCTCCGCAACGTGGTCGTCTCCGCTGTCCAAATCAAATCCGGGCTCTAGCGTCGGCTTCATCGGAGAATGGACGGGCTAGGTCGTCGATGTCCATGCCGAAGATGATCTACGTCGAGGCATCGCTAGATCAAGCTCACAACTTCACCAAGTCATGAAACTTGTGAAGTAAACACACTCTACTACTTGGCAAGAGATAGAGGATGAAGAAATAGGAAGTGGGTAGACTTTAGAAATGGATTTTCTCACTCGGGTGTGCGCATTGCATATGCGATATGATTTTGTGCACTTGCTTGTATCATGTTTGATGATGCATGCCAAACTTGGTTAAGTGTAAAGAATGAACCATGGTAATGAATGGGTTAGGGTTTTGATTTTTATTTATTCATTCATCTTTCTTATTTATTCTTTTTGGAAAAAGGAAAAAGAAAGATAAATGGTGGCATATTTTGGATTTAGTTGAAGTTTCTTGAAACTTTGACTAAGTCTTCATTCTTGTCCTATACTTAACCCTAACCATTTTAACTAACCTAAGTTAATTCTCTACACTTAACTAGAGTTAAAAGTATGATAAGTATTGTTTTATTTTCTATTTTTAATAAAACACTTATCATATCATCTTCATCTTCTTCCATTCTTCAAGTGAAGAAAGCTTCATTTTCATCAATGGTGATTGATGATTAAGAGTGTCATTGTTAGTTATATGTATGCCCTAGAGGCCATTACTGTACATTGGATGTATATTGTAGTGGATGCTTGGACATATATAGGGAGGACTTTCTCGCTCGACATGATAGTATGCTATCTGGTTACTCTTTATCTTAACATGTATACTGATTGTCTCTCTATTACATGTTGGTAAAGCCCTTAGGATATCTACTTGACTACCTGGACTATGATGCGGATCATACTAGTGGGGACATGGTAGTCCATAAGTACATCCTTCAAAGTCCCTAGTCGTAGGTATATCGAGACGGGGCATCGATATACCAGAGTAGACTAGCGTATACCTTCTCGACCCATACAGATGGGCGATGGATGATCCCATATCCATTGGTGTTTGACATCAGAGATGATATACAGGTGCTCAGTGGAGACTGGGTACACTGGACGGACACGCCGAGAACTCCCAGATGGTATTATACCTCACGTCAGATGGCAGTTCTCTGGTGACACTGGTACAGAGTAGTCTGTTGACCCGAGATCGTCATAGAGTCTTGTGTGGTTCCCACTGTGCTTTGATTTCCATCTTACCACGTCCAAGAGGGCGTGCAAAACGGTGGTTTTTGGGTACAGTCTCGAGTCACATGGAGGCAATGAGCGATAGGAGGGGATTCGTCTCTCCCGGTATAGGGGGTTGATGTTGCGCTGTGTTTGATTGGCTATAACAGGAAATCCCTGGCCAGGGTTGCTGAGATTTACTGGTAAGTGTTACCAGTAGTTTCTCGAATTGTTATAGACCTCATATCGACACGACTTATCGAGCTATTGGGGTCTGACGTTTACCACCCCTAGGCGAGATATGCGACATATCAGACGAACAGACCGGACTGTACGGTAGTGTTACTGGTTGGATTCACAGGAGTGTGAGCGGGCTTGCTCGTCGATCTTATGATCGCTCAATACCCGGGTGGCCGTTATGTTTAGCAGACCGCTTGCGGCTTGTGGGTGCTTGATATGATCATCATCTGCTGCCGGCGTATTGACGAGTCTTTAGAGTCCTACACAGAGGTTTCCTGGTTCAAGCGAAACGAAATAGGAGCGCATATGAGATATGTGCGGGACCGAGAATAATACGTGTATGTGATACCGTATTCCATTCTCGCGATGAATGTGTCGAATGGTTGTATGCGATATAACCTAGTTATCGAATCAAGGATTGATTCGATAAACCGATACATTGGATATTAGTCGGTTGTATGCGATATGACCGGATCATTAAATCAAATGTTGATTTAATGATTTAATGCATAATTATATATTTGATATATTACTTTGCATTAACTAGTATCGGTTCACTTATGATGGATTTTCTCACTCGGATGTGCGCATTGCATATGCGATATGATTTTGTGCACTTGCTTGTATCTTGTTTGATGATACATGCCTTTTGGTTAAGTGTAAAGAATTAAACCTTGGTTAATGAAATGGTTAGGGTTTACTATTTCCTTATTCATTTTATTCATTTATTTATTCTTTTGGAAAAAGAAAAGCAAATGAGAAAATGGTGGCTTGTTTTGTTTTGTTTATGAAGCTTCATGAAGACTTTGACCAAGTGACCATTTTGTCTCATGCTTAACCCTAACCATTCCATTCAACCATGATTAACTCTCTACACATTACCATGGTTACATTATGATAAGTATTCTTATTATTTTCTTTTTGATAAGAACTTATGATAATATTCATCTTCTTCTTCTTCATCTTCTTCACTTGAAGAAGCTTGCTTCATCAATGGTGATTGATGAAAACAAGTGAGAAATCCAATTCTAAAGTGAACCCACTTCCTATTTCTTCATCCACTACCTCTTGCCAAGTAGTATAGGGTTTTTCCTTCACGAGTTTTCATGGCTTGGTGAAGGTGGAGCTTGATCTAGCGATGCTTCGACGTAGATCATCTTCGGCATGGACATCCACGACCTAGCTCGCCTATTCTCCGATGAAGCCGACGCTAGAGCCGGAGATTTGTTTTGGACAGCGAGAGGACTTCGTTGCGGAGCTATGGAGGTGGAGCACCGGATCTACAAAGGTTGTCTTTCCGTTTAAACTTTAGTTAAGTTGTTAACTAGTTTCATTTTCGCCTAGAAATCTAGCCAACGATCCGTTCTAGGGTTTCTCGGCACCGTTTAAATTTGAAATTGGCATGGTTGATGCCTTGTGAGACCTCATTAGGGTGCCTAGGAACCCTACAGTGGTATCAGAGCCTAGCTAGAGCCTTTGGCGAAGACAAGACGATGTTTGAAACCCGATCGAACCGAAAACCCAACCCGGAAAATGCTCTCTGTACTTTTTCTAAAATCTCGGATTTTTCCAGATTAAAAATTCTTAAAAAATTCTGCAGGAAAAACTAAGAATTACGATGCAAAAATTTATGAGTGAATCTGCTACAGTGCGGCGGAACCGCGGCATTAGTTGGCTAATGCGGCGTTTCCGCGCCACTTTTGTCTTTTCTCCCAGTACTTTTTGCACAGTAACTCTTAAATTTTAATGCTTTATTTTATGGGAATTTTTAATATTTATTGCAGAGTTGAATTTTCTGGGTTGTTTTGGGGATTCGAATGTTCGATCGGATTATCAAATTTTGTCTGTGTGGCTTTCCGGATAATTTTTAGAATATGTTAAAAAGTTCGACCCGATATAAATACCCAATTTTTCCCCTGTCTGGAAATTTCCAAGTGTTGGATTTTTCCGTGGTTTAAAGACGTTCTAAGTAGTGCAAGTAACGCGATGGTCCCTCTAGAAGACAACAAACCTTAACTCGATTATGTGACCGTCTAGAACTGCTCTTTGAACCTTCGGGTTTGGGGCAGTACGGCGTGCCACATGTGAGGCGTTGGCTTGACCCTTCTACGGCTGGACCGTTGGTACTGAGGCACGAACTGAATGTTTTTAGACTTGTTTCATGTGTTGATCTGTATCGGGAAAACTTGGGTATTTGAATGTTCGATCGAAAAGTTTAACATTTTCTATTTATCTGGAATGGGATACAATAATTGGAATTCACAATAAGTTATGAGATAACTGAATGAATATTATAAACATAGCAGTTTAGTCTCACTTGATCGGTTGCCACGGAATTTTGATGTGATCAAAAGTCCGTCGCAATCACGTAGCGTACGCGGATACTCGCCGGGTAAACTTAATAGACAGCCTCGCTCCATAGCCCCGACCAAGTGACTGTAGGAGAACCCCGTCGCCGAAAGCATCCGTTCGGGTGCTCGCGGTAGCGGTGTTCCGCCTTGGTGCACTTCGTCGACGGTATCGGGGGTGCAGCCGTCTACTGAAGTTAGCGACGAGCATTCGATCAGGATGTCGGGAATCTTGTTGAATTTCCCGACTTGATATTGAAAAGTGTTTTCAATGATGAGACTAAAATGCGGGGTTTATAATTGTTAGGCATGCGATGTCTAAGGAATTCATTTGATTAGGCATGCGATGTCTATGGAGGTTGCGGATTCCAACTGTTGTAGTTTTACACTTTCTTTTCTGTGACCGTAAGTGTAATATGTGATATCGCCGGTTTCGTTGCTATATGTCAACGACAATTGGGATGCGCATATTTACTTACGTTGATGACATGTGATGTTATGTGTTGCTGGATATGTTATATTGGATCGTCGTGTTTGAATAGCCGGGGGTTTTTATGTGAGATGAGTGTTTTTCATTTTCATTCATGTAAAAACTTGTATGTAATATTCTTTTATTGGGGCGCTTCCAGGTTGCGGAAGTAGTCGCCTTTTGTATATTATTTACTTTTCCGCACTAGGATAGACCCAAGGAGGGGAGCACAAGTAACCGGGTTCTGGAGTCCAGTGGGAGACCAACTCGAGGAGTCGAGTCCGGGTCTCCTAACTCTAGAATTGGTAGGGTTGCTTGCCGCTCTCGTAGGGGTCTTGGGGTGTGGATTTGGCTATTCATCGCGACCGTGGAATTCGTGTTTTATACTGGCTCGTATTGAAAACACGGACATCCTAGTATATCCAATATTTCATATGTTTGTTCTGCTGCGATATCTGTGATGTGATCATGTGATGTTCTGTGATAGATACAGTATATAGTATATATGATATATTATATAGACGTTACTTATGTTTTACACCCGCGCTAGCCCTGCCCCACTCTGCCGTTAGTTACCTAACCTAACGGTGCACGAGGGGACATCGAGGCGAATGCGGATGGCATAAGTGTACGTCGTATTTATCTGTGATGTTTAGGTATTTTAATGGTGGGACATCATTAATGAGATTAATGAAATAAAAGAAACCTAAGATGTTGTAGAATCGAATTTCAAAATAAAACAGGTAGCTACAGTTCTTGCTTTGCACAGCGGTATATGTGATATATCCTGCACCTTATTCGATGAGGAAAGGACCGAGATCCCTTCACCGGGAGTGACTCCTTTAGCAATAACTGGCAGATGCTACACACTCGGTTTGTCTTTTGATTGCTTTTAAGAGTTTTTGCTTTGCACAGTGATATATATGATATATCCCGCACCTCATTCGACGAGGAAAGGACCGACGATCCCTTCACCGGGAGTGACTCCTTTAGCAAAACTAGAAAAGCCTCAAAAGCACTCCATTTTAAAAATCATTTGATTCTACAACGATATCAAGTTCATTACGCAATAGGTTTTCAGAAAAACCTGTCGTAGCCCTCCGTCATTTCAGATAAGTACTAGTTAGTATTCGTGCTACGTTTGTTGGCCTGCGTCAAGGCGTAGTGTGCGGTAGCTAACTGGTGCTTATTTGCATAAGCATATGATGTGATTGTATCAGGGTAGTCGTGCGACTTTGTTGGCCTGCGTCAAGGGTCGTGCGGGTGGGTTTAATTCAATCAGGAAATGACGGGTTGAACTTGACTAGCGGACTATGGTTTGTTGGCCTGCGTCAAGGTCATAGGACGCTAGGGGCAAAATATTATCGGGAATTTCAAGTGTTGAAATTTGCAATGAGATTGCATACCTTCTATGAGATAGTTGGATCCCGATACTCGCTGCGAGTAAGAGTTACTCCTGGGAGAGTTTTATACATTACAATTAGCCGATCAAGTAGGTGTCTAGAAAGGTGTCAACGGGGTTACGCCTCTGGGAAAACGAGGTTTACATTAATTAGGTTCGTGCGAAAGCACGGGGGACCTCCCTCAAAGTACCGACACTGGCCTAGCTGAAAGATTGGCGAACTTGTAGTGTGTAATTAATCCCGGCTAGTCTTTCCTTTTAGGGTTTGAAGGAAGATTTGATAAAAAGCAGTGGGAGCCATCCTGATTAGATAAAATAATAACCAATCTATTCTTGCAAGAGCGCACGCTGAGTGTTTTCTTCTCTCTCTCTCCAGGTAGCGACCATATCACGCCTTAATCAAGATAATAATACGGATATTGACCGAACCCGCTTATTGTATTGAGCTGGGGAACGTTGGTCCCGCTCCAACTTATAATTGTTATAAGACAGAGCAGGAAATTGGGGATTACCAGAATTCCCGTGCCGCCCAAACGAAGAGAGTGCATGCTGATGCATCATCTTCGGGTGTGTTCATTACAAAGAACTGTTTCTCAGTATCCTCTGCGTCCTGGGTATTTGATACCAGATCAGGATCCCAGATATGTAATCTGTTACATAGGGCTACAGACAGGTAGAGAACTGAGAACGGGTGATAAGTTTCATGAGGCAGAAAACGGGGCAAGTGTTGCAGCCAAGTCTGTTGGTCACTGTCACCCTGTATTACCAATACATTGATTCTGAATGAATGTTATTAGATATCGAACCTGATATACCAAATCATATCACTCTCTTTGTTAGAAAAGAAAGGATATAATTTTGTATTGATGGATAATGTTTTGAACATTGCCTATATCAAAGGTTGATCGGTTCAGGCACGTTATCTAAAAGCATTGATGTTCTAAATCAAACTACAGTTCTTAGTATATGGAACACACACAAGAGGAAGAGTTCAGAAATGAACGAATTCTTCTTGAGGCATTGTAGACTAGGTCAGATCAATGTGACCCGACCAGCTAGAGTTACATATAGATGCATATTTAAATCAGTTTGAATTTACATCTTGTGAAACTCGCCAGTCATGTCACAAAGATAAGATGACCATAGCTCCGTTTACTGGAAACAGAGAAAGAGTTAATGAACTCTTGGGATGATACATGTTGATGTATGTAGGTCCCCTGTCTACACATGCCAGGACTGGTTCTTTATACTTCATTACATTCTCTGATGATCTTTCGAGATTCAGACCTATGTTCCTGTTGAAACACAAGTCCGAACCTTTTGAGATATTCACAGAATATAAGTTAGAACTAGAGAACCAAAATACGGGTATAAGTATTATGTCCCTTGATGTGATCAAAGAGGAGAATACTTGAGCACGGAAATCCTGGACTATTCTAAAGGAGAATGAGATTCTCTCTCGGCATTACTCCTCCGAATACACCATAGCACGATGGTATATCGGGGCGGAGCATTCACACCCTATATGATAAGGTGTGCTCTATGATGAGTACTACTGAGTTACCTCTTTCTTTTTGGGAGTTATGCACTTGAGAAGCTGCATACCTATTGAATAGGGTTCAAATCAAATCAGTTGCCTACCACTTCATATGTGATATGGAAAGGGAAGAGCCCATCTCTTAAGTTGGTTAAGATTTGGGGTTGTCCAGCCTATGTCTGAAAAGTATAATCCGGACAAGCTCGAGGCAAGGTCTGTAATGTAGAACTGGAAAGGTTCCAGCTATACAAACTGCAGCTGATAATTTGAAAGAACCAAAGGATTCGATAGTTACCAACGAACCTCAGCCTCTCCGCCGATCTAGTAGGGTTCCTCACCCACCTGAGAGATACTTCGGTTTCTCGATGACAGTGGGAGCGAGGATTGCATCATGAGATGATGACCCAACTAGCTTCGAGCTGGCCATCGAGAGTAAGACTCTGTAAGAATGGCTGGATGTTTAGCGATCTGAGATGGAATCCATGTACATCAACAAAGTATGGACTTTGGTTGCAATATCTGAAGGGTTAAATCCCCATCAGGAGCAAGTATATCTTGAGAAGATTACTTGGTGTAGATGGAAAAGTTGAGACTTTCAAAGCTAGACTTGTTAAAGCTTTTCGTCATCGACCAGGCGTGGATTATGATGAAACCTTTTCAAGTGACTATGCTTAAGTCCATCCAGATCCTACTTGTCACGGCTACATACCATGACTACGATATCTGGTGGTTGGGTGTCATGACTGCTTTTCTAAATGATGATTTGGAAGAAAGCGTCTATAAGTACACAGCCAGAGGGCTTCGTAAACAGTGGGAGCAGCGGAAACGTGTGCAAGATGCTTTATATAGGATAAAGCAGGCATCGCGGAGTTGGAACATCTGTTTTGATGAATTAGTCAAAGAAGTTGACATCATCAAAATGATAGATGAACCTTGTATAAACAAAAAGGTAGTAGGGAGTATGGTGGCGATCCTCGTAGAGTACGTGGATGACATACTCTTGATAGGGAAGAAGTTTCCTATGCTACGCTCGATCAATCTCCGTTTATCACAATGATTCTCCATATAGGATCATAAAGATACCTACTAACTCTTGGATTTTGGATCTATGAGATAGATCTAAATGGATGTTAGGATTCTCACTTGTCGAAATGAGATGGTATCACATGATCCTGGGGAGAATCACTGGAAGTGTTCCAGGGTGATAAAGACGACTGAATGTCAGTCGCAGGCATTGTCTTTACCCTAAATAAAGGGACGGTATGTTGGAAGAGTTCCAAGCTAGATACCGTGACATACTAGACGATAAAGGCAGGATACATCGCTACTTAAGATGCTACCAAAGAGGCTGTTTGGATGTATATTAGTTCATGAGATGAACTATGTTCCTACCATTGTGTGACAATGGAGTTGTGGCTTATGCCAAGGAACGCCGGTCCCATCAGTGATCCAGACATATTCAAAGGCAGTATCACTTGATCATGGAGATGGATGATCTCCAGGGAGATCGAGGTTAGGAGAGTAGATTCAGAGGACAACACAGCGGATCCACTCACAAAGGCCTGTTCCCAGAGAGAGATTTTTATGGGATAGTTGAGTATGAGATACTACAACCACTGCTACAGATGGCCCTAGTGCAAGTGGGAGATTGTTAGTTATATGTATGCCCTAGAGGCCATTACTGTACATTGGATGTATATTGTAGTGGATGCTTGGACATATATAGGGAGGACTTTCTCGCTCGACATGATAGTATGCTATCTGGTTACTCTTTACCTTAACGTGTATACTGATTGTCTCTCTATTACATGTTGGTAAAGCCCTTAGGATATGTACTTGACTACCTGGACTATGATGCGGATCATACTAGTGGGGACATGGTAGTCCATAAGTACATCCTTCAAAGTCCCTAGTCGTAGGTATATCAAGACGGGGCATCGATATACCAGAGTAGACTAGCATATACCTTCTCGACCCATACAGATGGGCGATGGATGATCCCATATCCATTGGTGTTTGACATCAGAGATGATATACGGGTGCTCAGTGGAGACTGGGTACACTGGACGGACTCACCGAGAACTCCCAGATAGTATTATACCTCACGTCAGATGGCAGTTCTCTGGTGACACTGGTACAGAGTAGTCTGTTGACCCGAGATCGTCATAGAGTCTTGTGTGGTTCCCACTGTGCTTTGATTTCCATCTTACCACGTCCAAGAGGGCGTGCAAAACGGTGGTTTTTGGGTACAGTCCCGAGTCACATGGAGGCAATGAGCGATAGGAGGGGATTCGTCTCTCCCGGTATAGGGGGTTGATGTTGCGCTGTGTTCGATTGGCTATAACAGGAAATCCCTGGCCAGGGTTGCTGAGATTTACTGGTAAGTGTTACCAGTAGTTTCTCGAATTGTTATAGACCTCATATCGACACGACTTATCGAGCTATTGGGGTCTGACGTTTACCACCCCTAGGCGAGATATGCGACATATCAGACGAACAGACCGGACTGTACGGTAGTGTTACTGGTTGGATTCACAGGAGTGTGAGTGGGCTTGCTCGTCGATCTTCTGATCGCTCAATACCCGGGTGGCCGTTACGTTTAGCAGACCGCTTGTGGCTTGTGGGTGCTTGATATGATCATCATCTGCTGCCGGCGTATTGACGAGTCTTTAGAGTCCTACACAGAGGTTTCCTGGTTCAAGCGAAACGAAATAGGAGCGCATATGAGATATGTGCGGGACCGAGAATAATACGTGTATGTGATACCGTATTCCATTCTCGCGATGAATGTGTCGAATGGTTGTATGCGATATAACCTAGTTATCGAATCAAGGATTGATTCGATAAACCGATACATTGGATATTAGTCGGTTGTATGCGATATGACCGGATCATTAAATCAAATGTTGATTTAATGATTTAATGCATAATTATATATTTGATATATTACTTTGCATTAACTAGTATCGGTTCACTTAAGATGGATTTTCTCACTCGGATGTGCGCATTGCATATGCGATATGATTTTGTGCACTTGCTTGTATCATGTTTGATGATACATGCCTTTTGGTTAAGTGTAAAGAATTAAACCTTGGTTAATGAAATGGTTAGGGTTTACTATTTCCTTATTCATTTTATTCATTTATTTATTCTTTTGGAAAAAGAAAAGCAAATGAGGAAATGGTGGCTTGTTTTGTTTTGTTTATGAAGCTTCATGAAGACTTTGACCAAGTGACCATTTTGTCTCATGCTTAACCCTAACCATTCCATTCAACCATGATTAACTCTCTACACATTACCATGGTTACATTATGATAAGTATTCTTATTATTTCCTTTTTGATAAGAACTTATGATAATATTCATCTTCTTCTTCTTCATCTTCTTCACTTGAAGAAGCTTGCTTCATCAATGGTGATTGATGAAAACAAGTGAGAAATCCAATTCTAAAGTGAACCCACTTCCTATTTCTTCATCCTCTACCTCTTGCCAAGTAGTATAGGGTGTTTACTTCACGAGTTTTCATGGCTTGGTGAAGGTGGAGCTTGATCTAGCGATGCTTCGACGTAGATCATCTTCGGCATGGACATCGACGACCTAGCTCGCCTATTCTCCGATGAAGCCGACGCTAGAGCCCGAGATTTGTTTTGGACAGCGAGAGGACTTCGTTGCGGAGCTATGGAGGTGGAGCACCGGATCTACAAAGGTTGTATTTCCGTTTAAACTTTAGTTAAGTTGTTAACTAGTTTCATTTTCGCCTAGAAATCTAGCCAACGATCCGTTCTAGGGTTTCTCGGCACCGTTTAAATTTGAAATTGGCATGGTTGATGCCTTGTGAGACCTCATTAGGGTGCCTAGGAACCCTACAGCTAGCTTTCTTCACTTATCGGCTTATCGATTCAACCGCGGAAGAGCCTTAGGCGAAATCTAGACGCGATTTGAAGTCCGATCGAACCGAAATTTTGAACCCAAAATAGCTCTGATACCACTGTAGGGTTCCTAGGCACCCTAATGAGGTCTCGAACATGCCAATTTCAAAAATCTAGGTGCCGAGAAACCCTAATACGGACCGTTGGCTAGAAATCTAGGCGAAAAAACAATCTAGTTAACACTTAACTAAGGGATACGGATATACAACCTTTGTAGATCCGGTCCTCCACCTCCACGGCTCCGCAACGAGGTCGTCTCCGCTGTCCAAATCAAATCCGGGCTCTAGCGTCGGCTTCATCGGAGAATGGACGGGCTAGGTCGTCGATGTCCATGCCGAAGATGATCTACGTCGAGGCATCGCTAGATCAAGCTCACAACTTCACCAAGTCATGAAACTTGTGAAGTAAACACACTCTACTACTTGGAAAGAGGTAGAGGATGAAGAAATAGGAAGTGGGTAGACTTTAGAAATGGATTTCTCACTCTTAATCATCAATCACCATTGATGAAAATGAAGCTTTCTTCACTTGAAGAATGGAAGAAGATGAAGATGATATGATAAGTGTTTTATTAAAAATAGAAAATAAAACAATACTTATCATACTTTTAACTCTAGTTAAGTGTAGAGAATTAACTTAGGTTAGTTAAAATGGTTAGGGTTAAGTATAGGACAAGAATGAAGACTTAGTCAAAGTTTCAAGAAACTTCAACTAAATCCAAAATATGCCACCATTTATCTTTCTTTTTCCTTTTTCCAAAAAGAATAAATAAGAAAGATAAATGAATAAATAAAAATCAAAACCCTAACCCATTCATTACCATGGTTCATTCTTTACACTTAACCAAGTTTGGCATGCATCATCAAACATGATACAAGCAAGTGCACAAAATCATATCGCATATGCAATGCGCACACCCGAGTGAGAAAATCCATTTTAAAGTGAACCGATACTAGTTAATGCAAAGTAATATATCAAATATACAATTATGCATTAAATCATTAAATCAACACTTGATTTAACGATCCGGTCATGTCGCACATAACCGACTGGTATCCAATGTATCGGCTTATCGATTCAACGCTTGAATCGATAACTAGGTTATATCGCATACAACCATCCGACACATTGATCGCGAGAATGAAATACGGTATCACATACACGCATTATTCTCGGCCCCGCACATATCTCATATGCGCTCCTATTTCGTTTCGCTTGAGCCAGGAAACCTCTGTGTAGGACTCTAAAGACTCGTCAATACGCCGGCAGCAGATGATGATCATATCAAACATCCACAAGCCGCAAGCGGTCTGCTAAACGTAACGGCCACCCGGGTATTGAGCGATATGAAGATCGACGAGCAAGCCCGCTCACACTCCAGTGAATCCAACCAGTAACACTACCGTACAGTCCGGTCTGTTTGTCTGATATGTCGCATATCTTGCCTAGGGGTGGTAAACGTCAGACCCCAATAGCTCAATAAGTCGTGTCGATATGAGGTCTATAACAACTCGAGAAACTACTGGTAACACTTACCAGTAAATCTCAGCAACCCTGGCCAGGGATTTCCTGTTATAGCCAATCGAACACAGCGCAACATCAACTCCCTATACCGGGAGAGACGAATCCCCTCCTATCGCTCATTGCCTCCATGTGACTCGGGACTGTACCCAAAAACCACCGTTTTGCACGCCCTCTTGGACGTGGTAAGATGGAAATCAAAGCACAGTGGGAACCACACAAGACTCTATGACGATCTCGGGTCTACAGACTACTCTGTACCAGTGTCACCAGAGAACTGCCATCTGACGTGAGGTATAATACCATCTGGGAGTTCTCGGCGAGTCCGTCCAGTGTACCCAGTCTCTACTGAGCACCCATATATCATCTCTGATGTCAAACACCAATGGATATGGGATCATCCATCGCCCATCTGTATGGGTCGAGAAGGTACACGCTAGTCTACTCTGGTATATCGATGCCCTGTCTCGATACACCCACGACTAGGGACTTTGAAGGATGTACTTATGGACTACCATGTCCCCACTAGTATGATCCGCATCATAGTCCAGGTAGTCAAGTACAGATCCTAAGGGCTTTACCAACATGTAAAAGAGAGACAATCAGTATACACGTTAAGGTAAAGTTCAACCAGAGAGCATACTATCATGTCGAGCAAGAAAGTCCTTCCTATATACGTCCCAGCATCCGCTACAATATACATCCTATGTACAGTAATGGCCTCTAGGGCATACATATAACTAACAATCTCCCACTTGCACTAGGGCCATCTGATAGCAGTGGTTGTAGTATCTCATACTCAACCATCCCATAAAAGTCTATCTCTGGGAACAGGCCTTTGTGAGTGGATCCGCTGTGTTGTCCTCTGAGTCTACTCTCCAAACCTCGATCACCCTGGAGATCAATCATCTCCATGATCAAGTGATACTGCCTTAGAATATGTCTGGATCACTGATGGGACGGGCGTTCCTTGGCATAAGCCACAACTCCATTGTCACACAATGGTAGGAACGTAGTTCATCTTATGAACCAATATACACCCAAACAGCCTCTTTGGTAGCATCTTAAGTAGCGATGTATCGTGCCTTTATCGTCTAGTATGTCACGGTATCTAGCTTGGAACTCTTCCAACATACCATCCCTTTACTGAGGGTAAAGACAATGCCTGTGACTGACATTCAGTCGTCTTTATCACCCTGGAACCCTTCCAGTGATTCTCCCCAGGATCGATTGATACCACCTCACTACAACTAGTGAGAATCCTAACATCCAATTAAATCTATCTCATAGATCCAAAATCCAGGAGTTAGTAGGTATCATTATGATCCTATATGGAGAATCCTTGTGATAACCGGAGATTGATCGAGCGTAGCATAGGAAACTCCTTCCCTATCAAGAGTATGTCATCCACGTACTCTACGAGGATCACCACCATACTCCCTACTACCTTTTTGTATATACAAGGTTCATCTACCATTTTGATGATGTCAAACTCTTTGACCGCTTCATCAAAACAGATATTCCAACTCCACGATGCCTGCTTTATCCTATAAAGCATCTTGCACACGTTTCCGCTGCTCCCACTGTCTACGAAGCCCTCTGGCTGTGTACTTATAGACGCTCTCTTCTAAATCATCATTTAGAAAAGCAGTCAAGACACCCAACCACCAGATATCGCAGTCATGGTATGTAGCCATGGCAAGTAGGATCTGGATGGACTTAAGCATAGTCACTTGAAAAGGTTTCATCATGATCCACACCTGGTCAATGATGCAAACCCTTAACAAGTCTAGCTTTGAAAGTCTCAACTTTTCCATGTACACCAAGTAATCTTCTCAAGATATACTTGCTCCTGATGGGGATTTAACCCTTCAGATATAGCAACCAAAGTCCATACTTTGTTGGTCTATAAGGATTCCATCTCAGATCACTAAGCATCCAGCCATTCTTACAGAGTCTTACCCCTGATGGCCAGCTCGAAGCTAGTTGGGTCATCATCTCATGATGCAATCCTCGCTCCCACTGTCATAGAGAAACCTATGTATCTCTCAGGTGGGTGAGAAAACCCTACTAGATCGGCGGAGAGGCTGAGGTTCGTTGGTCTCTACTGAATCCTTTGGTTTTATCAAATCATCTGCTGCAGTTTGTATAGCTGGAACCTTTCCAGTTCTACATTACAGACCTTGCCTCGAGCTTGTCCGAATTTTGTTTTTAGACATAGGCCGGACAACTCCAAATCTTAACTAGCTTAAGACATGGGCTCTTCCCTTTCCATATCACATATGAAGCGGTAGGCAACTGATTTGATTGGAACCCTATTCAATAGGTATGCAACTTCGTAAGTGCATAACTCCCTTAAGGAAAATAGGAAACTCAGTAGTACTCATCATAGAGCACACCATATCATATAGGGTGTGATTGCTCCGCCCCGATATACCATCGTGCTATGGTGTATACAGAGGAGTAATGCTGAGAGAGAATCTCATTCTCCTTTAGAATAGTCCAGGATTTTCGTGCTCAAGTATTCTCCTCCTTGATCTCATCAAAGGACATAATACTTTTACCCGTATTCTGGTTCTCTACTTCTAACTTATATTCTGTGAATATCTCAAAAGGTTCGGACTTGTGTTTCAACAGGAACATATGTCTGAATCTTGAGAGATCATCAGAGAACGTAATGAAGTATAAAGAACCAGTCCTGGCATGTGTAGACAGGAGACCTTACATACATCATCATGTATCAGTCCCAAGAGTTTACTAACTCTTTCTCTGTTTCCAGTAAACGGAGCTATGGTCATCTTATCTTTGTGACATGACTGGCGAGTTTCACAAGATGTAAATTCAAACTGATTTAAATATGCATCTTTATGTAACTTCAGCCAGTCGGGTCGCATTGATATGACCTAGTCTACAATACCTCAAGAAGGATTCATTCATTTCTGAACTCTTCCTCTTGTGTGTGTTCCATATACTAAGAACTGTAGTTTGATTTAGAACATCAATGCTTTTAGATAACGTGCCTGAACCGATCAACTTTTGATATAGGAAATGTTCAAAACATTATCCAACAATACAAAATTATATCATTTCTTTACTAACAAAGAGAGTGATATGATTTGGTATATCAGGTTCGGTATCTAATAACATTCGTTCAGAATCAATGTATTTGTAATACAGGGTGACAGTGACCACAGACTTGGCTGCAACACTTTCCCCGATTTCTGCCTCATGAAACTTATCACCCGTTCTCAGTTCTTTACCTATCTGTAGCCCATATAACATAGTACATATGCGGGATCCTGATCCGGTATCACATACACATGACGTAAAGAATAGAGAAACAGTTCTGTATAAAGAACACACCCGAAGATGATGCATCAGCATGCACTCTCTTCGTTTGGGCGGCACGGGAAATCTGGTATTCCCCAATTTCCTGCTCTGTCTTATAACAATTATAAGTTGGAGCGGGACCAACGTTCCCCAGCTCAGTATAACAAGCGGGTTCGGTCAATATTCCGTATTATTATCTTGATTAAGGCGTGATATGGTCGCTACCTGGAGAGAGAGAGAAGAAAACACTCAGCGTGCGCTCTTGCAAGAATAGATTGGTTATTATTTTATCTAATCAGGATGGCTCCCACTGCTTTTTATCAAATCTTCCTTCAAACCCTAAAAGGAAAGACTAGCCGGGATTAATTACACACTACAAGTTCGCCAATCTTTCAGCCAGGCTAGTGTCGGTACTTTGAGGGAGGTCCCCCGTGCTTTCGCACGAACCTAATTAATGTAAACCTCGTTTTCCCAGAGGCGTAACCTCGTTGACACCTTTCTAGACACCTACTTGATCGGCTAATTGTAATGTATAAAACTCTCCCAGGAGTAACTCTTACTCGCAGCGGGTATCGGGATCCAACTATCTCATAGAAGGTATGCAATCTCATTGCAAATTTCAACACTTGAAATTGCCGATAATATTTTGCCCCTAACCTCCTATGACCTTGACAAAGGCCAACAAACCATAGGATGCTAGTCAAGTTCAACCCGTCATTTCCTGATTGAATTAAACCCACCCGCACGGCCCTTAACAAAGGCCAACAAGGTCGCACGACTACCCTAACTCAATCTGCATCATATGCATAAGCAGATAAGCACCAGTTAGCTACCGCACACTGCGCCTTGACAAAGGCCAACAAACGCAGCACGAATACTAACTACTACTTATCTGAAATGACGGAGGGCTACGACAGGTTTTTTTTGAAAACCTATTGCGTAATGAACTTGATATCGTTGTAGAATCAAATGATTTTGAAATGGAGTGTTTTTGAGGCTTTTCTAGTTTTGCTAAAGGAGTCACTCCCGGTGAAGGGATCGTCGGTCCTTTCCTCGTCGAATGAGGTGCGGGATATATCATATATATCACTGTACAAAGCAAAAACACTTAAAAGCAATCAAAAGTCAAACCGAGTGTGTAGCATCTGCCAGTTATTGCTAAAGGAGTCACTCCCGGTGAAGGGATCTCGGTCCTTTCCTTATCGAATAAGGTGCAGGATATATCATATATACCGCTGTGCAAAGAAAGAACTGTAGCTACCTGTTTTATTCTGAAATTCGATTCTACAACATCTTAGGTTTCTTTTAATTCATTAATCACATTAATGAAGTCCCATCATTTAATTACCTAAACATCACAGATAAATACGACGTACACTTATGCCATCCGCATTCGCCTCGATGTCCCCTCGTGCACCGTTAGGTTAGGTAACTAACGGCAGAGCGGGGAAGGGCTAGCGCGGGTGTAAAACATAAGTAACGTCTATATAATATATCATATATACTATATACTGTATCTATCACAGAACATCATATGATCACATCACAGATATCGCAGCAGAAGAAACATATGAAATATTGGATATACTAGGACGTCCGTGTTTTCAATACGAGCCAGTATAAAACACGGATTCCACGGTCGTGATGAATAGCCAAACCCACACCCCTAGACCCCTACGAGAGCGGCAAGCAACCCTACCAATTCTAGAGTTAGGAGACCCGGACTCGACTCCTCGAGTCGGTCTCCCAATGGACTCCAGAACCCGGTTACTTGTGCCCTCCTCCTTGGGTCTATCCTAGTGCGGAAAAGTAAATAATATACAAAGGTGACAACTTCCGCAACCTGGAAGCGCCCCAATAAAAGAATATTACATACAAGTTTTTACATGAATGAAAATGAAAAAACACTCATCTCACATAAAAAACCCCGGCTATTCAAACACGACGATCCAATATAACATATCCAGCAACACATAACATCACATGTCATCAACGTAAGTAAATATGCCCATCCCAATTGTCGTTGACATATAGCAACGAAACCGGCGATATCACATATTACACTTACGGTCACAGAAAAGAAAGCGTAAAACTACAACAGTTGGAATCCGCAATCACCTCAGACATCGCATGCCTGACCAAATGAATTTCTTAGACATCGCATGCCTAACAATTATAAACCCCGCATTTTAGTCTCATTATCGAAAACACTTTCCAATATCAAGTCGGGCAATTCAACAAGATTCCCGACATCCTGATCGAATGCTCGTCGCAAACTTCAGTAGGCGGCCGCACCCCCAATACCGGCGACGAAGTGCACCAAGGCGGAACACCACTACCGCGAGCACCCGAACGGATGCTTTCGGCGACGGGGTTCTCCTACGGTCACTTGGTCGGGGCTATGGAGTGAGGCTGTCTATTAAGTTTACCCGGGTAGTATCCGCGTACGCTACGTGATTGCGACGGACTTTTGATCACATCAAAATTCCGTGGCAACCGATCAAGTGAGACTAAAGTGCTATGTTTATAACATTCATTTAGTTATCTCATAACTTTTGTGAATTCCAATTATTGTATCACATTCCAGACAATTAGAAAATGTTAAACTTTCCGATTGAACATTCAAACACCCAAGTTTTCCCGATACAGATCAACACATGAAATAAGTCTAACAACATTCAGTTCGTGCCTCAGTACCGACGGTCCAGCCGTAGAAGGGTCAAGCCAACGCCTCACATGTGGCACGTCGTACTGCCCCAAACCCGAAGGTTCAAAGGGCAGTTCAAGACGGTCACATAATCGAGTTAAGGTTTGTTGTCTTCTAGAGGGTCCATCGAGTTACTTGCACTACTTAGAACGTCGTTAAACTACGGAAAAATCCAACACTTGGAAATTTCCCGAAAGGGGAAAAATTGGGTATTTATATCCGGTCGAACTTTTTAACATATTCTAAAATTTATCCGGAAAGCCACACAGACAAAATTTGATACTCCGATCGAAACACCGAATCCCCAAAAACGATGCAAAAATTATTTCATGAACAGTAATTTTCGCGGCGGATCCGAGGCAGAAGCATGGCTTCTGCGGCGGATCAGCGGCCCCTTGATGATGTCAGCCCTGTTCCTTTGCACAGTAATTCCTAGTTCAAAGAGCTGAGTTTTCTGGGAATTTTTAATATTTATTCAAGAGTTGAATTTTCTGCCCACTGTGCTTTGATTTCCATCTTACCACGTCCAAGAGGGCGTGCAAAACGGTGGTTTTTGGGTATAGTCCCGAGTCACATGGAGGCAATGAGCGATAGGAGGGGATTCGTCTCTCCCGGTATAGGGGGTTGATGTTGCGCTGTGTTCGATTGGCTATAACAGGAAATCCCTGGCCAGGGTTGTTGAGATTTACTGGTAAGTGTTACCAGTAGTTTCTCGAATTGTTATAGACCTCATATCGACACGACTTATCGAGCTATTGGGGTCTGACGTTTACCACCCCTAGGCGAGATATGCGACATATCAGACGATCAGACCGGACTGTACGGTAGTGTTACTGGTTGGATTCACTGGAGTGTGAGCGGGCTTGCTCGTCGATCTTCAGATCGCTCAATACCCGGGTGGCCGTTATGTTTAGCAGACCGCTTGCGGCTTGTGGATGCTTGATATGATCATCATTTGTTGCCGGCGTATTGACGAGTCTTTAGAGTCCTACACAGAGATTTCCTGGCTCAAGAGAAACGAAATAGGAGCGCATATGAGATATGTGCGGGACCGAGAATAATACCAGTATGTGATACTGTATTCGATTCTCGCGATGTGACATTGATCAGTTATATGCGATATAGCCGGGTTATCGGATCAAGTGTTGATTCGATAAGTTGTTACTAATGATACTAGTCGGTTATATGCGATATGACCGGATCATTAAATCAAGTGTTAATTTAATGATTTAATGCATAATTATATATTTGATATATTACTTTGCATTAACTAGTATCGGTTCACTTTAAATGGATTTTCTCGCTCGGGTGTGCACATTGTATATTCGATATAGTTTTGTGCACTTGCTTGTATCATGTTTGATGATACATGCCTTATGATTAAGTGTTAAGAATTAAACTATAGTTAAGTGGGTGATTAGGGTTTTTGATTTCATTTTATTCATTTATCTTTTTGGAAAAAGAAAAGGCAAAATGAGGAAAATGGTTGCTTTCTTTTGTTCATTCATGAACCTTCATGAAGACTTTGACTTTTTGACCATTTTGTCTCATGCTTAACCCTAACCACTCACTTAAACCTTAGTTAACTCTCTACATCTAACCATGGTTCAATATATGATAAGGATTGATTTTTCTTTTCAATGATAATATTCTTATCATATATTTTTAGCTTCTTCTTCTTCTTCCTTCAAGTGAAGAAAAGTTTGACCATCAATGGCAACTTGATGAAATGAGTGAGAAATCCAATTCTAAAGTCTACCCACTTCTTATTTCTTCATCCTCTACCTCTTGCCAAGTAGTAGAGTGTGTTTCCTTCACAAGTTTTCATGGCAAGGTGAAGGCGGAGCTTGATTTAGCGATGCCTCGACGTAGATCATCTTCGGCATGGACATCGACGACCTAGCTCGCTTATTCTTCGACGAAGCCGACGCTGGAGTCCGGATTCTTTTGGGACAGCGGAGGGGACTTCGTTGCGGAGCTATGGAGGTGGAGCACCGGATCTACAAAGGTTGTATTTCCGTATCTCTTAGTTAATTGTTAACTAGTTATCTTTTCGCCTAGTTTTCTAGCAAACGATCCGTAGTCGGGTCTCTCGGCACCTAGAATTTTTGAAATTGGCATGGTTGATGCCTTGTGAGACCTCACTAGAGTGCCTAGGAACCCTACATAATTTGAAAGAACCAAAGGATTCGATAGTTACCAACGAACCTCAGCCTCTCCGCCGATCTAGTAGGGTTCCTCACCCACCTGAGAGATACTTCGGTTTCTCGATGACAGTGGGAGCGAGGATTGCATAATGAGATGATGACCCAACTAGCTTCGAGCTGGCCATCGAGAGTAAGACTCTGTAAGAATGGCTGGATGTTTAGCGATCTGAGATGGAATCCATGTACATCAACAAAGTATGGACTTTGGTTGCAATATCTGAAGGGTTAAATCCCCATCAGGAGCAAGTATATCTTGAGAAGATTACTTGGTGTAGATGGAAAAGTTGAGACTTTCAAAGCTAGACTTGTTAAAGCTTTTCGTCATCGACCAGGCGTGGATTATGATGAAACCTTTTCAAGTGACTATGCTTAAGTCCATCCAGATCCTACTTGTCACAGCTACATACCATGACTACGATATCTGGTGGTTGGGTGTCATGACTGCTTTTCTAAATGATGATTTGGAAGAAAGCGTCTATAAGTACACAGCCAGAGGGCTTCGTAAACAGTGGGAGCAGCGGAAACGTGTGCAAGATGCTTTATATAGGATAAAGCAGGCATCGCGGAGTTGGAACATCTGTTTTGATGAATTAGTCAAAGAAGTTGACATCATCAAAATGATAGATAAACCTTGTATAAACAAAAAGGTAGTAGGGAGTATGGTGGCGATCCTCGTAGAGTACGTGGATGACATACTCTTGATAGGGAAGAAGTTTCCTATGCTACGCTCGATCAATCTCCGTTTATCACAATGATTCTCCATATAGGATCTTAAAGATATCTACTAACTCCTGGATTTTGGATCTATGAGATAGATCTAAATGGATGTTAGGATTCTCACTTGTCGAAATGAGATGGTATCACATAATCCTGGGGAGAATCACTGGAAGTGTTCTAGGGTGATAAAGACGACTGAATGTCAGTCGCAGGCATTGTCTTTACCCTCAGTAAAGGGACGGTATGTTGGAAGAGTTCCAAGCTAGATACCGTGACATACTAGACGATAAAGGCAGGATACATCGCTACTTAAGATGCTACCAAAGAGGCTGTTTGGATGTATATTAGTTCATGAGATGAACTATGTTCCTACCATTGTGTGACAATGGAGTTGTGGCTTATGCCAAGGAACGCCGGTCCCATCAGTGATCCAGACATATTCTAAGGCAGTATCACTTGATCATGGAGATGGATGATCTCCAGGGAGATCGAGGTTAGGAGAGTAGATTCAGAGGACAACACAGCGGATCCACTCACAAAGGCCTGTTCCCAGAGAGAGATTTTTATGGGATGGTTGAGTATGAGATACTACAACCACTGCTATCAGATGGCCCTAGTGCAAGTGGGAGATTGTTAGTTATATGTATGCCCTAGAGGCTATTACTGTACATAGGATGTATATAGTAGTGGATGTTGGGACGTATATAGGGAGGACTTTCTTGCTCGACATGAAAGTATGCTATCTGGTTGAACTTTACCTTAACGTGTATACTGATTGTCTCTCTGTTACATGTTGGTAAAGCCCTTAGGATCTGTACTTGACTACCTGGACTATGATGCGGATCATACTAGTGGGGACTTGGTAGTCCATAAGTACATCCTTCAAAGTCCCTAGTCGAGGGTGTATCGAGACGGGGCATCGATATACCACAGTAGACTAGCGTATACCTTCTCGACCCATAGAGATGGGCAATGGATGATCCCATATCCATCGGTGTTTGACATCGGAGATCATATACGGGTGCTCAGTGGAGACTGGGTACACTGGACGGACTCGCCGAGAACTCCCAGATGGTATTATACCTCACGTCAGATGGCAGTTCTCTGGTGACACTGGTACAGAGTAGTCTGTTGACCCGAGATCGTCATAGAGTCTTGTGTGGTTCCCACTGTACTTTGATTTCCATCTTACCACGTCCAAGAGGGCGTGCAAAACGGTGGTTTTTGGGTACAGTCCCGAGTCACATGGAGGCAATGAGCGATAGGAGGGGATTCGTCTCTCCCGGTATAGGGGGTTGATGTTGCGCTGTGTTCGATTGGCTATAACAGGAAATCCCTGGCCAGGGTTGCTGAGATTTACTGGTAAGTGTTACCAGTAGTTTCTCGTTCAGTTATAGACCTCATATCGACACGACTTATCGAGCTATTGGGGTCTGACGTTTACCACCCCTAGGCGAGATATGCGACATATTAGACGATCAGACCGGACTGTACGGTAGTGTTACTGGTCGGATTCGCAGGAGTGTGAGCGGGCTTGCTCGTCGATCTTCTGATCGCTCAATACCCGGGTGGCCGTTACGTTTAGCAGACCGCTTGCGGCTTGTGGGTGTTTGATATGATCATCGCCTGCTGCCGGCGTATTGACGAGTCTTTAGAGTCCTACACAGAGGTTTCCTGGCTCAAGCGAAACGAAATAGGAGCGCATATGAGATATGTGCGGGACCGAGAATAATGCGTGTATGTGATACCGTATTCCATTCTCGCGATGAATGTATCGATTAGGTTATATGCGATATACCCTAGTTATCGAATCAAAGGTTGATTCGATAAGCCGATACATAGGATACTGGTCGGTTATATGCGATATGACCGGATCGTTAAATCAAGTGTTGATTTAATGATTTAATGTATAATTATATATTTGATATATTACTTTGCATTAACTAGTATTGGTTCACTTTAAATGGATTTTCTCACTCGGATGTGCGCATTACATATGCGATATGATTTTGTGCACTTGATTGTATCATGTTTGATGATACATGTTAACTTGGTTTTGTGTGAAGATTAAACCATGGTTGTGAGAGTGATTAGGGTTTTGTTTATTCTCCCATTATTTATTTATTCATTTATTTGTTTATTCTTTTTGGAAAATATATGGCATGAATATAAAATGGTGGCTTGATTTGTATTGTAGTTGAATCTTCATGAAGGTTTGACTTTGTAACCACTTTGTCTTCATGCTTAACCCTAACCATTTAATCAAACCATGGTCTACTCTCTACACTTAACTAAGGTTAGGCGATGATAAGTATTCTTATTATTTTCTTTTAGAAAATAACTTATGATAACTTTCTCCTTCTTCTTCTTCATTTCTTCAAGTGAAGAAAGCTTGCCTCCATCAATGGCAAGTGATGAAAAAGAGTGAGAAATCCAAATCTAAAGTCTACCCACTTCCTATTTCTTCATCCTCTACCTCTTGCCAAGTAGTAGAGTGTGTTTCCTTCACAAGTTTTTAGGGCTTGGTGAAGGTGGAGCTTGATTTAGCGATGCCTCGACGTAGATCATCTTCGGCATGGACATCGACGACCTAGCTCGCTTTTTCTCCGACGAAGCCGACTCTAGAGCCCGGATTCCTTTTGGACAGCGGAGACAACTTTGTTGCGGAGCTATGGAGGTGGAGCACCGGATCTACAAAGGTTGTATTTCCGATATCCCATTAGTTAAGTTGTTAACTAGATTGCTTTTTTCGCCTAGAAATCTAGCAAACGATCCATAGTCGGGTCTCTCGGCACCCGTAAAATTTTATAATGGCATGTTCGATGCCTTGTGAGACCTCATTAGGGTGCCTAGGAACCCTACAGTGGTATCAGAGCATTTTGTATTGGGGTTTCGGGTTCGTTCGGACTTCAAATTCCGTCTAGACTTTTTAACATATTCTAATATTTATCCGGAAAGCCACACAGACAAAATTTGATACTCCGATCGAAACACCGAATCCCCAAAACAACTCCAGAAAATTCAACTCTTGAATAAAATATAAAAATTTCCAGAAGACTCAGCACTCTGAGACAAGAATTACTGTGCTATCCACGTGGTGTAAATCTACAGTGTGGCCGCGGAAGCGCCGCTAGTGCTATGGCGAAGTCTAGACGCGATTGATACCATCGCTAAGTCTAGACGAAGTTAGTGAACCGATACTAGTTAATGCAAGAGACGGAAAAGTTAGGAGACCCGGACTCGACTCCTCGAGTTGGTCTCCCTCTGAACCAATATACACCCAAACAGCCTCTTTGGTAGCATCTTTAGTAGCGATGTATCCTGCCTTTATCGTCTAGTATGCCACGGTATCTAGCTTGGAACTCTTCCAACATACCGTCCCTTTACTGAGGGTAAAGACAATGCCTGCGACTGACATTCAGTCGTCTTTATCACCCTGGAACCCTTTCAGTGATTCTCCCCAGGATCAATTGATACCATCTTACTACAACTAGTGAGAATCCTAACATCCAATTAAATCTATCTCATAGATCCAAAACTCAGGATTTAGGAGGTATCATTTTGATCCTATATGGAGAATCATAGTGATAAGCGGAGATTGATCGAGCGTAGCATAGGAAACTCCTTCCCTATCAAGAGTATGTCACCCACGTACTCTACGAGGATCGTTACCATACTCCCTACTACCTTTTTGTTTATACAAGGTTCATTTACCATTTTGATGATGTCAAACTCTTTGACTACTTCATCAAAATAGACGTTCCAACTCCGCGATGCCTGCTTTATCCTATAAAGCATCTTGCACACGTTTACGCTGCTCCCACTGTCTACGAAGCCCTCTGGCTGTGTACTTATAGACGCCCTCTTCTAAAACATCATTTAGAAAAGCAGTCAAGACACCCAACCACCAGAGATCATAGTCATGGTACGTAGCCATGGCAAGTAGGATCTGGATGGACTTAAGCATAGTTCTCTAGAAAAAGTTTCATCATGATCCACACCTGGTCAATGATGCAAACCTTTAACAAGTCTAGCTTTGAAAGTCTCAACTTTTCCATGTACACCAAGTAATCTTCTCAAGATATACTTGCTCCTGATGGGGATTCAACCCTTCAGATATAGCAACCAAAGTCCA
Organism: Agapanthus africanus; assembly: GCA_030015575.1. Taxonomy (NCBI): domain Eukaryota; kingdom Viridiplantae; phylum Streptophyta; class Magnoliopsida; order Asparagales; family Amaryllidaceae; genus Agapanthus; species Agapanthus africanus. The sequence continues at coordinate 217,827,450 of CM057340.1, forward strand.
TACTTTGTTGGTGTATAAGGATTCCATCTCAGATCACTAAGCATCCAGCCATTCTTACAGAGTCTTACTCCTGATGGCCAGCTCGAAACTAGTTGGGTCATCATCTCATGATGTAATCCTCGCTCCCACTGTCATAGAGAAACCAAAGTATCTCTCAGGTGGGTGAGGAACCCTACTAGATCGGCGGAGAGGCTGAGGTTCGTTGGTATCTACTGAATCCTTTGGTTCTATCAAATCATCTGCTGTAGTTTGTATAGCTGGAACCTTTCCAGTTCTACATAACTAACCTTGCCTCGAGCTTGTCCGGATTTTGCTTTTAGACAAAGGCTGGACAACCCCAAATCTTAACTAGCTTAAGACATGGGCTCTTCCCTTTCCATATCACATATGAAGTGGTAGGCATCTGATTTGATTCGAACCCTATTCAATAGGTATGCAGCTTCATAAGTGCATAACTCCCTTAAGGAAATAGGTGACTCAGTAGTACTCATCATAGAGCACACCATACCAAATCAGGGTTGCTTGCCGCTCTCGTAGGGATCTAGGGGTGTGGGTTTGGCTATTCATCATGACCGTAGAATCCGTGTTTTATACTGGCTCGTATTGAAAACACGGACGTCCTAGTATATCCAATATTTCATATGTTTCTTCTGCTGCGATATCTGTGATGTGATCATGTGATGTTCTGTGATAGATACAGTATATAGTATATATGATATATTATATAGACGTTACTTATGTTTTACACCCGCGCTAGCCCTGCCCTGCTCTGCCGTTAGTTACCTAACCTAACGGTGCACGAGGGGACATCGAGGCGAATGTGGATGGCATAAGTGTACGTCGTATTTATCTGTGATGTTTAGGTACTTAAATGATGGGACTTCATTAATGAGATTAATGAAATAAAAGAAACCTAAGATGTTGTAGAATTGGACGGGCTAGGTCGTCGATGTCCATGCCGAAGATGATCTACGTCGAGGCATCGCTAAATCAAGCTCCACCTTCACCAAGCCCTAAAAACTTGTGAAGGAAACACACTCTACTACTTGGCAAGAGGTAGAGGATGAAGAAATAGGAAGTGGGTAGACTTTAGAATTGGATTTCACACTCTTTATCATCAATCACCATTGATGACCTCAAGGTTTTCTTCTTGAGTTCAAGGAAGAAGAAGAAGAAATGTTATAAGACAGGTATATCATCTCTGATGTCAAACATATCATAATAATGAGATTAATGAAGTGCTAGATTTAGCGATGGTATCAATCATGCCATCTACATATTATATATTGGTATATATATATTAGTAAATGTTGTATATGTTTTGCATCTGCGCTAGTCCAGTCCCCGCTCTATCGTTAGTTAGCTAACCTAACGGGTAATGACGGGACCCAGTGGCGAATGCGGATGGCATATTCGTACATCAGTATATTTTCGTTCTTTGTGGTGTGATCAATTGATGGGACTGCGTTGATTCGGATCAATGCAAGTTAAAAACAAACCTAATCTGATGTTGTTGGAACAATTTTCAAAAAGCTGTTATTGCAAGGGTGTTCACTTTTGTTTTGCACAGTGATATTCGGTTATGAATATCCAGCACCTTAGTCGACGAGGCAAGGGCCGAGATCCCTTCACCGGGAGTGACCCCTTAGACAGATGTTTGCGTCAGGGCAATAACTTCACTATAGCCGATTACTTTTGCTTTGCATCGTGGTATTCAGTTGGAATATCCTGCACCTCATTCTAAGGGGAAAGAGCTGAGATCCCTTCACCGGGAGTGACCTCTTTAGCAATGGTTTTCGTCACTATATTTTTAAAAGCTATCCGGTTCCTTCAACGATATCAAGTTCATTACGTTAAAGGTTTTCGCCAGAAACCATTCGTAGCCCTCCGTCGTTTCAGATGGGTAGCACGTAGTATTCATGCTATGTTTGTTGACCTTCGTCAAGGCATATTGAATGGTAGCTTCTTGTTACCTTTCTGCTGCATAGATAGATGCGTTGGTTTGGGACCGTCGTATAGCCTTGTTGACCTTCGTCAAGGGCTTGTACGGGTGGGTTCAAATTAACCTGGACAATGACGGGTAGAACTTGACATGTGACTTACGATTTGTTGACCTTCGTCAAGGTCATAAGAGCATGGGGCAGAAATCACATCGGGAGTTTCAAAAGAAACTGAAACTTGCCAGATATGCGCATACCTTCTGGAGTGTGATGACGTGAGAGGATTCCGTCACGTTGTCATGCGATGATAGTTGGATTCCGATTCCCACTGATGAGTTGGTTTACTCCTCGGGTGATCCCGACTAATTCTTCTTTCAGGTTTGGAGGAGAATTTGACGGTACAGTGGGAGGTTTCCAGATTAGATAAATTGGTAACCATTCTTATCTAGGTTAGAGTTCACGCTGAGTGTTTCTTTTCTTTCTATCTTTGGCAGCGACCATTGACCCAACCCTAAGATTATGACTAAGTGACCAAGTTGACCGAACCTTCTTAAACACTGGCTTTTGGATTGTCAGAGTTGCAAACCTCGTTGCCACTCCTACTTTTACTCTTCTCTCCAGGACACCCTGTATTACTACGAACGTCCACTTCCATTGGACAAAACCATCGTATGGTTAGATACGAACTCGAAGGAATTTATTCGAGGATGGTTTCCGGTTCTGAAGAAAACGAATAGGACTATTCAGTTGTCTTGTCCTTTTACCTTCTCTCTCAGATTGCGAGTACTCCTTGGCTTAGGAGATAGTACACCTATTACGCAAATTGGATAGTCTTCTTCCAAACCTTAGGCTGGTGCCGACAGGTGGGGAATGAAGAAAACTAATTAGCATAACGATGGTGTACAGAAGGTATTATGTTAAGACAAAGCAAGGGATTAGTAAGAGGGCAAAGTAAATTGCGACTGATATTCACGACAAAACTAGGTATTTCATTACCACTCCCACTTCACCTTTGTATTTCTCCAGGACACTCCGTATCACTACGAAGATCCATAGTTTATAGGATACTCCATCGTATGGTTATATACGAACTCGAAAGGAACTTGTTCCAGTTCGGGGATGGATTCTGGTTCGGGAAAAATAGGAACAAGGTTTATTCGGTTGTCTTTTATCTTCACCTTCTCTCGCATTGCGAGCACTCGTAGGATTAGGACAGTACACCCATTATGCTTATTGGATAGTCTTCTTCCAAACCATAGGCTGGTGCCGAACGGTAGGGAAGGAAGAAAACCATTTGGCCTAAGGGGTGTGCAGAAGGTAATGACTAAAGACATATAAAGGGATTTGGAGAGGTGGCAAAGAATTATACGGTTACAGTCATGAATCTGGAAGAGGCATTACTAGGAATACCGGGATGCCCCATCGAAACATTTCAATGTTTCAGTTTCACCGTGTACTGTTAAAGGAAAACTGATTTCCCGATTAGACACTTACTCCAGGGTATGTATTTACCAGGTATGATTCTCACATCTGTATGGTTTTATAGATGATGAGTGGGAGTAAGCTATTGGGAATTGGGTGATCATCCTCATTATATTGGGATTCATTGTAATCGGTGATATTTGAGGAAATCACCTGGGCTGTTTGCCGGTCGGCAAATATTTGGTTTTGAATATCCGCTGTTATGCACCAATTTCAAATCGATATATCTTTACGTCTATTTTCATAGAGTGAGATATACTTTTTGAAATTATGTCGATGACATTTACCTATATCAATGAATGGTTAGGTAAGGAGCATTAAACAGCGGTGTAATTCTTCTTAACCATAAGTACAGTTTTCAACCTACGACACACAGTGAATGAGTTATCAGACTCAAGGGACTTATACAGAGTATTGTATGTTGTCCAGGGTCCATCAGGACAGAGGGGTTGGTCCTCGTACTATATTCGGTTTACTTATGACTTTTCTAGTTTTTAGACAGGTGTTTCGTGGAAACACAGGGTCCGAATTTTGAGAAGTTATAGGTATTTGAATAAAGTAGAGAACCAGGTGTTGCAAGTATCGGGATTCTTCAAGTTGATCGAAGATGTAGATACTTGTGTATGGTATTCAGTTGATAGTGATGGTTAAGAGAACTTGCTTCTCTTTCAGGTTACTCATAATTGGAAGCATTCCAAAGTTGAGTAACGCTGATCGGCCTCTTTCCATTTAGTTGACAAGCACTGGAGACAGCTGCATGATTTGAATTTGGTTCAATTAAATCAGCGCCTCTGGTTCTATATTGGATATAGAACAGTTCATATCTTAACGATGTTAAGGTACGGGGAGTTGTCCGGGTTATGATTAAAACCAGACACTGGACAACTCGAGGCACGTTTCTGTAATGGCTGTTTGTGGGTTGACCCAGGCTATGACGAGGGTTGACTTTCTACCATCTGGCAGATCAATAGAAATATTGTTCTAGAGTCGCCACAGTTTTATTAAAAATGGATTTTTTCAGAAAACAGTAGTGGGAGTATGGTAGAACTGGAAGTGATTCCAGAACCGCAAACGATTACTGAAGATTTGATAAGGAACCTAAAGATTCAATCTGGATTGACATTCCATTGGCCACTCCGCAGATAAGGTGGGTAACTTCAGGCACCCGAGAGGTACTCCGGTAGCTTCAAGGACGGTGACAGGGAAGTTCTTGTTTGCCCACACTTACCATTGCTGTTGTTCCAGACTGTGAGACCCGGCAGGAGGATGAGTATAGCGCGTTCTAAACTAGCTTCAGAAGTGTACGTGTATATGACTCTACCAGAGGGTTGTCGTAGTCAGTGGGAGCAGCGGAAGCATTGCTGGACAGGTAGCTTATGTCTATTTATAGACTAAAGCAGATGTAGCGGAGATAGATCATCAATTTCTGATGTGACAGTCATAGTTTTGACTTCATCAGAATAGGGGATGGATATGTTGAGAAGGTAGTAGGGTGTGATGTCCCTATACTATGATCGGTTATACTTTGGTCGTCACACAGTGGTTTCTCCACATGGGACTTGGATATTATATCAGACATACTGGTTACATGATCTATGGTTTTAGATCTAGATTTGGGTGGTTTCCCAATCTGGATACTTAGACAGCATTCTAAGAGTATTTAGAATGGACGACTCCTGGTACGGTAGTGTACCTGCAGGTAATGGAGTCACCCTCTCTAACGGTGTCTTATAGACTAAAGGGGAGAGGGATGTGCATGATTGGCAGATCACTTGCTCAGGCAATTGAGTCAATCATGAGATGTCAAGTACCACACCAGATGTTGTTCTTGCACTAGATGCAATAAGTTGACATTGATCCAATCCTGGAAAAACAGTCGGAAGCAGTTTTAGAACATAAGTGGATGTTCTAGGGATATGATAACGACAGCCTCATGCGGGAGACAGTTATCATTCCAGGCTTCCAAGGTGACCTAGACGACAAGGAGGTTGTCAGAGTTATAGTTTTTCCTTCTGACGGGGGGCATATTTTGGACAGGTTGTCCAAGGAAATACCGAGGGAGGCATGGCGCAGGATACTGATTAAGTTCAGTTGACGATACAGTCTAAGAAGTTTGGATTTGGAGTTCAATTATGAGCTAGGTCCCATCAGACATCCAAACACATTCTAAGACAGGTATTGCTCATTTCGGGAGATGGGTTTCTCCGCGAACTTGAGATATAGAGAGACATAGAAAGAAGCATCAAAGCGGATCCACTCACTGAGGCTATTCCTCGAACGCAATAGTTTCACAAACTAGCTTTGTGAGACTGACTAGTAGAGGAGTTGGGTGTTCGGTATCACACGGGCTGTGAGTATGCGAGATCGCAATAATTAGCCTTGAGTGCAAGTGGGAGATTGTTGGAGATAGTGCCCTCAGAGTCAATTATTTGACCACAGGCACGTGATTGCAATGATTGAGGGTGGACCTATCCCAGTAGGACAGTCTTACTCGAGATGATAATATGCTATCTGGTTTATCTTTATCATCGTGTACTTATTTAGGTGACCTCACATGTCGCTATTACACGTTCATAGAGCCCCTAGGATTCCTTCTTGACCACCAGCAGTATGAGAGCGATCATATAAGTGGGAGCTGGGGTCTATAAGCACATCCTTAAAAGGTCCCTAGTCGTGGGAGTTTCGAGACAGGGCATCGATACTCCAGAGTAGACTAGTGTATACAGTCGAGACCCCGACGAGGGGCGGTGGCCGGTCTCACAAGCCACTGGTGTCTGTTGGTTCACCTAAGATGTATACAGGTACTTATTGGGTTACGAGTACACCGGACAGGACTCGCCGGGAACATGCTAGTTGGTCTTATACCTAACGTCAGATAGCAGTTCCCTGGTGACATGTGTACAGGTTAGTTCATCGACCTGGGGATCGTCATTTGTCTCGTGTGAGTTCCCACTGTACTTTGATTACTACCCTACCACGATCAAAGGAGACGTGCAAACAGGTTTTAATTGGGTACAGTCCCGAGCCACATGGAGGCAGTGAGTGGATCTTCTGGGGTTCGTCTCTCCAGGTATTGGGGGTGAGGTCATGCTGTGTCTAGGAGAGCCATTACACGAAGACCTCGGCCGAGGCAGGAGATTTACTGGTGGGTATTCCAGTAGTATATCAGGGTGTTCTGGGCTACACTCCGACACGACTTGTACCGCTTTTGGGGGTCTGAATTTTACCAACCCCCTAGGCCCACCATGCGATACTCATAGACGAACGGACCGGACTGTACGGATATTGTCACTGACAGGCTCAGTAGGGTGTCAGGATGAGTTCGCTCATCGACGTCCCTTTTGGTCAATACCTGGTATCCCGTTACGTATTATCTTATACCTCTGACGTGCTGGTGGTTAAATCTACAACCAAGGTGTTGACGAGTCTTTAGAGTCCCCCACATTCAGTTGTTCAAGTTTCGGGCGAAACGCTGTAGAGGCCGTATGGTGATATGGCAGGGTTCGATCAGATACGTTCGGTATTGCACGGATCAGGATCGGACGGTAAGTACTTGAGGCCGTATGGATATATGGCAGGGTTCGATCAGATACGTGCGGTATTGCACGGATCAGGATCGGACGGATATTACTAGCCGGCTTTGGTTTAAGCCGGATCCTAGTATAGTACAGTGTAGATTTTGTCTCATTGCATTTGTATTCGGTCGGAATACAAATGCGGTGTGTATACACAGTATCGGGGTTTTCCTGTAATTTATTACGGGACCTATTTTCTGGAGTTATGATTTATCTTCAAAAATATCTATAACCGCAATCAAGAACGGCGTCGCTTGGTAGCTAGCCGGTGAGTACGGGTCGGTCCACAGGGATGTTGTGAATTTCCTAATCGCGCTAACGAGTTAATTCCAATAGGTGTTCGGATTTCTTATTAAATCTAAAAACTAAATCTATCATTTATCTAGGGCAAAGAATTAAATTTAATTAGGGCAAGAAATTAAAGATCTAACTATCTAACTAGGGCAAGGAATTAAATTTAATCTAGGGCAGAGAATGAAAAATTACCTAGGGCAAAAATTGAATCTAAAATAAGGCAATTAAATAAATCTACTTACTTTACAGATGGATCTCTCCAAACATTTACGCAGGGTTGTCAGATCTGAATAGATGATATGAAAAGAGCCATCGATGCTCTCCTAAAGAATTCTAAATTTTATTATCAAAAAGAGGCATAGGGAGGCATAGCCTTTATAATGATTTAGAGTTCCTATTTATAGAGGATAGGAAACCCTATGTTACAATTGATTCGCATGTCTACATTTACCAAAATATCCTTAGGAAGACCTAGACAAAGTAGACTTAAGCTTTGGTAAAATTTTATGTCTCTGTCTCTTTAAAAGGAAGTATTGGGCCTTGAATCTTTGGACTTCCTTATTATTTGGTTTTTTTATTAAAATAGCTTATATGTTTCTTCCAGATCTCCAGTGAATAATCGCGGTGGAGTTTTAACCGTTCGCTTTGTAATCTTGGACCCTTGCATTGCCTGATACTTTGTGAATTTTTTCTTTGATGTAGGCTTGATCAAGAGTCTTCTGTTTGTTGGTCAAAGTCTACTTTTGCATCGTCTTTTCATCGTTTTCACTGTTTTATATCAAAGAACCTGTAACCTGTAATATGTAGCAGACATGCGTCAAAAGCACCTGTTTATTTATAAAACGAATAAGAATGGGGAATAGAATAATACAATATTATGGTGTGAACAAATACCCCCAAACTTATCTTTTGTTCGTCCTCGAGCAAACTTATTTTTATTCTCTACAAAAAACCTAACCGCACTTTCGCAGGGAAACGCGATTGCACTGAGCTCGTGCAACAAGCCGTTAAACCTTTAGGTGTCCCTAGTAGGAGGAGTGTTGTCTCCTGAGGGTTTTCAGCGGATACTACCCACAAAATCCTATCAATTTAGCTTTTCGACTTTAATTCTCCAATTAGGGTTTCTAACAAGGAATTCTATTATCTTCGACTCATAAATTATCCACCCATATTCTTCATACTTCCTCATCATTTAACTTAAGATTATATATGTTCTGCAGACCTACTTAGCTTTCGGTATCTCTTAAGTTTTCCTTCTAGGGTTCCATCTCCACTTAGGAATTTTTATCAACTTTACTAAAGATACAAGTTCTATTCTTCATTCTTTTCTCTCATCTAAACTCCAATCACATATCCTTACGTGTGTGTATAGATCACCCCTACACTTGGAAATTCAAATCAAGCAATCATACTCTTGTCCGTTGTCCAAAGTACTTATTAGTAGGTGAATTTTTAATTGAATTTTGTTTACACATCTTTCATGCGACCGTTAATACTTCTTGAGGTACCAACGACCGATTACAAGATGTGTTTGCACATTAAAGCGTACTTCCTAGTCTTACAACACCCAAGGCTTTTAGCAGTGACTCCCAAACCAGTTGGTCTAAGGCACTAGGTGATGAAGCACCCTCGCTAAATATTTTTCTATTTTTGCAGCCTTAAGTAATCAAAAAAACCAGTGTTCATTTTTTTTTCTTTATTCACTTTTTTTTCTTTTTATTTTCATAGTACTAAGGACTTTAGACAAGAGCATTTCAAGGTCTCTTCTACTATTCCAAGTTTCAAGGTGCGTGATTGTGCAATTTGTAGGGTATACATTTTCAGAATTTAGACTTAAGCTAGGAATTATTTTTCAAACTTATACTCTAATAAGAATATCAATACTTTTTCTTTGTTTCGACTTAGCCCAAAAAGTGAACTTAAAATTTGCTTATTTCTAAATAAACTATAAAGGCATATACTTTCTACCATTAAACTTTAAGGAAGGTTATTTTTAGGGTTTTTAATTTACTAAGTCTAAGATCTAGTTGTTCCAGCTAGTTAACCTATCTGTCAAACTCTAGTCAAATAAGCCAAAATTGAATACAATAAATTTTCAAAAATTTTCAATTTTTATGGGTTTTAAAATAAGTATGCAAATGCAAAATGTACATATGAATGCGAAGGAAGAAGACATACCGAGCATACCCCCAAACTTAAACATGACAGTGTCCTCACTGTCATGCCACACCAAGAGGGTCAAAACGCCGGCACTCCCCTGTTTATTTATTTATAAAAAATATTATATTTTTTTAATGTTTTGAAATTTTTTTTATTTTTTATAGAAAAAGAAAACAAAAAATATATGTACATATATACAACAAGGTTCCCCCCAAACTTAAGCTTGGCCTTACACAAGCCAAAGGTTTGCACCAACCATTCAAAAATCTTATCGGAGTAATGGTCGAGTTGATGAAAGAATGGAGTGGAAAGAAAGGAAATGATAAGCACACGAGACCGTGTGGAGGTAAAAACGGGATACGGTCTCGGTGGGGGAGAAGAATGGCGGAAAAGAGAAAGAAGTGGAGTATGATCTTGAGGGTGTAAATCGAGTGAATAAATTAGCACAATTTGTGATGACTGATTTGTTAAAAGCGATTGCGCTAATCTATTAACCCGTCGAGCAATGGGGTCAAATCCCTCAAGATTCGCAAGAAGGCATGGGTACGCCGAACTTGGTATAGGAGATGAAAGCGTAACGGTCACTTGCACGGTCGGAACAATGGAAGGTAGGGAAGGGAGTGAATTAGGGATAGTCTCATTCTTACCGTAGTAAACTGTCTCGAATTGGAAAGATTCCATTAATGGTTCGAAACAACCGTAAGCAACCGAGTCTGATGGTTCAACTAACTCATCTGAAAATGTAAAAGACTCAAACTCGGGCGGTGAGTCATCAACATCGTCCGGAAAAGTGAAACACTCGTACGTGTTATTGGCTGTGAGAACTGTGTAAGATTCGAAGTAAAAGTTTTCAAGCACACAGTCGTCAAGCGTGATCTTGTGCGTGGTCGGAACGATGGAAAGGAGGGAGGGTGATTTAGTTAAAGGTTCAAGAGGATGAATTGGAAAATCTGACACATCAAACAAAAATTGTTCAACCTCAATATTATCCTCAATACTCTCCTCAATACTATCCTCATAATTCTCCTCAATATTTAACTCATCCATGCCATTATCATCAAAATCAAGACGCATATGAAGTTCGGGAGAAACATTTAAGGATTCGGGATGATGAATTGGACATAAAATTTCAATCAAATCGACAGGTTCATCATCTGAAATATTCCCGGCGTCTATATCCTCAATCAAGTGAAAATCAATATTTTCTGACACCTCATCAAAAGCATGGATATTTATCGATTTAGGTTCTAGAGTGGAGGTGTAAAGATCAAAATGATTAGGTGCGGTTTCACTCGAAAGGGGTTCCTCACAATTTGGCAAATCAAGCACTACAAAGTCGCACACCTCATCATTTTGGACACATGTTTGAAAATTGGAGTTGTTGGATTCAATTGGGTATAGGTAGGTTTGATTTGGAAATCCTTTCACATTCACACTCTGTCAATCCGCCTCCTTATAGATTGAAAATTTTGAAGCTAGTTGGAAACTGGCTACCGGTTCAGCAGGTTGCATAAGGGCGGTAATGGATGCTTCCACATTCCTAACCATTTTGTTTGTTGCTAAGATATAAGTTTCCAACGACTGTTCCAAACTAGACTTGGGTGGTAAGGGGGTTTCGGCAAAAGATTCGAAATTGTTTGGATACGTGAAACTCCCAAAAGGCTGTGTAGAAACAGGGTCTAGTGAAGGTGGGAAAGTCGGGTAGGACTGGTAGGAATTTGATGGTTGGACAGGAGTAGGGTCAACATGTGGATAAAATGGTGAATGGACTTGTTGATCCCTAGAACTAGATGAGTGGAGAGGGGTGAAAGATCGGCTACGAGATTGAGCAATGTGCTCAGCATTGGACATCAGTTTAGGAGTTATAGCAGGACTTGAAAAGGTGGTGTCTACGTACGAAGATGGTGAAGGTTGACATGGTTGACACAAAGTGGGTTGCAAAGTCAAACTGTTTCTCCTAGATGCTTCTATTTGATCTTTCAAAGATATTTTTGGCATGGAGGGATCGTCTTTAAATCGACCGAAACAATTGACGTACGAGGCAAAGTTAGGTTCGGGATACCAAAGTTCGGCAAGAGATTTGTGATGTGGGGTACCCATGATAGAAGAATGAGAAAAGAAAGAAGGTAAGTGGTGCAAGTGGGGTGCAAGGATTTCTTAGCGACAAAATTTTGCAAGTTTTTATAAATGATTTTTCCTTTTTCCCTTTTTTTTTAGTTGGAACTGTTTGCAAAAAGATTTTTGATAAAGGGCTAAGACACACTTTCGATCAACCAAAAATGCATAATCAGGCCTAACTCTAGGGTCACCTAGGTTAGCTCCTAACTGTTTCAAAGGGCTAGAAATAGGACCTCAAACCGCCTCTTCACCGCCAATTGCGACCAAGTAAGTGCCATGTAAGTAGGAGGCTCCCCGCTACAAGTAGCGGTCCTAATTAAGTAACCACTTGCCTTGACACACTTGCCTAGACACCGCAAAGTCAGGTTAGGATAAACGGCTGATGCCTATAACTAGTCCTCTGTCCTATTGAGCTCGAAGTCCTTAGGGCTGAGTCTAGTATTTTTTTTAATTAATAGATGGTCAATGCATATGCCTTATGTGATTTTTGGGGTCCTGGGAAGGGTGATGAAATCCTCACCCAATCTGAATTGGTCAAAAGCCCCTTAAAATCCGATTAAAGATATGTAAAACAGTAAATCACTTGCAATCAAATCTTTTTTGTGAATTTCAAAGTTTGCATGTTTTCTAATTAAAATTTTCCTTTTGTCTCTTGCTCTTTTTTTGGAAAGATATTTTGCAAAAAGATTTTCGATAAACGATATGCAAAACAAAAAATATTACTTGCAATCAATTTCTATTTTAAGCGAGGCGCAAAAATCCTGCACAAGATTTGTTATTTGGAAAGGAAAAGATTTTTAAGTGCAAAGAATCCTGCAGGAGATTTTACAGAAGATATATCGAGATTTGCAGAGGAGGAGATCAGAAGACTTACAGAGTTTTTTTTTTTCAAGCCCTGAATCGACTAGGCCGCGGCGGTTCCACGGCCAAAAGGGGGGTCGCGCGGCGGTTCCGCGGCAAAAAAGAGGTCGCGCGGGTTTTTTTTTGGGACCAGATCACTGCGATTCTTCTTGTTTGACTCGGTCCTCCAAATTTCTTCTGTTCCTCGGTTGTTGTGATTTTCTGTTTGTTCGGATTTGATATTTGCTGTTTTGATCTCTGTAGATTTCCAGATCCGAATTTGTTCGTAAATCCTGCAAAATTCACACAAAAATACCCTTCCCAAAAATAACAGATGATATATTTTTATATTTTTTTTTATTTTTCAGATTTTTATAATTTTTTAATTTTAGATTAACCAGAAATTGCAAAAAGAAAATAATACGCCATCCCCGGCAACGGCGCCATTTGATTTATCTTCAAAAATATCTATAATGAACTAAATTAATCTAAATTAAAGTCTTGCTAGGGTTAGGATTAGGGGAAGTTTGGAGATTAAAGGTTTCCTCACCGCTTTCAATGCCTTATTTTTGATCAATTAGATGTTACGGTAATTATCAATAAAGTGGATTAGAGTCTTTCGGGAAGATATTTCTTCCTCTAGATTCTTATCCTTCCTTTATCGATAATTACCCTAACCTCCATGGAAAACACGCGCAACCGGGCCTTTATACTACGGTGTCACCGTTACCTCGAGGGGTAGGGTGCCGTAAGGAGCGGTTGTGCGTGTATGCATGGAGTTCTAATTCTTAAATATGAAATGGCATGAAAGGGGTGAGAGATCTCATCTCTCAAACCTTTCCCTAAGGCTAACCCTAACAAGCGAGGAGATTACTCGCTCATTAGGGGATTAAAAGATATACTAATTAAAAGAGAATTAAAAGCGAAGAAATAAAATTAACTTACTAATTTGATGGCTCCCTCCAAGTAATAATACAGAACAGATCTGAATTTGTTTATTGAAAAGAGGCATAGGGAGGCATAGCCTTTATAATGATTTAGAGTTCCTATTTATAGAGGATAGGAAACCCTAGGGTACAATTGATTCGTATGTCTACATTTACCAAAATATCCTTAGGAAGACCTAGTCAATTAGACTTCAAGCTTTGGTAAAATTTTATGTCTCTGTCTCTTTAAAAGGAAGTATTGGGCCTTGAATCTTTGGGCTTCCTTATTATTTGGTTCTTTTATTAAAATAGCTTCAATGTTTCTTCCAGATCTCCAGTGAATAATTGCGGTGGACTTTTAACCGTTCGCTTTGTAATCTTGGACCTTGCATTGCCTTGTGCTTTGTGAATTTTTTCTTTGATGTAGGCTCGATCAAGAGTCTTCTGTTTGTTGGTCAAAGTCCACTTTTGCATCGTATTTTCATCGTTTTCACTGTTTTCTTCCAAGAACCTGTAACCTGTAATATGTAGCAGACATGCGTCAAAAGCACCTGTTTATTTATAAAACGAATAAGAATGGGGAATATAATAATACAATATTATGGTGTGAACAAGTTACCAGTTTGCTTTCCGTTTCGGCCATATTTCTTTGTATCATTCAATGGACGAAGATTGGTGGAGGAAGGCTTATTTGCATTTGTGCAAATAAGCATTTGTGGAGGGTGTTCTTTGCATTTTGTTGTGTCATGATCACTTGACTTTTTGCTTCATGATAGTTTTCAAGATGGCTTGACCTTTGTTGGGTGATGATGGTAGTATGAGTGTTGGAGTTTCTTTGTGATCATTGCTTATTATGATGGCCTTTTCTCTCTCTTGCATTATTCTTGTGGCTACATCTTTAGTTACACTCCCTCATTCTCTCACTCTCTTGAAAAAGCTTGGCCGGCCAAGGAAGAAGGAGAGGGCTGTCCCCTTTTTTGGGTGAGGGGTTTTTGCTCATTTGTATTGCACAAAATCCATTTAGCTCCATCTCCAAAACTCCATTCCTCCACCATCTCAAAAGGCAACTCCATACAAACCACAAATGAGATATAGATCTCTACACAATTCTACAGCAAATCTTGGGCACGTCGACTCGCCAGCTTCGTGCCCGAGTTGCCTCGGTATAGAGGCGGGAGCCCGTAAAAGAAGCAGGCGACGTGGTGCCCTTGCGGCGAGGAGGTGGAGACCGGACATTCCGCGGGAGATCGGGACGACGGTGAGAAGACCGGAGGACTCGGATCGCTCGGTATATCTCTCTTCCCCATCTTGTAGTTAGCTAGGACTAGTTAATGGCCCGATCCGGGTTTTTAGTGCGCGGTGGTGCCGGTTTGAAAAATTAAAGTTAATCACCGCTTCCGCATTCCGGTGTCGGATTGACGGCCGGGGCGCCGCCATGCACTTACAGATGCTACAACCCTTGGTTTTGTCTATTGACTGACTTTATAGTTCTTTCTTTGCATAGTGGTATTGTGAATATCCTTGTAGCGTTTTGAAAATCGTTTCGGTGAAATTTCGGAAAATCGGTAAAATGAGGGGGTTTTCTGTAAAAAGTCAAAATACAAATATCTTATTATAAAAATTAAATATACATATTCTAGCTATATAATTGCTATTATTTGGTGTTTATTGAGCCGCTGGTGAAATTTCAAATTTTCTGAAAAAAATATTATTTTATTATTATTTTAAGCCGTTACTAATACATTTAATTAGGGAAAATTACAAATTGGAATGAGTTGAAACAAATTTTGTGCATCATAAAACATTAAATAAAAATTTATCATGTGGTTTTTGGAACGAAATCATTTGCCAAAACGGTTTAGAAATTATTGAAGAAAAAAGGCATTTTTTTAGCGTAAATGGATGTTTGGGGTATTGTATTTATCATTTTTCATCACTCCACACCCGTGCCCACACACACACACCCCCACTTACTCCTCCCCATGGCTGAATTCAGCACCCACCATATTTTTCCCCACTTGATTTTCAAGGAAAAAGAAATGAAAGAAAAGAAAAGAAAATGAGTAAAGTAGTTAGACTTTTGACTTTGTTTGACCTTGACCTTATCCCCCCCCCATTTTCCTCACCTCCCTCTCTCTCCCCCACCCACTTTTCTGGCCGAAAATTCCTTCTCCCCACAGCAGCCCCCCCTCTCCATTTTCCCCTCTCTTTTCCCTTCAAAACTTCATGAAAAATTGCATCAAAAATCCACCAAAAATCCCACAAAATCAAAATCAAAGTCCTACCCATTTTAGCTTAGCCCGTTTAGCATGGATCCTTGTGAAAAGAGAGCATTTTGGGAGGCCATGGAGTCTTGTGGACCTTCATATATTTTTGGGTATAATTCTAAAACTTTTTGTTGCTTAAATTGTTACTAATTTCTTAAGCTAATTTAATTAAGTGTTATATGGATATGTGAGTTTAATTGCAAGTTTTGGAATTCAAGTTGTGAAATTGAATGCAAGTTAGGGTTTATAAAATTGGTGTATGGTTGTGTGTTATAATTAGGCTTTGTTGTCATGTTAATACAAGTTTAGTAGCTAGTGCTAATGGCTAGCTTAAAAATTTTGTTATTTTGCTAATTTGCTTACTAGGTTTTTGAAATTTGTTAAATTCTTGGGATTAAAAATGTGATTAGGTTTTTCTTGGCATCATTAACTTTATTAAGTGTGGTTTAATGCTTTGGATCATGCAATTCTAAGCTAGATTGTAGTTTGTGCATTTTGCTTTGAAATTGTTAAAAAGGGTATTTTTGTAAACTAGAATATTAGGATTTTTGGAATTTAATGAGATTAAATTCCGGAAATTGTTTATACGAATTATTTAAGATATTTAATAAATATATTGGCCGCTACATTCATTTAAATATCGTGTTTTGTACAAAAACGGCGAATTGTGCTTGCTAGATTTTCGGAAAAATGACTTTTTAAGTGAAATTGGCGTTTTTTGTGAGTTTTAACCTAGTTTATATTAAAATTAGTGTTCGTGAATGTGCAAATGAGTGTGATTGGATTTTCTCGATGGTTTGACGTTCGTACATCGACATCGAGGGTTGGTTTGACTATTCCTGCATGCGTGGACGATAGGTTTGGACCTATGCGTGATACGCGTGCCGATTTGATTTTCGTATGCCGTTTCGATTTCGGATTTAGTTTTAATGCGATATGGTACGTTATGATATGTAGGTACCCCCATGTGGACTTCGAGACGACAAGCAAGCGCGTGGCGACGTCGGCACCGGCTAGCGAGGACCAGGTGAGTAGATTTATATCTACGGGGAGAAGTCGGGTGGATGGCGTATAGCACCCCCGCAGTCCGTGGTGGTGTATACGGATGCGTATACACACCAACAATTATTATATGTTTTTGGGATTAAAACGGTGCTTAGGATGGATATTAGTGTGTTGGATTATTTTAGCATTGCGAACCCTAGGGTAGTGTTGCACTACACATACACACATACATACTTGCATACATTCCTATTGATATGTGCTCATGGGATTCATTATAGTTATGTGTTCACATGGGTATGGGACTATGTGTTCACATACGGATTGACGATGATACTTGGGATTGTACTGAGTCGATGAGATTCGATTTGAGGCCGTGAGATCGGTGATATAGCAGGCTTCGTATCTTAGATACGACATGACGTTGTAGCGGGTCCTTGACGTAGTGTTTCACACACGTCCATGCTTACGTAGGCGGTATCAGTATGGTACTAGACGTAGATCATTACCCCGATCATGATATTTGATAAAGAGGATACCAGGTGAATAGTATGATGAATGTGATATTGACCCGTACCCAGATTGGGATGCCGTACGACGGATTTACGTACGAGCTATATTGATGATTGATCCGCACTCTTGACTTGGGATTCCTGATTATAGATATGGTATCGGATATGATATTATAGAGGCGGGATCACCGACTATACATATACAGGTATGTATATGTATCGACTCAGATGATAGGCGGTTTCCTTACCTGTAGTTCAGCTTGTTAGTTCAGCCGTATAGTTTAGTGTAGTTGTTAGATTAGATTAGACTTCTTACCTATTTCAAAAACTAACGAATCGTGGGCATTTTTAAAGACAGCTCATGGGAATCTACGGATATTTCAAAAACGACGTATCTTTTCATAAAAACACCGTAGCCCCTATTTTCAAAACCCCATGATTCGTGTTATTTCAAAAGGCACCATTCGTAGGACTTATATTAGATTATTGCAGATTAGTTATCGTTGTGTCTAGTATTCAGCTCCCGCACATTATTGCTGTTCGCTCTGCCTCGCATATTTATTTTGCTGCATATTCCATTATTGATATCATGCTGTTAGGATACCAGCACCATTACCGATGATGCGTATGTACCACGTACACCTACTTGCCGGCTCACACACATCTTCATCGGTAATTGCCATGTCACGTACACTTTAGAGAATATAATTGCTTGACTTAGATTGTTAGCTGGTAGTTTTGACATGATATTAGTGTACTTCCCTTATATGCCATATTAGACATTGTAGTTATTACCTACCACTTCATGCATACTGTTATTCAGTTGTTCATGCCTAGTTCATTATCATTGACATATGCACTTGTGATGATTTCTTGAGATTTATGATATTTCTGGATTTCGGGAAAAGCCGCAAAATTTACAACTTATGATCTTTTAAAATATAAAATGTTGCGGTTTTCTAGTGATGTAAAGTGTCGTCCACCATGAGTTTGCTGTGGTTTTGGAGATCCGTGTCGAGGAGTGGAGGAACCGTCACGGGTACATGGTGGGCCCGGTATGGTACCCCGGGGCAAGATGAATGTGGTGTTGACGTTGAGCCCGGCAGGGGAGCACTACCTACCGGTGATATTACCCGACGCGTCGGATATCCGGAGGATACCGTCGTGGTCTTGAGATGGATGGTAGGGGCCGGTCCGGACTGACGGCGCCCTAGATATTGAGATTGAGACATTGATATTTCGAGACAGTGAGATTTATGTTTTGTGTCGATGCTAGACACTGTTGATACTGATTTCATTATGATACCTCAGTTTAAAAATACGAAGGAAATCTCACTAATTTATGAAAACAGTTTCTTCATTTACATGTATTCTGTTTCATGCATTCATACCTCATTCATATGATATATTGCTACCTGAGGCACTGACACGGGCACATGAAATTTTACTCGGGTTAGATATTACCCTAATCATTGTTATAGGCTGCCTGTTATACTTATATTTGAGGATATATTATGATCATTGACCTAGGTTGCGTTATTTATGCGATTTCTGTGCGTAGATGTTTTTCTATTCACGAGTTGGCAACTCACCCCCGTTGTGCCCCAGTTTCTTGCAGATTTGCCGTACAGGTTTCATTACGGCTTGCGGGCTCAGTTTCATTTGGGTGATTTGCTAGTAGGTGGGTTTACTTGTATCATACCCCCATTATATATCTTGTATATCATTATTCTGTTGTATCTAGAAGTTCCATCAACCAAACATGTATCTATTGAGATAGAGACCAGTGTTGTTTATTCTTTCGACCTTAGAGTCGCTCGTTATATTTCTGGTGGTTTTGAGTTCCCTTTTGAGTTTTTGATCCTCGCCGTTGGCGTTGTATATTATATTGCTTGTGTGGTTGTGACCGTCGATTGACGAAGAGCTTGCTCCCGCTTGGGGATGCCTTTTTCTTGATTTCGTATACTATTCATGTTGTATCCCGTTTGGGGGCCAGTATTTACAAAGGAGACTCTGCCGAAATTTTCAGTAAATTTTTGATGCTTTTAAAAACCGCATAATTCGGCTTATGCTATTGAAACTACTTGCTTTAATTTGGTTTTGCCTGCACTCTACTACTTTTCTTGGATTGGATTTCTGGGTTTTCGGTTTACTTAGATTACGTACGCCTCGAGACGTTCGTAGTTTAAGTGCCGGTCATGTTCCGTACTTTCGGGTCGTGACAAAGTTGGTATCAGAGCGTTAGGTTTTAACCTTCGGAGCGTAGGATGACCCTTGGTTGATGGAATAGGTGACTAAAGTAGAGTGATGTACCGTTGGTATGTTCCGCGGCGTATTTACGACACACCACTCCACTTATGAAGCCTTAGGATGTACATTTTCTTGTTCAGTATTATATTCATTCCGATCTAGCCTCATCGGTATCAGTTTGGTTTTGCTGCTACGGCTACGGCAGGGAGAGTTACGGTCAGCACAAGCTCGTCACGAACGAGGACTGACCAGGGTGAAATTCCGGCGACACACGATTGCAGAGATGTGTCTTTTTACTGTGTTTCCGCGCCACGAGCGTTTGGCGGATCGCCTTTATGAGGTTACTCGGATGTGCTGATCGACACTAGAGGATTGAGCCACTGACAGAGGCCAGCCAGATTTTGATGACCGTTGGTGTGTTGCTTACTCCTGATGATTGAGGCACTGTTCAGCGTGCAGACGAGCGAGCCAGTTGTTGCTGCGAGCGACGAGATATCGCCCCATATGTTGGAACTATGGCGGGGCGAGTTGTACGAATAGATGATAGAAGGTCGCTAGTCACCCGATGATGAATGACTAGGAAAGGTGGTTCGTTCGCTTACCCCGATGCGAGGTCATCAGATAGATTGATTCCAGCTAGAGACGACTTCACGCGGAGACGTTGGGAGTCGACAGAGACGATCGAATGTCAGAAACCTAATTATCCAAGTTTAAAGTAGTCGGAAAGACATGCAGGCAATTCTATGGTCCCTCAAGAAGAATGAAACCCTAACTCGACTTAATGACCGTGTGAAAGCCTTTGAACCTTCGGGTTTGCGGCAGTTCTACGGCGCCATTAGTGAGGCTTGGGTTTGCCCTTCTACGGCTGGACCACCGATGCTGTGGTATGTACTCGATACTATTAAACTGTGCCCAAGAGGTTGAGCTCTTGGGGGATTATAAGGTTTTGACGACTCGATCGGATGGCTCGACTTAATTCGGATGCTAGGTGGTGAGATGCATTCTTGGGAGACTCCAGATACGAGGATAGTCATTGGAGCTCAGTCCATGCAGCCGCGACGAGACGAGTCCAAAGCAGACGACATTAGAGAAAAGTGAAGTAAGAGGTTCGTACCAGATCTAGATGAGATGACGTTCCACTCCGCCGACATCAGAGATGCGATGCGCATGCCGAGGCATAGTACTTGGATTTACCTTCCAGAAGGCGTCGCGATGAGTATGCAGTCGTTCCAGAGCAAGATGCAGATATAGGAAAGGACGATGACTTCCGGACAGTTGGCAGAGACGAGACATGGACGAGACCGTGAGCAGGATTCCATCCAGGACACTGCTGCAATGTTACTTGCACCCAGGATCAGATGTGTCAAGTACATTCAGAGAGCCAGAGGCCGACGCCAGTGATATGCTGTCTTACGAGTGGTCGCGATGATTGACCAAGAGATGACCAGAGAAGTGCCAGAACGGAATCGTCCCCGTTAGCACACCTGATAGGGCCGATGAGCCGATGGACCGAAAGATCGGTAATTCATAGTGAAGACCTTGACCCAGGAGTGGTCATGGTTACGCACGCCAGCAGGACAGAGTTCATGATCATCGACGAGACGTCCCACTAGTAACCGCGACAGTTGGCCGAGATTCTTAGAGGATGCGCTTGAGCAGTACTATTCCGCCATTATTGATTACGATGTTTTGGGTGATTTATTCGTATGATTTGATTTTGATGATTGAGGATTTACGATCTTTGCACAGTGTTGCACTTGATATCGTTTTCGTTCTTTAGTTTCACATGTTTGTGATTTTACGGTTTTAAACAGTTGAGTTGGTTTTGTGCGTATGCATGCACACGATTTCGTTCCTGCACTCGGTATAGTTTATATATGCTTGCAGTGCAGTGATAGGCCTTTTGTGCACTTAGATGCACTGGACTTCGATTTTGATTGTGATACTTGATATTTGTTTTGTGCACCTTGTGCACCTGATTGCTTTTGCGCACGTTCGGCGCTTGATATTGGATTTCATGATTTCATGTACGATAGATGCACCTGATTTGGATTTTCGCGCATGTTGGGCGCATGTTTTGAAGGGTGATTTTGGTGCACACCAGAGGCACTAAATCGAGATTTTTTTTTTCGTGCATGTCAGATGCACCTGATTTTGCTGTCAGGCACACATGTTGCCTACGACAGATGTTTCGTGCACACCTGATGCACTTAGATGTTGTTTCTGTGCGCATGTATGGCACATTCATGAATTTTGATTTCCGTGCGCACCAGACGCACGTAGTATTCATGTGCATATTTTGGGATTGATTTCTTATAGAGCAGTACGTTTTTATGATATTGCTATGTGTTTTCGTACTGAGCAGGACTAGTCAGAGGACAGTACCTGAATACATTTTGCATGCATTGATAGTTATTGAAGGGATTTCCAAAAAGCGAGCTATAGCCTAAGTATTTACCTACGTGTCTGATATGACACGAAATGTTTAAAATAAGGAGACCCTTCTAAATTGTTTCCAAAACGGCGGAACGTACATTTCAAACAAAGGTATATATATATATATATAGTTATTTTCTTATGATAGACGTCCGCCACTGTGCAGTGTTATACGCGTTGCACAGCGACTTAAAGAGATTGGCATGCATTTCCTTCAGACACTTACAGATATAGATTCGATATATACATGTATAGTTTCGAATTATGTCATATCGGTATTGATTTGGATTTGGCATTGATGTCTTCTCCATGACTCCGATGATTGCGGGATGCTTGACGGAGTTTTGATTTGAGTTATATGCTCATTTTTCAAGCGCATGCGCTGTGCTACGATTTGTTTTATGTATTTATGATTTCGGAGCCCGACGACTTGATGGTTTTTCTTAAATGTTTTAGTAATTGGGGGAGTTTGAATTTAAATTCGGGGACCGAATTTCTTTAAGGGGGGAAGATTGTAGCGTTTTGAAAATCTTTTCGGTGAAATTTCGGAAAATCGGTAAAATGAGGGTGTTTTCTGTAAAAAGTCAAAATACAAATATCTTATTATAAAAATTAAATATACATATTCTAGCTATATAATTGCTATTATTTGGTGTTTATTGAGCCGCTGGTGAAATTTCAAATTTTCTGAAAAAAATATTATTTTATTATTATTTTAAGCCGTCACTAATACATTTAATTAGGGAAAACTACAAATTGGAATGAGTTGAAACAAATTTTGTGCATCATAAAACATTAAATAAAAATTTATCATGTGGTTTTTGGAACGAAATCATTTGCCAAAACGGTTTAGAAATTATTGAAGAAAAAAGGCTTTTTTTAGCGTAAATGGATGTTTGGGGTATTGTATTTATCATTTTTCATCACCCCACACCCGTGCCCACACACACACACCCCCACTTACTCCTCCCCATGCCTGAATTCAGCACCCACCATATTTTTCCCCACTTCATTTTCAAGGAAAAAGAAATGAAAGAAAAGAAAAGAAAATGAGTGAAGTAGTTAGACTTTTGACTTTGTTTGACCTTGACCTTGTCCCCCCCCCCCATTTTCCTCACCTCCCTCTCTCTCCCCCACCCACTTTTCTGGCCGAAAATTCCTTCTCCCCACAGCAGCCCCCCCTCCATTTTCCCCTCTCTTTTCCCTTCAAAACTTCATGAAAAATTGCATCAAAAATCCACCAAAAATCCCACAAAATCAAAATCAAAGTCCTACCCATTTTAGCTTAGCCCGTTTAGCATGGATCCTTGTGAAAAGAGAGCATTTTGGGAGGCCATGGAGTCTTGTGGACCTTCATATATTTTTGGGTATAATTCTAAAACTTTTTGTTGCTTAAATTGTTACTAATTTCTTAAGCTAATTTAATTAAGTGTTATATGGATATGTGAGTTTAATTGCAAGTTTTGGAATTCAAGTTGTGAAATTGAATGCAAGTTAGGGTTTATAAAATTGGTGTATGGTTGTGTGTTATAATTAGGCTTTGTTGTCATGTTAATACAAGTTTAGTAGCTAGTGCTAATGGCTAGCTTAAAAATTTTGTTATTTTGCTAATTTGCTTACTAGGTTTTTGAAATTTGTTAAATTCTTGGGATTAAAAATGTGATTAGGTTTTTCTTGGCTTCATTAACTTTATTAAGTGTGGTTTAATGCTTTGGATCATGCAATTCTAAGCTAGATTATAGTTTGTGCATTTTGCTTTGAAATTGTTAAAAAGGGTATTTTTGTAAACTAGAAATTAGGATTTTTGGAATTTAATGAGATTAAATTCCGGAAATTGTTTATACGAATTATTTAAGATATTTAATATATATATTGGCCGCTACATTCATTTAAACATCGTGTTTTGTACAAAAACGGCGAATTGTGCTTGCTAGATTTTCGGAAAAATGACTTTTTAAGTGAAATTGGCGTTTTTGTGAGTTTTAACCTAGTTTATATTAAAATTAGTGTTCGTGAATGTGCAAATGAGTGTGATTGGATTTTCTCGATGGTTTGACGTTCGTACATCGACATCGAGGGTTGGTTTGACTATTCCTGCATGCGTGGGCGATAGGTTTGGACCTATGCGTGATACGCGTGCCGATTTGATTTTCGTATGCCGTTTCGATTTTGAATTTAGTTTTAATGCGATATGGTACGTTATGATATGTAGGTACCCCCATGTGGACTTCGAGACGACAAGCAAGCGCGTGGCGACGTCGGCACCGGCTAGCGAGGACCAGGTGAGTAGATTTATATCTACGGGGAGAAGTCGGGTGGATGGCGTATAGCACCCCCGCAGTCCGTGGTGGTGTATACGGATGCGTATACACACCAACAATTATTATATGTTTTTGGGATTAATAACGGTGCTTAGGATGGATATTAGTGTGTTGGATTATTTTAGCATTGCGAACCCTAGGGTAGTGTTGCACTACACATACACACATACATACTTGCATACATTCCTATTGATATGTGCTCATGGGATTCATTATAGTTATGTGTTCACATGGGTATGGGACTATGTGTTCACATACGGATTGAGGATGATACTTGGGATTGAACTGAGTCGATGAGATTCGATTTGAGGCCGTGAGATCGGTGATATAGCAGGGTTCGTATCTTAGATACGACATGACGTTGTAGCGGGTCCTTGACGTAGTGTTTCACACACGTCCATGCTTACGTAGGCGGTATCAGTATGGTACTAGACGTAGATCAGTACCCCGATCATGATATTTGATAAAGAGGATACCAGGTGAATAGTATAATGAATGTGATATTGACCCGTACCCAGATTGGGATGCCGTACGACGGATTTACGTACGAGCTATATTGATGATTGATCCGCACTCTTGACTTGGGATGCCTGATTATAGATATGGTATCGGATATGATATTATTGAGGCGGGATCACCGACTATACATATACAGGTATGTATATGTATCGACTCAGATGATAGGCGGTTTCCTTACCTGTAGTTCAGCTTGTTAGTTCAGCCGTATAGTTTAGTGTAGTTGTTAGATTAGATTAGACTTCTTACCTATTTCAAAAACTAACGAATCGTGGGCATCTTTAAAGACAGCTCAAGGGAATCTACGGATATTTCAAAAACGACGTATCTTTTCATAAAAACACCGTAGCCCGTATTTTCAAAACCCCATGATTCGTATTATTTCAAAAGGCACCATTCGTAGGACTTATATTAGATTATTGCAGATTAGTTATCGTTGTGTCTAGTATTCAGCTCCCGCACATTATTGCTGTTCACTCCGCCTCGCATATTTATTTTGCTGCATATTCCATTATTGATATCATGCTGTTAGGACACCAGCACCATTACCGATGATGCGTATGTACCACGTACACCTACTTGCCGGCTCACACACTTCTTCATCGGTAATTGCCATGTCACGTACACTTTAGAGAATATAATTGCTTGACTTAGATTGTTAGCTGGTAGTTTTGACATGATATTAGTGTACTTCCCTTATATGCCATATTAGACATTGTAGTTATTACCTACCACTTCATGCATACTGTTATTCAGTTGTTCATGCCTAGTTCATTATCATTGACATATGCACTTATGATGATTTCTTGAGATTTATGATATTTCTGGATTTCGGGGAAAGCCGCAAAATTTACAACTTATGATCTTTTAAAATATAAAATGTTGCGGTTTTCTAGTGATGTAAAGTGTCGTCCACCATGAGTTTGCTGTGGTTTTGGAGATCCGTGTCGAGGAGTGGAGGAACCGTCACGGGTACATGGTGGGCCCGGTATGGCACCCCGGGGCAAGATGAATGTGGTGTTGACGTTGAGCCCGGCAGGGGAGCACTACCTACCGGTGATATTACCCGACGCGTCGGATATCCGGAGGATACCGTCGTGGTCTTGAGATGGATGGTAGGGGCCGGTCCGGACTGACGGCGCCCTAGATATTGAGATTGAGACATTGATATTTCGAGACAGTGAGATTTATGTTTTGTGTCGATGCTAGACACTGTTGATACTGATTTCATTATGATACCTCAGTTTAAAAATACGAAGGAAATCTCACTAATTTATGAAAACAGTTTCTTCATTTACATGTATTCTGTTGCATGCATTCATACCTCATTCATATGATATATTGCTACCTGAGGCACTGACACGGGCACATGAAATTTTACTCGGGTTAGATATAACCCTAGTCATTGTTATAGGCTGCCTGTTATACTTATATTTGAGGATATATTATGATCATTGACCTAGGTTGCGTTATTTATGCGATTTCTGTGCGTAGATGTTTTTCTATTCACGAGTTGGCAACTCACCCCCGTTGTGCCCCAGTTTCTTGCAGATTTGCCGTACAGGTTTCATTACGGCTTGCGGGCTCAGTTTCATTTAGGTGATTTGCTAGTAGGTGGGTTTACTTGTATCATACCCCCATTATATATCTTGTATATCATTATTCTGTTGTATCTAGAAGTTCCATCAACCAAACATGTATCTATTGAGATAGAGACCAGTGTTGTTTATTCTTTCGACCTTAGAGTCGCTCGTTATATTTCTGGTGGTTTTGAGTTCCCTTTTGAGTTTTTGATCATCGCCGTTGGTGTTGTATATTATATTGCTTGTGTGGTTGTGACCGTCGATTGACGAAGAGCTAGCTCCCGCTTGGGGATGCCTTTTTCTTGATTTCGTATACTATTCATGTTGTATCCCGTTTGGGGGCCAGTATTTACAAAGGAGACTCTGCCGAAATTTTCAGTAAATTTTTGATGCTTTTAAAAACCGCATAATTCGGCTTATGCTATTGAAACTACTTGCTTTAATTTGGTTTTGCCTGCACTCTACTACTTTTCTTGGTTTGGATTTCTGGGTATTCGGTTTACTTAGATTACGTACGCCTCGAGACGTTCGTAGTTTAAGTGCCGGTCATGTTCTGTACTTTCGGGTCGTGACAATCCTGCATCTCATTTGACGAGGAAAGAGCCGAGATCCCTTCACCGGGAGTGACCTCTTTAGCGAAACTAGCAAAAGCATCAAAAACACTCCATTTTAAACCATTTGATTCTGCAACGTGATCAAGTTCAAAGCGTTAAAGGTTTTCTTAAAAACCATCCGCAACCATCCATCATTTTAGGAAGTAGAGTACTTAATATTCGTGCTGCGTTTGTTGACCTTATCCAAGACGCAGTGTGCGGTAGCTAAGTGATGTCTTCCTACACCGCATATGATGTGATTAGTTAGGACAGTCATGTGACTTTGTTGACCTTAGCCAAGGGTCATGTGGGTGGGTCTAATTAATCATAAAATGACAGGTAGAACTTGACTAGTGCTTATGATTTGTTGACCATACCCAAGGTCATAGGTGCTAGGGGTAAAAACCATTATCGGGAGTTTCAAGTGTTGAAATTTGCAATGAGTTTGCATACCTTCTACATGATAGTTGGATCCTGATACCCACTGTGAGTAATTGTTGCTCCTGGGAGAGTTTTGCACTTTACAATTAGCCGATCAAGTAGGTGTCTAAAAAGGTGTCAACGAGGTTACGCCCCTGGGAAAACGAGGTTTATTTTAATTTGATCCGTGCGAAAGCACGGGGAACTTCCCTCAAAGTACCGGCATTAGCCTGGCTGAAAGGTTAGCGAACTTGTAGAGTGTAATTAATCCCGGCTAGTCTTTCCTTTTAAGCTTTGAAGGAAGATTTGATAAAAACAGTGGGAGCCATCCTGATTAGATAAAATATATAACCAATCTAATCTTGCAAGAGCGCATGTAGAGTGTTTTCTTCACTCTCTCTCCAGGTAGGTGTTGGATATATGTATGCCCTTGAGGCCATTATATGATAGTAGATGTAGTTATACATGTATATATATATTCAGTGTACATTCTTGCTCGACATGATAGTATGCTATCTGGTTCTTCTTTATCTGACATGTTGATTTGATCATGCTTCTATTCATTCATACATGTTGATAAAGCCCTGAGGATATAGGCTTGACTACTGTGATTATGATGGAGATCATACTAGTGGGACATCTGTAGTTTATAAGCATATCCTGAAGTGTCCGTAGTCGTAGTGTATCGAGACAGGGCATCGATATACCAGAGTAGACTAGCGTATATGATACTATACCCATATGATGGGCGATGGATGTTCCCACTTTCATTGATGTTTGACATCGAGATCGTATACGGGTGCTCAGTGGTGACTGGGTACACTGGACGGACTCACCGAGAACTCCTATATGGAATTATATCTATCGTCGAATAGAAGTTCTCAGGTGACACTGGTGCAGGTTAGTCTGTAGACCCGAGATCGTCATAGAGTCTTGTGTGTTCTCCCACTGTACTTTGATTACCACCCTACCACGGCTTTACTGAGTCGTGCAAACAGGTGGCCGTTGGGTACAGTCCCGAGACACACGAAGAGGATGAACGATAGGAGGGGTTTCGTCTCTCCCGGTATTGGGAGTTGATGCTGTGCTGTGCTCGACTGGCTATATCAGAAAGTCCCTGGCTAGGGCTGTTGAGATTTACTGATAAGCGTTATCAGTAGTTTCTCGATCTGTGATAGACCATTCATCGGCACGACTTATTGAGTTGTTGGGTTCGACGTTACCATCCCTAGACTCGATATGCAGCATATCTTACGAAGAGACCGGACTGTACGGTAGTGTCGCCAGTTGGCTCGACGGGAGTTGTAGCAGGTTCACTTGTTTTCTTCTGATCACTCAATACCCGGGTGGCCGTTACGTTTAGCTGACCGCTTGCGGCTTGTAGGTTTTTGATATGATCATTACCTACTGCCGGCGTATTGACGAGTCTTAGAGTCCCACAATGAAGTTTCCTAGCTCAGGCAAAAAGATGTGGTGTGCATATGAGATATGCGCGGGGACCCGATTAAA
The DNA here is from genome assembly GCA_030015575.1 of Agapanthus africanus. Classification (NCBI taxonomy): domain Eukaryota; kingdom Viridiplantae; phylum Streptophyta; class Magnoliopsida; order Asparagales; family Amaryllidaceae; genus Agapanthus; species Agapanthus africanus. Next base: position 217,856,194 of record CM057340.1, read on the forward strand.
TACGGATATGTGATACCGTATATTAATCGGGCATTTTCTATTGGTCGGGTCGTATGTGAAATAACCGGTTTGCAAAATCAAGTGTTGATTTAACAAATGGCTTTTTGATTAATTCTGTAATCAAACCCTTTTTCTATTTTTGTATGCATGCATGTATGCACATGATGATGTGCATGGATACATACATACATATATAGTATCATGGTTGTTGATACAAGTTTGGTGGCAATGCAAGACTTACATTGTAGAATTATCTATTTATTTATCATTTTGTAAAAAGGAAAGGATAATTCACAAGAGGTTAATGTTTATCATCTTTGACCTTGCTTCAACCACTTCTTTAACCTTGAGTTAATTATCCTTTTTCCTTTTAATTCATTTTGAAAAAGATCTAGATGATTCTAACCATGGTTGAAGTGAGAAAGGATTAAATATATATATTATTCTTTTCTCATTTCAATCATAATTCACTCTCATTTCCTTTTCCTTTTGTGAGAAAAAGCTTAGCCACCATCTTCTTCTTCCTCTCTTGATAATTTCCTTTAAGTGAGGCTGATAAAAGAAAGAGTTTTGATTATAGAAAACAAACCACATCATCATATTACACACATCTAGCCCATTTGTGTAAGGTGTTTGCTCTACTTCAATCACATATCGAGTAAAGCAAGGAGCTTTAGGCAAAGGAGCTTCGGGTGGATCGTCGTGGACTTAGAAGACCTCAAGCGAACCTTTTTCCAACCCTCAAGTAACCAAGGAGTCTAGCGTAGGGAGCTACAAAGGTTGTACTCTCAAAACCCTAGCCTTTATTGCTTGTGATGTTGTATTTGTAATGAAACCTTAATTTTCTAGCAATGATTCTTTGTATGTTCACTTAGCACCTTAAAAATCTGATTTTGAGACATGTGATGCTTCCAAACCCTTCATAAGGTGCTAGGTAAACCTAACATTGGTATCAGATATACTAGGCATTGGATGTCGGCCTATGGGGGGTTCTCACCATGTGACAGTGTGGCGAAGTATAGGCTCTTACCCCCTGGTTATCCTGAGACCGGAAGGTGTTCCGGTGGGTTGTAGTCCTCACGAGGGGGCATGCGTAAAAAGTAGCGGCTGAGGGACCCGTTGGTGCCACGGCGACCCCATTGGATGGGGTGGCTGCCTGACCAACATTGGTATCAGAGCCGACCTAGAACTTTAGGCGACACTCTAGCGAAGTTAAAACTCCAATCGAACAAAAAATTACGGATTTTCAACCCTCTCTGGAAATTTTTTGAAACTGTGTTATTTTCAGAATTAAAAATACGTAAAAAATTCAGCAGGCAAATCTAAGCAATATTGTAAAAGACGAAGCAATGAACAGTACATCCCACAGCGGAACCGCGGCCAGAGCTTGCTTGGGCCGCGGCTCCGCGGCCGTACAGAGGAATCATTGGCTCGTGTTTATACAGTAATGTTCCTACCTGCTTGTATACATTTTTGGGTATGTTTAATCTGATTCAAGTCTTGAATGTTCTGGGGATGGTTTTGGATTCGGTGATTCGATCGGAATTTTAATTTCGTGCCTTTTTCGGATAATTTAGAAAGTAATAAAAAAGTTCGAACGGATATCATTAACTCACTTTTTCCCGGCACGAAAAATTTTCAAGTGTTGATTTTTTCTCGGGTTTAAATCTTTCGGAAATAGTGCAAGTTAAGTGGTGGACCCTCTAGAAGACAACAAACCTTAACTCGATTATGTGACCGTCTTGAACTGCCTTTTGAACCTTAGGGTTTGGGGCAGTACGGCGTGCCACATGTGAGGCGTTGGCTTGATCCTTCTACGGCTGGACCGCTACTACTGTGACACATTCCGTGTTTTTTGAACTCCGCTCAAGTGTTGAGCTTTAGGAAATTTTGGGTATTTGATTATTCAATCGAAATGTTTAATATTGTATATTTATCTGGAATGTAATACAATATGTGGAATTCATATAGTTAGGCATAAAATGCGAAGTATGTGATATTTCGGATTTACGATGTCTAAAGAGAATGTGGATTCCAAATGTTGTAGTTTTACACTTTCTTTTTTGTGACCGTAAGTGTAGTATGTCTCTTATCGTCGGTTTCGTTGCTATATATCAACGACAATCGGGGTACGCATACTTACTTACGTTGATGATATATGATATTATGTGTTGCTGAGATATGATGTGCAGGATTGTCGCGATTGAATAGCCGGGGGGTTTTATGTGAGATGAGAGTTTTATTTTCATTCATGTAAAATTCAAATTTAACGTAATATTCTTTTATTTGGGGCACTTCCGGGTTGAGGTTGATGTCACCAGTGTTGTATATTATTTACTTTTCCGCATTAGGATAGACCCAAGGAGGGGAAAACAAGTGACCGGGTTCTGGGGTTCAGTGGGAGGCCATCTCGAGGAGTCGAGACCGGGTCTCCTAAACTCCAGGATTGGTAGGGTCGCTTGCCGCTCTCGTAGGGGTCTAGGGGTGTGGGCTTGGCTATTCATCGCGACTGTGGAATCCGTATTTTCTATTGTTGGCTAAATACTAAATACGGACATCCTAGTATATCCCACATTATATCTGTGTTTCTGCTGCCTGTGTTCTGTGATATCTGAGATGAATGATATATTATATATGAGATATATAGTAGACGTTGCTTATGTTTTACACGCGCGCTAGTCCCGTCCCGGTATGCCGTTAGTTAAGTAACCTAACGGTGCATAACGGAACATTGCAGCAAATGCGGATGGCATAAGCGTACGTTGTATTTTCGGTTCTTTTCTGTGATTAGCTTAAGGACTTAAATAATGGGACTACATTAATATGATTAATGTGAAGAAAATAAACCTAAAAATATGTTGTAGAATCGGATTTGAAAACCACTCGGCTCTTTATGAAAAAGCTATATTTCAAAACTGCGGAGCTCAAGCCACTCCTTTTGAAAACCATTTGATTCTACAACGATATGAAGTTCAAACCGTTAAAGATTTTCTTAAAAATCATCTGCAACCCTCCGTCATTTTAGGAAGTAGAGTACTTAGTATTCGTGCTACGTTTGTTGTCCTTAGCCAAGGCGTAGTGTACGGTAGCTAAGTGATGTCTTCCTACAATCCATATGATGCAGATTAATTAGGACGGGCATATGACTTTGTTGACCTTAGTCAAGGGTCATGTAAACGGGTCTGATTAATCAAGAAATGACGGATTGAACTTGACTAGTGCTTGTGATTTGTTGACCATAGCCAAGGTCATGAGTGCTAGGAGAAAAAACCACATCGGGAATTTCAATAGTTGAAATTTGCAATGAGATTGCATACCTTCCATATGATGGTTGGATCCCGATCCCACTGTGGGCAATAGTTGCTCCCAGGAGAGTTTTGCAGTTTACAATTAGCTAACTCATTAGGTGTCTAGAAAGGTGTTAACGGGGCTACGCCTCTGGGAAAATGAGGTTTACTATAATTAGGTCCGTGCGAAAGCACGGGAAACCTCCCTCAAGTACTGACACTGGCATGGCTGAACGGTTAGCGAAGTTTTAGGCTGTAATTAATCCTGGCTAGTTTTCTTTTTAAGGTTTGAAATAAAAACTTGATTAAAGCAGTGGGAGACATCGATTAGACAAGATAATAACCAATCTGATCTTTGCAAGAGCTTTCGCTGAGTGTATTCTTTTTTCTCTCTCTTAATGGCAGATACCAATGACTGGACTCAAGCTTCTACTAGATAAAAATAAACTGAATGGGACCAACTATAAAGAATGGCTGAGGAATCTGAAAATAGCCTTGACTTATGATAAAGTATCATGTGTCCTCACGGCTTCAGCCCCGCCCGTCCCAGGTCCAAAATCCTCAGTTGCGGACAAAGAAGTCCGCAAGGCATGGGACGCTGACTGTGCCATGGCCAAATGCCTCGTGCTTGCATCGATGGACAACACACATCAAATGCAGCACGAGAATATGGACATTCAAGCCATATTCCTCCATACAAAGGAGTTGTATGTAGAGCAATTCCGCGTATTACGATACGAACATCAAAGAAATTGTTTCAGATGCGAATGGCCCCTGGCACACCGGTAGGAGACCTTGTTCTGAAGATGATAGCTCTCATAGAAGAGCTTGAGGACCTTGGATGGACGATGGATAATGAACAATATACGGATATTATTCTGCAGTCCCTCCCCTCCACCTTTGCTCAATTCATATTTAACTTCAACATGCACAACATGGAGAGGGAACTACCTGAACTCCTTAATATGTTAAGGATTGCAGAGAGCACACTGAAATCAGTGAAAACTCCCATTTTGAGTGTTAGGCAATCTTCATCTTCTCTCCCAAAGGCTAAGGCCAAGGGAAAGAAAAAGAAGAAGCCCACCTATCCTAAGGGTGGAGTTAAAAAGGTTAAGGGGAAGGAAAAGTCCAAAGCTGGAGAATCGGGGAAAGGGAAATGTTTTCATTGCCACAAAACAGGACATTAGAAGCGCAACTGTATCGAGTACTAAAATCTCAAGAAGAAGCATGGGGATGCTTCCGCTTCAGGTTTGTTTGTGACAGAAAACTGTTTTTCAATAAACTCTTCCTCCTTGGTATTAGATACCGGTTCAGGTTCTCACATTTGCAATTCTATGCAGGGGCTGAGAAATAGCAAAGTTTTGAAGACAGGTGACCATACTCTCCGCGTTGGAAATGCTTCCAATGTACATACAGTCGTAGTGGGAGAGTATCACTTGGGGTTGCCATCTGGGTGTATATTGGTTTTGAACCCATGTTATTTTGTACCAAGTATGCTTTGTAATATAATATCTGTTTCTTTGTTAGACAATGAAGGATATAACTTTATATTGCAGAACAATGTTATGAACATTCACCTGAATCAAATGTTGGTTGGGTATGGTACGCTTAATAACGGGATATACGTCCTAAATCAACACACAGTTTTCAGCATACAACACACTGATAAAAGAAAACTTTCAGAAATAAATGAAGTTTTTCTTTGGCACTGTAGACTTGGTCATATTAACGAAACAAGACTAAACAAGTTACACAAAGATGGATATTTAAACCCTTTTGAATATAAATCTTATGCGACTGGCCAGTCTTGTATCAAGGGTAAAATGACCAAAACTCCGTTTACCGGACACGGAGAAAGAGCTACTGAGGTCATAGGCCTCATACATAGTGATGTATGTGGGCCAATGTCTACACAGGCTAGAGGCAGTTTTTCTTACTTCATTACTTTCACTGACGATTTCTTAAGATTCGGTCATGTATTTTTATTAAAGCACAAATCTAAAGCTTTCAAGAAATTCACTGAATATAAACAAGAAGTAGAAAAACAAACCGGCTTGAGTATCAAAATGCTTCGATCAGATCGAGGTGGAGAGTACCTCAGTACAGAATTTGCAAACTTCCTAAAAGAGAATGGGATTCTCTCTCAGCTCACTCCTCCTTACACACCACAGCACAAAGGTGTGTCTGAACAACAGAATAGGACCCTATTAGATATGGTCTGATCCATGATGAGTGATGCTGAGTTACCTGTCTCATTTTAGGGGCATACATTGGAGACTGCAGCGTTTCTGCTGAACAGGGTTCCAACCAAAAACGTGTCTACCACGCCATATGAGATATGGCATGGGAAGAGACCGTCTCTTAAGAGAATTAAGATTTGGGGTTGCCTTGCCTATGTTAAAAAGCAGAATCCGGACAAACTCGAGACACGGTCAGTCACGTGTAACTTTATGGGATATCCAAGGAACTCTTATGGATATCTATTCTACCACAAGGAGGAACAAAAGGTGTTTGTTTCTCAGCATGCCACATTCTTGGAAAAAGAGTTTTTCATAGATAAAGATGATGGCAATGTGGTGGATCTAGAAGAGGTTCTAGAGACACAAACTACAAATGACGACTTGGTTGAACCGGTTGTTGCAATAGAATCCGAGGAACCTCGGCCACTCCGCAGGTCTGGTAGGACTTCTCGCCAACCAAAGAGGTACTACGGGTTCCTCATTGATGGTGACAGAGAAGACTGCATCATGGAGGATGATGATCCTACCAGTTTTTAGCAAGATATCATGAGTGGAGACTCTGTGAAGTGGCTGGATGCCATGAGATCCGAAATGGAGTCTATGTACACCAACAAAGTATGGACTTTGGACGTTTTACCCCCTGGGGTAAAACCTATGGGGTGCAAATGGATCTTTAAAAGAAAGATTGGTGTAGATGGGCAGGTAGAGACCTAAAAGGCAAGACTTGTGGCGAAGGGTTTTCGTCAAAGACCAGGTTTGGACTATGACGAGACTTTTTCGCCCGTAGCCATACTTAAATCCATTCAGAACTTACTTGTTATTGCTGCTCACAACGATTATGAAATCTGGCAGATGGACGTTAAAACGGAATTTCTAAATGGAGATTTAAAGGAATGCGATTATATGGATCAGCCAGAGTGCTTCATTAACAGTGGGAGCAGCGGGAAAGCATGTACATTGCTTAAATCCAGATATGGGTTAAAGCAGGCATCACGGAGTTGGAACATCTTTTTCGATGATGTTATCAAAGAGTTTGATTTCATCAAAAATCCAGATGAACCTTGTGTTTATAAGAAGGCTGTAGGGAAAGCTGTCACATTCCTCGTATTCTACGTGGATGACATTCTTCTGATAGGAAATGATATTCCTATGCTACAGTCGGTCAAATCATTCTTATCACTAAGGTTCTCCATGAAGGACTTGGGTGATGCCACATACATTCTGGGCATAAGGATCTGTAGGGATAGATGCAAAAGGTTATTGGGATTGTCCCAAACCAGGTACATCAACACCATCCTAAAAAGGTTTAGTATGGAAGACTCCAAGCGGGGTGCCTTACCCGCTTGCCATGGGGTTACTCTCTCCAAGGACATTTGCCCAAAGACCGATGAAGAGAGAGCTCGCTGTAGGGTTCCTTGGCACGCTAAGGAGGTCTCACATGGTATCAACCATGCCAATTTCAAAATTCTACAGGTGCCGAGAAAACCTAATACGGATCGTTGACTAGAGTTTAGACGATAACTACAACTAGTAAACTACTTTACTAAGAAGTGAACGAACATACAACCTTTGTAGATCCATTTCTCCACCTCCATGGCTCCGCGATGAAGTCTCCTCGCTGCGATCATCGGATCCCGGGCTCTAGCGTCGGGTTCATCGGAGAAATGGGCGGGCTAGGTCGTCGACTTCGATGCCGAAGATGATCTACGTCGAGGAAACACAAGATCAAGCTCCAACTTCACCAAGTCATAAAACTTGTGAAGAAAACACCCTATACTACTTGGCAAGTGTTAGTTGTATGTATGCCCTAGAGGCCATTACTGTACATTGGATGTATATTGTAGTGGATGCTGGGACATATATAGGGAGGACTTTCTTGCTCGACATGATAGTATGCTATCTGGTTACTCTTTACCTTAACGTGTATACTGATTATCTCTCTGTTACATGTTGGTAAAGCCCTTAGGATGTGTACTTGACTACCTGGACTATGATGCGGATCATACTAGTGGGGACATGGTAGTCCATAAGTACATCCTTCAAAGTCCCTAGTCGTGGGTATATCGAGACGGGGCATCGATATACCAGAGTAGACTAGCGTATACCTTCTCGACCCATACAGATGGGCGATGGATGATCCCATATCCATTGGTGTTTGACATCAGAGATGATATACGGGTGCTCAGTGGAGACTGGGTACACTGGACGGACTCGCCGAGAACTCCCAGATGGTATTATACCTCACGTCAGATGGCAGTTCTCTGGTGACACTGGTACAGAGTAGTCTGTTGACCCGAGATCGTCATAGAGTCTTGTGTGGTTCGCACTGTGCTTTGATTTCCATCTTACCACGTCCAAGAGGGCGTGCAAAACGGTGGTTTTTGGGTACAGTCCCGAGTCACATGGAGGCAATGAGCGATAGGAGGGGATTCGTCTCTCCCGGTATAGGGGGTTGATGTTGCGCTGTGTTCGATTGGCTATAACAGGAAATCCCTGGCCTGGGTTGCTGAGATTTACTGGTAAGTGTTACCAGCAGTTTCTCGAATTGTTATAGACCTCATATCGACACGACTTATCAAGCTATTGGGGTCTGACGTTTACCACCCCTAGGCGAGATATGCGACATATCAGACGATCAGACCGGACTGTACGGTAGTGTTACTGGTTGGATTCACTGGAGTGTGAGCGGGCTTGCTCGTCGATCTTCAGATCGCTCAATACCCGGGTGGCCGTTACGTTTAGCAGACCGCTTGCGGCTTATGGGTGCTTGATATGATCATCACCTGCTGCCGGCGTATTGACGAGTCTTTAGAGTCCTACACAGAGGTTTCCTGGCTCAAGCGAAACGAAATAGGAGCGTATATGAGATATGTGCGGGACCGAGAATAATGCGTGTATGTGATACCGTATTCCATTCTCGCGATGAATGTATCGAAAGGTTGTATGCGATATAACCTAGTTATTGAATCAAGGGTTGGTTCGATAAGCCGATACATAGAATACTTGTCGGTTATATGCGATATGACCGGATCGTTAAATCAAGTGTTGATTTAATGATTTAATGCATAATTATATATTTGATATATTACTTTGCATTAACTAGTATCGGTTCACTTAAGATGGATTTTCTCACTCGGGTGTGCGCATTGTATATGCGATATATTTTTGTGCACTTTATTGTATCATGTTTGATGATACATGTTAACTTGGTTAAGTGTAAAGATTAAACCATGGTTAAGTTAATGATTAGGGTTTTGATTATCTTATTTATTTATTTATTTATTTATTTATTTGTTTTGGATAAGATAAAGAAAGAATGGTGGCTTTGTTTGTTTGTTTGTTGAAGATTCATGAACCTTTGACTTAGTCACCTTTCTTGTCTTCATTCTTAACCCTAACCATTTAAGCAAACCATGTTCTATTCTTTACACTTAACTAGAGTTAGGTTATGATAAGTATTGATATAATTTATCCTTTTTTAATATAACACTTATCATAATATATCTTCTTCTTCTTCTTCAAGATGAAGAAGCTTCACTTTATCAATGGTGGATTGATGAAATGAGTGAGAAATCCAATTCTAAAGTCTACCCACTTCCTATTTCTTCATCCTCTACCTCTTGCCAAGTAGTAGAGTGTGTTTCCTTTACAAGTTTTCATGGCTTGGTGAAGGTGGAGCTTGATCTAGTGATGCTTCGACGTAGATCATCTTCGGCACGTCGTCGATGACCTAGCCCGCTTCTTCTCCGATGAAGCCGACGCAAGAGCCCGGATCTCGATTTGGACAGCGAGGATACTTTGTTGCGGAGCTTTGGAGGTGGAGAACCGGATCTACAAAGGTTGTATTTCCGTTCACTTAGTTAAGTGTTAACTAGTTTACTTTTCGCCTAGAATTCTAGCCAACGATCCGTACACTAGGGTTTCTCGGCACCGTATTTTTTGAAATTGGCATGGTTGATGCCTTGTGAGACCTCCTTGGGGTGCCTAGGAACCCTACATTGGTATCAGAGCCTAGCTAGAGCCTTAGGCGATGCGTAGACGGAGTTAGAAGTCCGATCGACCCGAAACCCCGACTTGAAAGTGCTCTCTGGACATTTTCTGTTTTCGTGGATTTTTGAGAATTAAAAATATGCAGAAAAATCAGCAGGAAATTCTAAGAATTACGGTGCAAAAAGTAACTAATGATCCCTCAAAAGTGCGGCGGAACCGCGGCATTAGCATGCTAATGCGGCGGTTCCGCGGCCGTTTTGTCTTATTAGGCATTCAATTTTGCACAGTAATTCCTATTTTGCAGTGCTGGTTTTCCTGGGAATTTTTTTTTTCTGAAATCAAGAGTTGAGTTTTTTGGGTTGTATTAAGAGTTCGTACATTCGATCGGATTGTCTAATTTTGTCTATGTGTTTTTCGGATATTTTAGAATATGTTAAAAATTTCGACCGGACATAAATACCCACTTTTTCCCCTGCCTGAAAATTTCCAAGTGTTGGATTTTTCCATGGTTTAAGGACGTTCTGAGTAGTGCAGGTAACGCGATGGTCCCTCTAGAAGACAACAAACCTTAACTCGATTATGTGACCGTCTTGAACTGCCCTTTGAACCTTAGGGTTTGGGGCAGTACGGCGTGCCACATGTGAGGCGTTGGCTTGACCCTTCTACGGCTGGACCGTTGGTACTGAGACAAGAAGCGAATGTCTTTGAACTTATTTCATTCGGTTGATCGGGAAAACTTGGGTGTCCGGAATGTGATACAATAATTGGAATTCACAATAAGTTATGAGATAACTGAATGAATGTTATAAACATAGCACTTTAGTCTCACTTGATCGGTTGCCACGGAATTTTGATGTGATCAAAAGTCCGTTGCAATCACGTTGTGAACGCGGATACTCGCCGGTAAACTTAATAGACAGCCTCACTCCATAGCCCCGACCAAGTGACTGCAGGAGAACCCCGTCGCCGAAAGCATCCGTTCGGGTGCTCGCGGCAGCGGTGTTCCGCCTTGGTGCGCTTCGTCGACGGCATCGGGGGTGCGGCCGCCTACTAAAGTTTGCGACGAGCATTCGATCAGGATGTCGGGAATCTTGTTGAATTACCCGACTTGATATTGAAAAGAGTTTTCGATAATGAGACTAAAATGCGGGGTTTATAATTGTTAGGCATGCGATGTCTAAGGAATTCGTTTGATTAGGCATGCGATGTCTAAAGCGGTTGCGGATTCCAACTATTGTAGTTTTACACTTTCTTTTCTGTGCCCGTAAGTGCAATATGTGATATCGCCGGTTTCGTTGCTATATGTCAACGACAATTGGGATGCGCATATTTACTTACGTTGATGACATGTGATGTTATGTGTTGCTGGATATGTTATATTGGATCGTCGTGTTTGAATAGCCGGGTTTTTTTTATGTGAGATGAGTGTTTTTCATTTTCATTCATGTAAAAACTTGTATGTAATATTCTTTTATTGGGGCACTTCCAGGTTGCGGAAGTTGTCACCATTGTTGTATATTATTTACTTTTCTGCACTAGGATAGACCCAAGGAGGGGAGTACAAGTAACCGGGTTCTGGGGTCCAGTGGGAGACCAACTCGAGGAGTCGAGTCCAGGTCTCCTAACCCTAGAATTGGTAGGGTTGCTTGCCGCTCTCGTAGGGGTCTAGAGGTGTGGGTTTGGCTATTCATCACGACCGTGGAATCCGTGTTTTATACTGGCTCGTATTGAAAACACGGACGTCCTAGTATATCCAATATTTCATATGTTTCTTCTGCTGTGATTTATCTGTGATGTGATCATGTGATGTTCTGTGACAGATATTATATATAGTATATATGATATCTTATATAAACGTTGCTTATGTTTTACACCCGCACTAGCCCTGCCCCGCTCTGCCGTTAGTTACCTAACCTAACGGTGCAGACGGGACATCGAGGCGAATGCGGATGGCATAAGCGTACGTTATATTTATCTGTGATGGTTAGGTGGACTTAAATGATGGGATATTCATTAATGAGATTAATGAAAGAAAATAAACCTAATTGATGTTGTGGAATCGAATTTCAAAATAAAAACAGGTAGCTACAGTTCTTGCTTTGCATCGCGGTGTTCATTATAGAACATCCCGCACCTCATTCGATGAGGAAAGGACCGAGATCCCTTCACCGGGAGTGACTCCTTTAGCAATAACTGGCAGATGCTACAACCCTCGGTTTGTCTTTGATCGCTTCTATAGTTTCCGCTTTGCACAGTGATATATATGATATATCCCGCACCTCATTCGACGAGGAAAGGGCCGACGATCCCTTCACCGGGAGTGACCCCTTTAGCAAAACTAGAAAATCCTCGAAAACGTTCCATTTAAAAACCATTTGATTCCGCAACGAGATCAAGTTCAAAGCGTTAAAGGTTTTCATAAAAACCATTCGCAACCCTCCGTCATTTTAGGAAGTAGAGTACTTAGTATTCGTGCTACGTTTGTCGACCATAGCCGAGGCGTAGTGTGCGGTAGCTAAGTGATGTCTTCCTACACAGCATATGATGCGATTAGTTAGGACAGTCATGTGGCTTTGTTGACCTTAGCCAAGGGTCATGTGGGTGGGTCTAATTAATCACGAAATGACGGGTAGAACTTGACTAGTACCTATGATTTGTTGACCTTAGCCAAGGTCATAGGTGCTAGGGGTAAAAACCATTATCGGGAGTTTCAATTGTTGAAATTTGCAATGAGATTGCATACCTTCTATGTGATAGTTGGATCCCGATACCCACTGCGAGTAATTGTTACTCCTGGGAGAGTTTTACACATTACAATTAGCCGATCAAGTAGGTGTCTAGAAAGGTGTCAACGGGGTTACGCCTCTGGGAAAACGAGGTTTACATTAATTAGGTTCGTGCGAAAGCACGGGGGACCTCCCTCAAAGTACCGACACTGGCCTGGCTGAAAGATTGGCGAACTTGTAGTGTGTAATTAATCCCGGCCAGTCTTTCCTTTTAGGGTTTGAAGGAAGATTCGATAAAAAGCAGTGGGAGCCATCCTGATTAGATAAAATAATAACCAATCTTTTCTTGACAGAGCGCACGCTGAGTGTTTTCTTCTCTCTCTCTCCAGGTAGCGACCATATCACGCCTTAATCAAGATAATAATACGGAATATTGACCGAACCCGCTTGTTATACTGAGCTGGGGAACGTTGGTCCCGCTCCAACTTATAATTGTTATAAGACAGAGCAGGAAATTGGGGATTACCAGAATTCCCATGCCGCCCAAACGAAGAGAGTGCATGCTGATGCATCATCTTCGGGTGTGTTCATTACAGAGAACTGTTTCTCAGTATCCTTTACGTCCTGGGTATGTGATACCAGATCAGGATCCCGGATATGTAATCTGTTACATAGGACTACAGAAAGGTAAAGAACTGAGAACGGGTGATAAGTTTCATGAGGCAGAAAACGGGGCAAATGTTGCAGCCAAGTCTGTTGGTCACTGTCACCCTGTATTACAAATACATTGATTCTGAACGAATGTTATTAGATACCGAACCTGATATACAAAATCATATCTGTCTCTTTATTAGTAAAGAAACGGTAAAATTTTGTATTGTTGGATAATGTTTTGAACATTTCCTATATCAAAAGTTGATCGGTTCAGGCACGTTATCTAAAAGCATTGATGTTCTAAATCAAACTACAGTTCTTTAGTAAACGGAACACACACAAGAGGAAGAGTTCAGAAATGAACGAATCCTTCTTGAGGCATTGTAGACTAGGTCATATCAATGCGACCCGACTAGCTGAAGTTACATTTAGATGCATATTTAAATCAGTTTGAATTTACATCTTGTGAAACTTGCCAGTCATGTCACAAAGATATAATGACACCAGCTCTGTTTATTGGAAACAGAGAAAGAGTTAGTAAACTCTTGGGATGATACATGTTGATGTATGTAAGGTCCCCTGTCTACACATGCCAAGACAGGTTCTTTTTACTTCATTACATTCTCTGATAATCTCTCAAGATTCAGTCATATGTTCCTGTTGAAACACAAGTCCGAACCTTTTGAGATATTCACAGAATATAAGTTAGAAGTAGAGAACCAAAACACGGGTATAAATATTATGTCCTTTGATGAGATCAAGGAGGAGAATACTTGGGCACGAAATTCTTGGACTTTTCTAAAGGAGAATGAGATTCTCTCTCAGCATTACTCCTCCGTATACACCATAGCACGATGGTATATCGGGGCGGAGCTATCTCACCCTATATGATAAGGTGTGCTCTATGATGAGTACTACTGAGTTACCTATTTCCTTTTTGGGAGTTATGCACTTGAGAAGCTGCATACCTATTGAATAGGGTTCAAATCAAATCAGCTGCCTACCACTTCCTATTTGATAAGGGAAGAGCCCATCTCTCAAGTTAGTTGAGATTTGGGGTTGACCGGCCTATGTCTAAAAGCAAAATCCGGACAAGCTCGAGGCAAAGTCTGTAATGTAGAACTGGAAAGGTTCCAGCTATACAAACTGCAGCTGATGATTTGATAGAACCAAAGGATTCAGTAGATTCCAACGAACCTCAGCCTCTCCGCCGATCTAGTAGGGTTCCTCACCCACCTTAGAGATACTTCTGTTTCTCTATGATAGTGGGAGCGAGGATTGCATCATGAGATGATGACCCAACTAGCTTCGAGCAGGCCATCGAGAGTAAGACTCTGTAAGAATGGCTGGATGCTTAGCGATCTGAGATGGAATCCTTATACACCAACAAAGTATGGACTTTGGTTGCTATATCTGAAGGGTTAAATCCCCATCAGGAGCAAGTATATCTTGAGAAGATTACTTGGTGTACATGGAAAAGTTGAGACTTTCAAAGCTAGACTTGTTAAAGGTTTGCATCATTGATCAGGTAAGGATTATGTTGAAACCTTTTCTAAGGATCTATGCTTAAGTCCATCCAGATCCTACTTACCACGGCTACATACCATGACTACGATATCTGGCGGTTGGGTGCCATGACATCTTTTCTAAATAATGTTTTAGAAGAGAACGTCTATAAGTACACAGCCAGAGGGCTTCGTAAACAGTGGGAGCAGCGGAAACGTGTGCAAGATGCTTTATAGGATAAAGCAGGCATCGCGGAGTTGGAACATCTGTTTTGATGGATTAGTCAAAGAAGTTGACATCATCAAAATGGTAGATGAACCTTGTATAAACAAAAAGGGGTAGTAGGGAGTATGATGACGATCCTCGTAGAGTACGTGGATGACATACTCTTGATAGGGAAGGAGTTTCCTATGCTACGCTCGATCAATCTCCGCTTATCACAATGATTCTCCAGATAGGATGAAAGTGATACCTCCTAAATCCTGGGTTTTGGATCTATGAGATAGATCTAAATGGATGTTAGGATTCTCACTAGTTGTAGTGAGATGGTATCAATCGATCCGGGAGAGAATCACTGGAAGGGTTCCAGGGTGATAAAGACGACTGAGTGTCAGTCACAGGCATTGTCTTAACCCTCAGTAAAGGGACGGTATATTGGAAGAGTTCCAAGATACATACCGTGACATACTAGACGATAAAGGCAGGATACATCGCTACTTAAGATGCTACCGAAGAGGCTGTTTGGGTGTATAATGGTTCATGAGATGAACTACGTTCCAACCATTGTGAGACAATAGAGTTGTGGCTTATGCCAAGGAACGCCGGTCCCATCAGTGATCCAGACATATTCTAAGGCAGTATCACCTGATCATGGAGATGGTTGATCTCCAGGGGATCGAGGTCAGGAGAGTAGACTCAGAGGACAACACAGCGGATCCACTCACAAAGGCCTGTTCCCAGAGAGAGACTTTTATGGGATGGTTGAGTATGAGATACTACAACCACTGCTACAGATGGCCCTAGTGCAAGTGGGAGATTGTTAGTTGTATGTATGCCCTAGAGGCCATTACTGTACATTGGATGTATATTGTAGTGGATGCTGGGACATATATAGGGAGGACTTTCTTGCTCGACATGATAGTATGCTATCTGGTTACTCTTTACCTTAACGTGTATACTGATTGTCTCTCTGTTACATGTTGGTAAAGCCCTTAGGATGTGTACTTGACTACCTGGACTATGATGCGGATCATACTAGTGGGGACATGGTAGTCCATAAGTACATCCTTCAAAGTCCCTAGTCGTGGGTATATCGAGACGGGGCATCGATATACCAGAGTAGACTAGCGTATACCTTCTCGACCCATACAGATGGGCGATGGATGATCCCATATCCATTGGTGTTTGATATCAGAGATGATATACGGGTGCTCAGTGGAGACTGGGTACACTGGACGGACTCGCCGAGAACTCCCAGATGGTATTATACCTCACGTCAGATGGCAGTTCTCTGGTGACACTGGTACAGAGTAGTCTGTTGACCCGAGATCGTCATAGAGTCTTGTGTGGTTCGCACTGTGCTTTGATTTCCATCTTACCACGTCCAAGAGGGCGTGCAAAACGGTGGTTTTTGGGTACAGTCCCGAGTCACATGGAGGCAATGAGCGATAGGAGGGGATTCGTCTCTCCCGGTAAAGGGGGTTGATGTTGCGCTGTGTTCGATTGGCTATAACAGGAAATCCCTGGCCAGGGTTGCTGAGATTTACTGGTAAGTGTTACCAGCAGTTTCTCGAATTGTTATAGACCTCATATCGACACGACTTATCAAGCTATTGGGGTCTGACGTTTACCACCCCTAGGCGAGATATGCGACATATCAGACGATCAGACCGGACTGTACGGTAGTGTTACTGGTTGGATTCACTGGAGTGTGAGCGGGCTTGCTCGTCGATCTTCAGATCGCTCAATACCCGGGTGGCCGTTACGTTTAGCAGACCGCTTGCGGCTTGTGGGTGCTTGATATGATCATCACCTGCTGCCGGCGTATTGACGAGTCTTTAGAGTCCTACACAGAGGTTTCCTGGCTCAAGCGAAACGAAATAGGAGCGCATATGAGATATGTGCGGGACCGAGAATAATGCGTGTATGTGATACCGTATTCCATTCTCGCGATGAATGTATCGAAAGGTTGTATGCGATATAACCTAGTTATTGAATCAAGGGTTGGTTCGATAAGCCGATACATAGAATACTAGTCGGTTATATGCGATATGACCGGATCGTTAAATCAAGTGTTGATTTAATGATTTAATGCATAATTATATATTTGATATATTACTTTGCATTAACTAGTATCGGTTCACTTAAGATGGATTTTCTCACTCGGGTGTGCGCATTGTATATGCGATATATTTTTGTGCACTTGATTGTATCATGTTTGATGATACATGTTAACTTGGTTAAGTGTAAAGATTAAACCATGGTTAAGTTAATGATTAGGGTTTTGATTATCTTATTTATTTATTTATTTATTTATTTGTTTTGGATAAGATAAAGAAAGAATGGTGGCTTTGTTTGTTTGTTTGTTGAAGATTCATGAACCTTTGACTTAGTCACCTTTCTTGTCTTCATTCTTAACCCTAACCATTTAAGCAAACCATGGTCTATTCTCTACACTTAACTAGAGTTAGGTTATGATAAGTATTGATATAATTTATCCTTTTTTAATATAACACTTATCATAATATATCTTCTTCTTCTTCTTCAAGATGAAGAAGCTTCACTTCATCAATGGTGGATTGATGAAATGAGTGAGAAATCCAATTCTAAAGTCTACCCACTTCCTATTTCTTCATCCTCTACCTCTTGCCAAGTAGTAGAGTGTGTTTTCTTCACAAGTTTTCATGGCTTGGTGAAGGTGGAGCTTGATCTAGTGATGCTTCGACGTAGATCTTCTTCGGCACGTCGTCGATGACCTAGCCCGCTTCTTCTCCAATGAAGCCGACGCAAGAGCCCGGATCTCGATTTGGACAGCGAGGATACTTTGTTGCGGAGATTTGGAGGTGGAGAACCGGATCTACAAAGGTTGTATTTCCGTTCACTTAGTTAAGTGTTAACTAGTTTACTTTTCGCCTAGAATTCTAGCCAACGATCCGTACACTAGGGTATCTCGGCACCGTATTTTTTGAAATTGGCATGGTTGATGCCTTGTGAGACCTCCTTGGGGTGCCTAGGAACGCTACAGCAAGTGGTAGAGGATGAAGAAATAGGAAGTGGGTTCACTTTAGAATTGGATTTCTCACTCTTTTTGACTAGTTTCCATTGCTGGAGGCAAGCTTTCTTCATGTAAAAGAAAGAGAAGAAGAAGAAGATAATATGATAAGTTATTTTTTAAATAGAAAATAAAATGAATACTTATCATATAGCAACCATGGTTAGGTGTAGAGAATAAACTAGGGTTAGGTTGAATGGTTAGGTTAAAAGAAAGAAACAAAATGGTCAACCTTTCAAACCTTCATGAACTTTCAATATAAAACAAAAGCAGCAACCATTTTATTTCTTGCCAAAAGGAAATAAATAAATGAATAAATAAATAAAAACCCTAACCATTTACTTAACCAAGGTTTAAACCAAAACTACACCCAAGTTGGCATGTATCATCAAACATGATACAATTGTGTGCACAAAAGTATATCACATATACAACTTGTGTATTTCAAGTGAGAAAATCCAATTAAAGTGAACCAATACTAGTTAATGCAAAGTAATATATCAAATATATAATTATACATTAAATCATTAAATCAACACTTGATTTAACGATCCGGTCATATCGCATATAACCGACTAATATCAAGTGTATTAATGTATCGAATAAACACTTGATTCGGTAACCCGGCAATATCACATATAACCGACCAATGATACAAATCGCGAGAATCGAATACAGTATCACATACTGTTATTATTCTCGGTCCCGCACATATCTCATATGCGCTCCTATTTCGTTTTGCTTGAGCCAGGAAACCTCTATGTAGGACTCTAAAGACTCGTCAATACGCCGGTAGCAGATGATGATCATATCAAGCACCTACAAGCCGCAAGCGGTCTGCTAAACGTAATGGCCACCCGGGTATTGAGCGATCAGAAGATCGACGAGCAAGCCCGCTCACACTCCTGTGAATCCAACCAGTAACACTTACCGTACAGTCCGGTCTGTTCGTCTGATATGTCGCATATCTCGCCTAGGGGTGGTAAACGTCAGACCCCAATAGCTCGATAAGTCGTGTCGATATGAGGTCTATAACAGTTTGAAAAACTACTGGTAACACTTACCAGTAAATCTCAGCAACCCTGGCCAGGGATTTCCGGTGATAGCCAATCGAACACAGCGCAACATCAACTCCCTATACCGGGAGAGACGAATCCCCTCCTATCGCTCATTGCCTCCATGTTATTCGGGACTGTACCCAAAAACCACCGTTTTGCACGTCCTCTTGGACGTGGTAAGGTGGAAATCAAAGCACAGTGGGAACCACACAAGACTCTATGACGATCTTGGGTCAACAGACTACTCTGTACCAGTGTCACCAGAGAACTGCCATCTGACGTAAGGTATAATACCATCTGGGAGTTCTCGGCGAGTTCGTCCAGTGTACCCAGTCTCCACTGAGCACCCGTATATCATCTCCGATGTCAAACACCAATGAATATGGGATCATCCATCGCCCATCTGTATGGGTCGAGAAGGTATACGCTAGTCTACTCTGGTATATCGATGCCCCGTCTCGATACACCCATGACTAGGGACCTTGAAGGATGTACTTATGGACTACCATGCCCCCACTAGTATGATCCGCATCATAGTCCAGGTAGTCAAGTACACATCCTAAGGGCTTTACCAACATGTAACAGAGAGACAATCAGGATACACGCTAAGGTAAAGAGTAACCAGATAGCATACTATCATGTCGAGCAAGAAAGTCCTCCCTATATATGTCCCAGCATCCACTACAATATACATCCTATGTATAGCAATGGCCTCTAGGGCATACATATAACTAACAATCTCCCACTTGCACTAGGGCCATCTATAGCAGTGGTTGTAGTATCTCATACTCAACCATCCCATAAAAGTCTCTCTATGGGAATAGGCCTTCGTGAGTGGATCCGCCGTGTTGTCCTATGAGTCTGATCTCCTAACCTCGATCACCCTGGAGATCAACCATCTCCATGATCAGGTGATACTTGTTAGTTATATGTATGCCCTAGAGGCCATTACTGTACATAGGATGTATATTGTAGTGGATGCTGGGACATATATAGGGAGGACTTTCTTGCTCGACATGATAGTATGCTATCTGGTTGATCTTTACCTTAACGTGTATGCTGATTGTCTCTCTGTTACATATTGGTAAAGCCCTTAGGATCTGTACTTGACTACCTGGACTATGATGCGGATCATACTAGTGGGGACATGGTAGTCCATAAGTACATCCTTGAAAGTCCCTAGTCGTGGGTGTATCGAGACGGGGCATCGATATACCAGAGTAGACTAGCGTGTACCTTCTCGACCCATATAGATGGGCGATGGATGATCCCATATCCATCGGTGTTTGACATCAGAGATGATATACGGGTGCTCAGTAGAGACTGGGTACACTGGACGGACTCGCCGAGAACTCCCAGATGGTATTATACCTCACGTCAGATGGCAGTTCTCTGGTGACACTGGTACAGAGTAGTCTGTTGACCCGAGATCGTCATAGAGTCTTGTGTGGTTCCCACTGTGCTTTGATTTCCATCTTACCACGTCCAAGAGGGCGTGCAAAACGGTGGTTTTTGGGTACAGTCCCGAGTCACATGGAGGCAATGAGCGATAGGAGGGGATTCGTCTCTCCCGGTATATGGGGGTTGATGTTGTGCTGTGTTCGATTGGCTATAACAGGAAATCCCTGGCCAGGGTTGCTGAGATTTACTGGTAAGTGTTACCAGTAGTTTCTCGAACAGTTATAGACCTCACATCGACACGACTTATTGAGCTATTGGGGTCTGACGTTTACCACCCCTAGGCGAGATATGCGACATATCAGACGATCAGACCGGACTGTACGGTAGTGTTACTGGTCGGATTCACTGGAGTGTGAGCGGGCTTGCTCGTCGATCTTCAGATCGCTCAATACCCGGGTGGCCGTTACGTTTAGCAGACCGCTTGCGGCTTGTGGATGTTTGATATGATCATCATCCGCTGCCGGCGTATTGACGAGTCTTTAGAGTCCTACACAGAGGTTTCCTGGCTCAAGCGAAACGAAATAGGAGCGCATATGAGATATGTGCGGGACCGAGAATAATGCGTGTATGTGATACCGTATTCTATTCTCGCGATATATATATCGAATGGTTGTATGCGATATAACCTAGTTATCGATTCAAGCGTTGATTCGATAAGCCGATATATTAGATACCAGTCGGTTATGTGCGCATGACCGGATCATTGAATCAAGTGTTGATTTAATGATTTAATGTATAATTATATATTTGATATATTACTTTACATTAACTAGTATCGGTTCACTTTAGACGGATTTTCTCACTTGGTTCGTGCGCATTGCATATGCGATATGTTTTTGTGCACTTGATTGTATCATGTTTGATGATGCAAGTCAAGCTAGGGTTCAAGTGTAAAGATTAAACCTTGGTTAATGAAATGGTTAGGGTTTATTATTCATTATTCATTTATCTTATTTAATTATCTTTTTATTTTTGATAAATGAATAAAAGAAAAGAGAAAAGAATGGTTGCTAGATTTGGAGTTTAGTTGAAACTTCATGAAGATTTGATAAAGTCAACCATACTTATCTCAACCTTAACCCTAACCATTCTCACTAACCATGATTCATTCTCTACACTTGACCATGGTTAGAATTATGATAAGAATTCATTTTCTTTTCATTTTCTATTAACTTATCATAATATCTTTCTTCTTCTTCTTCATTCTTCAAGTGAAGAAAAGCAAAGTCCATCAATGGTGATTGTTGGATATGAGTGAGAAATCCAATTCTAAAGTTAACCCAATTCCTATTTCTTCATCCTCTACCTCTTGCCAAGTAGTAGAGTGTGTTTCCTTCACAAGATTTTAGGGTTTGGTGAAGGTGGAGCTTGATTCATCGATGCCTCGACGTAGATCATCTTCGGCATGGACATCGACGACCTAGCTTGCCCATTCTCCGACGAAGTCGACTCTAGAGCCCGGATTTGATTTGGACAGCGGAGATGACCTCGTTGCGGAGCCGTGGAGGTGGATATCCGGATCTACAAAGGTTGTAATTTCCGTATCTCTTTAGTTAACTGTTAACTAGTTCTTGTTCGCCTAGATATCTAGCAAACGATCCGTACTTTAGGGTTTGTAGGCACCATAATTTTTGAAATTGCCATGGTTGATGGCTTGGAAGACCTCACTAGTGTGCCTAGGAACCCTGCAGTGGTATCAGAGCCTAGCTAGAGCCTTAGGCGATCCCCGGACGGAATTAGAAACCCGATCGAACCAAAATCCCATTGCAAAATTGCTCTCTGTACTTTTTTCAAAACTGTTGATTTTTGGCAATTAAAAATATCCAGAAAAACAAGCAGGATTTTTTAAGAATTACTGTGAAATTTGGTACCCTAATTCTATAAAAGCGCGGCGGAAGCGCCGCACAAAGGGGGTTTACGC
Source organism: Agapanthus africanus (assembly GCA_030015575.1). Lineage (NCBI taxonomy): Eukaryota > Viridiplantae > Streptophyta > Magnoliopsida > Asparagales > Amaryllidaceae > Agapanthus > Agapanthus africanus. The sequence goes on from CM057340.1 coordinate 217,878,308, forward strand.
GGCGGAAGGGCCGCCAATAAGAAGCCGACACGTATCAAATTTCACAGTAACTCGTAAAATTCAATGCTCATTTTCCTGGAATATTTAAACTGAACTCAAGAGTTGAGTTGTTCTGAGTTGTTTTGGGAATCATTGTTTCGATCGGAAAGTCTAATTCTGTCCATGTGTTTTCCGGATAAATTTTAGAATATGTTAAAAAGTTCGACCGGATATAAATACCCGATTTTTCCCCTGTCGGGAAATTTCCAAGTGTTGGATTTTTCCGTAGTTTAACGACGTTCTAAGTAGTGCAAGTGACGCGATGGTCCCTCTAGAAGACACAAACCTTAACTCGATTATGTGACCGTCTTGAACTGCCCTTTGAACCTTCGGGTTTGGGGCAGTACGGCGTGCCACATGTGAGGCGTTGGCTTGACCCTTCTACGGCTGGATCGTTGGTACTGAGGTACGAACGGAATGTTGTTAGACTTGTTTCATGTGTTGATCAGTTTCGGGAAAACTTGGGTGTTCGATTGTTCGATCGGAAAGTTTAACATTTTCTGTTTATCTGGAATGGGATACAATAATTGGAATTCACAAGTAGTTATATGATAACTAAATGAATGTTATAAACGTAGCAGTTTAGTCTCACTTGATCGGTTGCCACGGAATTTTGATGTGATCAAAAGTCCGTCGCAATCACGTAGCGTACGCGGATACTCGCCGGGTAAACTTAATAGACAGCCTCACTCCATAGCCCCGACCAAGTGACTGTAGGAGAACCCCGTCGCCGAAAGCATCCGTTCGGGTGCTCGCGGTAGCGGTGTTCCGCCTTGGTGCACTTCGTCGACGGTATTGAGGGTGCGGCCGTCTACTGAAGTTTGCGACGAGCATTCGATCAGTGTGTCGGGAATCTTGTTGAATTACCCGACTTGATATTGAAAAGTGTTTTCGATAATGAGACTAAAATGCGGGGTTTATAATTATTAGGCATGCGATGTCTAAGTAATTCATTTGGTCAGGCATGCGATGTCTGAGGTGGTTGCGGATTCCAACTGTTGTAGTTTTACACTTTCTTTTCTGTGACCGTAAGTGTAATATGTGATATCGCCGGTTTTGTTGCTATATGTCAACGACAATTGGGATGCGCATATTTACTTACGTTGATGACATGTGATGTTATGTGTTGCTGGATATGTTATATTGGATCGTCGTGTTTGAATAGCCGGGGGTTTTTATGTGAGATGAGTGTTTTTCATTTTCATTCATGTAAAAACTTGTATGTAATATTCTTTTATTGGGGCGCTTCCAGGTTGCGGGAGTTGTCACCTGTTGTATATTATTTACTTTTCCGCACTAGGATAGACCCAAGGAGGAGGGCACAAGTAACCGGGTTCTGGAGTCCAGTGGGAGACCAACTCGAGGAGTCGAGTCCGGGTCTCCTAACTCCAGAATTGGTAGGGTTGCTTGCCGCTCTCGTAGGGGTCTAGGGGTGTGGGTTTGGCTATTCATCACGACCGTGGAATCCGTGTTTTATACTGGCTCGTATTGAAAACACGGACGTCCTAGTATATCCAATATTTCATATGATTCTTCTGCTGCGATATCTGTGATGAGATCATGTGATGTTTCTGTGATGGATATAGTATATAGTATATATGATATATTATATAGACGTTACTTATGTTTTACACCCGCGCTAGCCCTGCCCTGCTCTGCCGTTAGTTACCTAACCTAACGGTGCACGAGGGGACATCGAGGCGAATGTGGATGGCATAAGTGTACGTCATATCTATCTGTGATGTTTAGGTACTTAAATGATGGGACTTCATTAATGTGATTAATGAAATTAAAAGAAACCTAAGATGTTGTAGAATCGAATTTCAAAATAAAACAGGTAGCTACAGTTCTTGCTTTGCACAGAGGTATATGTGATATATCCTGCACCTCATCCGACGAGGAAAGGACCGAGATCCCTTCACCGGGAGTGACTCCTTTAGCAATAACTGGCAGATGCTACACCCTCGGTTTGTCTTTTGATTGCTTTTAAGTGTTTTTGCTTTGCACAGTGATATATGTGATATATCCAGCACCTCATTCGACGAGGAAAGGACCGACGATCCCTTCACCGGGAGTGACTCCTTTAGCAAAACTAGAAAAGCCTCAAAAGCACTCCATTTCAAAATCATTCGATCCTACAACGATATCAAGTTCATTACGCAATAGGTTTTCAGAAAAACCTGTCGTAGCCCTCCGTCATTTCAGATAAGTTGTATATAGTATTCGTGCTGCATTTGTTGGCTTTCGTCAAGGTGCAGTGTGCGGTAGCTATATGCTGCTTATCTGCTAGCATACGATGCGATTGGATTAGGGTAGTCGTGCGGCTTTGTTGGCTTTCGTCAAGGGTCGTGCGGGTGGGTTTAATTCGATCAAGAAATGTACGGGTTGAACTTGACTAGCGGGCTATGGTTTGTTGGCTTTCGTCAAGGTCATAGCACGTTAGGGGCAAAACATTATCGGGAATTTCAAGTGTTGAAATTTGCAATGAGATTGCATACCTTCTATGAGATAGTTGGATCCCGATACCCGCTGCGAGTAAGTGTTACTCCTGGGAGAGTTTTATACATTACAATTAGCCGATCAAGTAGGTGTCTAGAAAGGTGTCAACGAGGTTACGCCTCTGGGAAAATGAGGTTTACATTAATTAGGTTCGTGCGAAAGCACGGGGGACCTCCCTCAAAGTACCGACACTGGCCTGGCTGAAAGATTGGCGAACTTGTAGTGTGTAATTAATCCCGGCTAGTCTTTCCTTTTTGGGTTTGAAGGAAGATTTGATAAAAAGCAGTGGGAGCCATCCTGATTAGATAAAATAAAAACCAATCTATTCTTGACAGAGCGCACGCTGAGTGTTTTCTTCTCTCTCTCTCCTGGTAGCGACCATGTCACGCCTTAATCAAGATAATAATACGGATTATTGACCGAACCCGCTTGTTATACTGAGCTGGGGAACGTTGGTCCCGCTCCAACTTATAATTGTTATAAGACAGAGCAGGAAATTGGGGAATACCAGATTTCCCGTGCCGCCCAAACGAAGAGAGTGCATGCTGATGCATCATCTTCGGGTTTGTTCATTATACAGAACTGTTTCTCAGTATCCTTTACGTCCTGGGTATATGATACCGGATCAGGATCCCAGATATGTAAACTGTTACATAGGGCTACAGAAAGGTAGAGAACTGAGAACGGGTGATAAGTTTCATGAGGCAGAAAACGGGGCAAGTGTTGCAGCCAAGTCTGTCGGTCACTGTCACCCTGTATTACCAATACATTAATTCTGAACGAATGTTATTAGATACCGAACCTGATATACAAAATCGTATCTATCTCTTTATTAGTAAAGAAATGATAAAATTTTGTATTGTTGGATAATGTTTTGAACATTTCCTATATCAAAAGTTGATCGGTTCAGGCACGTTATCTAAAAGCATTAATGTTCTAAATCAAACTACAGTTCTTAGTATACGGAACACACACAAGAGGAAGAGTTCAGAAATGAACGAATCCTTCTTGAGGTATTGTAGACTAGGTCAGATCAATGTGACCCGACTAGCTAGAGTTACATAAAGATGCATATTTAAATCAGTTTGAATTTACATCTTGTGAAACTCGCCAGTCATGTCACAAAGAAAAGATGACCACAGCTCCGTTTACTGGAAACAGAGAAAGAGTTAGTGAACTCTTGGGATATGATACATGTTGATGTATGTAAGGTCCCCTGTCTACACATGCCAAGACCGGTTCTTTATACTTCATTATATTCTCTGATAATCTCTCAAGATTCAGACATATGTTCCTGTTGAAACATGAGTCCGAGCCTTTTGAGATATTCACAGAATATAAGCGAGAAGTAGAGAACCAAAATACGGGTATAAGTATTATGTCCTATGATGTGATCAAGGAGGAGAATACTTGAGCACGGAATTCCAGGACTATTCTAAAGGAGAATGAGATTCTCTCTCAGCATTACTCCTCCGTATACACCATAGCACGATGGTATATCGGGGCGGAGCAAACACACCCTATATGATATGGTGTGCTCTATGATGAGTACTACTGAGTTACCTATTTCCTTTAGGGAGTTATGCACTTGAGAAGCTGCATACCTATTGAATAGGGTTCGAATCAAATCAGTCGCCTACCACTTCATATATGATATGGAAAGGGAAGAGCCCATATCTTAAGTTAGTTAAGATTTGGGGTTGTCCGGCCTATGTCTAAAAGCATAATCCGGACAAGCTCGAGGCAAGGCCTGTTATGTAGAACTGGAAATGTTCCAGCTATACAAACTGCAGAAGATGATTTAAAAGAACCAAAGGATTCAGTAGATACCAACGAACCTCAGCCTCTCCGCCGATCTAGTAGGGTTCCTCACCCACCAGAGAGATACTTCAGTTTCTCTATGACAGTGGGAGCGAGGATTGCATCATGACATGATGACCCAACTAGTTTCGAGCTGGCCATCAGGAGTGGGACTCTGTAAGAATGGCTGGATGTTTAGCGATCTGAGATGGAATCCTTATACACCAACAAAGTATGGACTTTGGTTGCTATATCTGAAGGGTTAAATCCCCATCAGGAGCAAGTATATCTTGAGAAGATTACTTGGTGTAAATGGAAAAGTTGAGACTTTCAAAGCTAGACTTGTTAAAGGTTTTCGTCAAAGACCAGGCGTGGATCATGATGATACCTTTTCAAGTAGCTATGCTTAAGTCCATCCAGATCCCACTTGCCACGGCTACATACCATGACTACGATATCTGGTGGTTGGGTGTCTTGACTGCTTTTCTAAATGATGATTTAGAAGAGTGCGTCTGTAAGTACACAGCCAGAGGGCTTCGTAGACAGTGGGAGCAGCGGAAACGTGTGCAAGATGCTTTATAGGATAAAGCAGGCATCGCGGAGTTGGAACATCTGTTTTGATGAATTAGTCAAAGAGTTTGACATCATCAAAATGGTAGATGAACCTTGTATATACAAAAAGGTAGTAGGGAGTATGGTGATGATCCTCGTAGAGTACGTGGATGACATACTCTTGATAGGGAAGGAGTTTCCTATGCTACGCTCGATCAATCTCCGCTTATCACTATGATTCTCCATATAGGATCAAAGTGATACCTCCTAAATCCTGGATTTTGGATCTATGAGATAGATCTAAATGGATGTTAGGATTCTCACTAGTTATAGTGAGATGGTATCAATCGATCCTGGGGAGAATCACTGGAAAGGTTCCAGGGTGATAAAGACGACTGAATGTCAGTCGCAGGCATTGTCTTTACCCTCAGTAAAGGGACGGTATGTTGGAAGAGTTCCAAGCTAGATACCGTGACATACTAGACGATAAAGGCTGGATACATCGCTACTTAAGATGCTACCAAAGAGGCTGTTTGGGTGTATATTGGTTCATGAGATGAACTATGTTCCTACCATTGTGTGACAATGGAGTTGTGGCTTATGCCAAGGAACGTCCGTCCCATCAGTGATCCAGACATATTCTAAGGCAGTATCACCTGATCATGGAGATGGTTGATCTCCAGGGAGATCGAGGTTAGGAGAGTAGATTTTGAGGACAACACAGCGGATCCACTCACAAAGGCCTGTTCCCAGAGAGAGACTTTTATGGGATGGTTGAGTATGAGATACTGCAACCACTGCTACAGATGGCCCTAGTGCAAGTGGGAGATTGTTAGTTATATGTATGCCCTAGAGGTCATTACTGTACATAGGATGTATATTGTAGTGGATGCTGGGACATATATAGGGAGGACTTTCTTGCTCGACATGATAGTATGCTATCTGGTTGATCTTTACCTTAACGTGTATGCTGATTGTCTCTCTGTTACATATTGGTAAAGCCCTTAGGATCTGTACTTGACTACCTGGACTATGATGCGGATCATACTAGTGGGGACATGGTAGTCCATAAGTACATCCTTGAAAGTCCCTAGTCGTGGGTGTATCGAGACGGGGCATCGATATACCAGAGTAGACTAGCGTGTACCTTCTCGACCCATATAGATGGGCGATGGATGATCCCATATCCATCGGTGTTTGACATCAGAGATGATATACGGGTGCTCAGTAGAGACTGGGTACACTGGACGGACTCGCCGAGAACTCCCAGATGGTATTATACCTCACGTCAGATGGCAGTTCTCTGGTGACACTGGTACAGAGTAGTCTGTTGACCCGAGATCGTCATAGAGTCTTGTGTGGTTCCCACTGTGCTTTGATTTCCATCTTACCACGTCCAAGAGGGCGTGCAAAACGGTGGTTTTTGGGTACAGTCCCGAGTCACATGGAGGCAATGAGCGATAGGAGGGGATTCGTCTCTCCCGGTATATGGGGGTTGATGTTGCGCTGTGTTCGATTGGCTATAACAGGAAATCCCTGGCCAGGGTTGCTGAGATTTACTGGTAAGTGTTACCAGTAGTTTCTCGAACAGTTATAGACCTCACATCGACACGACTTATTGAGCTATTGGGGTCTGACGTTTACCACCCCTAGGCGAGATATGCGACATATCAGACGATCAGACCGGACTGTACGGTAGTGTTACTGGTCGGATTCACTGGAGTGTGAGCGGGCTTGCTCGTCGATCTTCAGATCGCTCAATACCCGGGTGGCCGTTACGTTTAGCAGACCGCTTGCGGCTTGTGGATGTTTGATATGATCATCATCCGCTGCCGGCGTATTGACGAGTCTTTAGAGTCCTACACAGAGGTTTCCTGGCTCAAGCGAAACGAAATAGGAGCGCATATGAGATATGTGCGGGACCGAGAATAATGCGTGTATGTGATACCGTATTCTATTCTCGCGATATATATATCGAATGGTTGTATGCGATATAACCTAGTTATCGATTCAAGCGTTGATTCGATAAGCCGATATATTAGATACCAGTCGGTTATGTGCGCATGACCGGATCATTGAATCAAGTGTTGATTTAATGATTTAATGTATAATTATATATTTGATATATTACTTTACATTAACTAGTATCGGTTCACTTTAGACGGATTTTCTCACTTGGTTCGTGCGCATTGCATATGCGATATGTTTTTGTGCACTTGATTGTATCATGTTTGATGATGCAAGTCAAGCTAGGGTTCAAGTGTAAAGATTAAACCTTGGTTAATGAAATGGTTAGGGTTTATTATTCATTATTCATTTATCTTATTTAATTATCTTTTTATTTTTGATAAATGAATAAAAGAAAAGAGAAAAGAATGGTTGCTAGATTTGGAGTTTAGTTGAAACTTCATGAAGATTTGATAAAGTCAACCATACTTATCTCAACCTTAACCCTAACCATTCTCACTAACCATGATTCATTCTCTACACTTGACCATGGTTAGAATTATGATAAGAATTCATTTTCTTTTCATTTTCTATTAACTTATCATAATATCTTTCTTCTTCTTCTTCATTCTTCAAGTGAAGAAAAGCAAAGTCCATCAATGGTGATTGTTGGATATGAGTGAGAAATCCAATTCTAAAGTTAACCCAATTCCTATTTCTTCATCCTCTACCTCTTGCCAAGTAGTAGAGTGTGTTTCCTTCACAAGATTTTAGGGTTTGGTGAAGGTGGAGCTTGATTCATCGATGCCTCGACGTAGATCATCTTCGGCATGGACATCGACGACCTAGCTTGCCCATTCTCCGACGAAGTCGACTCTAGAGCCCGGATTTGATTTGGACAGCGGAGATGACCTCGTTGCGGAGCCGTGGAGGTGGATATCCGGATCTACAAAGGTTGTAATTTCCGTATCTCTTTAGTTAACTGTTAACTAGTTCTTGTTCGCCTAGATATCTAGCAAACGATCCGTACTTTAGGGTTTGTAGGCACCATAATTTTTGAAATTGCCATGGTTGATGGCTTGGAAGACCTCACTAGTGTGCCTAGGAACCCTGCAATACTGCCTTAGAATACGTCTGGATCACTGATGGGACGGACGTTCCTTGGCATAAGCCACAACTCCATTGTCACACAATGGGGGGAACAAAGTTCATCTCATGAACTAATATACACCCAGACTTCCTCTTTAGTAGCATCTTAAGTAGCGATGTATCCAGCCTTTATCGTCTAGTGTGCCACGGTATTTAGCTTGGAACTCTTCCAACATACCGTACCTTTACTGAGGGTAAAGACAATGCCTGAGACTGACATTCAGTCGTCCTTATCACCCTGGAACCCTTCCAGTGATTCTCCCCTGGATCAATTGATACCATCTCACTACAGCTAGTGAGTATTCTAACACCTAAATAACATCTATCTCATAGATTAAAATTCAGGATTTAAGAGGTATCACTTTGATCCTATATGGAGAATCCATGTGATAAGCGGAGATCGACCCAGCGTAGCATAGGAAACTCCTTTCCTATCAATAGTATGTCATCCAGGTAATCTACGAGGATCACTACCATACTCCCTACTACCTTTTTTGTATATACAAGGTTCATCTATCATTTTGATGATGTCAAACTGTTTGACTAACTCATCAAAACAGATGTTCCAACTCCGCGATGCCTGCTTCATCACATAAAACATCTTGCACACGTTTCCGCTGCTCCCACTGTCTACGAAGCCCTCTGGCTGTGTACTTATAGGCGCTCTCTTCCAAAACATCATTTTAGAAGAGCTGTCATGACACCCAACCACCAGATATCGTAGTCATGGTATGTAGCCGTGGCAAGTTGGATCTGATGGACTTAAGCATAAATCCTTAGAAAAGGTTTCAACATAATCCATACCTGGTCAATGATGCAAACCTTTAACAAGTCTAGCTTTGAAAGTCTCAACTTTTCCATGTACACCAAGTAATCTTCTCAAGATGTACTTGCTCCTGATGGGGATTTAACCCTTCAGATATAGCAACTAAAGTCCATACTTTGTTGGTGTATAAGGATTCCATCTCAGATCGATAAACATCCAGCCATTCATACAGAGTCTCACTCCAGATGGCCAGCTCGAAACAAGTTGGGTCATCATCTCATGATGCAATCCTCGCTCCCACTGTCATAGAGAAACCAAAGTATCTCTCAGGTGGGTGAGGAACCCTACTAGATCGGCGGAGAGGCTGAGGTTCGTTGGTAACTATTGAATCCTTTGGTTCTTCCAAATCATCAGTTGCCGGTTTGTATAGCTGGAACATTTCCAGTTCTACATAACAAATCTTGCCTCGAGCTTGTCCGGATTTTGCCTTTTAGACATAGGCTGGACAACCCCAAATCATAACTAACTTAAGATATGGGCTCTTCCCTTTCTATATCACATATGAAGTGGTAGGCAACTGATTTGATTTGAACCCTATTCAATAGGTATGCAACTTCATAAGTGCATAACTCCCAAAAGGAAATAGGTAACTCAGTAGTACTCATCATAGAGTACACCTTATCGTATAGGGTGTAATTGCTCCGCCCCGATACACCGTTATGCTGTGGTGTATACGGAGGAGTAATTCTGAGAGACAATCTCATTCTCCTTTAGAATAGTCCAGGATTTCCGTGCTCTAGTATTCTCCTCCTCGATCACATCAAAGGACATAATACTTATACCCGTATTTGGTTCTCTACTTCTAACTTATATTCTGTGAATATCTCAAAAGGTTCGGACTCATGTTTCAACAGGAACATATAACTGAATCTTGAGAGATCATTAGAGAATGTAATGAATTATAAAGAACCGGTCTTGGCATGTGTAGACAGGGGACCTTCATACATCAACATGTATCATCCAAAGAGTTTACTAACTCTTTCTCTGTTTCCAGTAAACGGAGCTATGGTCATTTTATCTTTGTAACATGACTGGCAAGTTTCATAAGATGTAAATTCAAACTGATTTAAATATGCATCTAAATATAAGTTTAGCTAGTCAGGTCACATTGATCTGACCTAGTCTACAATGCCTCAAGAAGGGTTCGTTCATATCTGAACTCTTCCTCTTGTGTGTGTTCCGTATACTAAGAACTGTAGTTTGATTTAGAACAACAATGCTTTTAGATAACGTGCCTGAACCGATCCACTTTTGATATAGGAAATGTTCAAAACATTATCCAACAATACAAAATTGTATCCTTCTTTAATAAACAAAGAGATTGATATGATTTTGTATATCAGGTTCGGTATCTAATAACATTTGTTCAGAATCAATGTATTGGTAATACATGGTGACAGTGACCAACAGACTTCGCTGCACCACTTGCCCCATTTTCTGTCTCATGAAACTTATCACCCGTTCTCAGTTCTCTACCTTTCTGTAGCCCTATGTAACAGATTACATATCTGGGATCCTGATCCGGTATCAAATACCCAGGACGTAGAGAATATAGAGAAACAGTTCTGTGTAATGAACACACCCGAAGATGATGCATCATATGCACTTTCCTCGTTTGGGCGGCACGGGAAATCTGGTATTCCCCAATATCCTGCTCTGTCTTATAACATTTATAAGTTGGAGCGGGACCAACGTTTCCCAGCTCAGTATAACAAGCGGGTTCGGTTAATACATCCGTATTATTATCTTGATTAAGGCGTGATATGGTCGCTACCTGGAGAGAGAGAGAAGAAAACACTCTGCGTGCGCTCTTGCAAGAATAGATTGGTTATTATTTTATCTAATTAGGATGGCTCCCACTGTTTTTATCAAATCTTCCTTCAAACCCTAAAAGGAAAGACTAGCCGGGATTAATTACACGCTACAAGTTCGCCAATCATTCAGCCAGGCCAGTGTCGGTACTTTGAGGGAGGTCCCCCGTGCTTTCGCACGAACCTAATTACTGTAAACCTCGTTTTCCCAGAGGCTTAATCCCGTTGACACCTTTCTAGACACCTACTTGATCGGCTAATTGTAAAGTGTAAAACTCTCCCAGGAGTAACTCTTACTCGCAGCGGGTATCGGGATCCAACTATCTCATAGAAGGTATGCAATCTCATTGCAAATTTCAACACTTGAAATTCCCGATAATTTTTCCCCTAGCACCCTATGACCTTGACGGAGGTCAACAAACCATAGGCTACTAGTCAAGTACAACCCGTCATTTCTTGATTGAATCAAACCCACCCGCACGTCCCTTGACGGAGGTCAACAAGGCCGTACGACTACCCTAACCCAATCTGCATCATATGCATGAGCAGATAAATACTAGTTAGCTACCGCACACTACGCCTTGACGGAGGTCAACAAACGTAGCACGAATACTAAGTAGGACTTATCTGAAATGACGGAGGGCTACGACAGGTTTTTCTGAAAACCTATTGCGTAATGAACTTGATATCGTTGTAGAATCAAATGAATTTTGAAATGGAGTGTTTTGAGGCTTTTCTAGTTTTGCTAAAGGGGTCAGTCCCGGTGAAGGGATCGTCGGCCCTTTATTTGTCGAATAAGGTGCGGGATATATCATATATATCACTGTGCAAAGCAGAAACTATAGAAGCTATCAAAATACAAACCGAGTGTGTAGCATCTGCCAGTTATTGCTAAAGGAGTCACTCCCGGTGAAGGGATCTTGGTCCTTTCCTCGTCGAATGAGGTGCGGGATATATCATATACATTACTGTGCAAAGCAAGAACTGTAGCTACCTGTTTTTATTTTGAAATTCGATTCTCCAACATCTTAGGTTTCTTTTCTTTCATTAATCACATTAATGAAGTCCCATCATTAAAATCACCTAAACATCACAGATAAATACGACGTACAGTTATGCCATCCGCATTCGTCTCGATGTCCCCTCGTGCACCGTTAGGTTAGGTAACTAACGGCAGAGCGGGGCAGGGCTAGCGCAGGTGTAAAACATAAGTAACGTCTATATAATATATCATATATACTATATACCGTATCTATCACAGAACATCACATGATCACATCACAGATATCGCAGCAGAAGAAACATATGAAATATTGGATATACTAGGACGTCCGTTTTTTCAATACGAGCCAGTATAAAACACGGATTCCACGGTCGTGATGAATAGCCAAACCCACACCCCTAGACCCCTACGAGAGCGGCAAGCAACCCTACCAATTCTAGAGTTAGGAGACCCGGACTCGACTCCTCGAGTTGGTCTCCCACTGGACTCCAAAACCCGGTTACTTATGCCCTCCTCCTTGGGTCTATCCTAGTGCGGAAAAGTAAATAATATACAAATGGTGACATCATCCGCAACCTGGAAGTGCCCCAAAAAAAGCATATTACATACAAGTTTTTACATGAATGAAAATGAAAAACACTCATCTCACATAAAAAACCCCGGCTATTCAAACACGACGATCCAATATAACATATCCAGCAACACATAACATCACATGTCATCAACGTAAGTAAATATGTCCATCCCAATTGTCGTTGATATATAGCAACGAAACCGGCGATATCACATATTACACTTACGGTCACAGAAAAGTAAGTGTAAAACTACAACAGTTGGAATCCGCAACCTCCTTAGACATCGCATGTCTAAACCAATGAATTCTTTAGACATCATATGCCTAACAATTATAAACCCCGCATTTTAGTCTCATTATCGAAAACACTTTTCAATATCAAGTCGGAAAATTCAACAAGATTCCCGACATCATGATCGAATGCTCGTCGCAAACTTTAGTAGACGGCTGCACTCCCGATGCCGCCGACGAAGTGCACTAAGGTGGAACACCGCTGCCGCGAGCACCCGAACGGATGCTTTCGGCGACGGGGTTCTCCTACAGTCACTTGGTCGGGGCTATGGGGCGTGGATGTCTGTTAAGTTTACCCGGCGAGTATCCGCGTACGCTACGTGATTGCGACGGACTTTTGATCACATCAAAATTCCGTGGCAACCGATCAAGTGAGACTAAACCGCTAGATTTATAACATCCATTCAGTTATCTCATAACTGCTTGTGAATTCCAATTATTGTATCACATTCCAGATAAATAGAAAATGTTAAACTTTCCGATCGAACAATCGAATACCCAAGTTTTCCCGAAACAGCTGAACACATGAAATAAGTTTTAAAAAACATTCACTTCGTGCCTCAGTACCAACGGTCCAGCCGTAGAAGGGTCAAGACAACGCCTCACATGTGGCACGCCGTACTGCCCCAAACCCGAAGGTTCAAAGGGCAGTTCAAGACGGTCACATAATCGAGTTAAGGTTTGTTGTCTTCTAGAGGGACCATCGCATTACTTGCACTACTTAGAACGTCGTTAAACTATGGAAAAATCCAACAATTGGAAATTTCCCAACAGAGTAAAAAGTGGGTATTTATAGCCGGTCGAACTTTTTTAACATATTCTAAAATTATCCGGAAAGCACACAGACAAAATTAGACAATCCGATCGAAACACCGAGTCCCCAATACAACCCAGAAAACTCAACTCTTGATTAAATATTAAAAATTCCTATAAAACTCAGCATTTAAATAAAGAAGTTACTGTGCAAAATTGGTTGACTGAAGAGACAAAAAGGGCGCAGAACCGCCGCAATAGCTGGCTAATGCCGCGGTTCCACCGCGCTTTAGACACATCATTAGGTAATTTTTGCACCGTAATTCTTAGAATTTCCTGCTGAATTTTTTAAGCATTTTTAATATACAAAATTCCATGAATTTCAAAAATGTACAGAGAGCATATTGGAGTTAGGGTTTCGGTTCGATCGGACTTCTAACTCCGTCTACGCATCGCCTAAGGCTCTAGCTAGGCTCTGATACCACTGTAGGGTTCCTTGGCGCGCTAAGGAGGTCTCACATGGTATCAACCATGCCAATTTCAAAATTTTACAGGTGCCGAGAAAACCTAATACGGATCGTTGACTAGAGTTTAGACGATAACTACAACTAGTAAACTACTTTACTAAGAAGTGAACGAACATACAACCTTTGTAGATCCGTTTCTCCACCTCCATGGATCCGCGATGAAGTCTCCTCACTGCGATCATCGTATCCCGGGCTCTAGCGTCGGGTTCATCGGAGAAATGGGAGGGCTAGGTCGTCGACTTCGATGCCGAAGATGATCTACGTCGAGGCAACACAAGATCAAGCTCCAACTTCACCAAGTCATGAAACTTGTGAAGAAAACACCCTATACTACTTGGCAAGTGGTAGAGGATGAAGAAATAGGAAGTGGGTTCACTTTAGAATTGGATTTCTCACTCTTTCTGACTAGTTGCCATTGATGGAGACAAGCTTTCTTCATGTTAAAGAAAGAGAAGAAGAAGAAGATAATATGATAAGTTATTTTTTAAATAGAAAATAAAATGAATACTTATCATATAGCAACCATGGTTAGGTGTAGAGAATAAACTAGGGTTAAGTTGAATGGTTAGGTTAAAAGAAAGAAACAAAATGGTCAACCTTTCAAACCTTCATGAACTTTCAATATAAAACAAAAGCAACAACCATTTTATTTCTTGCCAAAAGGAAATAAATAAATGAATAAATAAATAAAAACCCTAACCATTTACTTAACCAAGGTTTAAACCAAAACTACATCCAAGTTGGCATGTATCATCAAACATGATACAATTGTGTGAACAAAAGTATATCACATATACAACTTGTGTATTTCAAGTGAGAAAATCCAATTAAAGTGAACCAATACTAGTTAATGCAAAGTAATATATCAAATATATAATTATACATTAAATCATTAAATCAACACTTGATTTAACGATCCGGTCATATCGCATATAACCGACTAATATCAAGTGTATCAATCTATCGAATCAACACTTGATTCGGTAACCCGGCAATATCACATATAACCGACCAATGATACAAATCGCGAGAATCCAATACAGTATCACATACTGTTATTATTCTCGGTCCCGCACATATCTCATATGCGCTCCTATTTTCGTTTTTCTTGAGCCAGGAAACCTCTGTGTAGGACTCTAAAGACTCGTCAATACGCCGGTAGCAGATGATGATCATATCAAGCACCCATAAGCCGCAAGCGGTCTGCTAAACGTAACGGCCAGCCGGGTATTGAGCGATCAGAAGATCGACGAGCAAGCCCGTTCACACTCCTGTGAATCCAACCAGTATCACTTACCGTACAGTCCGGTCTGTTCGTCTGATATGTCGCATATCTCGCCTAGGGGTGGTAAACGTCAGACCCCAATAGCTCGATAAGTCGTGTCGATATGAGGTCTATAACAGTTCGAAAAACTACTGGTAACACTTACCAGTAAATCTCAGCAACCCTGGCCAGGGATTTCCGGTTATAGCAATTCGAACACGGCGCAACATCAACTCCCTATACCGGGAGAGACGAATCCCCTCCTATCGCTCAATGCCTCCATGTTATTCGGGACTGTACCCAAAAACCACCGTTTTGCATGCCCTCTTGGACGTGGTAAGGTGGAAATCAAAGCACAGTGGGAACCACACAAGACTCTATGACGATCTTGGGTCAACAGACTACTCTGTACCAGTGTCACCAGAGAACTGCCATCTGACGTAAGGTATAATACCATCTGGGAGTTCTCGGCGAGTCCGTCCAGTGTACCCAGTCTCCACTGAGCACCCGTATATCATCTCCGATGTCAAACACCAATGGATATGGGATCATCCATCGCCCATCTGTATGGGTCGAGAAGGTATACGCTAGTCTACTCTGGTATATCGATGCCCCGTCTCGATACACCCATGACTAGGGACCTTGAAGGATGTACTTATGGACTACCATGTCCCCACTAGTATGATCCGCATCATAGTTCAGGTAGTCAAGTACACATCCTAAGGGCTTTACCAATATGTAACAGAGAGACAATCAGTATACATGCTAAGGTAAAGAGTAACCAGATAGCATACTATCATGTCGAGCAAGAAAGTCCTCCCTATATATGTCCCAGCATCCACTACAATATACATCCTATGTATAGCAATGGCCTCTAGGGCATACATATAACTAACACTCGCATGAGCATTATACCCTATGCTTCGGCAGTAGGATCTATAAGGTATGCGATGTTATGTACATGTCCAGATGTAGCTTATGCACTTAGTGTTGTAAGCAGGTATCAATCCAACCCAGGGGAGAATCACTGGATGACTGTGAAGAACATTCTTAAGTACTTGCGAAGGACTAAAGAATTGTTCTTGGTGTATGGTAATGGAGATCTCCAAATGGAGGCCTTTGCCGATTTGAGCATCCAGAGCGATAAGGACGACAGCAAATCTATCTCACGGTTTGTA
Organism: Agapanthus africanus; assembly: GCA_030015575.1. NCBI lineage: Eukaryota > Viridiplantae > Streptophyta > Magnoliopsida > Asparagales > Amaryllidaceae > Agapanthus > Agapanthus africanus. Next base: position 217,894,521 of record CM057340.1, read on the forward strand.
TTTACCCTCAATGGAGGGGCGGTAAGTTGGAAGAGTTCCAAACAGGATACCATTGCAGACTCTACGATGGAGGCTGGGTATATTGCTGCAAATGATGCCGCCAAGGAAGCCGTCTGGTTGAGGAAGTTCGTCTCGGAGCTAGGAGTAGTTCCAACCATTATTGATCCAATACCATTGTATTGCGATAATAATGGGGCTATGGCGTTAGCCAAGGAGCCCAGGTCCCATCAGCGATCCAGACACATCCGGAGGCGCTTTCATTTGATTCGGGAGATTGTAGATCACCGCGAGATCGAGATTATGAGAGTAGACACAAAGAATAACGCCGCGGATCCACTTACCAAGGCCCTCCCTCAGCCGCAGCATAAGCGACTTTTTGAGATGTTGGGTATGAGATACGCAAATAACTGGCCTTAGTGCAAGTGGGAGATTGTTGGATATATGTATGCCCTAGAGGCCATTATATGATAGTGGATGTATTTATTCATGTATATATATATATATTCAGTGTACATTCTTGCTCGACAAGATAGTATGCTATCTGGTTCTTCTTTATCTGACATGTTGATTTAATCGTGCTTTTATTCATTCATACATGTTGATAAAGCCCTGAGTATATAGGCTTGACTACTGTGATTATGATGGAGATCATACTAGTGGGACATCTGTAGTTTATAAGCATATCCTGAAGTGTCCCTAGTCATAGGTGTATCGAGATAGGGCATCGATATACTAGAGTAGACTAGCGTATATGATACTAGACCCATATGATGGGCGACGGATGCTCCCACGATCATCGATGTTTGACATCGAGATCGTATACGGGTGCTCAGTGGTGACTGGGTACACTGGACGGACTCACCGAGAACTCCTATATGGAATTATATCTATCGTCGAATAGCAGTTCTCAGTTGACACTAGTGCAGATTAGTCTGTAGACCCGAGATCGTCATAGAGTCTTGTGTGTTCTCCCACTGTACTTTGATTACCACCCTACCACGGCTCTACTGAGTCGTGCAAACTGGTGGCCGTTTGGTACAGTCCCGAGACACACGAAGGCGATGAACGAAAGGGGTTTCGTCTCTCCAGGTATTGGGAGTTGATGCTGTGCTGTGCTCGACCGGCTATATCAGTAAGTCCCTGGCCAGGGCTGTTGAGATTTGTTGATAAGTGTTATCAGTAGTTTCTCGATCTGTTATAGACCATTCGTCGGCACGACTTATTGAGTTATTGGGGTCGACGTAACCATCCCTAGACTCGATATGCCGCATATCTGACGAAGAGACCGGACTTGTAACACCTTAGAATGTGTTTTGTGGCTAATTATATTTTAATGTATGGTTTTTAATAAAAAGTTTACCAAATTAAGTTTTAAATATTTTACCCTATTTTATGAGTATTTTATTAGAATTTTTCTAGGCACACACACACTTGTGCATGTAAACTAGGGTGGTAATTTGAGGTTTAATCATTTCTATAATCTAGTTTTATGTTTTGTTTAAGTGTTATGGTTGTATTTATTCATGGTTGTTTTTTTTAAAAATGAAAATGAATTTTAAAAGGGTTTTAATGTTGGTTTGAATTGTTGACTTCGGGGGAGAGAGAGAGGGAAAGCATGGGGGCAACATGGTTCATGCCATGCTCATTTAATGAGGGAAGAGAAGAGAATAGGAGGGTTTTTTGGTTTTCCCCTCATTTCTCACTCCTCACTCTCCTTTCTCTCATTCTCTCACTTTCAAACACACACAGACACTCACCTGCAGCAGAGCAAGGCAGCAGCAGCAGCTCCAACACCAGCATCATCATCATCATCATCAGTATCAGCAGTATCATCATCATCATCAGCAGCTGAAGCAAGAAGCAGCACCATTAGCATCCACACCAGGGGTAGCAACAACAACAACTAAAGCAGCAGCAGTGGCACCAGCAACAGCAACAGCTGCAGAAGCAAGCAGCAGTAGCAGCAACTGTAGCAACAGGAGCCCCAGCAGCAGTAGCCACCCCTCATCTTCTTCTTCTACTGCTCTCTAGGGTTCTACAGGGTATATTTCTGAACCCAATCCCTTAGTTGCTTAGCTTATGTGTTGATTTGCTTCGATTAGTGTTAATTAGCTAGTTTAGTGCTAATTATGATGATTTGTGAGATGTTGTGGTTAAGTGATGATTGTGTTAGTTAACATAGATTATTTTAGTGCTATTAGGGTCACTTCAACTGAGAAATAACCCAGATTTCACTAAAATACCATAGGGTTTGTGTTATGTGCAAATTTGGTGTTTTTAAGCGATACTTGTGACATTCTGTGATCTGCTATTGACCCAGACACTTCAGGATAAAATTGAGAAGACTAGAGCATGTACACTAGGTATAGAGCACACCACCTGAACACGAGCCACCTTTTCCCAACCCCGGCCGCCAATTTAATCCATATGGCCGCAATTTGTGGCCAGGAATAGGAGTTAGGTGTTGGGTTTTTGTGTAGGGCTCTTTTCTGTGTTGTATAGTGTTTTGGCATCTCTAGTTTTGTAGTATTTGACCTGTAGGAAAATCTGGGACTATTTATCGTTTTTGTGTCCGTTGTGTTTGCGCGATACGCGCGACACGTGAGTGGGTTCTGTGATCCAGCGTATCGCGACGTGTCGCGATGGTTTTAGACACGTTTACACACGTTTTAGCGTATCGTGCACGCGCATTTAGTTCGCGACGCGAGTTTCTCGTTTTGGTTCGATACCGCGTTTCGCGGAATATTAGGATTATAAATGATTTTCGTGTCTTATTTGCAGGTTTGCAGGCAGGGACTACGGACACTACTACAGGGGGAGCAGATGGTAGGATTTACCTAGCGTGGAGCGTAGGTGAGTAGATTTAACATCTACGGGGGAATCGCCCGCATGGCGTTATGCGTCTAGGCTAGGATTCAAATACCTATCGCACATTCTACGTCATTGTTGGAATTGCGCCTTTACTTTATTTCCTTGATATAGTTATACTGTGACTAGCAGCCGTAGGACACTGCACATATTATTGACGGTTCATGTTGCACGAGCACGGATTGTATGCTACGCACACACCGTCAATAATTGCCATGTCACACACAAACCATTATAGACATTATATTTCTTGGTTAGGGACCTTGTGACATTGATTCGTATTGCTTATCACATATGACATTACCATACCTATATACCTATAGAGTATCATACCATTAGTGATAGGTACACATACCCTTTACGATACATCTATAGGTATACCTTACTCATATTCTTATACCCAGGGGGTATACGACATCAGTTCTTATAGGTAGATACCTATACATTGCTACACCTGTATGTTACACACATATTCAGTTGCAGTCACATATTTACCTTTACTGATGTTACTTAGCTGTACCTTATTGGTTTTCCATACATCTGGTTTCAGCTACATATTCTCTGTTATATGCTAGCATTTCAGATATATCGTATATATATTTATTCCTGGATTGCGCATTATTATTTGGATTTTACATGATGTTTTCTGGATTTGGGAACCGCGGGAGTTCATGAAATTATGCATACATTGAAAAACCCGGTTTCCTTGATATGATATTTGCGCATCCACCATGGGTTTTATCGGTGCTGATTATTTATACCCCATGCGAGGAGGCGTAGAGGCCGCATGAGGGTACATGGTGGGGCCCGGAGTTACCCCGTGACGAGAACGGATCGCTGGATTTGTTAGACGGTGAACCTGTCAGGGGAACCATACCGTCCGGTGATATTACCTTTTACTCGGCGGTTATCTTGGGGATACCGACCGGAGTCTTGTACGTATGCATACGTCGAAAGGCGAGGGTCAGAGCTAGACCCTCGTGCTTTCGGGACAGCGTATGATACGTACCTATCAGGATTTCTGTGTCGATGCTTGGCACATTGTTTTCATGATATTTCTTTTAATACCTTTGTATATATAACAGGGGATTAGCCGTTGTTATATATACCCTTACACCAATATTAGTGGAATGGGACGCTAATATATGTGTATTGCCCCCATCATATTTATTTCTGCAAATATATATACCTTTAGGATGTTAGAAACTTACTTGAGATTCGACCTAGGATATATGTGATTCATTGAGATTGGACATTGGATATGAAACAGATTGTTGATTTGTACATTCGAGATATAGGAGAGCTATTCGATATTATACATTGAGGTGATGTGATACTTATACGATGTGAGAGCCTAGTTTGGGGGCTGATTTGAGGATTTGGGATTTGAGTGTCTTGATGGATTGTGATCCTACCACGATGTCAGGTTTCCGTGGAAATGACATATTCCACCCCCTACCTCACACTTATCTATTTTATGCACAGTTCATATATTGGTAGTACCTGTTAGTGTACCCTTGTGATAGTTGCATATTTACATTCTCATATCCCTATTGCATGGTTATTGCATATTATTGTCATGTTACTATTGCTTCACATATTGATTGTACCTGTTAGTGTACTTTCCATTATTTTGCATTTGCATGACATGTTATTACTGTAATCGCATATCTTAGATTCATGTTGTACGTGCATTCCTGCGATTACCTGCATATGTTATCTACTATTCACGAGTTGGCAACTCACCCCGGTTGTGCCACAGGTGTTTCAGGTTGTTCCCCAGAGTAGTCGAGGAAGGCTATTCCGCTTTTCAGCTATCATCTTTTGCTACAGATACCGCATCATCTCACAGTACTATTTTGCTTAGGTGGGTTTTGGTGGTTATCTGTATTTTGTATTGTACATTCGTTGTATCTTGTACTCTCCATCTACTATTAAGTTGTTGACTTAGAGACTTGGTGAGGACGTTACTATATATTATTTGTGGGGTTGTTGTCTTTTATATACAGCTTTCTCTCTATTGTCTTTATTTCTTCGCTATAGCTTCATATTTTTGTATTGCGTTCATCTTGGTTAGTTTTTACAAAAAGAGGCTGTTGCTAAAACTTTAAAGAAATAAAGTAGGACTTTTAAAGAATTTGGGTTGCGATTTCAAATGTTTCAAAAACTTACATTATCGTTTCCGTAATTTCTTGGTTTAGATTTCTGGTTTTTGGCTTTCTTTTACTACGTTACATCTTAGGGCGTTGCGTAGTACTAGGGCCGTCACGGGCCATTTTCTGGTCGTGACAAAGTTGGTATCAGAGCGCTAGGTTTTACCTTTCGGAGTGTAGGATGACCTTAGTATGATGGAGTAGGTAGTTTAAGCAGAGTAACGTAGTGTGTGTATGTCTGCAGCATACCCACGATGCGGTACTTCGCCTTAAGTGACCTAAGTACAATTTGCTTGAAATTCCTTCCTTGATGATTCATATCCTTGAGATTCGATTACTTATTCTCATCGAATCTTATATCTACTTATAGCCTTACCGCCGATGACTATGGGGACTTAGAGTGATGCAGCGAGGGCCGAGGTCAGAGTTGGCTCGGGTGAGACGAGTACTGACCACGATGGTACTCTAGTCCTTTGGTGCAGACGGATCAGCCTACGACATATACTATTGATAGACTTTTGGCAGAGATGCAGAACTTACGCCAGACGATGACTTCATTGGTTGAGGTCGTTCGGGAGCTACGACAGGAGGTTGCCACCTCTGTTACTCAGTTGTCACTTGCGATCAGCATGCAGCAGTCCGTTACCTACATAGCACCAGTGGTTGCAGCTCCAGTTGATGAAGCGCATATTCCAGAGGCTCATAGAGTTCTAGGACAGTGGAGGACTCATACTAGTGTACCAGCCCAGAGACAGAGGTTTGGTCATCGAGACAGTTTTCGTGGCCGTCGCGGGAGTAGAAGAGGCTTAGGGCGAGGACAGTCGTTCAGCTCTCATCCCCAGGATGGTCAGCAGTCGGCGCGTGGATGTTTTCGATGCGGGAGCCTTCGGCACTTCGTCAGGGATTGTTCCTTAGCACCTCGTCAGAGTCGTATTCAGAGAGGCCGTGGACGTGGAAGGTTTGCTCAGAGGGCTCAGTCTACCAGAGGAGTTCATCCAGCTGCGAGTAGAGGGAAGACACAGGAGTTTGCTTCTACTCATCGGGACGCGCAGACGTCCAATGCAGAGTCTTCAGGTATCCTTATTTCGCATGTTCTTTTGATTTGTTCGTTGTTTTTCATGCTTGTACCATGGTTGGGTAGATTAGTCGTAGTTTTTTTAACTTCTGTCAGCGATTCTTTTGTTGCGCGACACGTATTTCAGTTTTGTGCCAATCGGATAGCAGATAGAGATTCGTCCGTCGTTTTGGTCCTTCTAGAGATGTTGGATTTGACGTTCTCCTTGGCACGGACTGTTTAATTACGTGTTAGGCGTCTGTGGACTACAGTGAGGAAACAGTCAAGTTTGTATTCCTGGCAAGTCTGTTCTTGTTGTGCAGGTGGATAGTTGTGCCGCCTTTCACAGCTTGAATTCAGCCTTTTTCGCTAGTCAGCTACTGAGGAGATGTCGTGGATTCTTGGCGTTCATTCGTGATACCGGAGCCACAATGGGATTGTTTGACCGGGTTCCTTTCATGAGAGAGTTTTCCGACGTTCCGGATGAGCCAGCGAAGCTTGGGAGCTAAGGGATCAGCAGCAGAGTTGTGGTTTGGGGAGTTTTGTGCGTCTGAGTGTTTCGCTTTTGGAAGCTCCTATTTCTGTTCGTCAAGGAGAAAGACGGCAAATTGAGGTTGTGTATCGACGGAGCGTTAATTGAATTGGCTTACGGTGCGGAGAGGTGTCCTTCACCTTGCCGTGACGATTTCTTCGATCAGCTCCAGAGTGCGAGACATTTTCTAAGTTTGTTTGGGATCAGGTCATCATTATTGCGGATTCGGGGTAATGGAATTCCGAAAGCTGCCTTATGCGTGCGACGGGCTTTGTGTGTTTTTGTGAGTCGTTGGATTCACTGATGTCCTAGCAGCATTCGTAGATGTGATGAACCGGATTTCTTCAGGTCGTTCCTCGACCAGTTACTGTTGTGTTATTTACGACATTCTGGTCTATTTAATATGTCTTGAGGGACAGTAGTAGCACTTGAGGAATTGTTATGCAGATACTGGAAGAGCACCAGCAGTTTGCTAAATTCTTGGAGTGTTTCTTCAGGCTTGTTTGTGTTGACTCCTAGGTCTTGTAGTCACGGGAGACGGGTTCGTATGGTTCCGAGGGAGATCATGGCCGTACAACCTAGGCCCAGACTTATGTGCAGGACGGAGGTCCGCAGATTTTTGGGCTTAGTAGGTTCTTACCGCCGTTTCATGCAGGATTGCTAGAATAGTGCTGCACCGTCGACTGAATGGACCGGAAGGGAGGTTTCTTTTCTATGGACTGAGGCATGTGTGCGGAGTTTTCAACAGTTGAAGATTCGGTTAACAACTGCATTAGTTCTTTCTTTGGCTTTGGTTCGGGCGACCTTGTTGTTTAACTGTAATGTTTCTTGAGTGGGCTCGAGTGTGTACTGAGGTGACACTATAGAGTTATCGCTTTTGCTTCCCTACATTTGGAGGAAGTACGAGATGGATATTTCACTCATGATCTGGAGATGGCCGCGGTGGTTTTGCGTTGGAGATTTGGAGACACTACTCGTTTGGAAGTCGTGCCAGATTTTCCACGGACCACCAGAGCTTAATGTACATCTTCCTGCAGCGGATTTTGATTGTTGTGATAGTCTTCTGCAGATTTACAGTTTTTGTGTGATCGTTGAGTATAGCTTAAGTTCTTCTCTACGGAGGGGACAGCTTGCTCATGTCCGCGCCCGACCACTTTCCTTAAATCGTTTTCGCGAGACACTGCCCGCCGATACTCGTTCGTCAGTGATACTTGAGCATACTCGGCTGGGTAATGATTCGGAGACCTTGAATTGTGACAATGGTGTGCTAAGTTAGGGACGCGTTTGAGTACCTGATATCATCGGGTAGAGACGTGTAATCCTAGAACATGCACATCTGTCAACTCTCTATATGCATTCAAGTTCCACCAACATTTAACGTGACTTATGAGATAGTTACAGGTGGACAAAGATGTAAAGAGAAGTTTCAGGTTTCGTTTCAAGGTGTCTGTCTTGTTGTGTGCTTGGGTCGAGCATCTGAGGCCGGCTGGAGAGTTGCAATCTTTTACCGTTCCGAAGTAGGAGTGGGAGCAGATCTCCATGAATTTCGTTATGGGTTCTACCCAAGTTTAGTCAGGGTGTGACTCCATTCGGATTCTTGTCATCCGGTTATACTCAGTTTGCTCAGTTGTTTCTTGTTAAGTTGTGTGTTTGTTTTGATTGTTGTCAGCAGTTTAGGATCGTCACTCGCCATCGTTAGGGTTCTCCTTCGATAGCTGTTATCGGGAGAATCTCCAATTGGCCACCTTTAGGTTTAGGGGTTAGGTCGTGTCGATCGCCAGCCTGTTGTCTTTCTGACTCTGCGTAAGTAGGACCTTGGACCCCAGCTGGTCTAGAGACATCGGAGATGGTCCAGTTGTGTTTGGTCGGGATGGGAATTGTCCATTGCGAACTGTGGTCTTATGCCGACTGTGTTGGTCATAGACTCGAGTTCGCAGGGACAGATCATGTATTCCTACGGACTTTCTGATGATTGACGTGTTGGATTTTGGGAAGCTTGTCCTAGGATTTAGGTCCTTCCGAGATCCTATAAGCGAGTTAGTTTCGTTGCCTTTAATTTGGCACTTCCGCCCAGATTATTGAAATTTCACCCCGTATTCCTTGTGATGATACTTTACAATTACGTTCTTGACCTTTCTCACATGATTTGGCACCAGATCATTGAGCTTGGACGCGATCGTTTCGCTCACCGGCAGCCATGTGAGTAAATGGACTGGCGGGGGGAGAAACGTCGGTCATGGGTCTTACCATCTGTGAAGGGTTTTTCCTGGACGTAGCCGTATAGTGAGATAATCACTTGGGAGGCTGCGAGCGAGATTTGAGAGTTTTAATTTTCTCTTTGAAGGTACGCGTAACAGTATATTTTTTAAATTCGGGGACGAATTTCTTTTAAGGGGGGGGGAGATTATAACACCTTAGAATGTGTTTTTTAGCTAATTATATTTTAATGTATGGTTTTTAATATAAAAAAGTTTACCAAATTAAGTTTTAAATATTTTACCCTATTTTATGAGTGTTTTATTAGAATTTTTCTAGGCACACACAAACTTGTGCATGTAAACTAGGGTGTTAATTTGAGGTTTAACCATTTCTATAATCTAGTTTTATGTTTTGTTTAAGTGTTATGGTTGTATTTATTCATGGTTGTTTTTTTTAAAAATGAAAATGAATTTTAAAAGGGTTTAAATGTTGGTTTGAATTGTTGACTTTGGGTGAGAGAGAGAGAGGGAAAGCATGGGGGCAACATGGCTCATGCCATGCTCATTTAATGAGGGAAGAGAAGAGAATGGGAGGGGTTTTTGGTTTTCCCCTCATTTCTCAGTCCTCACTCTCTTTTCTCTCATTCTCTCACTCTCAAACACACACACACACTCACCTGCAGCAGAGCAAGGCAGCCGCAGTAGCTCCAACACCAGCAGCATCATCATCAGCAGCATCATCATCAGCAGCAGCAGCAGCAGCAGGCAGCTTCAGCAGCAGCTGAAGCAAGAAACAGCACCATTAGCATCAACACCAGGGGCAGCAACAACAACAGCTGAAGCAGCAGCAGTGGCACCAGCATCAGCAGCAGCTGCAGAAGCATGCAGCAGTAGCAGAAACTGTAGCAACAGGAGCCCCAGCAGCTGTAGCCACCCCTCATCTTCTTCTTCTCCTGCTCTCTCGGGTTTTACAGGGTATATTTCTGAACCCAATCCCCTAGTTGCTTAGCTTATGTGTTGATTTGCTTCCATTAGTGTTAATGAGCTAGTTTAGTGCTAATTATGGTGATTTGTGAGATGTTGTGGTTAAGTGATGATTGTGTTAGTTAACCAAGATTATTTTAGTGTTATTAGGGTCACTTCAACTAAGAAATAACCCAGATTTCACTAAAATACCATAGGGTTTGTGTTATGTGCAAATTTGGTGTTTTTATGCGATATTTGTGACATTCTGTGATCTGCTATTGACCCAGACACTTCAGGATAAAATTGAGAAGACTGGAGCATGTACACAAGGTATAGAGCACACCACAAGAACACGAGCCACCTTTTCCCAACCCCGGCCGCCAATTTAATCCATATGGCCGCAATTTGCGGCCAGGAATAGGATTTAGGTGTTGGGTTTTTGTGTAGGGCTCTTTTCTATGTTGTATAGTGTTTTGGCATGTCTAGTTTTGTAATATTTGACCTGTAGGAAAATCTGGGACTATTTATCGTTTTTGTGTCCGTTCTGTTTGCGCGATACGCGCGATATGTGAGTGGGTTCTGTGATCCAGCGTATCGCGGCGTGTCGCGATGGTTTTAGACGCGTTAACACACGTTTTAGTGTATCGTGCACGCGCGTTTAGTTCGCGACGCGAATTTCTTGTTTTGGTTCGATATCGCGTTTCACGGAATATTTGGCTTATAAGTGATTTCCGTATCTTATTTGCAGGTTTGCATGCAGGGACTACGGACAATACTACATGGGGGAGCAGATGGTAGGATTCACCTAGCGTGGAGCGTAGGTGAGTAGATTTAACATCTACAGGGGAATCGCCCGCATGGCGTTATGCGTCTGGGCTAGGTTTCAAATATCTGTCGCACATTCTACGTCATTGTTGGAATTGCGCGTTTACTTTATTTCCTTGATATAGTTATACTGTGACTAGCAGCCATAGGACACTGCACATATTTTTGACGGTTCATGTTGCACGAGCACGGATTGTATGCTACACACACCGTCAATAATTGCCATGTCACACACAAACAATTATAGACATTATATTGCTTGGTTAGAGACCTTGTGACATTGATTCGTATTTCTTATCACATATGACATTACCATACCTATATACCTATAGAGTATCGTACCATTAGTGATAGGTACACATACCCTATACGATACATCTATAGGTATACCTTACTCATATTCTTATACCCAGGGGGTATACGACATCAGTTCTTATAGGTAGATACCTATGCATTGCTACACCTGTATGTTACACACATATTCAGTTGCAGTCACATATTTACCTTTACTGATGTTACTTAGCTGTACCTTATTGGTTTTGCATACATCTGGTTTCAGCTACATATTCTTTGTTATATGCTCGCATTTCAGATATATCGTATATATATTTATTCCTGGATTGCGCATTATTATTTGCATTTTACATGATATTTTCTGGATTTGGGAACCGCGGGAGTTCATGAAATTATGCATACATTGAAAAACCCGGTTTCCTTGATATGATATTTGCGCATCCACCATGGGTTTTATCGGTGCTGATTATTTATACCCCATGCGAGGAGGCGTAGAGGCCGCATGAGGGTACATGGTGGGGCCTGGAGGTACCCCGGGGCGAGAACGGATCGCTGGATTTGTTAAATGGTGAGCCTGTCAGGGGAACCATACCGTCCGGTGATATTACCTTTTACTCGGCGGTTATCTTGGGGATACCGACCGGAGTCTTGTACGTATGCATACGTCGAAAGGCGAAGGTCAGAGCTAGGCACTCATGCTTTCGGGACAGCGTATGATACGTACCTATCAGGATTTCTGTGTTGATGCTTGGCACATTGTTTTCATGATATTTCCTTTAATACCTTTGTATATATAACAGGGGATTAGCCGTTGTTATATATACCCTTACACCAATATTAGTGGAATGGGACGCTAATATATGTGTATTGCCCCCATCATATTTATTTCTGCAAATATATATACCTTTAGGATGTTAGAAACTTGAGATTCGACTTGGGATATATGTGATTCATTGAGATTGGACATTGGATATGAAAGAGATTGTTGATTTGTACATTCGAGATATAGGAGAGCTATTCGATATTGTACATTGAGGTGATGTGATACTTATACGATGTGAGAGCCCAGTTTGGGGGCTGATTTGAGGATTTGGGATTTGAGTGTCTTGATGGATTATGATCCTACCGCGATGTCAGGTTTCCATAGAAATGACATATTCCACCCCCTACCTCACACTTATCTATTTTATGCACAGTTCATATATTGGTAGTACCTGTTAGTGTACCCTTGTGATAGTTGCATATTTACATTCTCATATCCCTACTGCATGGTTATTGCATATTATTGTCATGTTACTATTGCTTCACATATTGATTGTACCTGTTAGTGTACTTTCCATTATTTTGCATTTGCATGACATGTTATTACTGTAATAGCATATCTTAGATTCATGCTGTACGTGCATTCCTGCGATTACCTGCATATGTTATCTACTATTTACGAGTTGGCAACTCACCCCCGTTGTGCCACAGGTGTTTCAGGCTGTTCCCCAGAGTAGTCAAGGCAGGCTATTCCGCTTTTCAGCTATCATCTTTTGCTACATATACCGCATCAGCTCATAGTACTATTTTTCTTAGGTGGGTTTTGGTGGTTATCTGTATTTTGTATTGTACATTCGTTGTATCTTGTACTCTCCATCTACTATTATATTATTGACTTAGAGACTTGGTGATGACGTTACTATATATTATTTGTGGGGTTGTTGTCTTTTATATACAGCTTTCTCTCTATTGTCTTTATTTCTTCGCTATAGCTTCATATTTTTGTGTTGCGTTCATCTTGGTTAGTTTTTACAAAAAGGCGGTGTTGCTAAAACTTTAAAGAAATAAAGTAGGACTTTTAAAGAATTTGGGTTGCGATTTGAAATGTTTCAAAAACTTTCATTATCTTTTCCGTAATTTCTTGGTTTAGATTTCTGGGTTTTGGCTTTCTTTTACTACGTTACGTCTTAGGGCATTGCGTAGTACTTGGGCCGTCACGGGCCAATTTCGGGTCGTGACAGGACTGTACGGTAGTGTTGCCGGTTGGCTCGACGGGAGTTGTAGCTGGTTCGCTTGTTTTCTTCTGATCGCTCAATACCCGGGTGGCCGTTACGTTTAGCTGACCGCTTGCGGCTTGCAGGTATTTGATATGATCATTACCTACTGCCGGAGTATTGACGAGTCTTAGAGTCCCACAATGAAGTTTCCTAGCTCAGGCGAAAAGATGTGGTGTGCATATGAGATATGCACGGGGACCCGATTAAATACGGATATGTGATACCATATATTAATCGGGCATTTTCTATTGGTCGGGTCGTATGTGATATGACCGGTTTGCAAAATCAAGTCTTGATTTAACAAATGACTTTTAGATAAATTCTTTAATCAAACTCTTTTTCTATTTTTGTATGCATGCATGCACATGATGATGTGCATGGATACATACATACATAGTATCATGGTTGTTGATACAAGTTTGGTGGCAATGCAAGACTTACATTGTAGAATTATCTATTTATTTATCATTTTGTAAAAAAGAAAGGATAATTCACAAGAGGTTAATGTTTATCATCTTTGACCTTGCTTCAACCACTTCTTTAACCTTGAGTTAATTATCCTTTTTCCTTTTAATTCATTTTGAAAAAGATCTAGATGATTCTAACCATGGTTGAAGTGTGAAAGGATTAAATATATATATTATTCTTTTCTCATTTGAATCATAATTCACTCTCATTTCCTTTTCCTTTTGTGAGAAAAAGCTTAGCCACCATCTTCTTCTTCCTCTCTTGATAATTTCCTTTAAGTGAGGTTGATAAAAGAAAGAGTTTTGATTATAGAAAACAAACCACATCATCATACTACACACATCTAGCCCATTTGTGTAGAGTGTTTGCTCTAATTCAATCACATATTGAGTAAAGCAAGGAGCATTGGGCAAAGGAGCTTCGGATGGATCGTCGTGGACTTAGAAGACCTCAAGCGAACCTTTTTCCAACCCTCAAGTAGCCTTGGAGTCTAGCGTAGGGAGCTACAAAGTTTGTACTCTCAAAACCCTAGCCTTTATTTCTTGTGATGTTGTCTTTGTAATGAAACCCTAATTTTCTAGTGATGATTCTTTGTATGTTCACTTAGCATCTTAAAAATCTGATTTTGAGACATGTGATGCTTCCAAACCCTACATGAGGTGCTAGGTAAACCTAACAGTAGGAACCATGTGATGCCTTAATCAAGATAATAATATGGATGCATTGACCGAACCCGCTTATTATACTGAGCCGGGGACGTTGGTCCCGCTCCAACTTATAATTGTTATAAGACCGAGCAGGATATAGGGGGATACCAGGATTCGTATGCTGCCCAAATGAAGAAAGTGCATGCTGATACATCTTCTTCGGGTGTGTTCATTACATAGAACTGTTTCTTAGTATCCTCTACATCCTGGGTATTTGATACCGGATCATGATCCCGGATATGTAATCTGTTACATGGGCTACAGATAGGTAGTGAACTGAGAATGGGTGATAAGTTTCAAGAGTTGAAAACGGTGCAATTGTTGCAGCCAAGGTGTTGGCAGTTATCATCCTGTATGACCAAATACATTGATTCTGAATGAATGTTATTAGATACCGAACCTGATATACAACATCATATCGGTCCCTTTACTAAAGAAGGATATAATTTTGTATTTTTGGATAATATTTTGAACATGTCCTATATCAAGAGATGATCGGTTCAGGCACGTTATCTAAGAGCATATACATTCTAAATCAAACCACAGTTCTTAATGTACAGAACACACATAAGAGGAAGAATTCAGAAATGAACGAATCCTTCTTGAGGCATTGTAGACTAGGTCATATCAATGCGACCCGACTAGCTAAGGTACATTTAGATGCATATTTAAATCAGTTTGAATTTTCATCTTGTGAAACTTGTCAGTCATATCAGAAACATATGATGACCATAGCTCTGCTTACTTGAAACAGAGAAGGAGTTAGTGAACTCTTGGGACTGATACATAATGATGTAGTAAGTCCCCTATCTACACATACCAAGACTGGTTCTTTGTACTTTATTATATTTGTTAGTTATATGTATGCCCTAGAGGCCATTACTATACATAGGATGTATATTGTAGTGGATGCTTGGACATATATAGGGAGGACTTTCTTGCTCGACATGATAGTATGCTATCTGGTTACTCTTTACCTTAACGTGTACACTGATTGTCTCTCTGTTACATGTTGGTAAAGCCCTTAGGATGTGTACTTGACTACCTGGACTATGATGCGGATCATACTAGTGGGGACATGGTAGTCCATAAGTACATCCTTCAAAGTCCCTAGTCGTGGGTGTATCGAGACGGGGCATCGATATACCAGTGTAGACTAGCGTATACCTTCTCGACCCATACAGATGGGCGATGGATGATCCCATATCCATTGATGTTTGACATCAGAGATGATATACGGGTGCTCAGTGGAGACTGGATACACTGGACGGACTCGCCGAGAACTCCCAGATGGTATTATACCTCACGTTAGATGGCAGTTCTCTGGTGACACTAGTGCAGAGTAGTCTGTTGACCCGAGATCGTCATAGAGTCTTGTGTGGTTCCCACTATGCTTTGATTTCCACCTTACCACGTCCAAGAGGGCGTGCAAAACGGTGGTTTTTAGGTACAGTCCCGAATCACATGGAGGCAATGAGCGATAGGAGGGGATTCGTCTCTCCCGGTATAGAGAGTTGATGTTGCACTGTGTTCGATTGGCTATAACCGGAAATCCCTGGTCAGGGTTGCTGAGATTTGCTGGTAAGTGTTACCAGTAGTTTCTCGAACTGTTATAGACCTCATATCGACACGACTTATCGAGCTATTGGGGTCTGACGTTTACCACCCCTAGGCAAGATATGTGACATATCAGACGAACAGACCGGACTGTACGGTAAGTGTTACTGGTTGGATTCACAGGAGTGTGAGCGGGCTTGCTCGTCGATCTTCTGATCGCTCAATACCCGGGTGGCCGTTACGTTTAGCAGACCGCTTGTGGCTTGTGGGTGTTTGATGTGATCATCATCTGCTACCGGCGTATTGACGAGTCTTTAGAGTCCTACATAGAGGTTTCCTGGTTCAAGCAAAACGAAATAGGAGCGCATATGAGATATGTGCGGGACCGAGAATAATACCAGTATATGATACTGTATTCGATTCTCGCGATATGTGACAGAGATCGGTTATATGCGATATAGCCGGGTTATCGGATCAAGTGTTGATTCGATAAGTTGTTACTATTGATATTAGTCGGTTATATGAGATATGAACGGATCGTTAAATCAAGTGTTGATTTAATGATTTAATGTATAATTATATATATGATATATTACTTTACATTAACTAGTATTGGTTCACTTTAAATGGATTTTCTCACTTGATTTGCACATTGTATATGTGATATACTTTTGTACACTAGTTTGTATCATGTTTGATGATACATGCTAACTTGGGTTTGTGTAAAGAATTAAACCATGGTTATTAAATGGTTAGGGTTTTGATTTTCTTATTTATTCATTTATTTATTTTCTTTTTGGCAAGAAATAAAATGGTTGCTACTTTTGTTTTATATTGAAAGTTCATGAAGGTTTGAAAGGTTGACCATTTTGTTTCTTTCCTTTAACCTAACCATTCCCACTAACCATAGTCTATTCTTTACACCTAACCAAGGTTAGGATATGATAAGTATTCATTTTATTATTCTTTTTGTAATAATACTTATAATATTCTATCACCTTCTTCTTCATCTTCATCAAGAAGAAAAGCTTGCCTCCATCAATGGCAACTTGAGAAAAAGAGTGAGAAATCCAATTCTAAAGTGAACCCACTTCCTATTTCTTCATCCTCTACCTTTTGCCAAGTAGTATAGGGTGTTTTCTTCACAAGTTTCATTACTTGGTGAAGTGGGAGCTTGATCTTGTGATGCCTCGACGTAGATCATCTTCGGCATCATAGTCGATGACCTAGCCCACCCATTTCTCCGATGAAGCCGACACTAGAGTCCAAGATCCGATTTGTACAGCGGAAAGGACTTCATCACGGAGCTATGGAGGTGGAGGACCGGATCTATAAAGGTTGTATTTCCGTTCACTTAGTTAAGTTGTTAACTAGTTGCATGTTTCGCCTAAAATTTTAGTTAACGATCCGTATTAGGGTTTCTCGGCACTTGTAAAATTTGAAATTGGCATGGTTGATGCCTTGTGAGACCGCTTGAGCGTGCCTAGGAACCCTACAATATTCACTGATGATTTCTCAGGATTCGGACATTTGTTCCTGTTGAAACACAAGCCTGAAGCTTTTGAGAAATTCAATGAATATAAATCAGAAGTAGAGAACCAAAACGGGTATAAGTGTTATTTCCTTTGATGAGATCGGGGAGGGGAACACATAGGCATGGAGATCCTGGACTATTCTAAAGGAGAATGAGATTCTCTCTCAGCATTACTCCACCGTATACACCACAACACGTCGGTGTATCGGGGCGGAGCAATCGCACCATATGAGATATGGTGCGCTCTATGATAAGTACTACTGAGTTACCTATTTCCTTTTGGGGGTTATGCGCTTGGGGAAGCTGCATACCTATTGAATTGGGTTCCAATCAAATCAATGCCTACCACTCCATATGAGATATGGTATGGGAAGAGCCCATCTCTTAAGTAAGTTAAGATTTCGGGTTGTCCGGCCTATGTCTAAAAGCAAAATCTGGACAAGCTCGAGACAAGGTCAGTTCTTTGGAAGTTTGTTGGATATCCCAAGCATTCACAAGGGAATATCTTCTACCACACCGAGAAACAAAAGGTGTTTTATTTCTCGGTATGCCACCTCTTTCGGAAAGGAATTTATTTTGGAAATAAATTTGTAGTCATGAGGTAGAACTGGAAGGAGTTCCAGCTATACAAACTACAGCTGATGATTTGGTACAACCGGAGGATTCAAGAGTTCCCGACAAAACTCAGCCTCTCCGCCGATCTAGTAGGGTTCCTCATCCGCCTGAGAGATACTTCGGTTTCTCGATGATAGTGGGAGAGAGGATTGCATCATGAGATGATGACCCAACTATTTTCGAGCAGGCCATCAAGAGTAGGGACTCTCTAAGAATGGCTGGATGCTAAGTGATCTGAGATGGAATCCATGTACACCAACAAAGTATGAACTTTGTATGCTATATCTGAAGGGTTAAATCCCCATCAGGAGCATGTATATCTTGAGAAGATTACATGGTGTAGATGGAAAAGTTGTGACTTTCAAAGCTAGACTTGTTGCAAAAGGCTCTCGTCATTGACCAGGTATGGATTATGATGAAACCTTTTCTCCAATAGCTATGCTTAAGTCCATCCGGATCCTACTTTCCATTTCTACATACCATGACTACGATATCTGGTGGTTGGGTGTCATGACTATTTTTCTAAATACTGATTTAGAAGAGAACGTCTTTAAGTACACAGCCAGAGGGCTTCGTAAACAGTTGGAGCAGCGGAAATATGTGCAAGTTCCTTTATGTGTTAAAGCAGGCATCGCGGAGTTGGAACGTCTGTTTTGATGTGGTAGTCAAAGTGTTTGACTTCATCAAAAATGGTAGGTGAACCTTGTATATACAAAAAAAGGTATTAGAGAGTAAGGTGGTCATCCTCGTATTGTACGTGGACGACATACTCTTGATAGGGAAGGAGTTTCCTATGCTACACTCGGTCAATCTCCTCTTATCACATTGATTCTCCATATAGGATCAAGGAGATTCCTCCGAAATCCTGGGTTATGGACCTATGAGATAGATCTAAGTGGATGTTAGGATTCTCACTAAGTGTAGTGAGATGGTATCAATCGATCCTGGGGAGAATCACTGGATAGCTTCTAGGGTGGTAAGGACGAATGAATGTCAGTTACAGGCATTGTCTTTTCCCTCAGTGGAGGGACGATATGTTGGAAGAGTTCCAAACTAGATACCGTGGCAAACTAGACGATAAATGCCGGTGACATCGCTATCAAACATGCTACCAAAGAGGAAGTCTGGGTGTATATTAGTTCACGAGATGAACCGGGTTCCTTCTATTGTGAGACAATGGAGGTGTGGCTTCTAGCCTAGAAACCCCGGTCCCATCAGTGACCCAGACATATTCTAAGGCAGTATCACCTGATCATGGAGATGGCTGATCTCCAAGGAGATCGAGGTTAGGAGAGTAGACTCAGAAGACAACACGGTGGATCCACTCACAAAAGCCTTTTCCCAAAAGACACTTTTTATGGGATGGTTGAGTAAGGGATACTACAACCACTGCTGATTGTGTATGGACACATACATACATACAAAGTGTCATGGTTGATGATACACTAATGGTGGCAAAGCTAGACTCACATGGTTCAATAATATATATATATATATATATATATATATAGTATTTGGATTAAAAGTGGCAAATGGAAATTAAATCATTAATGGGTTCTTCTACACTCTTCTTTGGTTTGACCTTTCTTTAACCCATGGTTTAGTATTCATTTGGAATTTAACCCAAATGAAAATTATCCAGATATTATTGTACCATGGTTTGTGATGAGAGAATGAAAATATATATACTTTCTTTTCTCATTTATTCAAAAAAAGCTTAATCGTTATCTTTTGACAAAAGCTTTAGCCACCATTATCTTCTTCTTCCTCCAAGCTCTCTTGAGTTTTCATTTGAGTGAGGTTGATAAAATGAAAGGGTTTTGATTAGAGAATACAAACCACCTCATCATTCTACACCTCTCTAGCCTATTTGTGTAGGGTGTTTTGCTATACTTCTTTGAAAGACCAAGTAAAGCAAGGAGCTTTGGGCAAAGGGATTTCGGGTGGATCATTGTGGACAAAGAAGGTTGCTAGCAATCCGTTCCAAACTCTCAAAAGTCCAAGGAGTCACCAAGGGAAGAATACAAAGGTTGTAATTTCTTCACTTAGTGTTACAAGAGTTCTTTGTATGTGATACAATTTGTTGTTACCCTAAATATTCGAGTTAAGATTCATGGCTTGTTTCTTTTGCACTTCTCTAAATTTTAAAGTGGCATGTGTGATGCTTCTAAACCCTAGACTAGGTGCAAGGGAAACCCAACAGTGGTATCAGAGCCTAGCTTGAATTTTAGACACGGTGTTAATACAATTACGAAAACGAAATCGACTCCGAAATACGATATTTGAAACCCTTGATATTGCTCTCTGGAAATTTTGTAAAAAGTCGTTTAAAATTTTTTTTAGCAACTGCAGAAGTTAGTATGAGATGTACTGAGAACACGGGAGAAATACGGAGCATTTCCACCTCAATAAAACAGAGCACATTGGCCATATGGCCGGCCTGCTCGGCCATCCTAGCCCCAAACTGCTCCGTATTTCTACTGTGGTCTTCTCTGTAGGATTTAGGGTTTCAGGTATTGTTTTCTTAGCCTAGTTTTTCATGTGATGATTGTTTGGTTCAGGGGCTATTTCGTAGTGTTTCGTAGTCGTATAATTTAACATTGTATTGATAACCTTGACAATGTTTAGCAGTTTGAACGAAATTCGAACACCACATTTTGTACCCCGCTGAAATTTCCAAGTGTTGCAATTTTCCCTAGTTAATTGTATTCGTCAAATCGTGCAAGTATCCCTATGGCCCCTCTAGAAGAATATAATAACCTTAACTTGATTCTATACCCACGAAACCATGATCGAACCCTAGGGTTTGCCGTCGTTCCATGGTGCCATAGGTGAGGCATTGGTTAACCCCTTCTACGGCTGGTCCATAGACACCATGGTACGGTTTTTGAGTATTTTGACTTTGCTCAAGTGTTGAGCTTTCGGGGTAATTTGTGGGTGTATGTCGATTCGATCGAAACGTTAAACACCGTCGTAATATATCTGAATGTGATACAATATGTGGAATTCACATTATTAGGCATGAAATCCGTAATATGTGATATTTCGGGTTTACGATGTCTAAGATGATTGTGGATTCCAAATATTGTAGTTTTTCACTTTCTTTTCTGCGACCGTAAGTGTAGTATGTGGTTTATTGCCGATTTCGTTGATATACATCAACGACAATCGGGATACGCATACTTGCTTACGTTGATGATATGTGATATTATGTGTTGTTGTGATATGTTATATTGGATCGTCGTGTTTTGAATAGCGAGGGGTTTTATGTGAGATGAGGGTTTTTATTTTCATTCATGTAAAATTCATTATATGTAATATTCTTTTATTGGGGAACTTCCTGGTTGAGGATGATGTCACCATTGTATATTATTTACTTTTCCGCATTAGGACAGACCCAAGGAGGGGAGCACAAGTAGCTGAGTTCTATGGTCCAAAGGGAGGCCACCTCGAGGAGTCGAGACCGGGTCTCTTAACCGTAGAATTGGTAGGGTTGCTTGCCGATCTCGTAGGGGTCTATAGATATGGGTTTGGCTATTTATCGCATCGTAGAATCCGTGTTTTATACAGGCTCAAAATAAAACACGGACCTCCTAGTATATCCAATATTTCATATGATTCTTCTGCTGCTAATATATACTGTGATGTGATCATATTATATGGGTGAAACGAATGCTTTATTATTGTATATATGATATATAATAAACGTTGCTTATGTTTTACACTCGCGCTAGTCCCACCCCGTTATGTCGTTAGTTAAGTAACGTAACGGTGCATAACGGGACACTGTGGCGAATGCGGATGGCATAAGCATACGTTGTATTTTCGTTTCTTCTGTGATGCTTAGGAAGCTTAAATGATGGGATTCATTAATGAGATTAATGAAAGATAAGGAAACCTAAAAGATGTTGTAGAATCAAATTAATAAAATGGGTAGCTCTAGTTTCACTACTAAAATAGGGGTTGCCCCTACGGATAACGAAATCCGTAGGGGTAGATTTAGTTTGGCCTTACGGATTAGTCCGTAGGGCTAAAAGGCTGCACCTACTGTCCTTACATATTAATTTAAAAAATATTAAATCGTAAATTGTTGTTTACCCCTACGAAGCCGCAGACCAAGTACCTACGGACTTATCCGTAGGGACATCTAAATAGAGATTTAATTAAAAAGGCACGGATCGATCCCTACGCTCATTACCTAAAATTTATTTTTCCATCGTCCGCGAACCCAAAATACCCAAACCCTCGTTCCCTCCGATCGCCTATGTTTCGTTGCCGTTCTCGTCGTCGCCAGCGCAGGCCGATTCGTCGTCGCCACCGTCTGGTTCTTTCTCATCTCCGATTTCGTCGTCGCCTCCGATCGATCGTCGACGCCTCCACTGCACAGGTTAGGAAATCTTAAATTAAACAAATTTTTGATTATTTTAGGGCTAGGTTTCATGGTTTGGGTACCGATGAGGCATCCGTTGAGGTTAGCGTTAGGGTTGCGGTTGGGGTTGGGGTTGGGGTTGGGGCTGGGGTTGGGGTTGCGGTTGGGGCTGGGGCTGGGGTTGCGGTTAGGGTTGGGGTTCGGCAGGGGGTTGCGGTTGGGGTTAGGGTTAGGGTTAGGATTAGGGTTAGGGCAGGGGGTTGCGGCAGGGGGTGAGAATTTTTCTAGGTTTCTTTTAAAGCTTGTGAAGGAAATTTTGAGCCCCCTAAAAATGAACATTTCTAATGATTTTGATAAGAGACAAGGGAGAAATAAAGTTTTGTTTTCTATTTGTCTAGATTCAAATGTCTACTTATATATATATATATATATATATATATAAATATTTACAATCTCAATATTCGTGGCATGTTGGTTATAAATTTCTCTCTCTGTAGAGATATATAGCCTACTTCAGCACATAGCTAGGTATGTGATAAAATTATTTTTGATAAAACAATGCATGATATTATATGGAAATATATTTGTTTCTTATCTTCAATCATACAAACGTGTTCCAAATTAACGTAATTCAAATAGCAATTCCTTGGAATTTTTTAGTCCAAAGAATCTTGATCGAGTCTCAGGATCATATTGATTCAAGAATTTGGTGTGACACCAAAGACTGGACGTTAGACGAATAGCCGGTGGTAAAACTTCTTAAAGTATATTAATTTTGAATCTTCTTCTAAACTCAATTATTCTACATTGATAAAGAAAAGCTTAGATATCGATGACAAATGGCCACATATTACAAGTTACAAAGATGATGTTCAACACCTTCCCAACTTTTTCATTGCTTGTGATATTTTCTCTCCTCTCTCTCCTTTTCTCCTGGTCTCTATCTATCAAGAAACTTTGGGCATGCAAATTAAGACTCTCTCCTCTTTTTGGTTATTATTTTTCCCTTTGTCGGCTTAATTATTGAGATGGAGATTTGATTAGAGTTTTGGTGTTCATAATTTCATAATATGAGCAAGGCAATTGACAAATCATCATGATGTTGTTATGATCATAGCAAGATGTACGTGCTTGTGTGTTGGTACTAAAGCATGATACAATATCTTTTATTGCTAGTGGATGCGTTTTGTTCAAAGAGTCTTTTCCTTTTAGTAATTTTCCTCTTTAGGGAGTTTTCGACATTGAAATCTCACTAGTTGATAATGTTAAATGAGTTCTAGTCCTAGTTTGCTACATTTTTTGATATATAGTAGATGGTGATACTTCTTTAAGTGCTTGTCGCATTAACTTGGAATCCAACCATACCAAAGGTTGTGGAGGACATAATTATCGAGACACGAATCAAATGGTTTCATGTTAGAGCTACATCTTCACTCGAACTTTGGACATGTACAAAAGGAAGAGTTAATGTACATGTTATTAGAACTCATAGGTATGAGATGTCCTCTTTCTCTATTTAAAAAAAAAATACAAAATATAAAAGAAATTTTTTTTGGCTCCAATAACAAAACTTTCCGAAATTTTTAAAACCAGTGGTTTACCTCTCTCAACCATAATTTATTCTCAAAATGGGCTTCCTTTAAATAGTTCATTAAAATATTTAAATGAAATAAGATAGAGAGGAAGAAGGATCTATACTTAAGTGCATAAATAACCAAAAAGGAAAACGAAGAAAAACAAAAAAAGAAACCAAAAGATAGAGAAGGTAAAGCTAGTAGAATCGCGCCATTAGCTGCGGGTCATCTTTTAAATGAGCCCCTTCTTTGATTCCTTGCCAGCAGCCATCACAATCCCTATATATATAATTTCTTCAGGCAGTCCACTTAGCCGGTACCTAAAAATAGCATAAGTGTCACACGACAACAGTTAATTTATATCGGTTAACATACGTTCGATGTTCGTCGTGATATAGAACTATACAAAGTTGATCTTAGTCTAAAATAGCATCTGCCCCGAAGTTCAGGCCCGGACGTCCTAACGTCCCGGCCGCGTCTTTCGGCGGAGAACATATGTGACATGTGATATTCTTATGTGGATATTCTTGAAGACTCTGGTAGGCTATAAATTTCATTGATTTTGTTGTTGCTGTTTGATTTTAATTTTTGATTTTATTTGGTTTAATTAAATTTAATTGCAGATTCAGAAGGATTAGACGAAGATAATGAGAATACGGCATTGAAGAAGACGAAAAGGATGTATGGATGCTGCAAAAATACATGTCTCGGCAAATGGTAAATAATTTATTGATCACGACATTTACCCATTTTGTATATAGGTCACTGTTTTTCTTTTGTTTTAACAAAATTTGGGATAATTACCCATCCAAATTCATTAAAAAAGGGGTGGTTGTTTTTCTTAAGGTTATGCAATTGTATTATTTTCAATAAAAACATGCAATTTTAGTAAAATGGTAGAAAATAGAAGATGTTTCCTCAAATACCCAAGTGGTGAAACATAACAAATTAACCGTTGTGAAAAATAGAGTAAAGATGCAAATTTGAGGAGTGAAATTTTCTAGCATTTGCAGAAAATAAATCGTGTTTCGGGATTACTAAAAAGTTGCGAAACCATAAATTAGTGGCGATTAAAGTTGAGGGCAATGTGCAACTTCAAGCCCGGCGCAGTTATTATGTTGTATGAAATTGAGCCTGCCAGCCACCGCACAGAAAAGGATATTTTGCGAATAAAATCGAGATACATTGGTAATTAAAAAAAAAGGTAGACTTAAAGATCAAAGTGCAATTTTTGAAATGAGTGTGCTATTCTACTATCTACAATTTCTATTTTCTTCTCTCCATTTCTTTTATAATCAATCTCCATGACTACCAACTCATGCAGAGCCTTCCAGCTGGATTCATAAATAGCAGCGGCTCCACAAAGAATAGCAGCGTCTCCACACGTTAGGTCCAGAAGCGACAGGGTACATCGGCCGAGGCATCTCCTTCGGCTGCGGCTCAACAAGCCGCTACATCGGCTGCAGTTCCGCAGACAGCTCCTATAGCTCCACCGCTCGCTCAAACTCCCGCAGCCGCGGCTCCGCAAGCTATTACCTCGACGGCGGCTGCGCAGACCACATCGCCAGCTCCACAGGCCGCTCAGACTCCCGCGCGCGCCGAATTGCATGGTTTACTGACCGAGGAGCAGGCGCGCCAGATTCTATCGTTTATCAGAGGTGGAGCTGGATCGAGCTAGGGTAGCTTTTTGATTCTTATTTTTTGAAACATGTATTTATTTATATGATACATATTATACTACATTTTGAAACGATATTGATATTGATATTGGTTTATATTTATATCATTTTCAGTTTTTGGGTTTCTTTTGTATATTATATGCGTGAGATGTGATTATGAATACTGCGATATATGTTACGTGATGATTAATTTTATATTTTATTGTTATATATATTATTGTGCACAGGGCGGGAAAAAATCAGGCAGCCCTTTTTTTAAAAAAAATACAGATAATGTGTACCTGATTGTTAGAGTTTTAGTTAACCCCAATCAAGACGGTGTCGCTTTGCAGCTAGCCGGTTGAGCACGGGTCGATCCACAGGGAGACGGAGCGTTCTACGTTCTTGTCGTTACGAGTTAATGCGCGTGGGTGAAATTGTTCTTATCTACCCTATGTGTTATATGCACAAGTAAAGTTGTTAGGAAAAGATACGAAAGTGTAAGCTAAGGAAATCCGTATTCAAAACCTTTGAGCCGAGTCTTGACCAATTGAAGCTAGAGCAATCGGTAACAACGTGGATTAGGGGATTTAAGCACGATATTAGTGGAATCTGGCTTATTGACCCTTGTCCTTCCGTTCTTGTCTCTTGCTTTCGCCTTCGGCCAAACCGAACGCAACTGGTCGCGGTTAGGAATCACCGTTGCCTTGGTAGGGTAGGGTGCCTAACGGAGCGCTTGCGAAACGTTTGGGCGGAGTTCAAAAGAAAATAATGGGAGAAGGAAATGATGAACGAAACATTAACTTACAATATCGTATTTATTCCTAACAACACCATATTAACAACCATTCACAAAACAAACCAAAAAGAGAAAAGAAAAGACAAACAGAGAAAAGAAAAGATTACAAGTAAGTAAGTGCATGGAATTTAAAGTTCAAGAAAGTAGAGCAAGATAATAAAAAGCAAGAAAGAAATAAGCAAGAAAATAAAAATAAGAACCGTAGAACCAAATACAAGACATGGGTTCAATAACCAAATCTTAAACTTGCAAGCTCAATTAAGAGGTTGCAAGATCAAGAAGAGGCAAAGAACTCATGGTGAATGAAGCACAAAAGAGAAGACTTTATTGATTCCAAGATGATACAACCCTTGAGATCAATAACCAACCCTTAAACCATCAACCTCAATGAAGAGGTGGAAAGATCAAGAGAAGATAAGTATCTCAAGCGGAAGCTAAGCAAAAGAATGATACAATCTATGGCAAAATTGGGCTTCTTCTCACTTATCCAATGGTTTCCTTTTATAGGCAAAACAAGACCTTTCCTTTAATTTGAATTTGAATGCATCCAAAGTTTGGAGGGAAGTTTGAATCTTTGAATTTTTGAATTACATCAACACTTTATGCATTGAATGCACCATACCCACTCGTGCTTTGTGCTTGTCCCTCTCGTGCTTTGTGCTTGTCTCGTGCTTTGTGCTTGTCCCTCTCATACTTTGTGCTTATCCGAGACACAAATGACCACTGTCATATGTCTTGTCTCTGGAGCTGGTACGCGGCACTAGATAGATACGGATGACTGGAACCCGGCTTTTATCTGTCTGTGACCGATGTTCTGGATATTGGCATAACTGTAGATATTTTATCCGATTTGTATTATTTTAGACTGGGAACCTGTAACCTATAAATATGTAGCAAACACGGATTAAAAGCACCTATCTATAAACAAACGAGCATAAGAATGGGCGGTATAAAATGCAGTTTTCTGTGATGAACAAATACCCCCAAACTTATCTTTTGCTCGTCCCGAACCATTTATTCACAAAAGAGAATCCTAACCGCACTTTCGTGGGGAACGCGATTGCACTGAGCGTGTGCAACAAGCCGTTAAACCTCTAGGTGTCCCTAGTAGGAGGAGTGTTGTCTCCTGAGGGTTTTCAGCGGATACTATCCACAAAATCCCGTCAAGTTAGTTTCATAAGTTAACATCGATTCTACTCCTACAGTTTAGTATCTAGGTTAAAAATTCTATCATCCTAAGTTAGAAATATCCAACACTAATGCTTCACACCTCCTTTCTATTTAACCCTAGATTATATACGTTCCAAAAAAAAGTTTAGAAAGATCTCGGTATCTCCTGAGTTTTCTTTCTAAAGTGCGGTCTCAAATCAGGGATTTTTATCAACTTACAGAAAACATAAGTCTTATTCTTTATTTCTATCTTTCCTCCAAATATCGATTATATACCCTTACGTGTGTGTAAATTTGCACCCCTACACTTAAGAATTCAATTCAAGCTATAGTACCCTTGCCCTAATACCTAATACTACTTCTTTTCATTAAGGATGGACAGTTTTGCTCACACACCTTTCATGCGACTATTAATGCTTCTTGAGGCACTAACAGCCGATTACTGAATGTGTAAGCTTAAAGCTTAATTAGCAGTTTCCAGGTCTTGACTTTATTTATTTTTTCTTTTATTTTTATTTTTCTTTTCAAGACCGGATATATTTTTCAATGATGCCCTTTAAGGTGTTTAGTTTTAAATACCGTTTTTCCTTTCATACCAGGTTTTCAGGCAAGAGTATTTCTAGGTATCCTCTACTATCCCAAGTTTCAAGGTGCGTGTAAGTGCAGTTTGTAGGGTATATACTTTCTAAATTTGAACTCAAGAATAGAAATTTTTTTTGAGACTTATCCTTCTGTAAAGGTTCAATACTTTCCCCTCATCTTGACTTAACTCAAGAACTGAACTCAAGATTATCTATTTCTCAAAAAAAAACTGTAAGGACGTATACTTACCAAAGTTAAACAAAATGAGAGTTATTTTAGGGTTTTCAATTTTTATGCCTAGGATTTAGTTATTTCTAACGTATCAACTAAGCTTTCGGAATAAAAATCTAAGTTATCCTATTAGCTAACTTGACGACAAAGTTTTTATGTTTTTGAGAAAATTTTCGATTTTTGTGGGTTTTGAATAAGGTATGCAAATGCATAATATACAAATGAATGCGAAGGAAGAAAGCTTACCGAGCACACCCCCAAACTTAAACTTGACAGTGCCCTCACTGTCAGGCTACACCAAGAGGGTCAAAATTGTCGGCGTTTCCTAAAAGAAAATTATATACAGAACAAAAAGAAAACCAAAAATATATACACAAAAAGGTCCCCCCAAACTTAAATAAAACAGTGTTTCCACTGTTAAGCGTTGAAGTTCAGGATCAGGGGGAAAGAACAGTATCAATCTATACAAGGCCTTACAAAGGCCAAAAGTTAACACCAACCATTCAAAAATTCTATTTCTGTAGTGTGCTGGTTGGTGAAAGAATATGGTGAGGAAAGAAATGGAGAATACGTGAGACCGTATGGAGATAGAAGCAGGATACAGTCTCGGTATATGAGAAGAAGAATGGCGGAAGGGAAAAAGAAGTGGAGTACGAACTTGAGGGTGAAAATGGAGTGAATAGATTAGAACAATTTGTGATGACCGATGTGTAAAAAGCGATTGTGCTAATCTCTAAACCCGTCGAGAAATGGGGTCAAATCCCTCAAAATTCGTGAGAAACCATGGGTAAGCCGAACTTGGTAAACCAGAAAATGGAAATGGATGTGATACGGTTACTTGCAAGGTCGGAACGATGGAAAGAATGGAGGGAAGGGTTTGAGGAAGGGTATCAGGTAAAGGATCAGGAGAGTGTACACAGTCAATGACAGGGACGGGATGAATTGGAAAATCCGACTCATCAAGAAAAACTGGTTCATTCTCAAAAATATCCTCAAAATTCAGCACATCCATGCATTTATCTTCAAAATCCAGACGCATATGGGTTTTGGGAAAAACATTTAATGACTCGGGATGATGAATTGGAGAGAAAAATTCAGCCAAATCTATGGGTTCATCATCCAAAATATTCCCAGCGTCAATATCCTCAATCAAGTGAAAATCAATATTCTTAGACACCTCATCAAAAGCATGGATTTCAATCAATTCTGGTTCTAAGATGGAGGTGTAGAGATCAAAAGGTTTGGGATCGGTTTCACCTGGCAAGGTCCCTTCACAATCGGGTAAATCAAACACTACAAAGTCGCACAACTCATTAACCCTTCTATCTTCAATCGGTGAATCGTTTGGAACATTAGATAGACATTCAAAATCGGAGTTGTGGGATTCAATTTGTGGCGGGTAGGTTTGACTTGGAAGGGGGTACAGCTAACTCTCACCACTCAAATTCTCAACCTGTCCTACCACCTTATCATACATTGGAAAATTAGGAGCTAGTTGGAAACTAGCTACCGGTTCACTAGGTTGTTTGAGGGCAGCCATGGACGCATTCAAATCCATCATCTGTTGGTATGACGCTACCCTAAAGTCTTCCAACGACTGTTCTAAGCTATACAAGGGTTGTGAAGGGGTTTCAATACAAGATTCAAAGTTGTTCGGATACTGAAAATTCCCAAACGGCTGTGTAGAAGCAATGTCTAGGGAAGGTGCAAAAGTTGGGTAGGACTGGGAGGAATTGAATGGTTGGACATGGGTAGGATCAACATTTGGATAAGAAGGTGAATGAAATTGTTGATCCCAAGAATTTGAAGTGGTGACAGGAGTGAAAGATCGGCTACGGGATTGTTCAATACGTTCTGCAATAGACATAGGTCTTGGAGGTACAACAGGACTTGAAAAAAGGGTATCAACGTAAGAAGGTGGTGAAGATTGAAACGGTTGATACAAAGTGGATTGCGGAGTCGAATTGGTAGTCCTAGACGCGTCTATCCGATCCTTCAAAGAGATTTTGGGCATGGAGGGGTCGTTTGAAGTTCGACCAAAGCAAGAACCGTAAGAAGTGATATCTGGTTGTGGGTACCAAAGTTTGGCAAGAGTTTTGCGAGGTGGGGTACCCATGATATGAAGAGAGAAAGAAAGAAAGGAAGAGAAAAGGAGGGGAAAAAGAATGTGATTTTTTTTTAATTTTTTTTAAATATATTTTTAGTTAGTTATTAACAAAAGAATGAAATATACATACAAAAAGAATCTGGACAAAAAACAATCATGACACAAAAATACCACACACCTAATCGGTCTAGGGTTCACCTAGGTCAACTAGACCTGCTCAAGAACTTGTTTGGCGAAGTAAAACTGTGTCGAGAAACGGGCTCAAGATATACTGATCACGAGGCCAGGTAAGTTCAAAGATAAGGGGAGGTTTTCCGACGCTTTCGCGAAGGTCCTTAATTAAATAACCCTTTCTCTTTTGGCGGTTTCACCGTTAACACTTTCCTAGACACCCCGTAAACAATATACCGTTAAGCGGTGTTCTAAACACAATTAACTTCTCCTAGTGAGCGCGAAGTCCTTAAGGTTTAAAGTCTAGTTTCTTTTAAAAATTTGTGTGGGTAAACGTTATGCTCAATTCGTGATTTGTGGGCCACGGAAAAGGGGATCAAATCCTTTACCGTATGTTGTGGTGTTCGCTTGCCCTTAAGTCCGTATTAATGTATGCAATGCGCAATTCAAAAAAATTTTGTTCAAAGAATCAAACACTCATTTTTTTACATTAAGCGCGGCACTGCAACAAATACGGGTTAGTCAAGTTTAGCGTTTGCTAGCGAACTTGAAAAGAATACTGCAAAGAATAGTCTATTGGATGCGTCGGATTTGAGAAGAAGGTGTTAGTAAAGTACGTACCGTTAAGTTTTGGGGTTATGAAACCCCCGTTGAATCAAATCCGGTAAGCTTGAAAACTTCGCTTGCGCGGGTCAAACTATCCGGATCTTTGGCACTGTACTTTTCAATCACCTTACCCTTGAATGTACACTTTGCTCCCCACGCTCGCGGTTCACAAATCCGTAAAATCCGAAAAAATGTCGGAAAAACGGATATTAGTGCGAAAAAGCGATACGGATGCCCAAATACCTGCACACTAAAAATTATAAAAAAATAAACAATAACAATAAGACAAAAACAGAACACTGGAGCACAGGGGAAAACTTGGAGACAAGATGATGAGGTACGGCCGGCGACGCCGGAATTGGAGGGTGTGTCGCCGGATTTCCTTGGGATTTGGGGCTCCAAATTTCAACAGCAATCACAGTGTTCTACTAATGCCACACTGGTATTGTTTATCTTTTCAGATGAGTTACAGAGTGTAAGCAGGTCAAATTCCATAGAACAAAAAGATGTTAGTTTGAGTTAGTTTTGGTTTTGGTTTTTTTTTTTTGAAATTTTTAGTTGATTTTGAAAATAGTGTTAGAAGTATAAATGAGATGTACAATGATTAACCCGAAATAACAAAAACTAAAAACGTTACCGTCTCCCCGGCAACGGCGCCATTTGATTGTTAGAGTTTTAGTTAACCGCAATCAAGACGGTGTCGCTTTGCAGCTAGCCGGTTGAGCACGAGTCGATCCACAGGGAGACGGAGCGTTCTACGTTCTTGTAGTTACGAGTTAATGCGCGAGGGTGAAATTGTTCTTATCTACCCTATGTGTTATATGCACAAGTAAAGTTGTTAGGAAAAGATACGATAGTGTAAGCTAAGAAAATCCGTATTCAAAACCTTTGAGCCGAGTCTTGACCAATTGAAGCTAGAGCAATCGGCAACAACGTGGATTAGGGGATTTAAGCACGGTATTAGTGGAATCCGGCTTATTGACCCTTGTCCTTCCGTTCTTGTCTCTTGCTTTCGCCTTCGGCCAAACCGAACTCAACCGGTCGCGGTTAGGAATCACCGTTACCTTGGTAAGGTAGGATGCCTAACGGAGCACTTGCGTAACGTTTGGGCGGAGTTCAAAAGAAAATAATGGGAGAAGGAAATGAGGAACGAAACATTAACTTACAATATCGTATTTATTCCTAACAACACCATATTAACAACCATTCACAAAACAAACCAAAAAGAGCAAAAGAAAAGACAACAAGGGAAAAGAAAAGATTACAAGTAAGTAAGTGCATGGAATTTAAAGTGCAAGAAAGTAGAGCAAGGTAATAAAAAGCAAGAAAGTATTAAGCAAGAAAATAACAATAAGGACCATAGAACCAAATACAAGACATGGGTTCAATAACCAAATCATAAATTTGCAAGCTCAATTAAGAGGTTGCAAGATCAAGAAGAGGCAAAGAACTCACGGTGAATGAAGCACAAAAGAGAAGACTTTATTGATTCCAACATGATACAACCCTTGAGATCAATAACTAACCCTTAAACCTTCAAGCTTAATGAAGAGGATGAAAGATCAAGAGAAGATAAGGATCTTAAGGGGAAGCTAAGCAAAAGAATGATACAATCTATGGCAAAATTGGGCTTTTTCTCACTTACCCAATGGTTTCCTTTTACAGGCAAAACAAAACCTTTCCTTTAATTTGAATTTGAATGGACCCAAAGTTTGGAGGGAAGTTTGAATCTTTGAATTTTTGAATTACATCAACACTTTATGCATTGAATGCACCATACCCACTCGTGCTTTGTGCTTGTCCCTCTCGTGCTTTATGCTTGTCTCGTACTTTGTGCTTGTCCCTCTCGTACTTTGTGCTTGTCCGAGACACGAATGACCACTGTCATATGTCTTGTCTCTGGAGCTGGTACGCGGCACTAGATAGATACGGATGACTGGAACCCGGCTTTTATCTGTCTATGACCGATGTTCTGGATATTGGCATAACTGTAGAGATTTTATCTGATTTGTATTATTTTAGACTGGGAACCTGAAACCTGTAAATATGTAGCAAACACGGATTAAAAGCACCTATCTATAAACAAACGAGCATAAGAATGGGCGGTATAAAATGCAGTTTTCTGTGATGAACAGTACCTACGGATTAATCCGTAGGTACACATGTTGCCCCTACGGATATATTAAATATCAGCAGTAACTGATATTTCCCCCCTGATCTCAGTACCAGAGGGGTTGGGAGTGCCCCTACGGATATGTCCGTAGGGGCCATTGTTTCGCCCCTACGGAGTTATCCGTAGAGGCAAAATATCAGGAATCCTGATATGTTGCCCCTACGGATAAGTACCTACGCAGATATCCGTAGGGGATATTACGTGGCCCTACGGCTATCTCCGTAGGTACAGGTAATATATTTAAAAACCGTAAATAATATAACTTTTTTTACCCTACGGCCTACTCCGTAGGTGAAACTGGCCCTACACAGAACTCCGTAGGGGCTAGTTTTTGCCCGTAGGGGCAAGTTCAGGGCTTCAACTTGCACCTGCGGCCTTTGCACCTACGGGGTATTTTTTCGCCCCTATGCACATCTCCGTAGGGGCAGTGGTTTTCCCCTATGGATAAATCCGTAGGGGCAACCCTTATTTGTAGTAGTGTTTTTTTCTTTGCGTAGCGGTAATCCTTGGAGAATATCCAGTACCTTATTCGATATTGAAAGAGCCGAGATCCCTTCACAGGGAGTGACCTCTTTAGCGAAAATAGCAGATGCTACAAACTCATGGTTTAGTTTTTGATTGCTTCTATAGTTCTTGCTATGCATAGTGGTATTTGTGAAATATCCTGCACCTTATTCGATAAGGAAAGAGCCGAGATCCCTTCACCGGGAGTGACCTCTTTAGCGAAACTAGTAAAAGCCTCAAAAACACTCCTTTTCAAAATCACTTGTTTCTACAACGATATCAAGTTCATTACGCTCATGGTTTTCTGAAAAACCTGTGTATCCTTCCGTTTTTTCAGATGAGTCCTACTTAGTATTCGTGCTATGTTTGTTGACCTCCGTCAAGGCGTAGTGTGCGGTAGCTGACAAGTATTTATCTGCTGCATATGATGCGATTGTTTTAAGGTTGTCGTACGACCTTGTTGACCTCCGTCAAGGGTCGTGCGGGTGGGTTTAATTCAATCAGGAAATGACGGGTCGAACTTGACTAGTAGCCTATAGTTTGTTGACCTCCGTCAAGGTCATAGGACGCTAGGGGAATAATATTATTGGGAAATTGTTGAGATTTGCAATGAGATTGCATACCTTCTATGAGATAGTTGGATCCTGATACCCACTATGAGTAAGAGTTACTCCTAACTCTAGAATTGGTAGGGTTGCTTGCCGCGCTCGTAGGGGTCTAGGGATGTGGGTTTGGCTATTCATCGCGACCGTGGAATCCGTGTTTTATACTGGCTTAATTGAAAACACGGAATTCCTAGAATATACAATATTTCATATGTTATCTTCTGCTTCTAATATTCTGTGATGTGATCACTTTATATGCGTGAGAAGAATGCTTTATTATTATATATATGATATATAATAAAAGTTGCTTATCTTTTGCACCCGCGCTAGTCCCGCCCCGCTATGTTGTTAGTTAAGTAACCTAACGGTGCATAACGGGACACTGTGGAGAATGCGGATGTCATAAGCGTACGTTGTATTTTTGTTTCTTCTGTGTTGCTTAGGAAGCAAAAATGATGGGACTTCATTAATGAGATTAATGAAAAAGAAAGAAACCTAAAAAGATGTTGTGGAATCAAATTTTCAAAAAGGGTAGCTCTAGTTTTTGCTTTGCAAAGCGGTATTCCTTGTAGATTATCCAGTGTAGGGTTCCTAGGCACACTAATGAGGTCTCACAAGTGATCAAACAAGCCCAATTCAAAAAATTTCATGTGCCTACAAATCCTAATACGGATCGTTAACTAGATTTATAGGCGATGCAAGCAAGTAAACGAATTTATTGCTAAAGGAAAGTGACTACAACCTTTGTAGATCCGGTTCTCCACCTCCATAGCTCCGTGTTGACGACCCTCCGCTGTACCCTTCGGATCCCGGACCCTCGCGGTGGTTTCATCGAAGAATTGATCGGGCTAGGTCGTCGACTTCGATGCCGAAGATGATCTACGTCGAGGCAACTCAAGATCAAACTCCAACTTCACCAAGTCATGAAACTTGTGAAGAAACACCCTATACTACTTGGCAAGTGGTAAAGGATGAAGAAATAGGGAGTGGGTTCACTTTAGAATTGGATTTCTCACTCTTTTTCTCAAGTTGCCATTGATGGAGGCAAGCTTTTCTTCTTGTTGATGAAGAAGAAGAAGAAAGAATATGATAAGTATTATTTAAAATAGAAAAAAAAATGTACTTATCATAATGGTAACCATAGTTAGGTGTAGAGAATAAACCATGGTTAGATTGAATGGTTAGGGTTAAACAAACAAACAAAATGGTCAAGCTTTCAACACTTCATGAAGCTTCATGAAAGAAACAAAACAAGCCACCATTCTATTTATCTTAAATAAATAAAAGAAATATTTAAGAAAATGAAAACCCTAACCATTACATAACCATGGTTTAATCATACACACAACCATTCATGTATCATCAAACATGATACAATCAAGTGCACAAAAATATATCACATATACAATGTGCATATCAAGTGAGAAAATCCTTTTTAAAGTGAACAAATACTAGTTAATGCAAAGTAATATATAAAATATATAATTATACATTAAATCATTAAATCAACACTTGATTCAATGATCCGGTCATATCACATATAACCGACTAGTATCCAATGTATCGACTTATCGAATCAGTCCTTGATTCGATAACTAGGTTATATCACATGCAACCATTCGATACATTCATCGCGAGAATAGAATACGGTATCACATACACGCATTATTCTCGGTCCCGCACATATCTCATATGCGCTCCTATTTCGTTTCGCAAGAGCCAGGAAACCTCTTTGTTGGACTCTCAAGGCTCGTCAATACGCCGACAGCAGGTGATGATCATATCAAACTCCCACAAGCCGCAAGCGGTCTGCTAAACATAACGCCCACCCGGGTATTGAGCGATCAGAAGATCGACGAGCAAGCCCGCTCACACTCCTGTGAATCCAACCAGTAACACTTACCGTACAGTCCGGTCTGTTCGTCTGATATGTCGCATATCTCGCCTAGGGGTGGTAAACGTCAGACCCCAGTAGCTTGATAAGTCATGCCGACGTAAGGTCCATAACAATCGTGAAACTACTGATAACTCTTACCAGTATATCACTGCAACCCTGGCCATGGATTTCCTGTTATGGCCAGTCGTGCATAGCGCAACATCAATCCCCAATACCGGGAGAGACGAATCCCCTCCTATCGCTCATTGCCTCCATGTGAATCGGGACTGTACCCAAAAACCACCTGTTTGCACGAATCAGTAGAGCCGTGGTAGGGTGGAAATCAAAGCACAGTGGGAGACACACAAGACTCTATAACGATCTCGGGTCAACAGACTAAGCTGTACCAGTGTCACCAGAGAACTGCCATCTGACGTGAGGTATAATACAATCTGGGAGTTCTCGGCGACTCCGTTCAGTGTACCTAGTCTCCACTGAGCACCCGCATACCATCTCTGATGTCAAACACCAATGGATATGGGATCATCCATCGCCCATCACATGGGTCGAGAAGATATACGGTAGTCTACTCTGGAATATCGATGCTCCGTCTCAAAATTCCCACGACTAGGAACATTGAAGGATGTACTCATGGACTACCCAGGCCCTACCAGTATGATCTACATCATAGTCCAGGAAGTCGAGTACACATCCTAAGGGCTTTATCAACATGTAATCGGAGAGACAGAAAGTATACATGTTAAGATAAAGAGCAACCAGATAGCGTACTATCATGTCGAGCAAGAAAGTCCTACCTATATATGTCCCAGCATCCACTACAATATACATCCAATGTACAGTAATGGCCTCTAGGGCATACATATAACTAACAATCTCCCATTTGCACTAGGGCCATCTGTAGCAGGAGTTGTAGTATCTAATACTCAACCATCCCCAAAAAAGTCTCTCTTTGGGAAAAGGCCTTCGTGAGTGGATCCGCCGTGTTGTCCTCTAAGTCTACTCTCCTAACCTCGATCACCCTGGAGATCATCTATCTCCATGATCAGGTGATGCTGCCTCAGAATATGTCTGGGTCACTGATGGGATCAGGGTTCCAGGGCTAAAGCCACATTTCCATTGTCATACAATGGCAGGAACCTAGTTCATCTTATGAACCAATATACACCCAAACTGCCTCTTTGGTAGTATCTTAAATAGCGATGTTACCATCCTTTATCGTCTAGTTTGCCACGGTATCTTTCTTGGAACTCTTCCAACATACCGTCCCATTACTGAGGGTAAAGACAATGCATGTGACTGACATTCAGTCATATTTATCACCCTGGAACGTTTCCAGTGATTCTCCCCAGGATCAACTGATACCATCTCACTACAGCTAGTGAGAATCCTAACATCTATTTAGATCTATCTCATAGATCCAACTCCCAGGATTTAGGAGGTATCATTTTGATCTTGTATGGAAAATCTATGTGATAAGAGGAGATCGACCAATCGAAGCATAGGAAACTCCTTTCCTATCAAGAGTATGTTGTCCACGTACAATACGAGAATGACCACCTTACTCTCTACTACCGTTTTGTATATATAAGGTTCATCTACCATTTTGATGAAGTCAAACTTTTTGACTACTATATCAAAACAGATGCTCCAACTCCGCGATGCCTGCTTTATTATGTAAAGAAACTTGCACACGTTTCCGCTGCTCCCACTGTTTACGAAGCCCTCTGGCTGTGTTCTTATAGACGTTCTTTTCTAAATCATTATTTAGAAAAGTAGTCATGGCACCCAACCACCAGATATCGCAGTCATGGTATGTAGCAATGGCAAATAGGATATGGATGGACTTAAGCATAGTCCCTAGAAAAGGTTTCATCATTATCCACACCTGGTTGATGACTAAAACCTTTAACAAGTCTAGCTTTGAAAGTCTCAACTTTTCCATCTACACCAAGTAATCTTCTCAAGATATACTTGCTCCTGATGGGGATTTAACCCTTCAGATATAGCAAACAAAGTCCATACTTTGTTGGTGTATATGGATTCCATCTCAGATCGCTAAGCACCCAGCCATTCTTACAGAGCCCCTACTCTTGATGGCCTGCTCGAAACTAGTTAGGCCATCATGTCATGATGCAATCCTCGCTCCCACTGTCATCGAGAAACCGAAGTATCTCTCAGGCGGATGAGAAACCCTACCAGATCGGCGGAGAGGCTGAGGTTCGTCGGGGACTATTGAATCCTTTGGTTCTATCAAATCATCAGCTACAGTTTTGTATAACTGGAACCATTCCAGTTCTACAAAACTGACCTTGCCTCGATCTTGTCCGGATTTTTCTTTAGACATAAGTCGGACAATCCTAAACCTTAACTTACTTAACAGATAAGCTCTTCCCATACCATATCTTATATAGAGTGGTAGGCACTGATTTGATTCGAACCTAATTCAATAGGTATGCAGCTTCTCAAGTGCACAACCCCAAAAGGAAATAGGTGACTCAGTAATACTCATCATAGAGCACACCATATCTAAAATTGTGCGATTTCTCCGCCCCGATACACCGTTGTGCTGTGGTGGATTCAGAGGAGTAATACTGAGAGAGAATCTCATTATCTTTTAGAATATTCCAGGAATGCCATGCACAAGTATTCTCCTCCCTGATCTTATCATAGGACATAATACTTATACCCTTATTGATTCCCTATTTCTAGTTTATATTCTGTGAATATCTCAAAAGCTTCGGACTTATGTTTCAACAGGAACATATGACTGAATCTTGAGAGATTATCAGAGAATATAATGAAGTATAAAGAACCAGTCCTGGCATGTATAGACAAGAGACCTTACATACATCTTCATGTATCAATCCCAAGAGTTTACTAACTCTTTCCCTGTTTCCAATAAACAGAGCTATGGTCATATAATCTTTGTAACATGACTGGCAAGTTTCACAAGATGTAAATTCAAACTAATTTAAATATGCATCTAAAATGTAACTTCTGCCAGTCGGGTCGCATTGATATGACCTAGTCTACAATGCCTCAAGAATGATTCGTTCATTTCTGAACTCTTCCTCTTGTGTGTGTTCTGTATACTAGGAACTGTAGTTTGATTTAGAACGTCAATGCTTTTAGATAACGTGCCTGAACCGATCAACTTTTGATATAGGAAATGTTCAAAACATTATCCATCAATACAAAATTTTATCATTTCTTTACTAATAAAGAGACTGATATGATTTTGTATATCAGGTTCGGTATCTAATAGCATTTGTTCAGAATCAATGTATTAGTAATACAGGGTGATAGTGACCAACAGATTTGGCTGCAACACTTGCCCCGTTTTCTGTCTCATGAAACTTATCACCCGTTCTCAGTTTTTCTACCTTTTTGTAGCCCTATGTAACATATTACATATCTGGGATCCTGATCCGGTATCAAATACCCAGGATTCAGAGGATACTGAGAAACAGTTCTTTATAATGAATACACCTGAAGGAGATGCATCTCATGCACTTTCTTCCTTTGGGTGGCATAGGAATTCTGGTAATCCCCAATTTCCTGCTGTCTTATAACAATTATAAGTTGGAGTGGGACCAACGTTCCCCAACTCAGTATAACAAGCGGGTTCGGTCAATACATCCATATTATTATCTTGATTAAGGCGTGATATGGTCTCTACCTGGAGAAAGAGAGAAGAAAACACTCTGCGTGCGCTCTTGCAAGATTAGATTGGTTTTTTATTTTATCTAATCAGGATGGCTCCCACTGTTTTTATCAAATCTCCCTTCAAACCCTAAAAGGAAAGACTAGCCGGGATTAATTACACTCTACAAGTTCGCCAATCTTTCAGCCAGGCCAGTGTCGGTACTTTGAGGGAGGTTCCCCGTGCTTTCGCACGGACCTAATTACAGTAAACCTCGTTTTCCCAGAGGCGTAACCCCGTTGAAACCTTTCTAGACACCTAGTTGATCGGCTAATTGTAAAGTGAAAAACTCTCACAGGAGTAACAATTACTCGCAGTGGGTATCGGGATCCAACTATCACATAGAAGGTATGCAATCTCATTGCAAATTTCAACACTTGAAACTCCCGATAATGGTTTTTACCCCTAGCATCTATGGCCTTGGCTAAGGTCAACAAATCATAGGTACTAGTCAAGTTCTACCCGTCATTTCGTGATTAATTAGACCCACCCACATGACCCTTGGCTAAGGTCAACAAAGCCACATGACTGTCCTAACTAATCGCATTATATGCTGTGTAGGAAGACATCACTTAGCTACCGCACACTACGCCTCGGCTATGGTCGACAAACGTAACACGAATACTAAGTACTCTACTTCCTACAATGACGGAGGGTTGCGGATGGTTTTTGTGAAAACCTTTAACGCTTTGAACTTGATCTCGTTGCGGAATCAAATGGTTTTTAAATGGAATGTTTTTGAAGCTTTTCTAGTTTTGCTAAAGGGGTCACTCCCGGTGAAGGGATCGTCGGCCCTTTCCTCGTCGAATGAGGTACGGGATATATCATATATATCACTGTGCAAAGCAGAAACTATAGAAGCAATCAAAAGGCAAACCGAGTGTGTAGCATCTGCCAGTTATTGCTAAAGGAGTCACTCCCGGTGAAGGGATCTCGGTCCTTTCCTCATCGAATAAGGTGCAGGATGTTCTACAAGGAACACCGCGATGCAAAGCAAGAACTGTAGCTACCTGTTTTATTTTGAAATTCGATTCCACAACATCAATTTGGTTTA
This sequence comes from Agapanthus africanus, assembly GCA_030015575.1. Taxonomy (NCBI): domain Eukaryota; kingdom Viridiplantae; phylum Streptophyta; class Magnoliopsida; order Asparagales; family Amaryllidaceae; genus Agapanthus; species Agapanthus africanus. The sequence continues at coordinate 217,935,534 of CM057340.1, forward strand.
TTTTCTTTCATTAATCTCATTAATGAATGTCCCATCATTTAAGTCCACCTAAACATTACAGATAAATATAACGTACGCTTATGCCATCCGCATTCGCCTCGATGTCCCGTCTGCACCGTTAGGTTAGGTAACTAACGCTAGAACGAGGCAGGGCTAGCGCGGGTGTAAAACATAAGCAACGTCTATATAATATATCATATATACTATATACTATATCTATCTGAACAAATCACATGATCACATCACAGATAACGCTGCAGAATATATCATATGAAATATTGGATATACTAGGACGTCCGTGTTTTCAATACGAGCCAGTATAAAACACGGATTCCACGGTCGTGATGAATAGCCAATCCCACATCCCTAGACCCCTACGTGAGCGGCAAGCAACCCTACCAATTCTATGGTTAGGAGACCCGGACTCGACTCCTCGAGTTGGTCTCCCACTGGACCCTAGAACCCGGTTACTTGTGCTCCCCTCCTTGGGTCTATCCTAATGCGGAAAAGAAAATAATATAAAAATGGTGACAACATCCGCAACCTGGACGTGCCCCAATAAAAGAATATTACATACAAGTTTTTACATGAATGAAAATGAAAAAACACTCATCTCACATAAAACCCCCGGCCATTCAAACACGACAATCCAATATAACATATCCAACAATACATAACATCACATGTCATCAACGTAAGTAAATATGTGCATCCCAATTGTCGTTGACATATAGCAACGAAACCGGCGATATCACATATTACACTTACGGTCACAGAAAAGAAAGTGTAAAACTACAACAGTTAGAATCCGTATCCTCTTTAGACATCGCATGCCTAATCAAATGAAATGCTTAGACTTCACATGCCTAACAATTATAAACCCCGTATTTTAGTCTCATTATCGAAAACTCTTTTCAATATCAAGTCGGGCAATTCAACAAGATTCCCGACATTCTGATCGAATGCTCGTCGCAAACTTTAGTAGACGGCCGCACCCCTGATACCGTCGACGAAATGCACAAAGGCGGAACACCGTTGCCGCGAGCACCCGAACGGATGCTTTCGGTGACGGGGTTCTCCTACAGTCACTTGGTCGGGGCTATAGAGTGTAGCGGTCTATTATGTTTATCCGGCGAGTTTCCGTGTACGCTACGTGATTGCGGCAGACTTTTGATCACATCAAAATTCTGTGGCAACCGATCGAGTGAGACTAAACTGCTATGTTTATAACATTCATTCAGTTATCTCATAACTACTTGTGAATTCCAAATATTGTATCACATTCCGGATAAATAGAAAAATGTTAAACTTTCCGATCGAACAATCGAACACCCAAGTTTTCCCGATATAGCTCAACACATTAATAAGTCTAAAAACATTCATTTCATGCCTCAGTACCAACGGTCCAACCGTAGAAGGCTCAAGCCAACGCCTCACATGTGGCACGCCGTACTGCCCCAAACCCGAAGGTTCAAAGAGCGGTTCAAGACGGTCACATAATCGAGTTAAGGTTTGTTGTCTTCTAGAGGGACCATCGCGTTACTTTCACTACTTAGAATGTGATTAAACTACAGAAATATCCAACAATAGGAAATTTCCCGGCAGGGGAAAAAGTGGGTATTTATATCCGGTCGAACTTTTTAACATATTCCAAAATTATCTGGGAAAAACACATAGACAAAATTAGACAATCCGATCGAAACACCGAGTCCCCAATACAACCCAGAAAACTCAACTCATGAGTGATATTTAAAAAATCCCAGAAAATCCAGAACCAAAATATAGGAATTACTGTGCAAAAATTATTTGGCAATGCGACCATACGGCCGCGGAACCTCCGCAGAAGCCATGCTTCTGCCGCTGTTCCGCGGTGGTTTAGATGAATCAGGAGCTCGTTTTGCACCATAATTCTTACATCTTCCTGCTGAATTTTTTAAGAATTTTTAATTTGGAAAAAACCCAGTTTTTGAAAAATATCCAGAGAGCATTTTGGAGTTAGGGTTTCGGTTCGATCGGATTTCTAACTCCGTCTATGCATCGCCTAAGGCTCTAGCTAGGCTCTAATACCACTATAGGGTTCCTAGGCACACTAATGAGGTCTCACAAGTGATCAAACATGCGTATTCAAAAATTTTCATGTGCCTACAAATCCTAATACGGATCGTTAACTAGATTTATAGGCGATGCAAGCAAGTAAAAGAATTTATTGCTAAAGGAAAGTGACTACAACCTTTGTAGATCCGGTTCTCCACCTCCATAGCTCCGTGTTGACGACCCTCCACTGTACCCTTCGGATCCCGGACCCTCGCGGTCGTTTCATCGAAGAATTTATCGGGCTAGGTCGTCGACTTCGATGCCGAAGATGATTTACGTCGAGGAAACTCAAGATCAAACTCCAACTTCACCAAGTCATGAAACTTGTGAAGAAAACACCCTATACTACTTGGCAAGTGGTAGAGGATGAAGAAATAGAAAGTGGGTTCACTTTAGAATTGGATTTCTCACACTTTTTCTCAAGTTGCCATTGATGGAGGCAAGCTTTTCTTCTTGTTGATGAAGAAGAAGAAGAAGAAAGAATATGATAAGTATTATTTAAAATAGAAAACAAAAATGATACTTATCATAATGGCAACCATAGTTAGGTGTAGAGAATAAACCATGGTTAGATTGAATGGTTAGGGTTAAACAAACAAACAAAATGGTCAAGCTTTCAACACTTCATGAAAGAAACAAAACAAGCTACCATTCTATTTATCTTAAATAAATAAAAGAAATAGTTAAGAAAATGAAAACCCTAACCATGGTTTAATCATACACACAACCATTCATGTATCATCAAACATGATACAATCAAGTGCACAAAAATATATCACATATACAATGTGTATGTCAAGTGAGAAAATCCTTTTTAAAGTGAACAAATAATAGTTAATGCAAAGTAATATATCAAATATATAATTAAACATTAAATCATTAAATCAACACTTGATTCAATGATCCGGTCATGTCGCATATAACCGACTAGTATCCAATGTATCGACTTATCGAATCAGTCCTTGATTCGATAACTAGGTTATATCACATGCAACCATTCGATACATTCATCGCGAGAAAAGAATACGGTATCACATACACGCATTATTCTCGGTCCCGCACATATCTCATATGCGCTCTTATTTCGTTTCGTTTGAGCCAGAAAACCTCTGTGTAGGACTCTAAATCCTCGTCAATACGCCGGCAGCAGGTGATGATCATATCAAACACCCACAAGCCGCAAGTGGTCTGCTAAACATAACTGCCACCCGGGTATTGAGCGATCAGAAGATTTGAGCCGGGTATTGAGCGATCATATCAAACACCCACAAGCTTGATTCGAGCAAGCCCGCTCACACTCTTATGAATCCAACCAGTAACACTTACCGTACAGTCCGGTCTGTTCGTCTGATATGTCGCATATCTCGCCTAGGGGTGGTAAACGTCAGACCCCAGTAGCTTGATAAGTCATGCCGACGTAAGGTCCATAACAATCGTGAAACTACTGATAACCCTTACCAGAATATCACTGCAACCCTGGCCAGGGATTTCCTGTTATGGCCAGTCGTGCATAGCGTAACATCAATCCCCAATACCGGGAGAGACGAATCCCCTCCTATCGCTCATTGCCTCCATGTGAATCGGGACTGTACCCAAAAACCACCGGTTTGCACGACTCAGTAGAGCCGTGGTAGGGTGGAAATCAAAGCACAGTGGGAGACACACAAGACTCTATGACGATCTCGGGTCAACAGACTAAGCTGTACCAGTGTCACTAGAGAATTGCCATCTAACGCGAGGTATAATACCATCTGGGAGTTCTCGGCGAGTCCGTTCAGTGTACCCTGTCTCCACTGAGCACCCGCATACCATCTCTGATGTCAAACACCAATGGATATAGGATCATCCATTGCCCATCACATGGGTCGAGAAGATATACGCTAGTCTACTCTGGAATATTGATGCCCCGTCTCGATATTCCCACGACTAGGAACATTGAAGGATGTACTCATGGACTACCCAGGCCCCACCAGTATGATCTACATCATAGTCCTGGAAGTCGAGTACACATCCTAAGGGCTTTATCAACATGTAATCAAAGAGACAGAAAGTATACATGTTAAGATAAAGAGCAACCAGATAGAGTACTATCATGTCGAGCAAGAACGTCCTACCTATATATGTCCCAGCATCCACTACAATATACATCCAATGTACAGTAATGGCCTCTAGGGCATACATATAACTAACATCCAGCACCTCATTCGATGTGGAAAGAGCCGAGATCCCTTCACCGGGAGTGACCTCTTTAGCAAAATCTAGCAGATGCATGATCGCACGGTTTTGGCGTGTCGTGTTTTAAGAGTTCTAAAGTTTAACCGCGATCAGGACGGTGTCGCTTTGCACCTAGCCGCGATGAGTACGGGACGATCCACAGGGAGATGGAGCATTTTATGTTATTGTTCTCACGAGTTAATGTGCGTGGGCGGAATTGTTCGTATCTATCCTATGTGTTATATGCAAAGTATAAAGCTTGTTAGGAAAAGATACAATAGTGTAAGCTAGTGAATTCGTACTTAAACGATTTGAGCCGAGCATAAACAAATGAAGCTAGAGCAATCGGCAACACCGTGGATTAGGGTATTTAAGCACGGTATTCGTTGAATCCAGCTTATTGACCTTTGTCCATCCATTCTTGTCTCTTGCTTTCGCCTCCGGCGAAACCGAACGCAACCGGTCGCTGTTAGGAATCACCGATACCTTGGTAGGTTAGGGTGCCTAACGGAGCGCTTGCGTAAGGTTCGGACGGAGTTCAATTGGAAAATACGGGAAAAGAAAATGAGCACAGAAAACTTAACTTAAAATATCGTTGTCTATTCCTAACAACACATATTCACAAACATCAAAACAACAAACCAAAAAGAGCAAAAGAAAAGATAAACAAGGAAAAGAAAAGACAACATTCCAAGTAAGTTAGTGCAAGGAAAATAATGTGCAAGTAAGTAAAGGCAAGAATGAAAGTGCAAGTAAGTAAAGGGCATGAATTAAAATTGCAAGAAAGTAAAGCAGGACTGTAAAAGAGCAAGATAAGAATAAAGAAAGAGAATACTAAGAACCCAAGAGTGCAAAATGATATCTTTATTATGTCCAAGATACAACCTTGAGATCAATAGACAAATCTTAAACTTCCAAGCTCATTGAAGAGGTTGGAAGATCAAGAGGAGGCAAGGAGCTCAAGGTATACAAAGCTATGTACAAGAACAAAGAGAAGAAAAACAAAAAGAGTTAAAAAATGTATGAAATGTTTAACAAAACTTGGACCCCTGTCCCCTTGCCCACTGGCCTGCTTTTATAGGCTCAAAAACTGAATAAACAAACAATAAAAATGATCTGAGGTGGTAGTAGGGAAGGGCCCACAGTAGACTGGGGGCCATTGGATGCAGGGGGACCAGCCAGCTCGGCTGGAACTGTCTCGTCTTGCAGTGGTGGTCTTATGTTGTCTCGACAAGTCTTCTGGTGCCGCTAGATTTGTCTATAGGAGCTTTGGTTGCACTCAGGGCTTGGAGGGGAGCTTGTAGCTATGAATCACATCAACACATTTAGCATTTATTGCACTTGTCCCCCTTACTTGTGTCTTGGGCAGCCCCCTCACCTAGGTCCATGCTCCAAGAGTTGTGTTCACACATGCTATGTGTTGGACCAAAATGTGTACATTTTATTTGTTTGCAAAATAACTCTTGGGATATCGATTTTCATTTCCGGTTGCAGTGTCAGCTCGCAAATGATATATCAGTGATTTTAAGTGTATTTCTAGTATTTTGTCATGGTTACCTGTAATCTGTATTACTGAGCAGACACTGGTTAATAGTACCGATATATAACAAAATAGATAAAGAATGAGCGGCATTAAAATGCAGTTTTCTGAAATGAACAAATACCCCCAAACTTATCTTTTGCTCGTCCCGAGCAAAAAAAAATCTTAGCCTCACTTTCGCAGGGAACGCGATTGCACTGAGCTCGTGCAATAAGCCGTTAACCCTCTAGGTGTCCATAATAGGAGGAGTGTTGTCTCGTGAGGGTTTTCAGCGGATACTACCCACAAAATCCCGTCAAGTTAGTTTCATAAGTTAACGTCGAATCTACTCCTACAGTTTAGTATCTAGGTTATAAACTCTATTATCCTAGGTTAGAAATATCCAACCCTTATGTTTCATGCCTCTAATTTATTCAACCCCAAATCCTGTACGATTTACAGTTTAGAAAGATCTTGGTATCACCTGAGTTTTCCTTCTAAAGTGCGGTCACAAATCAGGGATTTTTATCAACTTTACAGAAAACATAAGCCTTATTCTTTATTTCTATCTTTCCTCCAAATATCGATTGTATACCCCTACGTGTGTGTAAATTTTTCACCCATATACTTAAGAATTCAATTCAAGCTATAGTACCCTAGCCTTAATACCTAATACTACTTCTTTTCGTTAATGATGGACGGTTTTGCTCACACATTTTTCATGCGATTATTATTGCTTCTTGAGGCACTAACAGCCGATTACTGAATGAGTGGCCTTAAAGCATAAATTGCAGTTTCCAGGTCATGACTTTATTTATTTATTTTTCTTTTCTTTATTTTTTCTTTTTCAAGAACGGATATATATTTCAATATGCTCTTTTGGTGTTTAGCTTTAAATACCGTTTTTTTCTTTCATACTAGGTTTTCAGGCAAGAGTAGTTCTAGGTATCCTCTACTATCCCAAGTTTCAAGGTGGGTGTATGTGCAGTTTTTAGGGTATATACCTTCTAAGTTTGGACTCACTTTTTCAGACTTATCCTTCAATAAAGCTTCAATACTTTCCCTTCATCTTGACTTAACTCTTGAACTGAACTCAAGATTACCTACTTCCAAAAAAAACTGTAAGGACATATCAACTAAACTTTCGGGATCAAAATCTAAGTTACCCTATTAGCTAACTTGACGACAAAGTTTTTATATTTTTGTAACAATTTTCGATTTTTATGGGTTTTAATAAGTATGCAAATGCAAAATATACAAATGAATGCGAAGGAAGAAAGCTTACCGAGCACATCCCCAAACTTAAACTTGACAGTGCCCTCTCTGTCAGGCTACACCAAGAAGGTCAAAATTGCCGGCGCTCCCCAACGATTTATACAAAACAAAAAGCAAAAATATATACACAAATAGGTCCCCCCAAACATAAATGAAACAGTGTTTCCACTGTTTAAACGGTGAAATTAAGGATTAGAGGGGAGAAAACAGTATCAAGTTATACAAGGACTTACACAGGCCAAAAGTGAGCACCAACCATTCAAAAATTCTATCATGATAATAGAGTGGTTGGTGAAAGAATGGATTGTAGAGAAAAGAAATGTGAATCACGCGAGACCGTGTTAGGATAGAAGCGGCGTACGGTCTCGGTGGAGGAGAAGAATGGTAGAAGGGAGAAAGAAGTGGAATACGAACATGAGGGTGGAAATGGAGTGAATAAATTGGTACAATTTGTAACGACTGATGTGAAAAATGCGATTGTACTAATCAATCAACCCGTCGAGAAATGGGGTCAAATCCCTCAAGATTCGTGAGAAAACATGGGTAAGCCAAACTTGGTAAACCAGACATTGAAAATGAACGTGAAACGGTTTCTTGCAAAGTCGGAACAAGGATGGAGGGAAGTGATTGAGGAAGGGTATCAGTTAAAGATTCAGGAGGGTGTACGCAGTCAATGAAAGGGATAGGATGAATTGGAAAATCCGACTCATCAAGTAAAACTGCTTCATCCTCAATGCTATCCTCAAAATTCTCTTCAAAAATCAGCTCATCCATGCATGTATCATCAATATCTAGACGCATATGGGGCTCAGGAAAAACAGTTAATGACTCGGGATGATGAATTGGAGAGAAAAGCTCATCCAAATCTCCAGGTTCATCATCCGAAATATCCCCAGCATCGATATCCTCAATCAAGTGAAAATAAATATTCTCAGACACCTCATCAAAAGCATGGATTTCTATCAATTGTGGTTCTAAGATGGAGATGTAGAGGTCAAAAGGATTCAGTGTGGTTTCACTTGAAAGGGACCCTTCACAATCAGGTAAATCAAACACTACAAAGTCGTACAACTCATCAAACGTTTTATCGGCAATTTATGATTCATTTGGGACACTCAATAGACATTCAAAACCGGAGTTGTGGGATTCAATTTGTAATGGGTAGGTTTGATTTGGAAGGGTGTACTGCGCATTCTCACCGCTCAAATTCTCAGCCTGTCCTACCGCCTCATCATACATTGGAAAATGTGGAGCTAGTTGGAAACTATCTATCGGGTCGGTAGGTTGTATGAGGGCGGCCATGGACGCATTCAAATACATCATCTATTTGTACGACGCTACCCGAAAGTCTTCCAACGACTGTTCCAGACTAGGCATGGGTTGTGAAGGAGTTTCAGTAAAAGATTCAAAGTTGTTTGGATGCTAAAAACTCCCAGATGGTGGTTCAGAAGCAATGTCTAGGGAAGGTGGTGAAGGTTGAAATGGTTGATACAAAGTAGATTGCGGAGTCCAGTTGTACGTCCTAGACACGTTTATGCGATCTTTTAATGAAATTTTGGGCATGGAGGGATCGTTCGAAATTTGACCAAAACAAGAACCGTAAGAAGTGACGTCTGGTTGTTTGTACCAAAGTTTGGCAAGAGTTTTTCGAGGTGGGGTACCAATGATATGAGGAGGAGAAGAAGAAGAGGGGAAAAGATTTTGAATTTTTTTTATATATATTTCTTTTTATGTTAGTTATTAACAGAAGAATGAAATATACACACAAAAAGAATCCGGACAAAAATAATCACGACACAGTACCACACACCTAATCGGTCTAGGGTTCACATAGGTCCACTAGACCTGCTCAAGAAATTGATTGTCAAAGTAAAACCGTGCCGAGAAACGGGCTCAAAATATACTGATCACGAGGCCAGGTCAGTGCAGAGATAAGAGGATGTTTTCCGACGCTTTCGCGAAGGTCCTTAATTAAATAACGCATCCTCTTTTGGCGGTTTTTCCGTGATCACTTTCCTAGACACCCCGTAAACGATATAACGTTAAGCGGTGTTCAAAATACAGTTAACTTCTCTTAGTGAGCGCGAAGTCCTTAAGGCTTAAAGTTTAGTTTCTTTTAAAATTTGTGCGGGTAAACGTTATGCTCAATTTCGTGATTTTTGGGCCACGGAAAAGGGGATGAAATCCTTTACCGTATGTTGTGGGGTTCGCTTGCCCTTAAGTCCGTATTAATGTATGCAATGCGCAATTAATTAAAAATTCAAAGAATCAAACAATCGTTTTTTATATTAAGCACGGCACTGCAACAAATACGGGTTAGTCAATTTTGGCATTTGAAAGCGAACTTGCAAAGAATCCTGCAAAGATGTTATATTAGATGCGTCAGATTTAAGAAGAAAGTGTTAGTAAAGTACGTACCGATAAATATTCGGGTTAAGAAACCCTCGTTGAAGTAAATCCAGTTTGCTTGAAAGTTCGCTTGCGCGGGTCAAACTACCCGGATCTTTTGCACTGTACTTCGCAATCACCTTAACCTTGAATGTACACTTTTCTCCCCACGATCGCAGTTCGCAAATCCGCAAAAAACTGAAATGTCGAAAAAACGGATTTTAGTGCGAAAAAACGATTCGAATGCCCAAATACCTGCACACTAAAAATTATAAAAAACAAGCATTAAAAATGGGACAAAAACAGAACACTAAAGCTCAGGAAAAATTTTTGGAGCAAATTGAAGAGCTTGAACCGGGGAGCTCGGAAATTGAAGGGATGTCGCCGGGCTTTTTGTGGAATTTCGGCTCCAAACTTCTTCTGTGTCATTGTTCCACTGGTGCCTCACTAATATTGTTTATCCTTTTATTTTAAATCCAAAGTGCTAGCAGTTAAGAAATCCAGAGAGCAAAAGATATCAGTTTGTTATTTTTTTGTTTTGGTTTTCGAAATTTTTTGAAATTTATATGTTGTTTTCAAAATAGGGTTAGTTGTATAAATGAGATGTACAATGATTAATCCGAAATAACAAGAATTAAAACGTTACCGTCTGCCAGGCAACGGCGCCATTTGATCGCATGCTTTTGGCGTGTCGAGTTTTAAGAGTTCTAAAGTTTTACCGCAATCAGGACGGTGTCGCTTTGCAGCTAGCCGCGATGAGCACGGGTCGATCCATAGGGAGACGGAGCGTTTTATGTTCTTGTTCTCACGAGTTAATGCGCATGGGCGGAATTGTTCGTATCTATCCTATGTGTTATATGTAAAGTATAAAGCTTGTTAGGAAAAGATACAATAGTGTAAGCTAGTGAATTCGTACTCAAACCTTTGAGCCGGACTTAATCAATTGAAGCTAGAGCAATCGGCAACAACGTGGATTAGGGTATTTAAGCACGGTATTCGGGGAATCCGGCTTATTGACCCTTGTCCGTCCGTTCTTGTCTCTTTCTTTCGCCTCCGGCGAAACCGAACGCAACCGATCGCGGTTAGGAATCACCGATACCTTCGTAGGATTGGGTGCCTGACGGAACGCTTGCGTAAGGTTCGGACGGAGTTCAATTGGAAAATATGGGAAAAGGAAACGAGCAACGAAAACTTAACTTACAATATCGTTGTCTATTCCTAACAACACATATTCACAAACATCAAAACAACAAACCAAAAAGAACAAAAGAAATGATAAACAAAGAAAAGAAAAGACAACATTACAAGTAAGTAAGTGCAAGGAAATTAATGTGCATGTAAGTAAAGGGAAAAATGAAAGTGCAAGTAAGTAAAGGGCATGAATTAAAATTGCAAGAAAGTAAAGCAGGACTATAAAACAGCAAGATAAGAATAAAGAAAGAGAACACTAAGAACCTAAGAGTGCAAAATGATATCTTTATTATGTCCAAGATACAACCTTGAGATCAATAGCCAAATCTTAAACTTCCAAGCTCAATGAAGAGGTTGCAAGATCAAGAGGAGGCAAGGAGCTTAAGGGATACAAAGCTATGTACAAGAACAAAGAAAAGAAAAACAAAAAGAGTTACAAAATGTATGAAATGTTTACCAAAACTACCCTTGTCCCCTTGCCCACTGGCCTGCTTTTATAGGCTCAAGAACTGAATAAACAAACAAAAAAATTGAGCTGAGGTGGTAGTAGGGAAGGGCCCACAGCAGACTGGGGACCATTGGATGTAGGGGGGCCGGCCGGCTCGGCTGGAACAAGGATGTGGCCGGCCATATTTAGGGGGAACTGTCTCGTCTTGCAGTGGTGGTCTAGTGTTGTCTCGACAAGTCTTCTGGTGCCGCTTGATTTGTCTGTAGGAGCTTGGGTTGCACTCAGGGCTTGGAGGGATGCTTATGGCTATGAATCACATCAACACATTTAGCATTTATTTCACTTGTCCCCCCCCGCCACTTATGTCTTGGGCAGCCCCCTCACCTAGGTCCATGCTCCAAGAGTTGAGTTCACTGTTCATATCATAATATTGCATTATTATATTCCCCATGCCTAGTCATTTTACAAATAAACAGGTGCTTTTGACCTATGTCTGCTACCTACTTGCAGGTTATAGGTTCTTGGAATAAAAACAGTGAAAATAATGAAAAAGTTGATGCAAAGTGAGACTACAAATGATAAAAGGTGAAATCTTGATCTTGCCTACATTTTGAGGAACAATGAAGAACATTGAACAACAGTTTACCGAGCATAAAGGCAGCGACACGAAGAAACGACAAAAGTCCAGTACAATGTTCACTAGAATGATCTGGAAGAAAACCAGAAGATATTTTGAAGAAAGAACTGAAGAAAACAGAGAAAAACTGCAAGAAGACCAAACCCAAGAAAATAGAGCTCACAAGCCCCACACATGGCCGAGGAATTGCGGCCAAACATGGGGTTTGACCGCGGAACCGGGGCCATCAAGTGCCCGTGTCGGCGCAAATTGAGTCGGTACGTTGGCGGTGCGTGGAGCGTTGACTAGGATTTTTTCTTAGGGGGTATTTTTGTAAAAGCAGATGTGCGAGTCAATTGTAACCTAGGGTTTCTATGAATCTATAAATAGAAGCCCTAATACCTCTTTTGAGGTATGCCTCCTATCATTAATAAAATTCAGATTTCTTTTGGAGAGCATCGATGCCTCTTTTCATTTCATCTATTCAGATCTGACAAGTCTTATGTAAATGTTTGGAGAGTGCCATTTGTAAAGTAAGTAGTTTTATTTAATTACCTTAGTATAGATCTTTAATTCCTTACCCTAGATAGATAGATAGCATGTTCTTCAATTCCCTAATGAGCGAGTAGTCTCCTCGCTTGTTAGGGTTAGCTTTGGGGAAGGCTTTTGAGAGATGCAGATCTCTCATCCCTTTCTTGCCCATCAAACTTTTTATAGGACTCCATGCATACATGCACACACCGCTCCCTACGACACCCTATCCCTCGAGGTAGCAGTGATACCGTAGTATAAAGGCCCGGTTGAGTGTGCTTTCCATGGAGGTTAGGGTAAGGATCGAATAAGGAAGGACAAGAACCTAGAGGAAGAAACATCTTCCCGAATGGTTCTAATCCCCTTTATTGATAATTACCATAGCTCCTCATAGATCTTAATTTGGGTATAGAAAGCGGTGAGATTTATTTACATTTCCAAACCTACCCTAAACCTAACCCTAGCAAGATTTAGATCTAGATAGATTTAGTTTTTAGATTTAATCAATCTGACACCCATCGGAATTAGCTCGTAAGAACAATTAGGAAATTCACAAAATCCCAGTGGACCGACCCGTACTCACCGGCTAGCTACCAAGCGACGCCGTTCTTGATTGCGGTTTAGAAATATTTTTCATTCATCTTTTAAAAGCGCACATGCTAATTAAAATCTCTTTCAATCAAATGCGCCATTGCCGGGAATGGCGTGTTATTTCCTTTTTTCAATTTCGGGTTAACCTAAAAATTGAAAAATCATAAAAACTGAAAAACTAAAAAAAATTATAAAAATTTATAATTTTGTTATTTTGTGAAGGGTATCTTTGTTTGAATTTTGCAGGATCTACCATCAAGTTCGGATCTGGAAATCTCCAGAGATCAAAACAGCAAATATCAAATCTGAACAAACAGAGGAATATCACAACAGACAACAAAAGAAATTTGGAGGACCGAGTCAACACGTGAACCGCGGTCAAAGGTGCGTTTCGGCGGCGAAACCGCGGCAATCTGGTGAAAAAGAAACCGTGCCGAAGCGACCAACCCGCGGCGGATCAGCGGTCGCAAGTGGCAATTGGCGGCGGTTCCGCGGTGGAGGCGACGGATCGGTAGCCAAAAAAAATAAAAAAATCACTGTAAGTTTTCTCTCCCCTCCTCTGCAAAATCCCGATATATCTTCTGTAAAAGTTGCTTGCAAAATTCTTTGAGCCGCGCTTCAAAAAATTTGATTGCAAGTGGTTTTTACTGTTTTGCATATATTTAATCGGACTTTAAGGGGCTTGAGACCGATCCAGAATGGGTGGGGATTTCATCACCCTTTCCAGGACCCCAGAAATCACATAAGGTATTTGCATTGAACATTCTTAATTAAAAAATACTAGACTCAGCCCTAAGGACGCCACGATCAATAGGACAGAGGACTTGTTGTAGGCATCGGCCGTTGATCCTAACCTGACTTTCCGGTGTCTAAGCAAGTGTGTCTAAGGCGAGTGGTTACTTAATTAAGGTCACTACTTGTAGTGGATTGCCTCCCACTCACCTGGCATTTACCTGGCCGCAATTGGCGGTGAAGAGGCGGTTTGGGGTCCTGTTTCTACCCCTTTGGAGCAGTTAGGAGCTGTCTAGCTGACCTAGGTGACCCTAGATCTAGGCCTGATTGTGCATTTGTGGTTGATTGAAAGTGTGCTTAAGCCTTTTATCGAAAATCTTTTTTGCAAAAAGTTCCAAATAAAGAAAAAGGGGAATTTTTTTATAAAAACTTAAAAAAATTTGTCGCTAAGAAATCCGTGCACCCCACCTTCTTTTTCTTCTCCTTTCTTACATCATGGGTACCCCACCTCATAAATCTCTTGCCGAACTCTGGTACCCTGAACCAAACTTTGCCTCTTACGCGAATTGTTTCGGTCGATTTAAGGACGACCCCTCCATGCCCAAAATTTCTTTGAAAGGTCGAATAGAAGCGTCTAGGAGAAATAGTTCGACTTTGCAATCCACTTTGTGTCAACCATTTCAACCTTCACCACATTCGCACGTTGACACCACTTTTTCGAGTCCTGTTGTAACTCCTAAACCCATGTCTATTGCTGAACACATTAAACAATCTCGTAACCGATCTTTCACTCCTCTCCACACATCCAGTTCTAGGGATCAACAAGTCCAATCACTTTTTTATCCAAATGTTGATTCTAATCATGTCCAACCAGTCCTACTCGACTTTCCCACCTTCACTAGACATTGCTTCCACACAGCCATTTTGGAGTTTCACGTATCCAAACAATTTCGGATCTTTTACCGAAAACCCTTCACAACCCATGTCTAGTTTGGAACAGTCGTTGGAGGCTTATATTTTAGCAACAAACAAAATAATGAGGAATGTGGATGCGTCCATAGCCGCCCTTATGCAACCTAGTGAACCGTTAGCTAGTTTCCAACTACCTCCAAAAATTCCAATGTATGAGGAGGCGGTTGGACAGAGTGAGAATTTGAGAGGAGAGAGTGAGTTCTACACCTTTCCAAATCAAACCTACCGATACCCAATTGAATCCCACAACTCTGGTTTTCAAACAAGTGTTCCAAATGATTCATCAGTTAAAAATAAAACGTTTAATGAGTTGTGCGACTTTATAGTACTTGATTTGCCAGATTGTGAAGAGTCCCTTTCGAGTGAAACCACACCTAATCCTTTTGAACTTTACACCTCCACTCTAGAGCCTAAATTAATTGATATCCATGCTTTTGATGAGGTGTCAGAAAAAATTGATTTTCACTTGATTGAGGATATAGACGCCGGGAATATTTTGGATGATGAACCCATAGATTTGATTGAAATTTTATCCCCAACTCATCATCCCGTGTCATTAAATGTTTCTCCCGAACTTCATGTGCGTCTTGATTTTGATGATAATGGCATGGATAAGCTAAATTTTGAGGAGAATTATGAGGATAGTATTGAGGAGAGTATTGAGGATAATATTGAGGATGAACCATTTTTGTTTGATGTGTCAGATTTTCCAATTCATCCTCGTGAACCTTTAACTGCTATACTTCCGAAATCAAACCCCCTCCTTTCCATCGTTCCGACCATGTAAAAGATCACGCTTGAAGACTGTGAGCTTGAAAAATTTCTCTTTGAATCTGACACAGTTCTCACAGACGATAACGATTACGAGTGTTTCACTTTTTCAGACGATGTTGAAAATTCACCTCCCGAGTTTGAGTCCTTTACATTTTCAGATGAGTTAGTTGAACCATCAGACTCGGTTGCTTACAGTCAATTCGAACCATTAATGGAATCCTTTGAGTTCGAGACAGATTACTTAGGTGAGATTAAGACTATCCCTAAATCACTCCCTTTCGTCTTTCCTATCATTTCGACCACGCAAGACTCCTGTTGGTTATATGTATGCCCCTAGAGGCATCACTGTACATAGGATGTATATTGTAGTGGATGCTGGGATATATATAGGGAAGACTTTCTTGCTCGACATGATAGTATGCTATCTGGTTACTCTTTGCCTTAACGTGTATACTGATTGTCTCTCTGTTACATGTTGGTAAAGCCCTTAGGATGTGTACTTGACTACCTGGACTATGATGTGGATCATACTAGTGGGGACATGGTAGTCTATAAGTACATCATTCAAGGTCCCTAGTCGTGGGTGTATCGAGACGGGGCATCGATATACCAGAGTAGACTAGCGTATACCTTCTCGACCCATACAGATGGGCGATGGATGATCCCATATCCATTGGTGTTTGACATCAGAGATGATATACAGGTGCTCAGTGGAGACTGGGTACACTGGACGAACTCGCCGAGAACTCCCAGATGGTATTATACCCTACGTCAGATAGCAGTTCTCTGGTGACACTGGTACAGGTTAGTCTGTAGACCCGAGATAGTCATAGAGTCTTGTGTGATTCCCACTGTGCTTTGATTTACACCTTACCACGTCCAAGAGGGCATGCAAAACGGTGGCTTTTGGGTACAGTCCCGAATCGCATGGAGGCAATGAGCGATAGGAGGGGATTCGTCTCTCCTGGTATAGGGAGTTGATGTTGCGCTGTGTTTGATTGGCTATAACCGGAAATCCCTGGCCAGGGTTGCTGAGATTTGCTGGTAAGTGTTACTAGTAGTTTCTCGAACTGTTATAGACCTCATATCGACACGACTTATCGAGTTATTGGGGTCTGACGTTTACCACCCCTAGACGAGATATGCGACATATCAGACGAACAGACCGGACTGTACGGTAAGTGTTACTTGTTGGATTCACAGGAGTGTGAGCGGGCTTGCTCGTTGATCTTCTGATCGCTCAATACCCGGGTGGCCGTTACGTTTAGCAGACCGCTTGCGGCTTGTGGGTGTTTGATATGATCATCACCTACTGCCGGCGTTTTGACGAGTCTTTAGAGTCCTACACAGAGGTTTCCTGGCTCAAGCGAAACGAAATAGGAGCGCATATGAGATATGTGGGGGACCGAGAATAATACCAGTATGTGATACTGTATTCGATTCTCGCGATTTGTGACATTTATCGGTTATATACGATATAGCCGGGTTATCGGATCAAGTGTTGATTCGATAAGTTGTTACTATTGATATTAGTCGGTTATATGTGATATGACCGGATCATTAAATCAAGTGTTGATTTAATGATTTAATGTATAATTATATATTTGATATATTAATTTACATTAACTAGTATTTGTTCACTTAAGGTGGAATTTCTCACTAGTTTGTGCACATTGTATATATGCTATATTCGTGTGCACTAGTTTGTATCATGTTTAATGATACATGCAAACTTGGGTGTGTATGTTTTAAACCATGTTTAGTTAATGGTTAGGGTTTTGTTTTTCTTTACTTATTTCATAAAAACAAAATGGTGGCTTTTTCTTACTTTGCTTTAAGCTTCATGAAGCTTCTTAGCATTTTTCAAAGTCCTAACCATTTTGTCTTTATGCTTTGACCTAACCATCACCTAAACTATTGTTTGCTCTCTACATGAGTATACCTCACCCATGGTTGGATCATGATAGATATCACTTCATTTTCTATTTTTGAGAATTCATTCTTTTTCTTTCTTCTTCTTCAAGAAGAAAGAAAAACCATTGCTAGAAAATTTTCAAGTGTTGAAACCTAGTGAGAAATCCAAATCCAATGTGAACCCACTTCCTATTTCTTCATTCTCTACCACTTTCCATGTTGTATAGGGTGTTTTTTCACAAGTTTCATGAGCTAGTGAAGATGGAGCATGAGTTAGAGTTTCCTCGATGTAGATCATCTTCGGCATCGAAGTCAACGACCTAACCCGCTCATTTCTCCGACGAAACCATCGCTAGAGTCCGGGATCCCGGTGATCGCAGCGAAGGGACGTCATCACGGAGCTGAAGAAGTGGAGGACCGGATCTACATAGGTTGTATTTCCATTCACTTAGCAATAAAATTGTTTACTTGCATTTGTTTTCGCCCAATCTCTAATGAATGATCTAGTTTAGGATTTCTCGGCTCCTAGAAAATTTGAATTTGGCATGGTTGATGCCTTGTGAGACCTCATTAGTGTGTCTAGGAACCCTACAGTGGTATCAGAGCTACTAGGCATTGGAAGTCGACCTATTGGGGGTTCTCACTGTGTGACAGTGTGGCGAAGCATAGGCTCTTACCCCCAGGGTGTCCCGAGACCGGAAGGTGTTCCGGCGGGTTGTAGTCCTCGCGAGGGGGCATGCCTAAAAAGTAGCGGCTGAGGGACCCGTTGGTGCCACGGCGACCCCATTGGATGGGGTGGCTGCCTGACCTACAGTGGTATCAGAGCCTAGCTAGAGCTTTAGGCGAAGCGTAGACGATGTTAGAAACCCGATCGAACCCCGAAACCCTAATTCTAAGCCCTCTCTGTACAATTTTCAAAACTGTGGATTTTTGTCAATTAAAAATGCTCAGAAAATAGAGCATGAAATTCTAAGAGTTACTGCAGAAAACGAAACCCTAATTCCACTGTAACGCCGCGGAACCGCGGCAGTAGCCTCCTTTTGCGGCGGTTCCGCGGCCGTATGTACTGATTAGGGATTCATTTTTATACAGTAATGCCCGTATCTGTTTCCTCTGTTTTCTGGGAAGTTTTAATCTATACTCAAGAGTTTTTCTGGGTTGTATTGGGACTTCGTGAATTCGATCGGATTGTCAAACTTTGTCTATGTGTTTTTCCGGATAATTTTGGAAAATGTTGAAAAGTTCGACCAGATATAAATACCTACTTTTTCCCCTGTCGGGAAATTTCCAAGTGTTGGATCTTTCCGTAGTTTAAGAACGTTCGAAGTAGTGCAAGTAACGCGATGGTCCCTCTAGAAGACAACAAACCTTAACTCGATTATGTGACCGTCTTGAACTGCCCTTTGAACCTTCGAGTTTGGGGCAGTACGGCGTGCCACATGTGAGGCGTTGGCTTGACGCTTCTACGGCTGGACCGTTGGTACTGAGGCATGAACTGGATGTTTTTAAACTTATTTCATGTGTTGAGCTGTTTCAGGAAAACTTGGGTGTTTGAATGTTCGATCGGAAAGTTTAACAACTTCTATTTATCTGGAATGGGATACAATACTTGGAATTCACAAGTAGTTATGTGATAACTAATATGAATGTTATAAACATAGCACTTTAGTCTCAAATGATCGGTTGCCACGGAATTTTGATGCGATCAAAATTCCGTCGCAATCACGTAGTGTACGCGGATACTCGCCGGGTAAACTTAATAGACAGCCTCACCCTATAGCCCCGACCAAGTGACCGTAGGAGAACCCCGTCGCCGAAAGCATCCGTTCGGGTGCTCGCGGCAGCGGTGTTCTGCCTTGGTGCACTTCGTCGATGGCGTCGGGGGTGCGGCCACCTACTAAAGTTTGCGACGAGCATTCGATCAGGATTATCGGGAATCTTGTTGAATTGCCCGACTTGATATTGAAAAGCGTTTTCGATATTGAGACAAAAATGAGGGGTTTATAGTTGTTAGGCATGTGATGTCTAAGGAATTCATTGGTTTAGGCATAGGATGTCTAAGGAGGTTGCGGATTCCAACTGTTGTAGTTTTATACTTTCTTTTCTATGACCGTAAGTGTAATATGTGATATCGCCGGTTTCGTTGCTATATGTCAACGACAATTGGGATACGCATGTATACTTACGTTGATGACATGTGATGTTATGTGTTGCTGGATATGTTATATTGGATCGTCGTGTTTGAATAGCCGAGTTTTTTTTATATGAGATGAGTGTTTTTCATTTTCATTCATGTAAAAAACTTGTTTGTAATATTCTTTTATCGGGGCACTTCCAGGTTGCGGAAGATGTCACCTTTGTATAATATTTACTTTTCCGCACTAGGATAGACCCAAGGAGGAGGGCACAAGTAACCGGGTTCTGGAGTCCAGTGGGAGACCAACTCGAGGAGTCGAGTCCGGGTCTCCTAACTCTAGAATTGGTAGAGTTGCTTGCCGCTCTCGTAGGGGTCTAGGGGTGTGGGTTTGGCTATTCATCGCGACCGTGGAATCCGTGTTTTATACTGGCTCGAATTGAAAACACGGACGTCCTAGTATATCCAATGTTTCATATGATTCTTCTGCTGCGATATCTGTGATGTGATCATTTGATATGTTCTATGATAAATACTGTATATAGTATATATGATATATTATATAGACGTTACTTATGTTTTACACCCGCGCTAGCCTGCCCCGCTCTGCCGTTAGTTACCTAACCTAACGATGCTCGAGGGGACATCGAGGCGAATGCTGATGACATAAGTGTACGTTGTATTTATCTGTGATGTTTAGGTAAATTTAAATGATGGGACTTCATTAATGTGATTAATGAAAGAAAAAGATACCTAAAGATGTTGTGGAATCGAATTTCAAAATAAAACAGGTAGCTACAGTTCTTGCTTTGCATCGCGGTATTCCTTGTAGAACATCCTGCACCTTATTCGATAAGGAAAGGATCGAGATCTCTTCACCGGGAGTGACTCCTTTAGCAATAACTGGCAGATGCTACAACTCTCAGTTTGTCTTTTGATTGCTTCTATAGTTTCTGCTTTGCACAGTGATGTATATGATATATCCTGCACCTCATTCGACGAGGAAAGGGCCGACGATCCCTTCACCGGGAGTGACCCCTTTAGCAAAACTACAAAAGCCTCAAAAACACTCCATTTTAAAATTATTTGATTTTACAACGATATCAAGTTCATTATGCAATAGGTTTTCAGAAAAACCTGTCGTAGCCCTCCGTCATTTCAGATAAGTACTAGTTAGTATTCGTGCTGCGGTTGTTTGGCCTCCGTCAATGCGTAGTGTACGGTAGCTAACTAGTGCTTATCTGATAGCATATGATGCGATTGGATTAGGGTATTCGTACGGCGTTGTTTGGCCTCCGTCAAGGGTCGTGCGGGTGGGTTTAATTCAATCAGGAAATGACGGGTTGAACTTGACTAGCGGACTATGTGTTGTTTGGCCTCCGTCAAGGTCATAGGACGCTAGGGGCAAAATTTTATCGCGAATTTCAAGTGTTGAAATTTGCAATGAGATTGCATAACTTCTATGAGATAGTTGGATCCCGATACCCGCTGCGAGTAAAAGTTACTCCTGGAAGAGTTTTACACATTATAATTAGCCGATCAAGTAGGTATCTAGAAAGGTGTCAACGGGCTTACGCCTCTGGGAAAACGAGGTTTACATTAATTAGGTCCGTGCGAAAGCACGGGGAACCTCCCTCAAAGTACCGACACTGGCCTGGCTGAAAGATTGGCGAACTTGTAGCGTGTAATTAATCCCGGCTAGTCTTTCCTTTTAGGGTTTGAAAGAAGATTTGATAAAACCAGTGGGAGCCATCCTGATTAGATAAAATAATAACCAATCTGATCTTGCAAGAGCATACGCTGAGTGTTTTCTTCTCTCTCTCTCCAGGTAGCGACCATATCACGCCTTAATCAAGATAATAATATGGATGTATTGACCGAACCCGCTTGTTATACTGAGCTGGGGAACGTTGGTCCCGATCCAACTTATAAATGTTATAAGAGAGAGCAGGAAATAGGGGAATACCAGAATTCCTATGCCGCCCAAACGAAGAAAGTGCATATGATGCATCTCCTTCGGGTGTGTTCGTTACAAAGAACTGTTTCTTAGTATCCTCTACGTCCTGGGTATTTGATACCGGATCAGGATCCCAGATATGTAATTTGTTACATAGGGCTACAGATAGGTAGAGAACTTAGAACGGGTGATAAGTTTCATGAGCCAGAAAACGGGGCAAGTGTTGCAGCCAAGTCTGTTGGTCACTGTCACCCTGTATTAACAATACATTGATTCTGAACAAATGTTATTAGATACCAAACCTGATGTACAAAATCATATCAGTCTCTTTATTAGTAAAGAAATGATAAAATTTTGTATTATTGTATAATGTTTTGAACATTTCCTATATCAAAAGTTGATCAGTTCAGGCACGTTATCTAAAAGCGTTTATGTTCTAAATCAAACTACAGTTCTTAGTATACGGAATACACACAAGAGGAAGAGTTCAGAAATGAACGAATCCTTCTTGAGGTATTGTAGACTAGGTCATATCAATGCGACCCGACTAGCTAAGTTGCACATAGATGCATATTTAAATCTGTTGGAATTTACATCTTGTGACAACTTGCCGGTCATGTCACAAAGATAAGATGACCACAGCTCTGTTTATTGGAATCAGAGAAAAAGTTAGTATACTCTTGGGATGATACATGTTGATGTATGAAGGTCCCCTGTCTACACATACCAAGACCGATTCTTTTTACTTCATTACATTCTCTGATGATCTCTCAAGATTCAGACATATGTTCCTATTGAAACACAAGTCCAAACCTTTTGAGATATTCACAGAATATAAGTTAGAAGTAGAGAACCAAACACCGGGTATAAGTATTATGTCCTTTGATGAGATCAAGGAGGAGAATACTTGAGCACGGAAATCCTGGACTATTCTAAAGGAGAATGAGATTCTCTCTCAGCATTACTCCTCCGTATACACCATAGCACGATGGTATATCGGGGCGGAGCAATCACACCCTATATGATAAGGTGTGCTCTTTGATGAGTACTACTGAGTTACCTATTTCCTTTTGGGAGTTATGCACTTATGAAGTTGCATACCTATTGAATAGGGTTCCAATCAATTCAGCTGCCTACCGCTTCATATCTGTTATGGAAAGGGAAGAGCCCATATCTTAAGTTTGTTAAGATTTGGGGTTGTCCGGCCTATGTCTAAAAGAAAAATCCGGACAAGCTCGAGGCAAGGTCTGTTATGTAGAACTGGAAATGTTCCAGCCATACAAATTGCAGCTGATGATTTGGTAGAACCAAAGGATTCAATAGTTACCAACGAACCTCAGCCTCTCCGTCGATCAAGTAGGGTTCCTCACCCACCTGAGAGATACTTCGGTTTCACTATGACAGTGTGAGCGAGGAATGCATCATGAGATGATGACCCCACTAGTTTCGAGCTAGCCATCAGGAGTGAGACTATGTAAGAATGGCTGGATGCTTAGTGATCTGAGATGGAATCCATGTACACCAACAAAGTATGGACTTTAGTTGCTATATCTGAAGGGTTAAATCCCCATCAGGAGCAAGTATATCTTGAGAAGATCACTTGGTGTAGATGGAAAGGTTAAGACTTTCAAAGCTAGACATGTTAAAGGTTTTCATCATCGACCAGGCGTGGATAATGATGAAACCTTTTCCAAGTAGCTATGCTTAAGTCGATCCAGATCCTACTTGCCACGGCTACATACCATGACTACGATATTTGATGGTTGGGTGCCATGACTGCTTTTCTAAGTGATGTTTTAGAAGAGAACGTCTATAAGTACACAGCCAGAGGGCTTCGTAAACAGTGGGAGCAGCGGAAACGTGTGCAAGTTGCTTTACAGATTAAAGCAGGCATCGCGGAGTTGGAACGTCTGTTTTGATGTAGTAGTCAAAGAGTTTGACTTCATCAAAATGGTAGATGAACCTTGTATATACAAAAAGGTAGTAGGGAGTATGGTAGTGATCCTGGTAGAGTACGTGGATGACATACTCTTGATGGGGAAGAAGTTTCCTATGCTACGCTCGGTCAATCTCTGCTTTTCACAATGATTCTCCATATAGGATCAAAGTGATACCTACTAAATCTTGGGTTTTGGATCTATGAGATAGATCTAATTGGATATTAGGATACTCACTAGTTGTAATGAGATGGTATTGATTGGTCTTAGGGAGAATCACTGGAAGGGTTCCAGGGTGATAAGGACGACTGAAAGTCAGTCACAGGCATTGTCTTTACCCTCATTAAAGGGACGGTATGTTGGAAGAGTTCCAAGCTAGATACCGTGGCATACTAGACGATAAAGGCTGGATACATCGCTACTTAAGATGCTACCAAAGAGGCAGTCTGGATGTATATTTGCTCATGAGATGAACTTAGTTCCTCCCATTGTGGGACAATGGAGTTGTGGCTTATGCAAAGGAACGTCCGTCCCATCAGTGATCCAGACATATTCTAAGGCAGTACCACCTGATCATGGAGATGGCTGATCTCCAAGGCGATCGAGGTTAGGAGAGCAGAATCAGAGGACAACACGGCGGATCCACTTACAAAGGCCTTTTCCCAGAGAGAGACTTTTATGGGATGGTTGAGTATGAGATACTGCAACCACTGCTACAGATGGCCCTAGTGCAAGTCGGAGATTGTTAGTTATATGTATGCCCTAGAGGCCATTACTGTACATAGGATGTATATTGTAGTGGATGCTGGGACATATATAGGGAAGACTTTCTTGCTCGACATGATAGTATGCTATCTGGTTACTCTTTACCTTAACGTGTATACTGATTGTCTCTCTGTTACATGTTGGTAAAGCCCTTAGGATGTGTACTTGACTACCTGGACTATGATGTGGATCATACTAGTGGGGACATGGTAGTCTATAAGTACATCCTTCAAGGTCCCTAGTCGTGGGTGTATCGAGACGGGGCATCGATATACCAGAGTAGACTAGCGTATACCTTCTCGACCCATACAGATGGGCGATGGATGATCCCATATCCATTGGTGTTTGACATCAGAGATGATATACGGGTGCTCAGTGGAGACTGGGTACACTGGACGGACTCGCCGAGAACTCCCAGATGGTATTATACCCTACGTCAGATGGCAGTTCTCTGGTCACACTGGTACAGGTTAGTCTGTAGACCCGAGATCGTCATAGAGTCTTGTGTGATTCCCACTGTGCTTTGATTTCCATCATACCACGTCCAAGAGGTCGTGCAAAAAGGTGGCTTTTGGGTACAGTCCCGAATCATATGGAGGCAATGAGCGATAGGAGGGGATTCGTCTCTCCCGGTATAGGGAGTTGATGTTGTGCTGTGTTCGATTGGCTATAACCGGAAATCCCTGGCCAGGGTTGCTGAGATTTACTGGTAAGTGTTACCAGTAGTTTCTCGAACTGTTATAGACCTCATATCGACACGACTTATCGAGTTATTAGGGTCTGACGTTTACCACCCCTAGACGAGATATGCGACATATCAGACGAACATACCGGACTGTACGGTAAGTGTTACTGGTTGGATTCACAGGAGTGTGAGCGGGCTTGCTCGTTGATCTTCTGATCGCTCAATACCCGGGTGGCCGTTACGTTTAGCAGACCGCTTGCGGCTTGTGG
Source organism: Agapanthus africanus (assembly GCA_030015575.1). Lineage (NCBI taxonomy): Eukaryota > Viridiplantae > Streptophyta > Magnoliopsida > Asparagales > Amaryllidaceae > Agapanthus > Agapanthus africanus. The sequence continues at coordinate 217,960,540 of CM057340.1, forward strand.
GTGTTTGATATGATCATCACCTACTGCCGGCATTTTGACGAGTCTTTAGAGTCCTACATAGAGGTTTCCTGGCTCAAGCGAAACGAAATAGGAGCGCATATGAGATATGTGGGGGACCGAGAATAATACCAGTATGTGAAACTGTATTCGATTCTCGCGATTTGTGACATTGATCGGTTATATGCGATATAGCCGGGTTATCGGATCAAGTGTTGATTCGATAAGTTGTTACTATTGATATTAGTCGGTTATATGTGATATGACCGGATCATTAAATCAAGTGTTGATTTAATGATTTAATGTATAATTATATATTTGATATATTAATTTACATTAACTAGTATTTGTTCACTTAAGATGGATTTTCTCACTAGTTTGTGCACATTGTATATATGATATATTCCTGTGCACTAGTTTGTATCATGTTTGATGATACAGGAAAACTTGGGTGTGTATGTTTTAAACCATGTTTAGTTAATGGTTAGGGTTTTTTTTTCTTTATTTATTTCATAAAAATAAAATGGTGGCTTTTCCTTACTTTGCTTTAAGCTTCATGAAGCTTCTTAGCATTTTTCAAAGTCTTAACCATTTTGTCTTTATGCTTTGACCTAACCATCACCTAAACTATGGTTTGCTCTCTACATGAGTATACTTCACCCACGGTTGGATTATGATAGATATCACTTCATTTTCTATTTTTGAGAATTCATTCTTTTTCTTTCTTCTTCTTCTTCAAGAAGAAAGAAAAACCATTGCTAGAAAATTTTCAAGTGTTGAAACCTAGTGAGAAATCCAAATCCAAAGTGAACCCACTTCCTATTTCTTCATCCTCTACCACTTGCCATGTTGTATAGGGTGTTTTCTTCACAAGTTTCATGAGCTAGTGAAGATGGAGCATGAGTTAGAGTTGCCTCGACGTAGATCATCTTCGGCATCGAAGTCAATGACCTAGCCCGCTCATTTTTCCGACGAAACCATCGCTAGAGTCCGGAATCCCGGTGATCGCAGCGAAGGGACGTCATCACGGAGCTGAAGAAGTGGAGGACCGGATCTACAAAGGTTGTATTTCCATTCACTTAGTAATAAAATTGTTACTTGCATTTGTTTTCGCCCAATCTCTAGTGAACGATCTAGTTTACGGTTTCTCGGCACCTAGAAAAATTTGAATTTGGCATGGTTGATGCCTTGTGAGAACTCATTATTGTGCCTAGGAACCCTACAACTCCGTCGCGTTTCCATTTTCAATGGAAGGTTTACCAAGTTCGACGTACCCATGTTTTCTTGCGAATCTTGAGGGATTTGACCCCATTTCTCGACGGGTTGGTAGATTAGCATAATCGTTTTTAACACATCGGTCATCACAAATTGTGCTAATTTATTCACTCGATTTACACCCTCAATATCGTACTACACTTCTTTCTCTTTTCCGCCATTCTCCTTCTCTACCGAGACCGTATACCGTTTCTATCTCCACACGGTCTCGTGTGCTTCTCATTTCTTTTCTTTCCACTCCATTATTTCACCAACTCTACCATTACCATGATAAGATTTTTGAATGGTTGGTGCTAACCTTTGGCTTGTGTAAGGCCTTGTTTAGTTTGGGGAGGACCATGTTGTATTTATGTATATATTTTTCTTTTTGTTTTCTTTTTTTGTTATCAATATAATAAAATTTTAAAAAATAAAATTACAAAAAATTTATAAATAAATAAACATGGGAGTGCCGACATTTTTGACCCTCTTGGTGTTGCATGACAGTGAGGACACTGTCAAGTTAAAGTTTGGGGGTATACTCGGTAAGCCTTCTTCCTTCGCATTCATGTGTATATTTTTGCATTTGCATACTTATTTTAAAACCCATAAAAATTGAAAAAATTCCAAAAATTTTAAAAATTTAAGTATTCAATTTTGGCCATAATTTACTTGAGTTTGACAAACAGGTTAACTAGCTAGTAACAACTAGATCTTAGACTTAGTAAATTAAAAACCCTAAAAATAACCTTTTTTAAAATTTAACGGTAGGAATTATATGTCTTTGTAGTTTATTTAGAAATAAGCAAATTTTAAGTTCACTTCTTGGGCTAAGTTAAAACAAGGGAAGAGTATTGATGTTTTTATTAAAGTGTAAGTTTGAAAAATAATTCCTAGCTTAAGTCTAAATTCTGAAAATGTATACCCTACAAATTGCATAAACACTAACCTTGAAACTTGGAATAGTAGAAGAGACCTTGAAATGCTCTTGTCTAAAGTCCTTAGTACGAAGTAAATAAAATAAAAATTCAAGTGTGAATAAAGAGATATTAAAAAAAATGAACACTGGTTTTTGTGATTACTTAAGGCTGCAAAAATAGAAAAAAAAATTATTTAGCGAGGGTGCTTCATCACCTAGTGCCTTAGACCAACTGGTTTGGGAGTCACTGCTAAAGACTTAGGTGTTACAAGACTAGGAATTACGCTTTAATGTGCAAACACATCTTGTAATCGGTTGTGGGTACCTCAAGAAGTATTAACGGTCGCCTGAAGGATGTGTGAGTGAAATTCATCTAAAAATTCACCTATTAAGAAGTGCTTTGGACAACGGACAAGTGTATGATTGCTTGATTTGAATTTCCAAGTGTAGGGGTGATATATACACACGTAGAGGTATGTGATTGGGGTTTAGATAAGAGATACGAATGAAGAATCAGACTTGTATATTTAATAGAGATGATAAAAATTCCTAAGTTGAGATAAAACCCTAGAAGGAAAGCTTAAAAGATGCCAAAAGCAAAGTAAGTCTACAGAACATATATAATCTTAAGTTGAATGATAAGGATGCGTGAAGAATGTGGGTGAATAATTTACGAGTCGAAGATAATAGAGTTCTTTTTGGAAATCCTAATTGAAGAATAAAAGTCAATGGGCCTAATTGATAGGATTTTGTGGGTAGTATCCGCTGAAAACCCTCAGGAGACAACACTCCTCCTACTAGGGACACCTAGAGGTTTAACGGCTTGTTGCACGAGCTCAGTGCAATCGCGATTCCCTGAGAATGTGAGGTTAGGTTTTTGTCGAGAATAAAAACTAGGTTTGCTCGAGGTCGAGCAAAAGATAAGTTTGGGGGTATTTGTTCATATCATAATATTGCATTATTATATTCCCCATGCCTAGTCGTTTTACAAATAAACAGGTGATTTTGACCCATGTCTGCTCTTAGTTCCAGGTTATAGGTTGTTGGAATAAAAATAGTGAAAACAATGAAAAAGATGATACGAAGTGAGACTACGAATGATAAATGGTGAAATCTTGATCGCGCCTATATTTTGAGGAACAATGAAGAACATTGAACAACAGTTCATCGAGCATAAGGCTGCGACACGAAGAAACGGTAAAAGTCCACTACAATGTTCACTGGAAAGATCTGGAAGAAAACCAGAAGACATTTTGAAGAAAGAACTGAAGAAAACAGAGAAAAACTGTAAGAAGACCAAACCCAAGAAAATAGAGCTCACAAACCCCACACATGGCCGCGGAACCGCGGCCAAACGTGGGGTTTGGCCGCGGAACCGCGGCCATCAAGTGCCCGTGTCGGTGCAAATTGTGTCGGTGCGCTGGCGGTGCGTGGAGCGTTGACTAGGTCTTTTTCTTAGGGGGTATTTTTGTAAAAGCAGATGTGCGAGTCAATTGTAATCTAGGATTTCTATGAATCTATAAATAGAATCCCTAATACCTCTTTTGAGGTATGCCTCCTTTCATTAATAAAATTCAGATTTCTTTTGGAGAGCATCGATGCCTCTTTTCATTTCATCTATTCAGATCTGACAAGTCTTGTGTAAAAGTTTGGAGAGAGCCATCTGTAAAGTAAGTAGTTTTATTTAATTGCCTTTGTATAGATCTTTAATTCCTTGCCCTAGATAGATAGATAGCATGTTCTTCAATTCCCTAAAGAGCGAGCAGTCTCCTCGATTGTTAGGGTTAGCTTTGGGGAAGGCTTTTGAGAGATGCAGATCTCTCATCCCTTTCTTGCCCATCACACTTTTTTATAGGACTCCATGCATACATGCATACACCGCTCCCTACGGCACCCTATCCCTCGAGGTAGCGGTGATACCGCAGTATAAAGGCCCGGTTGAGCGTGTTTTCCATGGAGGTTAGGGTAAGGATCGAATAAGGAAGGACAAGAACCTAGAGGAAGAAACATCTTCCCGAATGGTTCTAATCCCCTTTACTGATAATTACCATAACTCCTCATAGATGTTAATTTGGGTATAGAAAGCGGTGAGATTTATTTACATTTCCAAACCTACCCTAAACCTAACCCTAGCATGATTTAGATCTAGAGAGATTTAGTTTTTAGATTTAATCAATCCGACACCCATCGAAATTAGCTCGTAAGAACAATTAGGAAATTCACAAAATCCCTATGGACCGACCCGTACTCACCGGCTAGCTACCAAGCGACGCCGTTCTTGATTGTGGTTTAGAAATATTTTTGATTCATCTTTTAAAAGCGCACACGCTAATTAAAATCTCTTTCAATCATTCAGACATGCTATGTGTTGGACCAAAATGTGTACACTTTAATTGTTTGCAAAATAACTCTTAGGATATCGGTTTGCTGTTCCGGTTGCAGTGTGGGCTCGCAAATGATATATCCGTGATTTTAAGTGTATTTCTAGTATTTTGTCATGGATACCTGTAATCTGTATTACTGAGCAGACACTGGTTAACAGTACTGATATGTGACAAAATAGATAAATAATGAGCGGTATTAAAATGCAGTTTTCTGACATGAACAATGCTACAACCTACTCGGTTTTGTATTTTGATTGATTTTCTAGTTCTTGCTTTGCATAGTGGTATTTGTGAAATATCTTACACCTTATTCGATAAGGAAAGAGCCGAGATCCCTTCACCGGGAGTGACCTGTTAGTTATATATATGCCCTAGAGGCCATTACTGTACATACGATGTATAATGTAATGGATGCTTGGACATATATAGGGAGGACTTTCTTGCTCGACATGATAGTATGCTATCTGGTTGTACTTTATCTTAACATGTACTCTGATTGTCTCTATGTTACATGTTGATAAAGCCCTTAGGATATGTACTCGACTACTGGGACTATGATGAGATCATACTAGTGGGACCACGGTAGTCGACGAGTACATCGTATAACTGTTCCTAGTCGAGTGTGTATCGAGACAGGGCATCGATACACCAGAGTAGACTAGCGTATACGCATCTTGCCCATATGATGGGCGATGGATGATCCCATATCCATTGGTGTTTGACATCAAGGATGGTGTATGGGTGCTCAGTGGAGACTGGGTACACTGGACGGACTCGCCGAGAACTCCCAGATGGTTTTATACCTCACGTCAGATGGCAGTTCTCCGGTGACACTGGTACAGAGTAGTCTGTTGACCCGAGATCGTCATAGAGTCTTGTGTGATTCCCACTATGCTTTGATTTCCATCATACCGTGTCCAAGAGGGCGTGCAAAAAGGCGGCTTTTGGATATAGTCCCGAATCACATGGAGGCAATGAGCGATAGGAGGGGATTCGTCTCTCCCGGTATTGGGAGTCGATGTTGTGCTGTGTTCGATTGGCTATAACCGGAAATCCCTGGCCAGGGTTGCTGAGATTTACTGGTAAGTGTTATCAGTCGTTTCTCGAACTGTTATAGACCTCATATCGACACGACTTATCAAGCTCCTGGGAGTCTGACGTATACCACCCCTAGGCGAGATATGCGACATATTAGACGACGAGACCGGACTGTACGGGAGTGTTACTGATTGGATTCGCAGGAGAATGTACAGGCTTGCTTGTTGATCTTATGACCGCTCAATACCTGGGTGGCTGTTACGTTTAGCTGACCGCTTGCAGCTTGTAGGTGTTTGATATGATCACAACCTACTGCCGGCGTATTGACGATTCTTTAGAGTCCTACACAGAGGTTTCTTGGCTCATGCAAAACGGAGTAGGAGCACATATGTGATATGTGCGGGACCAAGGATAATACGATATGAGATACCTTATTCTATTCTCACGATATTTGATATCAGCCGGGTCATCGGATCAAGTGTTGATTCGATGAATCGGTACGGATAAATATTAGTCGGTTATATGCGATATAGCTGGATTGTCGGATCAAGTGTTGATTCGATAATTTAATGTATAATAATATATATGATATATTAAATTACATTAACTAATATTTTCTCACTAAAAGATTCTTTTTCTCACTCGGGTAATACATTGATATATATGCGATATATGTTAATTCTATTATTTTATTTTGTTACGATAAATTTTATATATGTGATCTATAATATTGTAACATGATATGATAACTAATGCAACTTGTTTAGTGGAGTTTAAAAATGATTAGGGTTTGGATTAGGGTTAAGACTTCTAGTAGATTCTAGAAGGTTTCTTTTTGTCATGATAAAGATATTTGTGTTGATATTTATCAATGACTCATACTTAACCCAACCTAAACCCTAGCCTTTGGTTAATTCTCTACAATGGTTTAGTAAACCATGGTTGCATTATTTATCATATTAATTCTTTCATTATTCATCACAAAAGGTTTGATGCTGATTGTTCATCTTCTTCCTTCTTTCTTTTCATGAAAAAACTTTCTAGCTTTTTCTAAGTGATGAAAAATGAGTGAGAATAAGAAAACAAAAGAGAGCAAAAATCCTACTTCATCATCCTCATCTATCCTTACCATTTAGATGAGGGTGTTCACTTCATATTATGAGTGTTAGCTTGTGTTAACGAAACTTCAAGGTAGATCATCATTGTATCGAAGATCGGAAACAAGACTGCATCTTTCTCTTCGTGGAACTTCTCGAGAGTCCGGAACATGATGATCGTAGTGAAGGGACTTCAACACGGAGCTTTAGAAGTGAAGGACCGGATCTACAAAGGTTGTAATCCCTCTCACTTAGTGTTAAAATGTTTAACATGCTTGTTTTCGCCTAAACTCTAGTTTAAAGATCCGGCTTTGGGTTGTTCAGCACGGCTAAATTTTTAATCTGGCATGGTTGATGCCTCTTAGAAGCTTGTATGCGTGCCTAGCAACCCTACAGTGGTATCAGAGACAAGCTAGAGATTTAGGGAAAGTCTGAGCGAAGTTTAAAGTCCGATCGAAACCCGAAACCCCGATGTTTACCTTTCTCTGTACATTTTTCAAAACTGTGGTTTTTTATGAATTAAAAATGCTCAGAAAAACAAGCATGAAAAACTAAGAATTACTGTGATGTACGGACACTTAATTCGCTGATTTGACCGTGGAAAAGCGACCAAACCAAGGGTTTAGCGGCGGTTCCGCGGCCAAAATTTCGAATTAGTCCCTGGAATTTCTTGTATTTATTCTTAGGTCCTTTCTTGGCAATTTTTTCTGGGAATTTTTTAATTCCTGTCATGTGTTGTGTTTTCTAGGGTTGTATTGGGGAATTGTTGATTCGATCAGATAATTTAACATTGTTTAGTTTTTTCCGGATAATTTTTAGATACTGTTAAAAAGTTCGAACGGATATCAATAACTCACTTTTTCCCCTGTCGGAAAATTTTTCAAAAGATGGATTTTTTATCGAGTTTAAGAACGTTCTAAGTCGTGCAAGTAACGTGGTGGACCCTCTAGAAGACAACAAACCTAAACTCGATTATGTGACCGTCTTGAACTGCCTCTAAACCTTAGGGTTTGCGGCAGTACGGCGTGCCACATATGAGGCATTGGCTTGACCTTCTACGGCTGGACCATTGGTACTGTGGCATGTGATGGATGTTTTTAAATTGATTTCAAGTGTTGAGATATATTGGGGAAATCTTGGGTGTTTGATTATTCGATCGGAAAGTTTAACATTGTCTATTTATCTGGAATGTGATACAATATTTGGAATCCACATGAACTTATGAGATAACTAATTTGAATGTTATAAACATAGCAATTTAGTCTCAGATGATCGGTTGCCACGTAATTTTGATGTGATCAAAATTCCGTCGCAATCACGTAGCGTACGCGGATACTCGCCGAGTAAACTTAATAGACAGCCATGCCCCATAGCCCCGACCAAGTGACTGTAGTGGAACCCCGTCGCCAAAAGCATCCGTTCAGGAGCTCGCGGCATCGGTATTCCGCCTTAGTGCACTTCGTCGACGGCATCAGGGGGTGCGGCCGTCTACTAAATTTTGCGACGAGCATTCGATCAGGATGTCGGGAATCTTGTTGAATTGTCCGACTTGATATTGAAAATTGTTTTCGATAATGAGACTAAAATACGGGGTTTATAATTGTTAGGCATGAGATGTGTAAGGAATTCATTTGGTTAGGCATGCGATGTCTAAGGAGGTTGCGGATTCCAACTGTTGTAGTTTTACACTTTCTTTTCTGTGACCGTAAGCATAGTATGTAGTGTATCGCCGGCAGCATTGCTATACATCAACGACAATCGGGATACGCATACTTGCTTACGTTGATGATATGAGATATTATGTGTTGCTGTGATATGTTATATTGGATCGTCGCGTTTTGAATAGCCGGGGGTTTTATGTGAGATAAGAGTTTCTTTTTCTTTTTCATTCATGTAAAATTCATTTGTATGTAATATTCTTTTATTGGGGAACTTCCGGGCTGAGGATGATGTCACCATTGTATATTATTTACTTTTCCGCATTAGGTAGACCCAAGTCGGGGAGCACAAGTAACCGGGTTCTAGGGTCCAGTGGAAGACCATCTCGAGGAGTCGAGACCGGGTCTCCTAACCCTAGAATTGGCAGTGTTGCTTGCCGCTCTCGTAGGGGTCTAGGGATGTGGGTTTGGCTATTCATCGCCACCGTGGAATCCGTGTTTTATACAGGCTCGTATTGAAAACGCGGACGTCCTAGTATATCCAATATTTCATATATGTTCTTCTGCTGCAATGTTCTGTGATGAGATCATATTACTGCCTGAGACGAATGTTTATATATTATATATATGAGATATATGTTATATTGCAGATTTCGTTTCTAATGTGATGCTTGTGAAGCATATTAAAAATGGGACTTCATTAATGAGATTAATGAAACTAAAAGAAACCTAAGATGTTGTAGAAACTTGTTTAAAAGCTGGTAGCTCTAGCTCTTGCTTTGCATAGCGGTGTTCCTTGCAGAACATCCAGCACCTTATTCGATAAGGAAAGAGTCGAGACCCCTACACCGGGAGTGACCTCTTTAGTGAAACTAGCAGATGCTATAAACTCGGTTTGTCTTTTGATTGCTTCTATAGTTCTTGCTTTGCATAGTGGTATATATGATATATCCTGCACCTTATTCGATGAGGAAAGGGCCGACGATCCCTTCACCGGGAGTGACCCCTTTAGCAAAACTAGAAAAGCCTATCAAACACTCCATTTAAAATCACTCGATTCTACAACGATATCAAATTCATTACGCAAAGGGTTTTCTTAAAAACCTGTCGTAGCCCTCCATCATTTCAGATAAGTCCTACTTAGTATTCGTGTTACGTTTGTTGGCCTGCGTCAAGGCGTAGTGTGCGGTAGCTAACTAGTATTTATCTGTTTATGCATATGATGCAGATTGGATTAGGGTAGTCGTGCGACATTGTTGGCCTGCATCAAGGGTCGTGCGGGTGGGTTTAATTCAATCAAGAAATGACGGGTTGAACTTGACTAGCGCACTGTGGTTTGTTGGCCTGCGTCAAGGTCATAGGACGCTAGGGGTAAAATATTATTGGGAATTTCAAGTGTTGAAATTTGCAATGAGATTGCATACCTTCTATGAGATAGTTGGATCCCGATACCCACTGCGAGTAAGAGTTACTCCTGGGAGTGTTTTACACATTACAATTAGCCGATCAAGTAGGTGTCTAGAAAGGTGTTAACGGGGTTACGCCCGTGGGAAAACGAGGTTTACTTTAATTAGGTTCGTGCGAAAGCACGGGGGACCTCCGTCAACGTACCGACACTGGCCTGGCTGAAAGATTGGCGAACTTGTAGAGTGTAATTAATCCCGGCTAGTCTTTCCTTTTAGGGTTTGAAGGAAGATTTGATTAAAACAGTGGGAGACATCCTGATTAGATATATTAGATAACCAATCTAATCTTGCAAGAGCATACGCTGAGTGTTTTCTTCTCTCTCTCTCCAGGTAGCGACCATATCACGCCTTAATCAAGATAATAATACGGATGTATTGACCGAACACGTTTGTTATACTGCGCTGGGGAACGTTGGTCCCGCTCAAACATATAATTGGTATAAGACAGAGCAGGAAATTGGGGAATACCAGATTTCCCGTGCCGCCCAAATGAAGAAAGTGCATGCTGATGCATCTTCTTCGGGTGTGTTCATTACAGAAAACTATTTCTCAGTATCCTTTACGTCCTGGGTTTGAGATACCGGATCAGGATCCCGCATATGTAAGATGTTACATGGGCTACAGGGACGTAGAGAACTGAGAACGGGTGATAAGTTTCATGAGGCAGAAAACGATGCAAGTGTTGCAGCCAAGTCTGTCGGTCTCTATCACCCTGTATTACCATAATACATTGATTCTGAACAAATGTTATTAGATACCGAACCTGATATACAACATCATATCAGTCTCTTTATTAGTAAAGAAAGGATATAATTTTGTATTGTTGGATAATGTTTTGAGCATTTCCTATATCAAGAGTTGATCGGTTCAGGCACGTTATCTAAAAGCATTGACGTTCTAAATCAAACTACAGTTCTTAGTATACAGAACACACACAAGAGGAAGAGTTCGAAAATGAACGAGTCCTTCTTGAGGAATTGTAGACTAGGTCATATCAATGCGACCCGACTTGCTGAAGTTACATTAAGATGCATATTTAAATTTGTTTGAATTTACATCTTGTGAAAATTGTCGGTCATGTCACAAAGATAAGATGACCATAGCTCTGTTTATTGGAAACAGAGAAAGAGTCAGTGAACTCTTGGGATTGATACATGCTGATGTATGAAAGTCTCCTGTCTACACATGCCAAGACCGGTTCTTTGTACTTTATTATATTCACTGATTATCTCTCAAGATTCAGACATATGTTCCTATTGAAACACAAGTCTGAACCTTTTGAGATATTCACAGAATATAATTTAGAAGCAGAGAACCAAAAATGGGTATAAGTATTATGTCCTTTGATGAGATCAAGGAGGAGAATACTTGAGCACGAAATTTCTGGACTATTCTAAAGGAGAATGAGATTCTCTCTCAGCATTACTCCTCTGTATACACCACAGCACATCGGTGTATCGCGGCGGAGAAATAGCACCCTATGTGATATGGTGCGCTCTATGATGAGAACTACTGAGTTTCCTATTTCCTTTGGGAATTATGCACTTGTGAAGCTGCATACAATTGAATAGGGTTCAAATCAAATCAGTTGTCTACCACTTCATATGTGATATGGAAAGGGAAGAGCCCATATCATAAGTTTGTTAAGATTTGGGTTGTCCGGCCTATGTCTAAAAGCAAAATCCGGAAAAGCTCGAGGCAAGGTCTGTTATGTAGAACTGGAAAGGTTCCAGCTATACAAACTGCAGCTGATGATTTGGTTGAACCAAAGAATTCAATAGAAACCAACGAACCTCAGCCTCTCCGTCGATCTAGTAGGGTTTCTCACCCACCTGCGAGATACTTCGGTTTCTCTATGACAGTGGGAGCGAGGATTGCATAATGAGATGATGACCCAACTAGTTTCGAGCTGGCCATCAGGAGTGGGACTCTATAAGAATGGCTGGATGCTTAGTGATCTGAGATGGAATCCTTATACACCAACAAAGTATGGACTTTGGTTGCTTTATCTGAAGGGTTAAATCCCCATCAGGAGCAAGTATATCTTGAGAAGATTACTTGGTGTACATAGAAAAGTTAAGACTTTCAAAGCTATGCTTAAGTCCATCCAGATCCGACTTGCCACGGCTACATTCCATGACTACGATATCTGGTGGTTGGGTGTCATGACTGCTTTTCTAAATGATGTTTTAGAAGAGAGCGTCTATAAGTACAAAGCCAGAGGGCTTCGTAGACAGTGGGAGCAGCGAAAACGTGTGCAAGATGCTTTATAGTATAAAGCAGGCATCGCGGGGTTGGAACATCTGTTTTTATGTAGTAGTCAAAGAGTTTGACTTCATTAAAATGGTAGATGAACTTTGTATATACAAAAAGGGAGTAGGGAGTATGGTGGTGATCCTCGTAGAGTACGTGGATGACATACTGTTGATAGGGAAGGAGTTTGCTATGCTTGGCTCGGTGAATCTCCGCTTATCACAAGGATTCTCCATATAGGATCAAAGTGATACCTCCTAATTCCTGGGTTTTGGATCTATGAGATAGATCTAATTGGTTGTTAGGATTCTCACTAGATGTAGTGAGATGGTATCAATCGATCCTGGGGAGTATCACTGGAAAGGTTCCAGGGTGATAAGAACGACTGAATGTCAGTCGCAGGCATTGTCTTTACCCTCAGTTGAGGGACGGTATGTTGGAAGAGTTCCAAGCTAGATACCGTGACTTACTGGACGATTAAAGGCAAGATACATCGTTACCAAGGATGCTACCAAAGAGGCAGTCCGGATATATATAAGTTCATAAGATGAACTTCGTTCCTACCATTGTGTGGCAATGGAGTTGTGGCTTATGCCAAGGAACCCCCCGTCCCATCAGAAATCCAGATATAATTCTTAAGCAGTATCACCTGATCATGAAGATGGTTGATCTCCAGGGAGATCGAGGTTAGGAGAATAGACACAAAGGACGACAGCGCGGATCCACTCACAAAGGCCTTTTTCCCAGTAGAGACTCTTTTGGGATGGTTGAGTATGAGATACTTCAAGCGCAACTAATTGTTGGGTATGTGATGTTGGAGATAGTGCCCTCAGAGTCAATTATTGGATCACAGGCACGTGATTGCAATGATTGAGGGAGGACCTATCCCGGTAGGACAGTCTTACTCAAGATGATAATATGCTATCTGGTTTATCTTTATCATCGTGTACTGCTTTAGGTGACCTGATAGGTCGCTATTACACGTTGATAGAGCCCCTAGGATTCTTGCTTGACTGCCAGCAGTTTGAGGGCGATCATATACATGGGAGCTGGTAGTCTATAAGCACATCCTTAAATGGTCCCTAGTCGTGGGAGTTTCGAGACAGGGCATCGATACTCCAGAGTAGACTGGTGTATACAGTCGAGACCCCGACGAGGGGCGGTGGCCGGTCTCACAAGCCACTGGTGTCAGTTGGTTCACCTAAGATGTATACAGGTGCTCATTGGGTTATGAGTACACTGGACAGGACTCGTCCGGAACATGCTAGTTGGTCTTATACTTGACGTCAGATAGCAGTTCCCTGGTGACATGTGCGCAGGTTAGTTCATCGACCTGAGGATCGTCATTTGTCTCGTGTGAGTTCCCACTGTACTTTGATTACTACCCTACCACGCTCAAAGGAGACGTGCAAACAGGTTTTAGTTGGGTACAGTCCCGAGCTACATAGAGGCAGTGAGCGGATCTTCAGGGGTTCGTCTTTCCCGGTATTGGGGGTGAGGTCACACTGTGTCTAGGAGAGCCAGTACATGAAAGTCCTTGGCCAAGGCAGGAGATTTACTGCTAGGTATTCCAGTAGTATCTCAGGGTGTTCTAGGCCACACTCCGACACGACTTGTACCGCTTTTGGGGATCTGACTTTTACCAACCCTCTAGGCCCGCCATGCGATGCTCATAGACGAACGGACCGGACTGTACGGATATTGTCACTGACAGGTTCAGTAGGGTGTCAGGATGAGTTCGCTCATCGACGTCCCTTTTGGTCAATAGCTGGTAGCCCATCACGTATGGCTAATACCTCTGACGTGCTAGTGGTTAAATCCACAGCCATAGAATTGACGAGTCTTTAGAGTCCCCCACATTCAGTTACTCAAGTTTCGGGCGAAACGCTGTAGAGGCCGTATGGAGATATGGCACGGTTCGATCAGATACGTGCGGTATTGCACGGATCAGGATCGGACGGTTAGTACTAGAGGCCGTATGGATATATGGCAGGGTTCGATCAGATATGCGTGGTATTGCACAAATCAGGATCGGATGGATAATACTAGCCGGCTTTGGTTTAAGCCGGATCCTAGTATAGTACAGTGTAGATTTTGTCTTATTACATTTGTATTTCGGTCGGAATACAAATGCGGGTGTGTATACACAGTATCGAGGTTTTCCGGTAATTTATTACCGGATCAGTTTTTTGGAGTTGCCAGTTTGCTTTCCGTTTCGGCCATTTTCATTTGTATCTTTCATTGGCCGAAAATTGGTGGAGGAGGGCTTATTTGCATTTGTGCAAATAAGCATTTTGGAGGGTTGTCTTTGCACATTGTTGTATCATGATGGGTGCACCATCCATTGACTTGATTGATCCATTATTGCTTGACTTTGGATGTGATGATGGGATATGGTTGTTGAGTGTTGGACTTTGTTTATAATGATTTATTTTCATGATCACATATGATTCCCTCTTGCATTATTGGCTCACTCACTCCCTCTCTCATTCTCTTCTCTCCCACCTCATGAGGCCGGCCATTCTAAGGTAGGGGCTGTCCCAAATTTTCCATAGGGATTTTTGGTCTCATTTGCTTGCAAAAATCCCCAAGTTCCCTCTCCAAAAGGTTCACTTCATTTCCTCCACCAAAAGGCGACTTCAAGTAACCTCAAATGAGACATATGGCACTACACTATTCTACAGCAAATTTGGGCACATCGACTCTCCAGCTTCGTGCCCGAGTTGCCTCGAACCTGAGGTGGGAGCCCGTAAAAGAAGCCGGCGACGTGGTGCCCTAACGGCGACTTGGTGGAGACCGGAGATTCCGCGGGGAGATCGGGATGACGACGAGAAGACTGAAAGACACGGATCGCTCGGTATATCTCTCTACCCCCTCTCTAGATAGATAGGACTAGATTAATGGCACGATCCGGGTTTATAGTGCGCGGTGGTGCCGATTTGAAAAGTTAAAGTAAATCACCGCTTCCGCATTCCGGCGTCGGATTGACGGCCGGGACGCCGCCGTGCACTTACAGTGGTATCAGAGCTTCGCTATTAACATAGTCTATCTTTGTTTAATGTGTTTACATTTCCGATCGATAAAAAATTCCAAAATCCGCGTTTTTCAGTATCATCAGTTTCTGTCGAATTGTTTTTGGCTCCAAAAATTTTTCAGGTAGTTGAAGAATACTGTGCAGGGAATTATAAGAACTCTGTGAAAATTTGGTCGGGTAATCTCACCTTACCACCGCGGAACCGCGGCCGAACCCATGCTTCGGCCGCGGTTCCGCCGCCGCTTAGCCTCCTCACTGGACCAATTTTCCACAGAGGTTCTTGGACAGGGAAATTGGGGTTTTGGAACATTCTTTTTGGGCCCAGAATTTCTTCATCTGCTATAGTAATGCTTGGGACCCACTTGGTAAAATTTGATCGATCGGATATTTTAAACACATTAGTTCACAGTATTTACATTATATCTACGAACGTGAATGTCACTTGATCGGTAAATCCCGTCTAACTGCTATAGCCCGGTAAGACGGATTTGCGAAAGTGACATTCACGTTGATGTTCTGTGTATTGCTGTGATGTTGCGGATTGGTCGTGGGGGATAGCCTGGATGCAATGCTAGTACAGTTTTGTTGTATTATGTACATTTAATATTGCGGGGCGAGCGTCCGACATGTGGACTGCTGTCACTTCCTGTTCGTATTATTATTTTGGGGCACGACCAGGTTGCGTTCGATGTACCCGTTGTATGTATATTTTACTTTCTGTACTAGGATTACCCCAAGGTGGGGTGCATGGATAGCCGGATTCTAGAAGGCAACAAGCCCGCATCTCATGGTATTGGGACGGAGGGGGCTTCACTCTAGAATTGGCGGGCTATTCGCCGCACTCGTAGGGGGTACAGGTTGACCCAGGAGGGGTGCCCAAGTTACCGGATTCCGTGAAGTGCCGGGTGGTCCATTCACGTTGCTGAAGGGGGCTGCCTCGCTTCAGGTTTTTGCGGGTAACTTGCCGCGCCCGTAGGGGTCTAGGATTTCATTGCACAGGCTATCCACAAGACCAGGGGAACGTCGGGTTTCAGTAGTGGCTCTGTGAAACCCGGGGATCCCAGATATCTGTATTGTTCTGTGATGATGTACATTTCTGTGATGTTGCTTTTTATCACGCCTTGAGCGAAATATTATATATTGATATATATATTAGTAGATGTTGTATATGTTTTGCATCCACGCTAGTCCAGTCCACGCTCTGTCGTTAGTTAGCTAACCTAACGGGTAATGACGGGACCCAGTGGCGAATGCGGATGGCATATACGTACATCAATATATTTTCGTTCTTTATGGTGTGATCAATTGATGGGACTGCGTTGATTTGGATCAATGCAAGTTAAAAACAAATCTATTCTGATGTTGTTGGTGTAGGGTTCCTAGGCACCCTAATGAGGTCTCACAAGGCATCAACCATGCCGATTTAAAATTTAACAGTGCCGAGAAACCCTAGACTACGGATCGTTGGCTAGAAATCTAGGCGAAAATGAAACTAGTTAACAACTTAACTAAAGTTTAAACGGAAATACAACCTTTGTAGATCCGGTGCTCCACCTCCATAGCTCCGCAACGAAGTCCCCTCGCTGTCCAAAACAAATCCCGGGCTCTAGCGTCGGCTTCATCGGAGAATAGGCGAGCTAGGTCGTCGATGTCCATGCCGAAGATGATCTACGTCGAGGCATCGCAAGATCAAGCTCCCACTTCACCAAGTCATGAAACTTGTGAAGAAAACACACTCTACTACTTGGCAAGAGGTAGAGGATGAAGAAATAGGAAGTGGGTTCACTTTAGAATTGGATTTCTCACTCTTTTTCATCAATCACCATTGATGAAGTAAGCTTCTTCATGGAAGAAGAAGATGAAGAAGATGAATATTGTTATGATAAGTTATTTTTAAAATAGAAAATAAAAGGAATGCTTATCATAATCTAACCATGGTGAAGTGTAGAGAATCAACTAGGGTTGAGTGGAGTGGTTAGGGTTAAGCATGAGACAAAATGGTGACTAAGTCAAAGCTTCATGAAGCTTCAACATGCAAGTCCAAAATTAGCCACCATTTCATTTCTTTATGCTTAATATTTTTCCAAAATAAATAAATGAATAAATAATGGAAAAAACAAAACCCTAATTTCCAACTTAACAATGGTTTAATTCTTTACACTTAACCAAAAAGAATGTATCATCAAACATGATACAATCATGTGTACAAAAGTATATCACATATACAATGTGCACAAACCAAGTGAGAAAATCCGTTTAAAGTGAACCAATACTAGTTAGTGCAAAGTAATATATCAAATATATAATTATGCATTAAATCATTAAATCAACACTTGATTCAATGATTCGGTCATGTCGCACACAACCGACTAGTATTCAATGTATCGGCTTATCGAATCAATACTTGATTCGATAACTAGGTTATATCGCATACAACCATTCGATACATTCATCGCGAGAATAGAATACGGTATCACATACATGCATTACTCTCGGTCCCGCACATATCTCATATGCGCTCCTATTTCGTTTCGCTTGAGCCAGGAAACCTCTGTGTAGGACTCTAAAGACTCGTCAATACGCCAGTAGCAGATGATGATCATATCAAACACCCACAAGCCGCAAGCGGTCTGCTAAACGTAACGGCCACCCGGGTATTGAGCGATCAGAAGATCGACGAGCAAGCCCGCTCACACTCCAGTGAATCCAACCAGTAACACTACCGTACAGTCCGGTCTGATCGTCTGATATGTCGCATATCTCGCTTATGGGTGGTAAACGTCAGACCCCAATAGCTCGATAAGTCGTGTCGATATGAGGTCTATAACAATTCGAGAAACTACTGGTAACACTTACCAGTAAATCTCAGCAACCCTAGCCAGGGATTTCCTGTTATAGCCAATCGAACACAGCGCAACATCAACTCCCTATACTGGGAGAGACGAATCCCCTCCTATCGCTCATTGCCTCCATGTGATTCGGGACTGTACCCAAAAACCACCGTTTTGCACGCCCTCTTGGACGTGGTAAGATGGAAATCAAAGCACAGTGGGAACCACACAAGACTCTATGACGATCTCGGGTCAACAGACTACTCTGTACCAGTGTCACCATAGAACTGCCATCTGACGTAAGGTATAATACCATCTGGGAGTTCTCGGCGAGTCCGTCCAGTGTACCCAGTCTCTACTGAGCACCCGTATATCGTCTCTGATGTCAAACACCAATGGATATGGGATCATCCATCGCCCATCTGTATGGGTCGAGAAGGTATACGCTAGTCTACACTGGTATATCGATGCCCTGTCTCGATACACCCACGACTAGGGACCATGAAGGATGTACTTATGGACTACCATGTCCCCACTAGTATGATCCGCATCATAGTCCAGGTAGTCAAGTACACATCCTAAGGGCTTTACCAACATGTAATAGAGAGACAATTAGTGTACACGTTAAGGTAAAGATCAACCAGATAGCATACTATCATGTCGAGCAAGAAAGTCCTCCCTATATATGTCCCGGCATCCACTACAATATACATCCTATGTATAGTAATGGCCTCTAGGGCATACATATAACTAACAATCTCCCACTTGCACTAGGGCCATCTGTAGCAGTGGTTGTAGTATCTCATACTCAACCATCCCATAAAAGTCTCTCTCTGGGAACATGCCTTTGTGAGTGGATCCGCTGTGTTGTCCTCTGAGTCTACTCTCCTAACCTCGATCTCCTTGGAGATCAACCATCTCCATGATCAGGTGATACTGCCTTAGAATATGTCTGGATCACTGATGGGACCGGCGTTCCGTGGCATAAGCCACAACTCCATTGTCTCACAATGGCAGGAACGAAGTTCATCTCATGAACTAATATACACCCAAACAGCCTCTTTGGTAGCATCTTAAGTAGCGATGTATCGAGCCTTTATCGTCTAGTATGCCACGGTATCTAGCTTGGAACTCTTCCAACATACCGTCCCTCTACTGAGGGTAAAGACAATGCCTGCGACTGACATTTAGTCGTAATTATCACCGAGGAACCCTTCCAGTGATTCTCCCCAGGATCGGTTGATACCATCTCACTACAACTAGTGAGAATCCTAACATCCAATTAGATCTATCTCAAAGATCCAAAACCCAGAATTTAGGAGGTATCACTTTGATCCTATATGGAGAATCATTGTGATAAGCGGAGATTGACCGAGCGTAGCATAGGAAACTTCTTTCTTATCAAGAGTATGTCATCCACGTACTCTACGAGGATTAGCACCATACTCCCTACTACCTTTTTGTTTATACAAGGTTCATCTACCATTTTGATGATGTCAAACTCTTTGACTAACTCATCAAAACAGACGTTCCAACTCCGCGATGCCTGCTTTATCCTATAAAACATCTTGCACACGTTTCTGCTGCTCCCACTGTCTACGAAGCCCTCTGGCTGTGTTCCTATAGACGTTCTCTTCTAAATCATTATTTAGAAAAGTGGTCATGGCACCCAACCGCCAGATATCGTAGTCATGGTATGTAGCCGTGGCAAGTAGGATCTGGATGGACTTAAGCATAGCTACTTGAAAAGGTTTCATCATTATCCACGCCTGGTCGATGACGAAAAGCTTTAACAAGTCTAGCTTTGAAAGTCTCAACTTTTCGATGTACACCAAGTAATCTTCTCAAGATTTACTTGCTCCTGATGGGGATTTAACCCTTCAGATATAGCAACCAAAGTCCATACTTTGTTGGTGTACATGGATTCCATCTCAGATCACTAAGCATCCAGCCATTCTTACGGAGTCCCACTCCTGATGGCCAGCTCGAAGCTAGTTGGGTCATCATCTCATGATGCAATCCTCGCTCCCACTGTCATAGAGCAACCGAAGTATCTCTCAAGTAGGTGAGGAACCCTACTAGATCGGCGGAGAGGCTGAGGTTCGTTGGTAACTATTGAATCCTTTAGTTCTTTCAAATCATCAGCTGTATTTTGTATAGCTGGAACATTTCCAGTTCTACATAACAGATCTTGCCTCGAGCTTGTCCAGATTTTGCTTTTCAGACATAGGCTGGACAACCCCAAATCTCAACTAAGTTGAGAGATGGGCTCTTCCCTTATCATATCAAATATGAAGTGGTAGGCAACTGATTTGATTTGAACCCTATTCAATAGGTTTGCAGCTTCTCAAGTGCATTACACCCAAAAGGAAATAGGTATCTCAGTAGTACTCATCATAGAGCACACCTTATCATGTAAGGTGTGATTGCTCCGCCCCGATATACCATCGTGCTATGGTGTATATGGAGGAGTAATGCTGAGAGAGAATCTCATTCTCCTTTAGAATAGTCCAGTATTTCCGTGCTCAAGTATTCTCCTCCTTGATCTCATCATAGGACATAATACTTATACCCGTATTCTGGTTTTCTACTTCTCGCTTATATTCTGTGAATATCTTTAAAAGGTTCGGACTTGTGTTTCAACAGGAACATAGGTCTGAATCTCGAAAGATCATCAGAGAATGTAATGATGTATAAAGAACCAGTCCTGGCATGTGTAGACAAGAGACCTTACATACATCATCATGTATCAGTCCCAAGAGTTCATTAACTCTTTCTCTGTTTCCAATAAACAGAGCTGGTGTCATTATATCTCTGTGACATGACTAGCGAGTTTCACAAGATGTAAATTCAAAATGATTTAAATATGCATCTACATGTAACTTCAGCCAGTCGGGTCGCATAGATATGACCTAGTCTACAATGCCTTAAGAAGGATCCGTTCATTTCTGAACTCTTCCTCTTATGTGTGTTCCATATACTAAGAACTGTAGTTTGATTTAGAACATCAATACTTTTAGATAACGTGCCTGAACCGATCAACTTTTGATATAGGAAATGTTCAAAACATTATCCAACAATACAAAATTAAATCCTTTCTTTACTAATAAAGAGACTGATATGATTTTGTATATCAGGTTCGGTATCTAATAATATTCGTTCAGAATCAATGTATTGGTAATACAGGGTGACAGTGACCAACAGACTTGGCTGCAACTCTTGCCCCGTTTTCTGCCTCATGAAACTTATCACCCGTTCTCAGTTCTTTACCTATCTGTAGCCCATGTAACATATTACATATGGGGGATCCTGATCCGGTATCATATACCCAGGACGTAAAGGACACTGAGAAACAGTTTTCTGTAATGAACACACCCGAAGATGATGCATCAGCATGCACTCTCTTCGTTTGGGCGGCACGGGAATTCTGGTATTCCCCAATTTCCTGCTCTGTCTTATAACAATTATAAGTTGGAGCGGGACCAACGTTCCCCAGCTCAGTATAACAAGCGGGTTCGGTCAATAATCCGTATTATTATCTTGATTAAGGCGTGATATGGTCGCTACCAGGAGAGAGAGAGAAGAAAACACTCAGCGTGCGCTCTTTCAAGAATAGATTGGTTATTATTTTATCTAATCAGGATGGCTCCCACTGCTTTTTATCAAATCTTCCTTCAAACCCTAAAAGGAAAGACTAGCCGGGATTAATTACACACTACAAGTTCGCCAATCTTTCAGCCAGGCCAGTGTCGGTACTTTGAGGGAGGTCCCCCGTGCTTTCGCACGAACCTAATTAATGTAAACCTCGTTTTCCCAGAGGCGTAACCTCGTTAACACCTTTCTAGACACCTACTTGATCGGCTAATTGTAATGTATAAAACTCTCCCAGGAGTAACTCTTACTCGCAGCGGGTATCGGGATCCAACTATCTCATAGAAGGTATGCAATCTCATTGCAAATTTCAACACTTGAAATTCCCGATAATATTTTGCCCCTAGCGCCTATGACCTTGACAGAGGTCAACAAACCATAGGCTGCTAGTCAAGTTCAACCCGTCATTTCCTGATTGAAGTAAACCCACCCGCACGACCCTTGACAGAGGTCAACAAGGTCGCACGACTACCGTAAATCAATCACATCATATGCTTATGCAGATAAGCACTAATCAGCTACCGCACACTACGCCTTGACAGAGGTCAACAAACACAGCACGAATACTAACCAGTACATATCTGAAATGACGGAGGGCTACGACAGGTTTTTCTGAAAACCTATTGCGTAATGAACTTGATATCGTTGTAGAACCAAATGATTTTAAAATGGAGTGCTTTTGAGGCTTTTCTAGTTTTGCTAAAGGAGTCTCTCCCGGTGAAGGGATCGTCGGTCCTTTCCTCATCGAATGAGGTGCGGGATATATCACATATATCACTGTGCAAAGCAAAAACTCTTAAAAGCAATCAAAAGACAAACCGAGTGTGTAGCATCTGCCAGTTATTGCTAAAGGAGTCACTCCCGGTGAAGGGATCTCGGTCCTTTCCTCATCGAAAAAGGTGCAGGATATATCATATATACCTCTGTGCAAAGAAAGAACTGTAGCTACCTGTTTTATTTTGAAATTCGATTCTACAACATCTTAGGTTTCTTTTACTTTCATTAATCACATTAATGAAGTCCCATCATTTAAGTACCTAAACATCACAGATAAATACGACGTACACTTATGCCATCCGCATTCGCCTCGATGTCCCCTCGTGCACCGTTAGGTTAGGTAACTAACGGCAGAGCGGGGCAGGGCTAGCACGGGTGTAAAACATAAGTAACGCCTATATAATATATCATATATACTATATATTGTATCTATCACAGAACATCACATGATCACATCACAGATATCGCAGCAGAAGAATCATATGAAATATTGGATATACTAGGACGTCCGTGTTTTCAATCCGAGCCAGTATAAAACACGGATTCCACGGTCGCGATGAATAGCCAAACCCACACCCCTAGACCCCTACGAGAGCGGCAAGCAACCCTACAAATTCTGGAGTTAGGAGACCCGGACTCGACTCCTCGAGTTGGTCTCCCACTGGACTCCAGAACCTGGTTACTTGTGCTCCCCTCCTTGGGTCTATCCTAGTGCGGAAAAGTAAATAATATACAATGGGTGACAACTTCCGCAACCTGGAAGTGCCCCAAATAAAAGAATATTACATACAAGTTTTTACATGAATGAAAATGAAAAACACTTATCTCACATAAAAACCCCCGGCTATTCAAACATGACGATCCAATATAACATATCCAGCAACACATAACATCACATGTCATCAACGTAAGTAAATATGCGCATCCCAATTGTCGTTGACATATAGCAACGAAACCGGCGATATCACATATTACACTTACAGTCACAGAAAAGAAAGTGTAAAACTACAACAGTTGGAATCCGCAACCTCCTTAGACATCGCATGCCTAAACCAATGAATTCCTTAGACATCACATGCCTAACAATTATAAACCCCGCATTTTAGTCTCAAAATCGAAAACACTTTTCAATACCTAGTCGGGCAATTCAACAAGATTCCCGACATCCTGATCGAATGCTCGTCGCAAACTTTAGTAGACGGTCGTACCCCCGACGCCGTCGACGAAGTGCACCAAGGCGGAACACCGCTGCCGCGAGCACCCGGACGGATGCTTTCGGCGACGGGGTTCTCCTACAGTCACTTGGTCTGGGCTATGGAGTGAGGCTGTCTATTAAGTTTACCCGGCGAGTATCCGCGTACGCTACGTGATTGCGACGGACTTTTGATCTCATCAAAATTCCGTGGCAACCGATCAAGTGAGACTAAAGTGCTATGTTTATAACATTTATTCAGTTATCTCATAACTTATTGTGAATTCCAATTATTGTATCACATTCCAGATAAATAGAAAATGTTAAACTTTTCGATCGAACAATCAAACACCCAAGTTTTCCCGATACAGATCAACACATGAAATAAGTCTAAAAACATTCAGTTCTTGTCTCAGTACCAACGGTCCAGCCGTAGAAGGGTCAAGCCAACGCCTCACATGTGGCACGCCGTACTGCCCCAAACCCGAAGGTTCAAAGGGCAGTTCAAGACGGTCACATAATCGAGTTAAGGTTTGTTGTCTTCTAGAGGGACCATCGCGTTACTTGCACTACTTAGAACGTCGTTAAACTACGGAAAAATCCAACACTTGGAAATTTCCTGACAGGGGAAAAATTGGGTATTTATATCCAGTCGAACTTTTTAACATATTCAAAATATCCGGAAAGCCACATAGACAAAATTTGATAATCCGATCGAACATTCGAATCCCCAAAACAACCCAAGAAAATACAACTCTTGAATTAATATTAAAAATTCCCAGAAAATCCAGCATATTAAAATAGGAGTTACTGTGCAAACAGTGGAGGATGACGTCATGATTTCGCCGCGGAACCGCCGCATAAGCCAGGCTTCTGCCACGGTTCCGCCGCACTATGAACAGTTCATTGAAAAAATTTTGCACCGTAATTCTTAGATTTCCCTGCTGATTTTTCTGCATATTTTTAATCTGGAAAAATCCCAGTTTTTGAAAAAAGGACAGAGAGCATTTTTGACTTGGGGTTTCGGGTCGATCGGACTTCAAACTTCGTCTAGACTTCACCTAAGGCTCTAGCTAGGCTTCGATACCACTGTAGGGTTCCTAGGCACCCAAATGAGGTCTCACAAGGCATCAACCATGCCAATTTAAAATTTAACGATGCCGAGAAACCCTAGACTACGGATCGTTGGCTAGAAATCTAGGAGAAAATGAAACTAGTTAACAACTTAACTAAAGTTTAAACGGAAATACAACCTTTGTAGATCCGGTGCTCCACCTCCATAGCTCCACAACGAAGTCCCCTCGCTGTCCAAAACAAATCCCGGGCTCTAGCGTCGGCTTCATCGGAGAATAGGCGAGCTAGGTCGTCGATGTCCATGCCGAAGATGATCTACGTTGAGGCATCGCAAGATCAAGCTCCCACTTCACCAAGTCATGAAACTTGTGAAGAAAACACACTCTACTACTTGGCAAGAGGTAGAGGATGAAGAAATAGGAAGTGGGTTCACTTTAGAATTGGATTTCTCACTCTTTTTCATCAATCACCATTGATGAAGTAAGCTTCTTCATGGAAGAAGAAGATGAAGAAGATGAATATTGTTATGATAAGTTATTTTTAAAATAGAAAATAAAAGGAATGCTTATCATAATCTAACCATGGTGAAGTATAGAGAATCAACTAGGGTTGAGTGGAGTGGTTAGGGTTAAGCATGAGACAAAATGGTGACTAAGTCAAAGCTTCATGAAGCTTCAACATGCAAGTCCAAAATTAGCTACCATTTCATTTCTTTATGCTTAATATTTTTCCAAAATAAATAAATGAATAAATAATGGAAAGGGTCGCCGTGGCACCAACGGGTCCCTCAGCCGCTACTTTTTACGCATGCCCCCTCGCGAGGACTACAACCCGCTGGAACACCTTCCGGTCTTGGGACACCCTGGGGGTAAGAGCCTATGCTTCGCCACACTGTCACACAGTGAGAACCCCCCATAGGTCGACATCCAATGTCTAGTAGCTCTGATACCAGTGTCACCATAGAACTGCCATCTGACGTAAGGTATAATACCATCTGGGAGTTCTCGGCAAGTCCGTCCAGTGTACCCAGTCTCTACTGAGCACCCGTATATCATCTCTGATGTCAAACACCAATGAATATGGGATCATCCATCGCCCATCTGTATGGGTCGAGAAGGTATACGCTAGTCTACACTGGTATATCGATGCCCTGTCTCGATACACCCACGACTAGGGACCTTGAAGGATGTACTTATGGACTACCATGTCCCCACTAGTATGATCCGCATCATAGTCCAGGTAGTCAAGTACACATCCTAAGGGCTTTACCAACATGTAATAGAGAGACAATTAGTGTACACGTTAAGGTAAAGATCAACCAGATAGCATACTATCATGTCGAGCAAGAAAGTCCTCCCTATATATGTCCCGGCATCCACTACAATATACATCCTATGTATAGTAATGGCCTCTAGGGCATACATATAACTAACAGTTGGAACACTTTTCAAAAAGCTGTTATTGCAAGGACGTTCTCTTTTGTTTTGCATCGTGGTATTCAGTTGGAATATCCTGCTCCTCAATCGATGAGGCAAGGGCCGAGATCCCTTCACCGGGAGTGACCCCTTGGACAAAAGGTTTGCGTCAGGGTAATAACTTCACTATAGCCGATTACTTTTGCTTTGCACCGTGGTATTTAGTTGGAATATCCTGCACCTCATTTTACGAGGAAAGAGCCGAGATCCCTTCACCGGGAGTGACCACTTTAGCAATGGTTTTCGCCGCTATATTTTTTAAAGCTATCCGGTTCCTTCAACGATATCAAGTTCATTACGTTAAAGGTTTTCGCCAGAAACCATTCGTAGCCCTCCGTATTCAGTTGAATATTCAGTAGTATTGAAGCTATGTATTTTGACCTCACGCCAAGGCATAGTGATTGGTAGCTGCCGGGTATTTATCTGTTGCATAGATAGATGCGTTGGTTTGGGACAGTCCTACTATTATTTTGGCCTACGTCAAGGGTATGTACGGGTGGGTTCAAATTAACCTGGACAATGACGGGTAGAACTTGACATGTGACTTATGATATTTTGACCTCACGCTAAGGTCATAAGAGCATGGGGCAAAAATCACATCGGGAGTTTCTAAAGAAACTGAAACTTGCCAGATATGCGCATACCTTCTGGAGTGTGATGACGTGAGCGGATTCCGTCACGTTATCATGCGATAATAGTTGGATCCCGATTCCCACTGATGAGTTTGTTTACTCCTCGGGTGACCCCGACTAATTCTTCTTTCAGGTTTGGAGGAGAATTTGAGGTTACAGTGGGAGGTTTCCAGATTAGATAAATTGGTAACCATTCTGATCTAGGATAGAGTGCACGCTGAGTGTTTCTTTTCTCTCTCTCTTTGGCAGTGACCATTGACCGGACCCTAAGACTATGACACAGTGACCAAAATTAACCGAACCTTCTTAAACACTGGCTTTTGGATTGTCAGAGTTGCGAACCTCATTGCCACTCCTACTTTTACCCTTTTCTCCAGGACACCTCGTACTACTACGAACGTCCACTTCCATTGGAAAAAACCATCGTATGGTTATATACGAACTCGAAGGAATTTATTCGAGGATGGTTTCCGGTTCTGGAGAAAACGGATAGGACTATTCAGTTGTCTTTTCATTTTACCTTCTGGAGAAAACGGATAGTACACCTATTACGCAAATTGGATAGTCTTCTTCCAAACCTTAGGCTGGTGCCGAATGGTAGGGAATGAAGAAAACCAATTAGCATAACGATGGTGTGCAGAAGGTATTAAGTTAAGACAAAGCAAGGGATTAGTAAGAGGGCAAAGTAAACTGCGACTGCTATTCACGACCAAACCAAGTATTGCTTCGCCAATCCTAAAATCACCTTTGTATTTCTCCAGAACACTCCGTACCACTATGAAGATCCACAGTTTATTGGATACTCCATCGTATGGTTATATACGAACTCGAAAGGAACTTGTTCCAGTTCGGGGATGGATTCTGGTTCAGGAGAAATAGGAATAAGGTTTATTCGGTTGTCTTTTATCTTCACCTTCTCTCACATTGTGAGTGCTCCTGGGATTAGGACAGTACACCCATTATGCTTATTGATAGTCTTCTTCCAAAACATAGGCTGGTGCCGAACGGTAGGGAAGGAAGAAAACCATTTGGCATAAAGGGGTGTACAGAAGGTAATGACTAAAGACATAGAAAGGGATTTGGAAAGATGGCAAAGAATTACACGGTTACAGTTATGAATCTGGATAATGGAATAGGCATTACTAGGAATACCGGGATACCCCATCGAAATATTTCAATGTTTCAGTTTCACTGTGTACTGTTAAAGGAAAACTGATTTCCCAATTAGACACTTGCTCCAGGGTATGTATTTACCAGGTATGATTCTCATATCTGTATGGTTTTACAGATGATGAGTGGGAGTAAGTTATTGGGAATTAGGTGATTGTCCTCAAGATATTGGAATTCGTTGTAATTGGTGATATTTGAGGAAATCACCTGGGCTGTTTGCCGGTCGGCAAATATTTGGTTTTGAATATCCGCTGTTATGCACCAATTTCAAATCGATATATTTGTACGTCTATTTTCATAGAGTGAGATATACCTTTTTGAAATTATGTCTATGACATTTACCTATATCAGTGGATGGTTAGGTAAGGAGCATTAAACAGCGGTGTAATTCTTCTTAACCATAAATACAGTTTTCAACCTACGACACACAGTGAATGAGTTATCAGACTCAAGAGACTTATACAGAGTATTGTATGTTGTCCCGGGTCCATCAGGACAGAGGGGTTGGTCCTCATACTATATTCGGTTTACTTATGACTTCTCTGGTTTTTAGACAGGTGTTTCGTGGAAACACAAAATCCGAATTTTGAGAAGTTATAGGTATTTGAATAAAGTAGAGAACCAGGTATTGCAAGTATCGGGATTCTTCAAAGTGATCGAAGATGTAGATACTTTTGTATGGTATTCAATTGATAGTAATGACTAAGAGAACTTGCTTCTCTTTTCAGGTTACTCAAAATTGGTAGCACTCCTAAGTTGAGTAACATTGATCGGCCTCCTTCTTTTTAGTTGACATGCACTGGAGACAGCTGCATGATTTGAATCTGGTTCAATTAAATCAGTACCTCTGGTTCTATATTGGATATAGAACAGTTCATATCTTAACGATGTTAAGGCACGGGGAGTTGTCTGGTTTATGCTTAAAACCAGACTCTGGATCACTCTAGGCACGTTTCTGTAATGGCTGTTTGTGGGTTGACCCAGGCTATGACGAGGGTTGACTTTCTACCATCTGGAAGATCAATAGTGATATTGTTCTTGACTCGCCACTGTTTTATTAAAAATGGATTTTTTTTCAGAAAAACAGTAGTGGGAGTACGGTAGAACTGGAAGTGATTCCAGAACCACAAACGATTACTAAAGATTTCATAGGAACCTAAAGATTCAATCAGGCTTGACATTCTATTGGCCACTCCGCAGATTTGATGGGTAACCTCAGGCACCCGAGAGGTACTCCGGTAGCCTCAAGGACAGTGGCAGGGAGGTTCTTGTTTACCTACACTTGCCATAGCTGTTGTTCCAGACTGTGAGAGCCGGCAGGAGGATGAGTATAGCGTCGTTCTAAACTTGCTTTAGAAGTGTACGTCTATATGACTCTGCCAGAGGGTTGTCGTAGTCAGTGGGAGCAGCGGAAGCATTGGTGGACAGGTGGCTTATGTCTATTCATAGACTAAAGCAGAAATAACGGAGATAGATCATCTATATCTGAGGTGACAGTCATAGGTTTGACTTCATCAGAATAGGGGATGGATCAGTTGGGAAGGTAGTAGGGTGTGATGTCATGGTATTTGGATGACATACACAGAGTAGGAAGTGATATTCCTATAGTACGATCGGTTATACTTTGGTCGTCACACAGTGGTTTCTCCACATGGGACTTGGACATTATATCAGACATACCGGTCACTAGATCTATGGTTTTAGATCTAGATTTGGATGGTTTCCCAATTAAGGGTACTTAGACAGCGTTCTAAGAGTATTTAGAATGGACGACTCCTGGCATGGTAGTGTACCTGCAGGTGATGGAGTCACCCTCTCTAAAGGTGTCTTATAGACTAAAGGGGAGAGGGATGTGCATGATTGGCAGATCACTTGCTCAGGCAATTGAGTCAATCATGAGATGTCAAGTACCACACCAGATGTTGTTCTTGTACTGGATGCAATAAGTTGACATTGATCCAATCCTGGAGAAACAGTCGGAAGCAGTTTTAGAACATAAGTGGATGTTCTAGGGATATGATAACGACAGCCTCATTCGGGATACAGTTATCATTCAAGGCTTCCAAGGTGACCTGGACGACAAGGAGGTTGTCAGAGTTATAGTTTTCCTTCTGATGAGGGGCAGTATTTTGGACAGGTGGTCCAAGGCAATACTGAGGGAGGCATAGCGCAGAATACTGATTAAGTTCAGTTGACGATACTGTCTAAGATGTTTGGATTTGGAGTTCATTTATGAGCTAGGTCCCATCAGACATCCAGACACATTCTAAGACAGGTATTGCTCATTTCGGTAGATGGCTTTCTCCGCGAACTTGAGATATAGAGAGACATAGAAAGAAACATCAAAGCGGATCCACTCGCTAAGGCTATTCCTCAAACGCAATAGTTTCATAAACGAGCTTTGTGAAACTGACTAGTAGAGGAGTTGGGTGTTCGGTATCACACAGGCTGCGAGTATGCGACATCGCAATAATTAGCCTTGAGTGCAAGTGGGAGATTGTTGGAGATAGTTCCCTCAGAGTCAATTATTGGATCACAGGCACGTGATTGCAATGATTGAGGGAGGACCTATCCCGGTAGGAAAGTCTTACTCAAGATGATAGTATGCTATCTGGATTATCTTTATCATCGGGTCCTGCTTTAGGTGACCTGATAGGTCGCTATTACACCTTGATAGAGCCCCTAGGAATCTTGCTTGACTGCCAGCAGTATGAGGGAGATCATATACGTGGGAGCTGGTAGTCTATAAGCACATCCTTAAATGGTCCCTAGTCGTGGGAGTTTAGAGATAGGGCATCGATACTCCAGAGTAGACTTGTTTATACAGTCGAGACCCCGACGAGGGGCGGTGGCCGGTCTCACAAGCCACTGGTGTCAGTTGGTTCACCTAAGATGTATACAGGTGCTCATTGGGTTATGAGTAGACCGGACAGGACTTGCCGGGAACATGCAAGTTGGTCTTATACCTGACGTCAGATGGCAGTTCCCTGGTGACATGTGTGCAGGTTAGTTCATCGACCTGAGGATCGTCATTTGTCTCGTGTGAGTTCCCAGTGTACTTTGATTACTACCCTACCACGCTCAAAGGAGACGTGCAAACAGGTTTTAGTTGGGTACATTCCCGAGCCACATGGAGGCAGTGAGCGGATCTTCAGAGGTTCGTCTCTCCCGGTGTCTAGGAGAGCCAGTACATGAAAGTCTTTGGCCAAGGCAGGAGATTTACCGGTAGGTATTCCAGTAGTATCTCAGGGTGTTCTGGGCTACACTCCGACACGACTTGTACCGCTTTTGGGGGTCTGACTTTTACCAACCCACTAGGCCCGCCATGCGATGCACATAGACGAACGGACCGGACTGTACGGATATTGTCACTGACAGGCTCAGTAGGGTGTCAGGATGAGTTCGCTCATCGACGTCCCTTTTGGTCAATAGCTGGTAGCCAGTCACGTATGGCTAATACCTCTGACATGCTAGTGGTTAAATCCACAGCCATAGTATTGACGAGTCTTTAGAGTCCACCACATTCAGTTACTCAAGTTTCAGGCGAAACGCTGTAGAGGCCGTATGGAGATATGGCACGGTTCGATCAGATACATGCGGTATTGCACGGATCTGGATCAGACGGTTAGTACTAGAGGCCGAATGGATATACGGCAGGGTTCGATCAGATACGTGCGGTATTGCACGGATCAGGATCGGACGGATAATACTAGCCGGCTTTGGTTTAAGCCGGATCCTAGTATAGTACAGTGTAGATTTTATCTCATTGCATTTGTATTTCGGTCGGAATACAAATGCGGGTGTGTATACACAGTTTCGGGGTTTTCCTGTAATTTATTACGGGATCAGTTTTTTGGAGTTGCCAGTTTGCTTTCCGTTTCGGCCATTTTCATTTGTATCTTTCATTGGCCGAAAATTGGTGGAGGTGGGCTTATTTGCATTTGTGCAAATAAGTATTTTGGAGGGTTGTCTTTGCACATTGTTGTATCATGATGGGTGCACCATCCATTGACTTGATTGATCCATCATTGCTTGACTTTGGATGTGATGATAGAAGATGGTTGTTGAGTGTTGGACTTTGTTTATAATGATTTATTTTCATGATCACATATGATTCCCTCTTGCATTATTGGCTCATTCACTCCCTCTCTCATTCTCTCCTCTCCCACCTCATGAGGCCGGCCATTCTAAGGTGGGGGCTGTCCCAAATTTTCCATGTGGATTTTTGGTCTCATTTGCTTGCAAAATTCCCCAAGTTCCCTTTCCAAAAGGTTCACTTCATTTCCTCCACCAAAAGGCGACTTCAAGTAACCCCAAATGAGACATATGGCACTACACTATTCTACAGCAAATCTTGGGTACGTCGAGTCACCAGCTTCATGCCCGAGTTGCCTCGGACCAGAGGTGGGAGCCCGTAAAAGAAGCCGGCGACGTGGTGCCCTTCCGGCGACTTGGTGGAGACCGGAGATTCCGCGGGGAGATCGGGACGACGACGAGAAGACCGAAGGACACGGATCGCTCGGTATATCTCTCTACCCCCTCTCTAGATAGCTAGGACTAGATTAATGGCACGATCCGGATTTATAGTGCGTGGTGGTGCCGGTTTGAAAAGTTAAAGTAAATCACCGCTTCCGCATTCCGGCGTCGGATTAATGGCCAGGTCGCCGCCGTGCACTTACATGTGATACCACAACAAATGGCCCTAGTGCAAGTGGGAGATTGTTAGTTATATGTATGTCCTAGAGTCCATTCCTGTACATACGATGTATATTGTAATGGATGCTTGGACATATGTAGGGAGGACTTTCTTGCTCGACATGATAGTATGCTATCTGGTTGTACTTTATCTTAACATGTACTCTGATTGTCTCTATGTTACATGTTGATAAAGCCCTTAGGATATGTACTCGACTACTGGGACTATGATGAGATCATACTAGTGGGGCCATGATAGTCGACGAGTACATCCTATAACTGTTCCTAGTCGAGGGTGTATCGAGACAGGGCATCGATACACCAGAGTAGACTAGCGTATACGCATCTTGACCCATTTGATGGGCGATGGATGATCCAATATCCATCGGTGTTTGACATCAAGGATGGTTTACGGGTGCTCAGTGGAGACTGGGTACACTGGACGGACTCGCCGAGAACTCCCAGATGGTTTTATACCTCACGTCAGATGGCAGTTCTCCGGTGACACTGGTACAGAGTAGTCTGTTGACCCGAGATCGTCATAGAGTCTTGTGTGATTCCCACTGTGCTTTGATTTCCATCATACCACATCCAAGAGGGCGTGCAAAAAGGTGGCTTTTGGGTACAGTCCCGAATCACATGGAGGCAATGAGCGATAGGAGGGGATTCGTCTCTCCCGGTATAGGGAGTCGATGTTGTGCTGTGTTCGATTGGCTATAACCGGAAATTCCTGGCCAGGGTTGCTGAGATTTACTGGTAAGTGTTATCAGTCGTTTCTCGAACTGTTATAAACCCCATATCGACACGACTTATCAAGCTACTGGGGTCTGACGTATACCACCCCTAGGCGAGATATGCTACATATCAGACGACGAGACCGGACTTTACGGGAGTGTTACTGATTGGATTCATAGGAGAATGTACAAGCTTGCTTGTTGATCTTCTGAGCGCTCAATACCTGGGTGGCTGTTACGTTTAGCTGACCATTTGCAGCTTGTAGGTGTTTGATATGATCATTGTTTCCCCCAATCAGAGCAAAGCTCTGCTGGAAATTCAAAATTCAAATTTTGAAGCAACGCTTCAAATCCCGGGCGCAACGCGCCACGTGTCCGGCGCTGATACGTCAGCGCAGCGCCCAAGAAGGCGCGCCCAATCAGAGGAAAGCTCTATTTTAATGCAGCAACGCTTCAGTTGCGCAAGCACTGCGCTGCGCGACACGTGTCAGCGCAGATGCGCTACGCTGCGCTCTGCGCTGCGCGACACGTGTCAGCGCAGATGCGCTAGCGCAGTTGCGCTGCGCTGTGCGCTGCGCGACACGTGTCAGCGCAGATGCGCTAGCGCCGTTGCGCTGCGCTGTGCGCTGCGCGACACGTGTCACGCGCTGGGGCATTTGCGCCAAACTGAATTAAGATTTTAAAGAAATCTTTCTGTTCTTGTTAAAACAAGAAGATTTTCTTGTATAAGACAAGGGCCTTTGGATCAATGATCCAGCGGTGGGGAAAATTCCCCAAATCACTCAGAAAAAGATTTATGTAACAAATCTAACTAATTTATGGGCACTATAAAAAGGACCCTAGGCCTCAATTCAAAGGCATCAATATTTTTCTACAAAAAAAGGGGGAGAGAGAGAACTTTGAGAAACTCCTCAAGAATAAAAAAAAAGGTAAAAAACCTTTAGAAAAAGAGAAAGTTCTCTTATGAACAGATCATAGATCTAAAAAACAAGATCAATGATCTTTATTAAAAATAAAATAAAATAAAATAGTGCTTTGCACTTTTCATGAACCTTTGGTTCTCTGAGATAAGAAAAACAAGAAAAAAAACATATTTTTCTTTGATCTAAATTGGATCAAGAAATCAAAAATTGCTCTGCACTTGAAAAATTGCTCTGTTGCGCTCCTTTGTTGGCGCGCTCACCAGAGAGCGCCACGTGTCAGCAGCGCAACAGCGCAACGCACTAGCGCAGCACACTGCGTTGTTGCGCTTGCGCTCACCAAAGCGCGCCACGTGTCAGCAGCGCAACAACGCAACGCACTAGCGCAGCGCACTGCGCTGTTGCGCTTGCGCTCACCAGAGCATGACACGTGTCATCACCATATGAGCTTGCGCTCATTTCCTGGCGCAAAGCGCCAGACAAATGCACTGTATTTCTTACAAAAGGGCCAAGCCCAATTAAATAAGGCCTAACAGGCCTAATAAAAGGCAATGCATTATTTAAAAAAAAGGGCAGAGCCCAAACCAAAACAGATGCTCTGCATCATAAATAAAGGGACAGAGCCCAAATCAAAAAGGCCTAGCAGGCCAGAATAAAATGCAGTGCATTATTAAATATGGGAAAAGCCCAAGCATAGGCCTAATAGGCCGAAGATCAAGAAAAATCTTGAATATTCTCAATGGGACTTAACCCAATTCTGGCCGTATGTCCTCAAATTAAATTGACTGAGCATAGCTCTCTCTTAAATCAATTTATATCCGGTTCGAGGGTACATCTCCGAACTCCTCTGACACCTATCGTTGTAATCCTTCAACGACGTCAGAGAGGTGACGGGTCCCGACGACCTCAAACTAATGATGGACCGAAACGTCCCTAAACTAACATCGGACCGAAACGTCCCTAAACTAACATCAGACCGAAACGTCCCTAAACTAATATCGGACCGAAACGTCCTTAAACTAATATTGGACCGAAACGTCCCTAAACTAATGATGGACCGAAACGTCCCTAAACTAACATCGGACCGAAACGTCCCTAAACTAATATCGGACCGAAACGTCCCTAAACTAATATTGGACTGAGACGTCCTTAAACTAATATCAGACCGAGACGTCCTTAAACAAATATTGGAACGTCCTTAAACTAAAGATGGACCGAAACGTTCCTAAACTAACATTGGACCGAAACGTCCCTAAACTAATATTGGACCGAAACGTCCTTAAACTAATAACGGACCACCACGTCCCTAAACTGGAATATGGACCCCCATGTCCCTAAACTGGCCATGGACCGCAACGTCCTTAAACTACCTAAGGACCACTATGTCCCTAAACTGGAACAATAGAGCCTCCAAATGCTCTTTTGCCGGATCTAAACGGTCCCGTTTAAGTTGATCTTAGCCCCAAATATGGTTAACATATCCTTAAACATTTAAATAAATGATAAAACTCCAAATCAACTTTGGTCCAAGGGTACATTTCTGAACTCCTCTGACACCTGTCGTTGTAATCCTTCAACGACGTCAGAGAGGTGACGAATCCCGATGGCCATATATTAAATGGATCACCACGTTAAGTTGATCTTAGTCTAAAACAGGACTAACGTATCCTTGACGAACGTTTAAGTTGATCTTAGCCGCAACGCGACTAATGCATCCTTAAACCAAAAACTCCAAACCCAAATCTAAGTAAATACGGATTTGGATTAATCCACATCCTACGGGCGACGGCATCGCTTAGTCTCCGTATACAATCCACGGGCAACCACGAACAAAACAGACACACACGACACGAAGTGACCACATGGAGAAGGAGAAAGTTGTTACCGCGATGCGGTAGCGTAATTAACTGCAGGGGCTTGCGCCTGCAGGGAAGAGCGTCCCCACAATCAAAAACCCCTCACCCTGAGGGGGAATCTGACGAAGTCTGCTACATCGGCCGCATCCGTCTAAACCTCCGATACACGGTGCCATAAATCAACTTGGCATCTTCGGAGAGGTAGACGGATAAAACCATATAGCATCTGCCCCGAATCTCAGGAAAGACGCAAAGTCGCGCCGCCTTTCGGAGGGGAACAGATTCTGGCACGCCTGGTGGGACATTTTCCTCTTTCCACTCCACACTTCGTGTGTCGTCTTCACGAACCAATCGCGGTTTGTTAACGGTTGTCTTTGTATTTCCAAGTTACTAAGATTTGGTCTTTTGTCTGGCGCAGAACTCAAGCATCCATGGCTTCTAACTGCACCAACTGCGTGAAGTGCCACTGCAACGGACGCTCCACCTCGCCTAGAGGTGTAGCATATGGGCCCCAAGCGGCCTCTTTCCTCGCTCTGCCGGTAGAACAGGTGACCCAGGCCACCACTGGCCTGTTCTTCGGGACCGTGATCCCACCTACAAGCTTTCCTACGCCAGTACCTGCACCGGAGGCGAACAAGAAGTCGGTCTTCGACCGACTCACTGCCACGACGGCCCCTGTCAACGGGTCGCCAACTACAAAACCGACAGCCTCTGTTTTCACCAGGCTAGATCAGGACTCTAAACTGGCTGTCCCAAAGAGGGCAACGGCCGCTGTTCCGGAAGTCGTTAAGGCGGCTTTTCCCGCCAAACAGTCAGTCTTTTCAAGACTGATGATTCCTGCTCCTGCCCCTGCATGAAGATCTGTCTTTAACAAATTGGATATTACCCCGCAAGGAACAACCTCAGTCTTTAAGAGGTTAACACCGGCGGCGCCTCATTCAGGCGGGGGGCAAAAAGAAGTTATCTCTATCTCTGAGCCAATCCCAACGGCTCGTCATGCTCGTCGTCGCCATTGGCAACGAGTAAGAAAGGCAGGGGGCAACTCCCCCTCAGGGCTAACTCCACCGGTTCCAGCAGTGGAAGTCAACGCTGCTGTTCCAACTGGGAACAGCTTTGAACTGCTGAGGAGGGTACGGAAGAACTCTCCAATCGCTACATTGAAGAGATCTCCTCCACCTGCGGAGAGGGTTCCAGAAACGAAGCAAGAACAGCCCCCTCAACGGCTGTCGTCAAAAATTTATAAAGTTTTGCGGAGGGTTCAAGACTCCGTGATTGACCAGGACCACTTTCATCGCCATAAAAAGGCAAAGGTGGAAAAAGACAAAAACCGCCCCATTAAACAGCAGGGGGCAACAATTGCTAGGATGCCCACTTCAACGGTCCACAAAAGAAGGAGGCCAGAGAAAGCTCCCGTGACAGCGGCAAAGGTTAAAAATGGTGAACCTAAACGCCCCAAGTCAGAGGGCATAACAGTTCACACGGTTTACATGGCATCGGGAAAAGAAGACAGCCGTGCATCAACGGGTCATAGACCGCTTACACGGTCAGTGACCAAGGCTCAGGAGCAACAACAGAAGCTCCAGGAGATGATGAACGCCATGGCTGCACTTACAGGGCCAAAAGAAAGCCCTGGAACCTCTGTAGATGAACGTCAGGAACAAGAGACTGACGCCGAGTTCCTTCGCCGAGTATTGGAGAAGAAGGACAAAGAGGCTGCCGAACAGGCAGCCAACATACAGCGTATGGGCCTCCTCTTCCAGGACATGATAGGGATGATGATACAACAAGATCCTCCCGCTGAAGAGCCCCCGATCGTCCTTGGAGATGATAGATGAGAGACATCAAATCCTCAGCCCACTCTATCAACGGCTAAAGAGGATACTATTTCTAAAACGGACTTGGACGAATATATAGCCCAACAAATACGGGTTCATCATGCGGCTGAGGCAGCAGGCCAGGTCGTGAAAACGGGGCGGCCGTATCCAGGTTGGTACGATCAGATCAAGTACCCGCCAGGTTACACGATTCCCAAATTCCATGTCTACAAGGGAATGGGCAATCCTCATCAGCATGTCGCCCAGTTCAGGGCCCTCTGCGGCAATACCGGTAGTGACGACAAGTTGTTGCTTCGCCAGTTCGTTGGAAGTTTATCAGATACAGCGTTCGAGTGGTACTCTGAGCTCCCCAATGACTCTATTAAGACCTTCGCGGAGATGGAGCTGCTGTTTACCCAACGTTTTACAAGTGCCAGTGAACGTACCCCGATGACGGCACTGATTAACGCCAGGGTAAAACCCGGCGAGACATGGGTTCAGTACGCTATACGGTGGCGTAATCTATGGTCGAAGTGCGAGAAGCGCATAGAAGAAGCTCCTGCGGTGGGAATGTTTGTTGGAACCCTCGATCCACAAGCAACCATTTCGCAGTTTATGATGTTTTTCAAGCCGACTACCTTCCAAGCCTTGATCTACAAACTAGCACAGATGGATCAGATGGGCCATAAATCTCCTCTTCCAAGGCCGGACTCCCGAAATGACAATGGAAAGGGAAAAGCGATCGTTATCGCTAATGCTCAACAACAACCGAGCGACTCGAAGCCGGTTTCTCGTCCAAACAATACGCGCCCGTACGTACCCCTTGAGGATAGGATGGGACGTCCTTATTCCTTCCCCCGCGATAAAACGAAGAGGTTATTCGAGCTGGCGTTGCGCAACAGACTCATAAATCTGCCGGATCCAAAACGTCCGTTGCAACCAAGTGACGTCAACGAGCCCAACTACTGTCCTTATCATCGATTACTAGGCCATCCGATCGAAGATTGCTACATTTTCAAGAATTGGCTTGAAAACCAATACCGACAGGGCAAGTTCGCGTTATCTGACAAATGGAAGGTGAATCCCCCGCAGCCCCACACCTCTAAGGGGACGAATTCTCCGGGGGCAACATGCTTCGTCGTTGAAGAAGCTCCTTGGGAGGTCGTATTATCAGCCAAGACAAAGAGAATGATAAACGATCTTCAGACATGTCCAGCAATCAAGTGGTAGAACCCGTTGGAACCGCAGGTCATTGAGGGGGTGTTGAAGCTACGTCCAACTCCAAAGACCGATGATGGTGGTTCAAGCACTTGCAGCCAGCCGTCAAAATCTTTGAAAAAGAAGAAGAAGAAATCTAAGAAGCCCGTGAAGCCTGGCGACAAGAGCACGGACTTGCAAAAGCAAATTGACGCGCTGGATGAATACAACCAAAAGGCACGGACTCCTATTACACTCCAAGAGTTCCTCGATCACGTCTTCCAAGAGGAAGATGAGGGAGAAAGTTCATCGGATGAATCCGAGGAATATGCGGCGAGCTGTCATATGATTTCCCATTCGATCGCGAACAATGAGGAGACTCCTGGCATTAAAACGCTGGGGGCAGATACCGAATCAAAAATTCCGGAGCTATCAGTTGAAATGATTGACGCGTTCCTTAACGAAGCTCGATTGAAAAGTAAAGCTGATCGAGAACGCGAGACGGCTATATTTGAAAGAGCCAAGCACCAGCGACTTGATAAAAGAGCTGAGATGATCCCGCTGGAGCAAAATGCCTCCACCGCTGACAAAAGCCAATTCAAGATGAGGAAAAAGTTTGCTAAGGCCATATCAATGGGCATGAAGCTACCATCCTCTGAAGGAAAAATTACTGGTGAAATAGAAATGCACCC
Organism: Agapanthus africanus; assembly: GCA_030015575.1. Taxonomy (NCBI): domain Eukaryota; kingdom Viridiplantae; phylum Streptophyta; class Magnoliopsida; order Asparagales; family Amaryllidaceae; genus Agapanthus; species Agapanthus africanus. Next base: position 218,000,350 of record CM057340.1, read on the forward strand.
CTCCTATTTCTTATATCATCAGAAAGTTTCGCACCCCACTCAGGAGTGCAAAGCTTTCGATAGATGGTGGCAAGGATACGTTGCTCATCGACAACACTTTAAACGGGAAAAGCGTAAAACTCGTCGGGAGCAAAGAAATATGACCGAAGGGCTTGAAAGAACTACCGGTGATTGTCACATGGTTAACACTGGCGGGTCACAAGTTCCTATATTCGGGAGCGATTCTGATGAGGAGCTAAAACTTTCCCCTCTCTTTAAAGAGTCAACTTCGGGAAAAGAAGAAGAGCCGAAGGTCTGCGAAAATATCCGGCTACGGAATCGGACACTGCCTGAAAAGAACCTCGGACCCTCAAACAGAAAAGATAAAGGGAAGGAAAAGGTCTCTGAAGATATCGTCTTAGATGACCAAGTTCTGGAAGAGCTAAACGCCAACGACCCACCGAAGAAGAATAAGGTGGATTACAACATCCTAGCGCACCTGAGGAAACTACCCTCACAGCTCAGCATTCTCGACGCCCTTTTGCTATCAAAGGAGGCGAGAGATTCGTTGATCAAGGCACTACAAGATCCGGAACGATTCCAAGCTTTCCTGGCAGAGGAAAAGATGAAGGATGAAATGGAGGAAGTGCACACGGCCGATGTCACTTTCGGCGACGAGGACCTTCTCCTTGGGACGTGTGAACACAACCGCCCCCTTTATGTCTCAGGATACTGCCACGATATTAAGATAGGCAAAATCCTGATCGACAATGGATCCTCTGTTAATCTCCTCAACGTGCGGGTGTTAAAAGAAATCTGCATGAGCGTCCAGCACCTTGCTCGTGACAAGATCACCATCACTGTGTTCAACTCCCAGTCATCAAGAACACTTGGGTCTGTGATACTGACGCTACGCTTCGGGCTACTCGTCATGGACATTAAGTTCCATGTCATAGACGCCAAGAAATGCTACAACGCGTTGCTCGGCCGACCATGGTTACACGAGTACAACATCATCCCTTCTACACAACATCAGTGTATGAAGTATTTTAAGGACGGTTTCGAGTATATCGTGATGGGAGAACTGAACCCGTTCTCTGTGAACGAGGTCCGCAAATACGAAGACGCCAAATACTTCTTGCCAGATTTCGAAGACACGGAGAAGTGTCACAAGCTGGAAAACAAAACTAACGCAACCATCCCTGTCTTCGGCAGTGATACCGAGGAGGAGGAGGATATAATTTATTCGGGTCCGCCCCAATACGCCAAGCCGGGACCATCCGCCCCTTCACTGATCTTTGGTAGTGATTCGTAGGATGAAGTCCATGCTGTATTCCCTGCTCGGCTTTCAATACGAGCTTCTGCTGATGAAGAGCGAAGTCTACAGATAGCCATGGTGCCGCTTGAACATTATAAAGAACTAGATGCGCTCGACACCGACAGCGTGGAAGAATTGCATACATTTTATATCCCTCCCAGACGAAAAGGCGAGAGGGCAATCCTATTCTACCGTTCCGAAGAAAACAAGGTGGAAAAAGAACTTTGGCACGGTGCGGATCCAACGCTGGACAGACTTCAACCCATTCGTCTACCCCGATATTATACGGAGGGCTTGAGGAGGCTGCTGTAACGCCAGGGGATACCCTTCGAACAGACCGTTAGGAAGGCCAAATTCTATGACAGGGTTTGGAACGTCCCCAGAACTCAGCAAAAGCTACCTAATGGGAGGATGGAGACGATCGGGCTTGGATACATTCGCTCCAGGAAACGAGAGCTGCTCCGCGACTGTTACGTCGTGCATAATTTTGATAAAGAAGCAGATGCTCAAGGGGAAGACGCTAATCCTGAACCAGTAAAAGTTCCTGATAAAAAATTGCCCAGTCCGTCGTTTGAGGAACAAATGGGCAAACTCATAAGGGAAGCGGGTCAAAAAGTCCGAGATGATCACAATCGTGAAATGGCAATCTATGAGAAAGCCAAAATGCAGCGCCTCCTTCAACAGGTAGTAAAAGACAAAGATGCTGTCCCATGTCAACCTGATACAAAAAGGGCTCGACGCGGAGGCAGAAACAAGTCAAAAGGCCAAAGAGGCGCTCAACAGCAACAAAGCAGGGCTAAGAAGCCACGCAAACGGGAGTCAAGTGTTATTGATCTATCCCTTATGAAGAAAATGGGTCGAGCATACTCGTTTCCTCGGGAAAAGACGAAGAAGATACTCGATCTTGCCCTAAAGCATCGAATGCTTACATTGCCGGAGTCTAAGCACCTCGAACAAGCGGGCGAAGCCTCACACCCGGACTATTGCTCTTCCCATCGAGTTATAGGGCACCCTCTTGAAGATTGGTTCACCTTCAAGAATTGGATTGAAGATCAGTATCAGCTTGGCAAATTCGCTTTGTCTAATAACTGGAGGGTAGCGCCGCCACAAAAGCACGAGCCCAAGGCCACGAAAGAAAAACCACTTCCACATTGGGACTGGTTTTTCTTTCGTGGCCTTGGGCTCGTGCTTTTGTGGCGGCGCTACCCTCCAGTTATTAGACAAGGACTGGAAGCGAATTCGTACCTGTCACATGATAACAATACTAAAAGGAGAACCCGAGAACATGGACAACCTTCCTTGGTGCCTCGAAAACAGCAATGATGAGGTAATCTCAAGATTTCCCCCAGCTCCGAAAGAACTGGAGGATAGAATACATACCACTGCAGATAACCTCAAGAAAATCGAGTTGGGGACGGTAAACGATCCGCGACCGACATTCGTCAGCGAGCTGCTGTCTGAAGAGAGGGTGGCTGCGTTAAAGGACGTCCTTGTGCAGCATAAAGATTGCTTCGCATGGAACTATTCCGAGATGCCAGGACTAGATCCAGAAGTTGCTGTACATAGACTAGCGATATCCCCGGGTGTCAAGCCAGTTAAACAAGCGCCGAGAAGAATGCGGCTCGAGCTCGGAATGAGCATCAACGTCGAGGTCAAGAAGCTTATCGACTCTGGCTTCATCCAGGAAGTTCAATACCCTGAATGGATCGCTAACATCGTCCCGGTGATGAAGAAAAATGGAACAGTGCGCATATGCGTAGACTTCCGGGATCTTAATAAAGCTTGCCCGAAGGATGATTTTCCAGTGCCAGTCACCGAATTGATGATAGACAATACATCCACTCATGAAGTTTTCTCCTTCATGGACGGCTCATCGGGGTATAACCAGATAAAAATGCATCCAGAAGACCAGAAGCACACAGCCTTCAGGACCCCTTTAGGAATATTCTGTTATAAAGTGATGCCCTTCAGCTTAAAGAACGCCGGTGCTACTTATCAGAGGGCCATGACGAAGATCTTCGACGACCTTATACACGAAATCGTCGAATGCTATATCGACGATCTCGTGGTTAAAAGCAGATCATACGAAGAACATCTCGAGCATTTGAAGACCGTATTTCAACGCCTTCGGCAATACAATTTGAAGATGAATCCTCTTAAATGTGCGTTCGGGGTTTCCTCGGGCAAATTCCTGGGATTCATCGTCCGACACCGAGGTATTGAGATAGATCCGTATAAAATCAAGGCGATCATGGAAATACCTCCGCCGAGAACCCTTAAACAGCTGCGGTCTCTCCAAGGAAAGCTTGCATACATTCGGCGGTTTATCGCTAATCTTTCAGGAAAGTGCCGTCCTTACAGTCACCTGATGAAGAAGGGAACCCCATTCGTTTGGGATCACGAATGCCAAGACGCACTGGACGAGATCAAGCAGTATCTGCAAAACCCTCCAGTGTTGGCTGCTCCAGTTAAGGGAAAGCCTCTCATTCTTTACACGGCCGCCCTTGAAGGTTCTTTAGGCGCATTATGGGCACAAGAGAACGATCAAGGGAAAGAGAGAGCACTCTACTACTTAAGTCGAGTTCTGCTGGGGGCAGAAAGCAACTACTCCCCCATTAAAAAACATTGCCTGGCGTTGATCTTCGCGATAACAAAGCTTAGGCACTATGCGTTGGCGCATGAGGTCCGTCTTATTTCAAAGGTGGACCCCCTTAAATTCTTGATGTCAAAGGCCGTATTGACGGGACGACTCGCTAAATGGGCCCTGCTCTTGATGGAGTTCTCGATAACATATCAACCTCTCAAGGCAGTGAAAGGCCAGGCCATCGCCGACTTCCTCGCTGAGCATCCGATACCGGCCGACTCTCCTCTGAATTGCGATTTGCCAGACAAGCATGCGATTGACGCAATTGACGGTGGTGATACCCGTTGGGAGCTTTATTTCGATGGAGCATCTTCCATGAAAAAGCACAAACAAAGTACGTCAATGATCAAATCGGGAGTAGGCCTTATCGTCGTGACCCCACAAGGAGGAATAATGCGCTTAGCCTTCTCCTTAACAGAGCCGAGAATGAATAATGAAGCTGAATATGAAGCTTTGATAGCAGGCCTTGAGATCGCCATTGACATGGGAATTGAAAGCCTCCTCATATATGGGGACTCCCAGCTAGTCGTCAGTCAAGTGAACGGCGATTACCAAACATGCAAACCGGAATTAGTAAAATACGGTGAAAAGGTGCAACAACTGCTAACCCAAATTCCCTCCTATACTTTGGAAAGCATACCTCGCGCGGAAAACAGCAAAGCGGATGCACTGGCCAAACTTGCTAAAGAATTGGCTGACGAGAACCTCGATGACGTTAGAATCGTGGTACAAAGCCGTCGAGCGCTTGCCCCAGCAGAAATATCTCTGGAATCATCCGAAGAAAAAGGAGGGAACGAGCGGACAACCCTGCAAGTAAAAGATTGGGAAAATACCAAGGATTGGAGAGAAATCTTCATAGATTACTTCAAGTCCCACCGAATGCCTGAAGAAGCGTCCACAAGACATCAGCTCGTGAAACGAGCCCTGTCTTTCGCCTTCGTCAACGATACTCTGTACAAGAGGTCATCTGATTCTTTGTGGCTGAGATGCTTAGGACCTGACGAAGCGAAAAGAGTCGTCCAGGAAGTTCACGACGGACTCTGCGGTTCTCATCAAGCAGGCCCTAAGATGAAGTTGAAGATAAAACGGATGGGCTACTACTGGCCCACGATGATTCAGGACTGCATCGAATATGCGAAGCAATGCCACTCATGCCAAATTCATGGGGACTTCATCCACCAGCACCCAAATCCACTACATCCAACGGTGGCTAGCTGGCCATTCGAAATGTGGGGGACTGACATAGTTGGCCCTATCGAACCAGCATCGTCTAGGGGACATCGTTTCATCTTGGCGACGACTGACTACTTCTCTAAATGGGCAGAAGCAGTACCGTTAAGAGAGGTAAAGACGGAAAATATCCTCCACTTTTTCAAGACGAATGTCATATATCGATTTGGAACGCCGAGGCGAATCATCTCCGATAACAGGCCAGCGTACAGAAGTCACAAAATCCGTCGCTTTGCGCAAAAACACAATATAGACTGTAGATATTCCTCGGTTTATAATCCACGAGCTAACGGTCTAGCTGAGGCCTTCAATAAGACCTTAACAAAGATCATAAAGAAAACGGTATCCCGAAACAAGAAGGATTGGCACGAAAGACTGCAAGAAGCACTCTGGGCGTATCGAACTACGTTTAAAACGGCCACGAACGCGACACCATATGCGTTGGTATTCGGTACAGAAGCAGTACTCCCTCTCGAGATAGAATTACCCTCTCTACGAGTAGCAGTCCATTACGAGCTAACGGACGAAGAAAATGCTCACCTTCGGCTTGAGGAGCTTGACGCCCTTGACGAAACCCGGCTACTAGCGCAGCAAAATCTAGAAGCTTATAAAACAAAGATGACGCACTCATACGAAAGAATGACCCGACCGAGGACATTCCGCCAAGGCAAACTCGTGCTAGTGGTCAAAAGGCCTATGATCCCCAATCGCGCCAAGTGGGGAAAATTTGAACCAAACTATGAAGGCCCGTACATCATAGATAAAGTTTACCAGGGTGGGGTCTATCTACTCGTGGACATGCACGGTGAAAGGCCTTTCATGCCGATAAACGGTCGCTTCCTAAAGAAATACTACGCTTAATGTGCCACAGCCTAGGTCAATGATAGATGACGACGACTATGTCCGCTCGCTGTCTTCCTAAGCTCAAGCTTTGTAAAAGTAGCCGACCTTCTCAATGATGGACCGAAATGTCTTTAAACTAATAGCAGACCGAAACGTCTTTAAACTACTACCGCAGCATCTTTAGGCTGACTAGATAAAAAAAAACATATAAAAAAAATATAAATAAAAAAAAACGGTATGTCCATAAGCAAAAAGGGCACGGATGAAAACCCGAAAGGGCTCCGTGAGTAAAAACAGCAGGGCTACCGGCGAGTGTTCGTGAAAACCCGAAAGGGCGCAACCTCATAAAAAAAAAATAGAGAGAAGAAGAAAATAAAAAGAATAAAAAAAAACGGTATGTCCATAGGCAAAATGGGCACGGATGAAAACCCGAAAGGGCTCCGTGAGTAAAAACAACAGGGCTACCGGCGGGTGTTTGTGAAAACCCGAAAGGGCGCAACCTCGTTAAAGGACACTTACAGGGTCCCCTCGACCTTGTAAGGAGAAACCACCCACGTGAGATCCTTACGACTCATAAGGGAGCAACACACTTAGGGATCCTTACGATTCCTAAGGAGAAAATACACTTGCGAGATCCTCACGACTCGTAAGGAGAACCCTCTTATGGGACCCTCACGGCTCATAAGGTTTGAAAGTCTTAAGTTACAGAGACCTAAACTTGTGCTTAAGCAACCCCTACAACTTCTCAGATTGCCCTACAAGTGGTCCAATACTGACCCTTGTATACAATCCACGGGCGCAAATAAACATTTCTTTAATCAAGTCTTATCCAAGACTGAGGATATGTTCGCATGATGAACAACACTTGTAAGTCCTCTCGATTTACAAGGAGAAAACCCTCTTGTAGGATCCTTACGACTTAATGAGGAACATACACTTAGGAATCCTCAGGACTCCTAAGGAGAAAATGTAAGTCCACGTTGCGACCCCCGGTTCTTACGGGGAGGCGGAAACGGTATAAAAATCAAATTTTTAGCGCAAGGGGCAACATGGACTAAGCAAAGTCGGGATCTTTAACTAAACTAAAACTAGCAAACTTTGCTAAAGAGAGTTAGCTACTCGGATGGAGATGGTTATACCTAAACTTGAACTCCTTCGTCTTCAAGCTCCGATGGTGGTTCGATGGCTCCTTCTCGTTGTCTCCGTACGCCGAAGATAGATCCACTTGAAAGCTCCAACCTTTAGCTCCTTCTTCGTTCTTTGAAGAAACTAGTTCACTTGGTTTGCTAAACCTAGTGAACTAGAATGAGTAAAGAAGAAATAGAATGGGATTTTATCTATGGTTCTTGATTCTCAACTCATGAGACAAGAGAACCATAGATCAAGAGAGGGAGCAAGAGGTTGAGGGTGAGAGCAAGAGGAGAGCTCAAGAACAAGAGAGAGAATGAGCAAGAAAGAATGAGGCTCTCTTTTGTCTCTCACCCTCTCATAATCCAATGTAATCATAACTCATCATATCAATAAAAGTCTTATGTGATGGTTGAAGCAACCATAACCTTATCATGTCATGCACTCATTTTACTCAAATGAACAAGCAAGTAAAAGTCTTTGGCATGAAATGATAACCATGGTTATCATGATGGTCAACTAGTCAAGCCTAGTCAACCGGTCAACAAAGTCAACAAGTCAACAAGTCAACAAAGTCAACAAAAGTCAACAACCAAGTCACCATAATACTTAATTAATATAATAGTTAATCGCATATCATATTCTCATTAGGGTTGAGCAAAAAGTCAAAAAGTCAACGGTCAACTGTCAACAACCCTAATGAGAATCCGCTGTCTGTGCCTCCCTGTCAACTGTGCATACACACCCGCATCCGCGTTCCGAGGAACACGAATGCAAACTGGATAAATCCAATCCCATAAGATACACTAGGATCTGGCTTAAACCAAAGCCCGCTAGTGTAAACTGTCCGGACACTGTACGTGCACAAGTGCACGGATGTGACCGAACCCTGTCGCAAAACCATGCGACCTGTCGCAATACCATGCGACCTCTACTCTTTTGCCTAAAGGCGAAAAGCTTTCTGTATGGGACTCTAAAGACTCGACACTACGCTGGCAGTGGGTTTAACCACAGACCGCAAGCGGCACTAGCTGTGCGTAACGGTCCCCAGGTAATGCCGACAAGAAGACCGACGAGGCGAAACCCATCTGAACTCCTACTGAGCCTGAGTGTGACATTCTCCGTACAGTCCGGTCTGTTCGTCTGATACATCGCATGGCGGGCCTAGGGGGCGGTAAACGTCAGTCCCCCAATAGCGGTACAAGTCGTGCCGGAGCGAAGCCCAAAACACCCTGAGATAACACTGGAAACCTACCAGTATATCTCGTTTGCCCTGGCCAGGGACTACTCGTGTAATGGCTCTCCTAGACACAGCGCGATGTCAACCCCCAATACCGGGAGAGACGAATCCTGTCTAACCGTCACTGCCTCCAAGTGCTTCGGGACTGCACCCAACTACCACCTGTTTGCACGACTCCTTTGAGCCGTGGTAGGGTAGTGATCAAAGTACAGTGGGAACACACCCGAGGCGAAGTGACAGTGTCAAGTCAGCGGACTAAGCTGTACTCATGTCACCAGGGAACTAATAACTGACGATAGGTATAATACCAACTAGTCAGTTCCCGACGAGTCCTGTCCAGTGTACCCGTAACCTAACGAGCACCCGCATACTATCTCAAGTACGACGTACTGACGGCTGTGGGACAGACCGTCTCCCACACTGGGATGAGAAGCGCATGCGCTGGTCTACTCCGGAGTATCGATGCCCTGTTTCGATAGTCCTGCGACCAGGGACCTGCATAAGGATGTGCTTATAGATTACCCAGCCCCACTAGTGTGACGGCCATCACATCGCTGGTAGTCAAGCAAAGATCCTAAGGGCTCTACTAATGTGTATAGGCGATATACAAAAATAAACACATGTACACATTGAAGTAGAAACAAACCAAGTAGCATACTACTATTTTGAGCAAGATTGTATATACAAGGTGAATATCCCAAGCATCCATTAAGTAATATACAAACTAGTATGATACAGTAATGGCCTCTAGGGCATATACACTAACAATCTCCCACTTGCACTAAGGCCATGTACTGGCGTATCGAAGACCTATCATCTCGATCAGCCGCTCGAACTGAGTCTGGGGCAAGGCCTTGGTGAATGGATCTGCAGTGTTGTCTTCTGAAGCAACTCTCCGAACCTCGATCTCCTGGCGATCCACGATATCCCTGATCAGGTGATACCGCCTCAAGATGTGCCTGGATCTCTGATGGGACCTGGGTTCCTTCGCTAAAGCTATAGCCCCGTTGTTGTCGCAATACAGAGGTATTGGATCAACAATGGACGGAACCACCTGAAGTTCTTTCAAGAACTTCCTCATCCAGACAGCTTCTTTTGCGGCATCAGATGCAGCGATGTATTCCGCTTCCATCGTCGAGTCTGCAACGGTTTCCTATTTGGAACTCTTCCAACACACCGCCCCTCCATTGAGGGTAAAGACAAAACCCGACATGGACTTGGAATCATCCTTGTCACTCTGGAAGCTGGAGTCAGCAAAGGCCTCGATCTGGAGGTCTTTTCCGCCATACACCAAGAACATCTCCTTAGTCCTTCTCAGGTACTTGAGAATGTTCTTTACCGCTATCCAGTGTTTCTCCCCAGGGTTAGACTGATACCGGCTTACCACACTCAGTGCATAAGCTACATCCGGTCTGGTACACAACATCGCATACATTATAGAGCCTACCGCAGAAGCGTAGGGTATAATAGACATGCGATCCCTCTCCAAATCAGTCTTGGGAGACATCTCTTTAGAGAGGGTGATCCCGTGACAAGCCGGTAGGTTACCGCGCTTTGAATCTTCCATACTGAATCTTTTCAGTATGGTGTCGATGTACCTGGACTGTGAAAGTCCTAATATCCTCTTGGATCTGTCACGGTAGATCCGGATACCCAGAATGTATGAGGCATCACCCAGGTCTTTCATGGAGAACCTGTGTGACAAGAACCCCTTGACAGATTGTAGCATAGGAATGTCATTTCCTATTAAGAGAATGTCATCCACGTATAAAACGAGGAATACTACAGTTCTCGCTACAAATCTACTATAGATGCATGGTTCATCTGGATTTTTGATAAAGCCAAATTCTTTGACCGTCTCATCAAAGCAGATGTTCCAACTCCGCGATGCCTGCTTTAGTCCATATATGGACTTAAGCAACTTGCACACCTTTCCGCTGCTCCCACTCTGAATGAAGCCCTCTGGCTGGTCCATATAGACACACTCCTCTAAATTTCCATTTAGAAAAGCTGTCTTTACGTCCATTTGCCAGATCTCATAATCGTGGAAGGCAGCAATGGCAAGAAGGATCCGAATGGATTTCAGCATGGCTACTAGAGAAAAGGTTTCGTCATAGTCCAAGCCAGGTCTTTGACGGAAACCCTTTGCAACCAGCCTAGCTTTATAGGTCTCAACCTGTCCATCTACACCAATCTTCCTTTTGAAGATCCACTTGCATCCTACGGGTTTTACCCCGTCTGGAGCAATGTCCAACGTCCATACCTTGTTGGTGTACATGGACTCCATTTCGGTCCGCATTGCATCCAGCCATTTCACTGAGTCAACGCTCTGAACGGCCTGCTGGAAGCTAGTAGGCTCATCATAGTCTATGATGCAATCCTCTCTATCCCCGTCTACGAGAAAACCGTAGTATCTCTCGGGCGGATGAGTCTGCCTACTACTCCTGCGGAGCGGCGTAGGAATGTCCTGTTCTTCCGAACCCTCTGGTTCCACTAAACTTTCAGTAATAGTCCGTGGTTCTGGAATTTCTTCCAGTTCTACTGCGCTCCCACTTATTTCTTTTTCTATGAACTGGTGTTCTAGAAAGTGGGCATGATGAGAAACAAGAACTTTTTGTTCCTCTTCACAGTAGAAGAAATATCCCTTGGAATTCTTTGGATATCCCACAAACTTGCACAGTACTGAGCGTACCTCGAGCTTGTCCGCTTGCTGCTTTTTGACAAAAGCTGGACTTCCCCATATCTTAATGTGATTAAGATGGGGTCTCTTCCCACACCACATCTCAAATGGCGTAGTAGGCACAGTCTTAGTGGGAACTCGGTTCAAAAGGTATGCGGCTGATTCTAGCGCATATCCCCAGAATGATCGCGGCAACTCAGCGTTACTCATCATGGACCACACCATATCCAATAGGGTGCGGTTCCGTCTCTCCGATACACCGTTATGTTGCGGGGTGTATGGAGGAGTAAGCTGAGAGAGAATTCCATTCTCTTTTAAATAGTCCAGGAACTCGGCACTTAAGTATTCTCCACCTCGATCCGATCTTAGAATCTTAATACTTTTGCCGGTCTGTTTCTCCACTTCATTCTTATACTCCTGGAATTTTCCAAAGGCCTCGGACTTATGTTTCATTAAGAAGACATAACCGTACCTTGAGAAGTCATCCGTAAAAGTAATGAAGTAAGAATGTCCGCTTCGGGCATGTGTAGACATTGGACCGCACACGTCACTGTGTACGAGTCCCAAGAGCTCGCTCGCTCTTACTCCATGTCCAGTAAACGGAGTCTTTGTCATCTTTCCTTTGAGACAGGATTGACAAGTGGCATACGACTGATATTCGAACGCATTCAAATACCCTTCTGTATGTAACTTCATCAACCTTCTCTCATTGATGTGACCCAATCTACAATGCCATAAGAAAGTCTGATTTATTTCTGGAGACTTTCTTTTGTGTGTATTCTGGACATTAAAAATCTGTGGTTGGTTTAACACGTATATACCATTACTCAAAGTACCTGACCCAATCAAAACTTGATTAAGGTGAATGTTTACAACATTACATACAAACGCAAATTCATAACCTTCTTTAGAAACTAAAGATACAGAAATGATATTACAAGTTGCGTTGGGTACAAAAAAGCAATTACGCAAAACCAAAACATGTCCATCTGACATTCCCAGGTGATAGTCCCCCACGGCTTTAGCATCCATGCTAGCTCCGTTCGCAACTCTGAGGGTCATGTCACCTGCCTTCAAAACTCTACGGTTTCTCAACGCCTGCAAAGAATTACAGATATGAGATCCTGATCCGGTATCCAATACCCAGGAAGTAGAGTTTATTGAAAGACAGTTTTTAATAACATACACACCTGAAGCTGAAGCTGCAACCTTCTTCAATTCCTGTGTTCTGGCCTTCCAGGCCCTGCAATCATTCTTCCAGTGTCCTCTCTTATGACAATAGAAGCATTCTTCCTTATCCACAAGCTTCCCCGCTATCTTTGTTGCTTTACCTTTTCCCTTCGTATCCACTTTACTAACACCGCCCCTTGGTTTGGCGGGGGCCTTCTTCTTCTTTCCCTTGGCTTTCGCCTTGGACCTAGAAGAAGATGATCCTCCTATAAACATAGTGGATGTTTCCCTACCTTTCTGTAGGGTGCCCTCTGCGCTCCTCAGCATGTTGAGGAGCTCTGAAAGTTCAACCTCTTTTTCTTGTAGGTTGAAGTTCAGTATGAACTGGGCGTAAGTGGAAGGAAGGGACTGGAGAACTATATCCGTATATAGCTCACTCTCCAATGTGATCCCTAGGTCAGCGAGCTCCTCAATGTAGCCGATCATCTTTAGCACGTGCTCGGCTACTGATGATCCGACGGCCATTCTTGTCGAAAATAACTTTTTCGACGCTTCGTATCTTGCGATACGAGACTGCTCTCCATACAGTTCTTTTGTATGAAGCAATATGGACTCCATGTCCATATTCTCATGCCTCCTCTGATGTTCGTTGTCCATCGAGGCAAGCAGGAGGCACTTGGCCTTCGCGCTATCAATCTCCCAAGTCTTGCGGATTTCCTTATCCGCGACGCTGGAAGTTGGACCAGGGACAGGGGGAGCTTTGGTGGTAAGAAGATACCCCAGCTTGTCATAAGTGATTGCTATCTTGACATTCCTGAGCCAATCTTTGTAGTTTGGCCCTGTCAGTTTGTTTTTATCTAGGAGTAACTTAAGTCCAGTCATGTTGATTGGTCGCTGCAATTAGGAGAGAGAAGAAGAAACACTCAGCATGATACTCTTGCAAGTTTAGAGTGGTTTTTAGTTTGTCTAAACAGGATGGCTCCCACTGTTTCTCGAATCCCTCCTCAAACCATAAAGGAAGAATTAGTCGGGATCAATCCCACCGCACAATACTTGCTTAACCGTTCAGCCAGGCCGGTGTCGGTACTTCGAGGGAGGTTTTCCAACGCTTTCGCGAAGTTCCTTAATTATAGAACCTCTTTTCCCTCGGGGCGTAGCCCCGCTAACACCTTTCTTGGCACCTACTAGGTTTGTAGCATTGATCGATTAGTGAGAAATTTCCCGAGGAGTAGCATATACTCACAGTAGGATCGGGATCCAAATATCATCGCGTGACGAAACTGAAGGAATCCTACCAGAATCATCACACTCCAAATGGTATGCAAATCTAGCAAGTTTCAGTACTTATGAAACTCCCGATGTGGATTTTTGCCCCATGCTCTTATGACCTTGACTTTGGCCAAAATATCATAAGTCACATGTCAAGTTCTACCCGTCATTATCCAGGTTAATTTGGATCCATCCGTACCTACCCTTGACTTTGGCCAAAATGGCAGTACGACTGTCCCAAACCAACGCATCTATCTATGCTACACATGAACACCCAATAGCTACCAATCACTGTGCCTTGACTTTGGCCAACATACACAGCTTGAATACTATTGACTATTCATGTGAAACGACGGAGGGCTACGGATGGTTTTGGCAAAACCGTGAACGTAGTGAACTTGATTTGGTCGATGGAACGAGATAGCTTTTAAAAGGAGTGGCTCAAGCTCCGCATTTAAAAGTTGTTTTTGAAAAGAACCGAGTGGTTTTTCGAAAGTGTTCCAACGACTTTAACTTTGTTTATTATCTTGCATTAGTTCTTTTAATGCGTGATATTCTTGCATTAGTTCTTTTAATGCGTCCCATCATTTAATCCTACCATTGCAGAAAACAACCAAAATATGACGTACGCTTATGCCATTCGCATTCGCCACTGGGCCCCGTCATTACCCGTTAGGTTACTTAACTAACGACAGAGCGGGGGCTGGGCTAGCGCGTCTGTAAAACATAAGCAACGCCTAAATAATATCATATATAGATATACTGCAATGATAAACATTTCAGATCACAGATAAATACATTGGATATACTAGGAATCTGTAATTTGTACGAGCCTGTAACAAAAACAGATTACACGGTCGCGGTGAATAGCCAATACCCCACCCAAGACCCCTACGGGTGCGGCAAACTACCCGCCAAGTACCCGAAGCGTAGCAACCTCCCTCATCTCCATGAGTAGGCCACTCGACACTTCGGCATACCCGGTAGTTTGTACACCCCTCCATGGGTCTATCCTAGGAGCAAAAACAGTAAAAAGAAATTATACAATGACGGCTACAACCCCGACCCGGTTGTGCGGCCATACAAATAATTATTACATCAATTTACAAATTTACATGAATTGCAAGAAAAGAAAACTCTCGTCTCACAACCCCCGGCTATTCACCCGCGACAATCCAACATATTTATATACACATTCCAATATCAAACACAGATCATGTATAACCCCGACCAATCGACTTATAGCGATTAGCCGACGTTCAATACATGCAAGCATCACAGATATAACCATCATAGTCAAAGTGCAGTGAAGTTCGGAAAAAATACGGAATTATAGGACCACAAAAGGAAATTTCTTTTCTGGAAAATCTGGGGACATATAATATATTTCAAAAATCCCAAAACCAACAAAAACACACACTGCACGAAAAACGATGCACAGAAGACGACAAACCGCGGCGCTTCCGCGGCACATGCCTACCTCGTGCGGCGGAAGGGCGGCGGTTTGAATGAATTAGGGTAACGTTTTTCTTGGGTGTTCACACAAAACCCTGAGCCGAATTTACAAGTATAAAGTTTTTCATTTTTACCAGAAAAAATTTTAACAGAAACTTGGGTTTTGTAAAAGTTAGGTTTTTGGATTTTTTTCGGTTCCGAACTTCGTTACACTTTACTACCAAGCTAGTTTAAGTTTAGTTAGGCTCTGATACCACTGTAAGTCCACGTTGCGACCCCCGGTTCTTACGGGGAGGCGGAAACGGTATAAAAATCAAATTTTTAGCGCAAGGGGCAACATGGACTAAGCAAAGTCGGGATCTTTAACTAAACTAAAACTAGCAAACTTTGCTAAAGAGAGTTAGCTACTCGGATGGAGATGGTTATACCTAAACTTGAACTCCTTCGTCTTCAAGCTCCGATGGTGGTTCGATGGCTCCTTCTCGTTGTCTCCGTACGCCGAAGATAGATCCACTTGAAAGCTCCAACCTTTAGCTCCTTCTTCGTTCTTTGAAGAAACTAGTTCACTTGGTTTGCTAAACCTAGTGAACTAGAATGAGTAGAGAAGAAATAGAACGGGATTTTATCTATGGTTCTTGATTCTCAACTCATGAGACAAGAGAACCATAGATCAAGAGAGGGAGCAAGAGGTTGAGGGTGAGAGCAAGAGGAGAGCTCAAGAACAAGAGAGAGAATGAGCAAGAAAGAATGAGGCTCTCTTTTGTCTCTCACCCTCTCATAATCCAATGTAATCATAACTCATCATATCAATAAAAGTCTTATGTGATGGTTGAAGCAACCATAACCTTATCATGTCATGCACTCATTTTACTCAAATGAACAAGCAAGTAAAAGTCTTTGGCATGAAATGATAACCATGGTTATCATGATGGTCAACTAGTCAAGCCTAGTCAACCGGTCAACAAAGTCAACAAGTCAACAAGTCAACAAAAGTCAACAAAAGTCAACAACCAAGTCACCATAATACTTAATTAATATAATAGTTAATCGCATATCATATTCTCATTAGGGTTGAGCAAAAAGTCAAAAAGTCAACGGTTAACTGTCAACAACCCTAATGAGAATCCGCTGTCTGTGCCTCCCTGTCAACTGTGCATACACACCCGCATCCGCGTTCCGAGGAACACGAATGCAAACTGGATAAATCCAATCCCATAAGATACACTAGGATCTGGCTTAAACCAAAGCCCGCTAGTGTAAACTATCCGGACACTGTACGTGCACAAGTGCACGGATGTGACCGAACCCTGTCGCAAAACCATGCGACCTGTCGCAATACCATGCGACCTCTACTCTTTTGCCTAAAGGCGAAAAGCTTTCTGTGTGGGACTCTAAAGACTCGACACTACGCTGGCAGTGGGTTTAACCACAGACCGCAAGCGGCACTAGCTGTGCGTAACGGTCCCCAGGTAATGCCGACAAGAAGACCGACGAGGCGAAACCCATCTGAACTCCTACTGAGCCTGAGTGTGACATTCTCCGTACAGTCCGGTCTGTTCGTCTGATACATCGCATGGCGGGCCTAGGGGGCGGTAAACGTCAGTCCCCCAATAGCGGTACAAGTCGTGCCGGAGCGAAGCCCAAAACACCCTGAGATAACACTGGAAACCTACCAGTATATCTCGTTTGCCCTGGCCAGGGACTACTCGTGTAATGGCTCTCCTAGACACAGCGCGATGTCAACCCCCAATACCGGGAGAGACGAATCCTGTCTAACCGTCACTGCCTCCAAGTGCTTCGGGACTGCACCCAACCACCACCTGTTTGCACGACTCCTTTGAGCCGTGGTATGGTAGTGATCAAAGTACAGTGGGAACACACCCGAGGCGAAGTGAAAGTGTCAAGTCAGCGGACTAAGCTGTACTCATGTCACCAGGGAACTGATAACTGACGATAGGTATAATACCAACTAGTCAGTTCCCGACGAGTCCTGTCCAGTGTACCCGTAACCTAACGAGCACCCGCATACTATCTCAAGTACGACGTACTGACGGCAGTGGGACAGACCGTCTCCCACACTGGGATGAGAAGCGCATGCGCTGGTCTACTCCGGAGTATCGATGCCCTGTTTCGATAGTCCTGCGACCAGGGACCTGCATAAGGATGTGCTTATAGATTACCCAGCCCCACTAGTGTGACGGCCATCACATCGCTGGTAGTCAAGCAAAGATCCTAAGGGCTCTACTAATGTGTATAGGCGATATACAAAAATAAACACATGTACACATTGAAGTAGAAACAAACCAAGTAGCATACTACTATTTTGAGCAAGATTGTATATACAAGGTGAATATCCCAAGCATCCATTAAGTAATATACAAACTAATATGATACAGTAATGGCCTCTAGGGCATATACACTAACAGAAAATACACCTACAAGATCCTCACGACTTGTAGGGAGAAATACCTTTGTGAAACCCTTACGGCTCATGAAGTCAAAAGCCTTAGTCGACAGGACCTTAACCCTGGTCGCTAAGCCACCTTTGTTCGACAACGACAGAGGCAAATGATAATTCGCTCCTGGCAATATCCCAGTTGTAGCGGTGCTGATGCCGAAATCGGCGTCTGATTCCAGGTTTACAGGAAAAGCCAGTAGGTCGCACATGCATACGAAATAGCCGAAATGATGGGGCGACTTGCAATAAAAAAACAGCAAGTAAAATGTATACATGCAAAATAGCCGAAATGATTGGGCACCGCGAAAAATAGCCGAAATGATTGGGCACCACGAAAAATAGCCGAAATGATTGGGCAATCGCGACCTTCGCGATATAAAAGCTGAAATGATAGAGCATCGCGGAGATAAAACAAAAAAAATGATGATAAAACTTTGGCCCTACAGTTAAGATCACATCGATCCCTCTATGCAATCCAAGGACGCAAACGAAGAGGGAACCATACTTTCCCAACAGGCTCCGCCGGAAGACGAAGCCAAATCTCGACGGTTCAGTCCAACTCCGAGGAAACCAGTGTCTTCAGCAGATTCCTCACCTCACGGATACAAACACTCCTTGACGAGAGCCTCCTGATCCGCGTCGACTCGCAGAGCCACCAATGCCTCCGTGGGAAATTTTCGACTCATTTCAAACCCCAAGGAAACAAATAATCCTTGGCGCTTGGGAAACAAATAATCCCTAGCAAACTCCTCGACTCACGGATACAAACACTCCTTGACGAGAGCCTCCTGATCCGCGTCGACTCGCAGAGCCACCAGTGCCTCCGTGGGAAATTCTCGACTCGTTTCAAACCCCAAGGAAACAAATAATCCTTGGCGCTTGGGAAACAAATAATCCCTAGCAAACTCCTCGACTCACGGATACAAACACTCCTTGACGAGAGCCTCCTGATCCGCGTCGACTCGCAGAGCCACCAGTGCCTCCATGGGAAATTCTCGACTCGTTTCAAACCCTAAGGAAACAAATAATCCTTGGCGCTTGGGAAACAAATAATCCCTAGCAAACTCCTCGACTCACGGATACAAACACTCCTTGACGAGAGCCTCCTGATCCGCGTCGACTCGCAGAGCCACCAGTGCCTCCGTGGGAAATTCTTGACTCGTTTCAAACCCCAAGGAAACAAATACCCCTTGGCGCTTGGGAAACAAATAATCCCTAGCAAACTCCTCGACTCACGGATACAAACACTCCTTGACGAGAGCTTCCTGATCCGCGTTGACCTACATAGCCACCAGTGCCTCCGCGGGAATCCTCGACTCGTTTCAAACCCCAAGGAAACAAATAATCCTTGGCGCTTGGGAAACAAATAATCCCTAGCAAAATCCTCGACTCACAGATACAAACACTCCTTGACGAGAGCCTCCTGATCCGCGTCGACTCGCAGAGCCACCAGTGCCTCCGTGGGAATCCTCGACTCGTTTCAAACCCCAAGGAAACAAATAATCCTTGGCGCTTGGGAAACAAATAATCCCTAGCAAACTCCTCGACTCACGAATACAAACACTCCTTGACGAGAGCCTCCTGATTCGTGTCGGCTCGCAGAGAAACCATTGTCTCCGTGGGAAACTCCCGATTCGTCTCAACTTGCAAATGAAGCCTCATGCAGCAGGGACTAAAAAACTTGCTTCCTGAACAATGGGACCCTGCAAGTCAATCCAAAATGGTCTCTTGCATACTATTCACGGGTCTCACTCTCCAAAGTCGAATTTCGACGAGGAGGGAAACAACCGCTTGCGAGTCCTCTCGACCCGTAAGAGGGAAAAATTCTCTTATAGGATCCCTACGACTTATAAGAGAAAACCACACTTAGGAATCCCCACGATTCCTAAGGAGAAAACCCACCTACGAGATCCTCTCAATCCGTAGGGAGAAAAGTCTCTATGAGACCCTCACGGCTTATAGAGTTGAAAAGTCTTAGGCAGCAGATCTGAATCTGCGGCCTAAGCCATCGCTATTTCTTAAGAAGGTCGGGATACTCGTCCTAATCATCCGTTAACCATGGTTACTAAGGTGGCATACTGATAATAAAAGAAAGAAAAGACGGAGAAAATAACACATTATAAGAAAAAGGTGCATCTTTTATTCATAAACTTGATTAGATACAGGATACATTATGTCAAAAAAAAATATATATACATATATACATTCTTTTGCCTACGAGTACAAATGATACAAGGATAGATAGATACTGAGGAGGAAGTGTCTTCAGTAAATTCATAAGATGCTCTCGCACTTCCTTCAGCGCTTTCTCCTGAGTGACAGCCGCAGCCACATCCGCCTCCACCTGGGCCCGCTGCTGCAAGAAGGATGAAAGTTGCTCCTCCGCCGCCTTCTGGGCTGCTTCCTGGTTGGGTGCATCTCGCTGGACAACGTCAAGTTGTTGCCTCAATGATAACCCTTCGGAAAGACATTGCAGAAGGCCCTCAAAGACAACCTTCAGCCGTGCGGCGTTGGCCTCCACCCGAGCATGCAGTTGGGCAAACTTGCTCGAAGTCTCACCACGCTCCATACGCCTTGAAATGACTTCTTGTTCGAGATGGTGGAAGTAAGGAGCACTCTGCTCAATCCACGCTGTTCTTTGATTACGGGCAGCCAAGGTCTCGGGAGCGGGGCGCAGCGACTCCAATTGATATAGGCGACCCTCGATCTCCCTACAATGGTTAACCCAGGATGCGATGATGCCCTCATCATGAAAGTTCACGAGTATTTCTAGCATCGGGTTAACCACCATAGCGAAGTCTGCAGCAGATGTAGGAGTTTCAACGTCGAGTTCCTTGACGTAGTCACTCAACATGCGCAGACTATTCGCGGCTCCTTTTGAAGACGAACTCCTCAGATAAGGACCCGCCGGCATTGTAATGCGAGGCTCGAAGGGCGCCGAAGCCAGAATGACAGCTGAAAGAAACAGGATGCGATCAGATAACAATACAGAAAATAAAGAGAGGAAAGTTACCAATATGATGGTCATTGTACCAGTTGAGACAAGTGGTAAGGTCGGAAGGGCTGGTGGCGCTGCTGATCTGTTATCCCCTCCTTCAATCTGTAGCACTGTAGTTGAGATGAGAAAAAGAGGTTAGAGGTAATTCCATCAATAAGGAAAAAGAGAGGATGGATGTCAACGGAAATCATACTCACCAACGTCACCAGAGGAAGAAGCAAGCTCAGATGGGAAGGAAAAGTGTGGGAGCAACATCTGATATACATGATCAAAAAGCACTCCTGAAAACACAACAGTGTGACTTTAGTACACGAATTATATGTCTAGAAAACAAGATTAATAAATCGTAAACACATACCTTCCAACATCTTCGAAGGTATGAGAGAGGGTTGAGAGGTGACCACCGCCAAGGTAGTCGTTGAAGGCGCTCCCTTGAGCAGTGGGGCATCGGCACTGGCTGCACCTGCGTTATGAAAAGGTGGACTTGTCAGAAAAGATTGTAAAGTAAAGAAAAGCAGCCACTTGGGGTTTACCTGAGGAGCTCCCGGCTGAGACGGAGGCGACTCCCTCCTCTATCGACATGAGACCACCGCCCGTGGCCTCGTCACCCGACTCTATGGGGACCGTCGTCGTGCTCGCAAGACCTGGAGACGGCGGAGGGCCATAGACGGGAAGGGTTAGGATTGGAGTATTGCTAGATTCCAGAGAAGGAGCAGTTGGCTCGTCCTCGGGAATCATGGCCACCTCACCCGCCACTCTCTCAGGTTCAGTAGTTGCGGTTGTATCGTCCACCGTCGCCGGGGGATCGCCGTCCTCGAGCGCTTCATCCGCCACCACCCTGGACTCAGTTATGATGATCATATCATCTGCCACCACTCCAGGTTCGGCATCAATGACCTTCTCGGCGGTAGGCCCCTTGACCTCCACTTCAGACTCCAAAGCCACAACGACATTGCCCATCGTCGGCTCGAGTTCGGCAAGTACCGCCTCCTCTGATTCTTTGGGATCAACGGTTTTCGTCTCCCCCTCGATCGGACTTGGCCCTGCAAGATAAGAGATATGAGGACCAATGACATTAAAATCCTTATAACAAAAACTTTGAGAGAAACATTACCTGAAGTGGATTTACCGTTTGCGCTCCGAAGTGCGCGCGCCACCTCTCTGCGGGCAGTGGATAGGGCGACAGGAGGCTCTTCGGATGGAGTATCAGCACGAGGGATAGTGCTGGGACCCGCTCCCATAGCCAAGGCAGCCCTGCATGCCTTCGCCTCACGCCTCAGCCTCTTCCTCTCTTCTCGGGCTGTCGCGATAGACCTTTGTGACGCCTCCATCAAGGCATCATCATCCTCGTTCAGGGATGCCTCCAGAGCCTTTAAGGCATCTCTCATCGGCTCTTCAAGACGAGCCTCCTGCGGTGGCCCAGAGGAAGCAGGAACGTCGGCAGCTGGTAGAACATCTGCGTCACTTGGAGGGAACGGCATTGAGGTTCCTGTGATTAAAGGGAAAAGGTTAGATCGACCACCACACAAGGAAAGTGAAAACTTGATGAGTCGAAACTTACTAAGACCCATAGATGCTCTAAGACGTTCCTCCTCCTGGAAAGTCTTCAGAGAAGCGGCAATGGCTTCTTCATCAGTGATGCCTGTTGAAAGAAAAGAAAGAAAAGCGTTAGTCAAAAGTAATGAAGAGGACATGTTGCAATAAAGAAAAGGAAACTAGTAGTTACCTGATTGCGCAAGCTTAGCTAGTCACGCGTCACGCTTCGCCAACCATGCCGAAGCCTTGAGAGCAGCCTCCAAGTCTGTATCGTCCGGCGGCGGCATCACTAATCCTGCGTTAGTCCCATATTCGAGCAGACCTTCAGCATAGGGAGCATGGGGTTCGTAGCCGAACACGACGTCCGCGGCGAAGAGCGACTTCTTTTTCTTTTGTCCTCCGACCCTAGGCTCGCGGGGGATCGACTTCCGCTTAGCAGCCACTTTGGGACGACGGGTCCCGATGTCCTCACCCATGCCAGACTCCAGCGAGGGTACAACCCCTGTCTCCACTGGAGCACAGGGTGCGGGAGGTGCATTTGCGATATCAGGGAGCGGCAGCTCACGTGGAGGACTTTGCGCACGTGATGGTCTGCCCCCGACATCTTTTAGAGGGGGAGCCACCAGGATCCTTGGCGCTAAGGGAACGTTACGGTTGGTGCCGGGGGGTACTTCTTTACGGTTGATCAACACTCTCCTCTCTTCCTTTATAACAGCCCCCGTCGCATGATTGTACCACTCTTTATACACATTAAGGAGTCGTGGAGCACAGGCCGGCGCGCTGATAAAAAAACGAGAACCCGTGTTCAGGCGCATGAAGTGATGTAACGCGTTCTCCATCCCTTCTTCATTGGCGGCAGGTTCCAGTAAGAAAGCTTCCAAGGGTACCCCTTGATCGTAGCCCAGTTGTCGAGCGAAACGATGCGGGTTATATCCCATGAAGATTGCCGCACCGCCCTGCCTGAAAACTAAGAAGCCCGGTCTAATAGAATAGAAGTGGAGGATCTCCCGGGCCGTCAACACTGAAGCTCCATCCTTAAAGGAATCCTGTAATGGTCGCACCGCAGTGGTGGACGCTTTCCCAATGGTTAATACCTTATCAATAAAGGATATCCCTACTCCAACGGTGTGAGGGCGAAGCGGTAAACCCCTGGCATCCCGTGGTAAGGGGGTCACGATTGATGAGCCAATCAACTGTATAATACGAGGAAAACCGCACTTGTCGAAGAATGAAGGCCTTTTATGCATACCAAAGACACCCGCCGTGTGTAGCTCAAGCCACGATGCAAAGTAGTGCATCGGGAAGACCGCGTGCAGTACCCCGGGCTCACTGGCATCCGCTGCTCGGCTGAGGCCATGATATAGGTGCGCCAAGCCAGCGATCCCCACAGCCACCTTTATCCCGATGACCATTCGGTGGGCTGGGTAGAAGACGGAAGGCCGCATGCGATGAGAGTGCATTGGGATCGCGAACCAACTCATCCACAGTCCGAGAAATCCTAAAAAGAAAGCCTCCTCATCCATTCCAGGGGCCGCAATTTCTACGAAAGACATAGTTGGGATGTTAGGAAGAAAAAAGTCCTTTTGGTCTGTGTCTTTCGCTTGCAGGTTATCCAAACCTAAACCAAAAGGGTCATCCAGGGTGGCAAACTTGGCAGATCCTGATGAAATGACACTTGGGTGAAGGAAACGAGCAATGAAGTCCTCAAAGTTAACCCCCCGACTCCCGTGTTCGATAAAAAGGGACTCGTTGATGTTCAACACCTTGATCAGGATCGGGAATTGGTGTTGAACAGCATTTTCCGGCGTAATCCCCCTTACCATCGGCTTAGCACCGAAGACGTACCCATCTGTCGGGAGCAGCTCTTCATAGTATTCCCCCATGACCGGTAGGCCGGATACCTCCGCGAATTCCTCTAAAGAAATGGACACTTCCCGATCCTTGGCAAGGAAAGTGTGGGTGGGAATATTCCATTGCTCCAAGAAAGCCTTGAACCACCAGGTGGGGAGCGAGGGATAATGGAAAAGAGAGACGTAGACCGCGGTGTACAGTCCGAGTCTTATCAACTGCGACTTCTTCATCGACAGGATGTATCGGGCCCACGACAGATAGCCAATCGGGTGACGGGGAATCAAACCAAGGTTATATGATTGCCCCCAAGGCCGTGCTTCTCCCTGACAAATACGGCGTCCTAGGATATCCAAGACCATGGGACGCTGAACCGGAACAGCATCCATAGCGGGATGAAGAAAGCTGTTCGCGGTCCAGTCTATCATCTCCATGGCATACTGCACTGAAGGTGGGGTAGCGTAGTGAATTGCCGTGATGGGTTCTGACGGCACCGCGCAGGTGAAGCTCCATCGGCCCATGATGATCTGATTGTACCACGACCCCCAAAGATGGAGACTCTTGTATTCAGGGTCGTACTCCTTGATCATAGCCAGGACTTCACGGTCCAGGGGCGCCTCGGGAAATCCCTCCTCCGTGCGGACGAACGGGAATGAAGTGTCTAGAGACATGATCGCTGAAAAAAGAACAATTCAGCCGTTAGTGTTGTAATTCCAACGTTTGGCGTTAAAAAGAGGAAAATGCATTTATTAAATTAAATTAAAATTAATTAATTACACCACACAACAGTGCAGTGAGTAGGAGACCAAGGAGGGACCCATAAAATCTGGATGACAATACGTCGGTTAATAAGACAAACTCATCATTGGATGAGATCATCAGTTGGTCCCCAGGAAAACATTCCTATTAATAAATAATCTCTAAAGATAAGGAGGAAATCTCCTCTTTCAGAGCAAAGCTCTGTCACAGAGTGACACTTGTCAAGCTCTGGTCTTAGAGGAATAAGATTCTTTAAAAAGAGCTTAGCTCTGTGGTGATAATGAGAAAACTTATTTAAAACTCCTAAAGAAGATTAAAACATTTTTGAAGACCCTTAGAAGTTCTTCATTTTTGGACCTAAAAGATCTATTCTTGGATCCATGAGCAAAGCTCTCTGCTCATGGGTTAGAACCCATGAGCAAGATCTTTTCAGATCTATGGATTTATGAGAGCAAAGCTCTATTGAGAAAACCCCAATGGGGATCTCTTTAGATCAAAGGATCTGTGAGAGCAAAGCTCTTTGGTTAAGATCAATTTAGATTAATTTGATTTAAATTAAGTTTTACCTAAAGTTTTAACTGTGGAAACGAGCAAAGCTCTGAAGTTCTAAGCAAGAGCAAAGCTCTGGAATAAAAATCTAGAAAATGGTGAAGTTTTCTAAAGGGTCATAGGTCCTATTTATAAGGCGCTTGCGCCCCTTCAGCTTACCCCTTGATCCAACGGTCAGGGGCTTGCCACCGCTGCACTCACGTGCGCGCCACGTGAGCGCAACGGTGGGGGGGCATTTGTTTCCCCCAATCAGAGCAAAGCTCTGCTGGAAATTCAAAATTCAAATTTTGAAGCAACGCTTCAAATCCCGGACGCAACACGCCACGTGTCCGGCGCTGATACGTCAGCGCAGCGCCGAAGAAGGCGCGCCCAATCAGAGCAAAGCTCTATTTTAATGCAGCAACACTTCAGTTGCGCAAGCACTGCGCTGCGCGACACGTGTGAGCGCAGATGCGCTGCGCTGCGCGACACGTGTCAGCGCAGATGCGCTCGCTCCGTTGCGCTGCGCTGCGCGACACGTGTCAGCGCAGATGCGCTAGCGCCGTTGCGCTGCGCTGTGCGCTGCGCGACACGTGTCACGCGCTGGGGCATTTGCGCCAAACTGAATTAAGATTTTAAATAAATCTTTCTGTTCTTGTTAAAACAAGAAGATTTTCTTGTATAAGGCAGGGGCCTTTGGATCAAAGATCCAACGGTGGAGAAAATTTCCCAAATCACTCAGAAAAAGATTTATGTAACAAATCTAACTAATTTATGGGCACTATAAAAAGGACCCTAGGCCTCAATTCAAAGGCATCAACATTTTTCTAAAAAAAGAAGGGGATAGAGAGAACTTTGAGAAACTCCTCAAGAATAAAAAAAAGGTAAAAAACCTTTAGAAAAAGATAAAGTTCTCTTATGAACAGATCATAGATCTAAAAAACAAGATCAATGATCTTTATTAAAAATAAAATAAAATAAAATAGTGCTTTGCACTTTTCATGAACCTTTGGTTCTCTGAGATAAGAAAAACAAGAAAAAAATACATATTTTTCTTTGATCTAAATTGGATCAAGAAATCAAATAGTGCTTTGCACTTGAAAAATTGCTCTGTTGCGCTCCTTTGTTGGCGCGCTCACCAGAGAGCGCCACGTGTCAGCAGCGCAACAGCGCAACGCACTAGCGCAGCGCGCTGCGTTGTTGCGCTTGCGCTCACCAGAGCGCGCCACGTGTCAGCAGCGCAACAACGCAACGCACTAGCGCAGCGCACTGCGCTGTTGCGCTTGCGCTCACCAGAGCATGACACGTGTCATCACCATATGAGCTTGTGCTCATTACCTGGCGCCATGCACCAGACAAATGCACTGTATTGCTTACAAAAGGGCCAAGCCCAATTAAAGAAGGCCTAACAGGCCTAATAAAAGGCAATGCATTATTTAAAAAAAAGGGCAGAGCCCAAACCAAAACAGATGCTCTGCATTATAAATAAAGGGACAGAGCCCAAATCAAAAAGGCCTAGCAGGCCAGAATAAAATGCAGTGCATTATTAAATATGGGCAAAGCCCTAGCATAGGCCTAATAGGCCAAAGATCAAGAAAAATCTTGAATATTCTCAATGGGACTTAACCCAATTCTGGCCGTAAGTCCTCAAATTAAATTGACTGAGCATAGCTCTCTCGTAAATCAATTTATATCCGGTTCGAGGGTACATCTCCGAACTCCTCTGACACCTATCGTTGTAATCCTTCAACGACGTCAGAGAGGTGACGGGTCCCGACGACCACAAACTAATGATGGACCAAAACATCCCTAAACTAACATTGGACCGAAACGTCCCTAAACTAACATCGGACCGAAACGTCCTTAAACTAATATTGGACCGAAACGTCCTTAAACTAACATCGGACCGAAACGTCCCTAAACTAACATCGGACCGAGACGTCCCTAAACTAACATCGGACCGAGACGTCCCTAAACTAATGATGGACCGAAATGTCCCTAAACTAACGTTGGACCGAAACGTCCCTAAACTAATATTGGACCGAAACGTCCTTAAACTAATAACGGACTACCACGTCCATAAACTAATAACGGACCACCACGTCCCTAAACTGGAATATGGACCCCCATGTCCCTAAACTGGCCATGGACCGCAACGTCCTTAAACTAGCTATGGACCACTATGTCCCTAAACTGGAACAATAGAGCCACCAAATGCTCTTTTGCCGGATCTAAACGGTCCTATTTAAGTTGATCTTAGCCCCAAATATGGTTAACGTATCCTTAAACATTTAAATAAATGATAAAACTCCAAATCAACTTTGGTCCAAGGGTACATTTCTGAACTCCTCTGACACCTGTCGTTGTAATCCTTCAACGACGTCAGAGAGGTGACGAATCCCGATGGCCATATATTAAATGGATCACCACGTTAAGTTGATCTTAGTCTAAAACAGGACTAACGTATCCTTGACGAACGTTTAAGTTGATCTTAGCCGCAACGCGACTAATGCATCCTTAAACCAAAAACACCAAACCCAAATCTAAGTAAATACGGATTTGGACTAATCCACGTCCTACGGGCGACGGCATGGCTTAGTCTCCGTATACAATCCACGGGCAACCACGAACAAAACAGACACACACGACACGAAGCGACCATATGGAGAAGGAGAAAGTTGTTACCGCGATGCGGTAGCGTAATTAACTGCAGGGGCTTGCGCCTGCAGGGAAGAGCGTCCCCACAATCAAAAATCCCTCACCCTGAGGGGGAATCTGACGAAGTCAGCTACATCGGCCGCATCCGTCTAAACCTCCGATACACGGTGCCATAAATCAACTTGGCATCTTCGGAGAGGTAGACGGATAAAACCATATAGCATCTGCCCCGAATCTCAGGCAAGACGCAAAGTCGCGCCGCCTTTCGGAGGGGAACAATCATCACCTACTGCCGGCGTATTGACGATTCTTTAGAGTCCTACACAGAGGTTTCTTGGCTCATGCAAAACGGAGTAGGAGAACATATGTGATATGTGCGGGACCGAGGATAATACGATATGAGATACCGTATACTATTCTCGCGATATTTGATATCAGCCGGGTCATCGGATCAAGTGTTGATTCGATGAATCGGTACGGATAAATATTAGTCGGTTATATGCGATATAGCTGGATTATCGGATCAAGTGTTGATTCGATAATTTAATGTATAATAATATATGATATATTAAATTACATTAACTAATATTTGATCACTAAAAGATTCTTTTTCTCACTCGGGTAATACATTGATATATATGCGATATATGTTAATTGTATTATTTTATTTTGTTACGATAAATATTATGTATGTGATATATAATATTGTAACATTATATGATAACTAATGCAACTTGTTTAGTGGAGTTTAAACATGATTAGGGTTTGGATTAGGGTTAAGACTTCTAGTAGATTCTAGAAGGTTTCTTTTTGTCATGATAAAGATATTTGTGTTGATATTTATCAATGACTCATACTTAACCCAACCCAAACCCTAGCCTTTGATTAATTCTCTACAATGGTTTAGTCAACCATGGTTGCATTATTTATCATATTAATTCTTTCATTATTCATCACAAAAGGCCTGATGCTGATTGTTCATCTTCTTCCTTCTTTCTTTTCATGAAAAAGCTTTCTAGCTTTTTCTAAGTGATGAAAAATGAGTGAGAATAAGAAAACAAAAGAGAGCAAAAATCCTACTTCATCATCCTCATTTATCCTTGCCATTTAGATGAGGGTGTTCACTTCATATTATGAGTGTTAGCTTGTGTTAACGAAACTTCAAGGTAGATCATCTTTGTATCGATGATCGGAAGCAAGACTGCATCTTTCTCTTCGTAGAACTTCTCGAGAGTCCGGAACACGATGATCGCAGCGAAGGGACTTCAACACGGAGCTTTAGAAGTGAAGGACCGGATCTACAAAGGTTGTAATTGTAGGGTTCCTAGGCACACAAATGAAGTCTCACAAGGCATCAAACATGGCTTATTTAAATTTTATGAGTGCCGAGAAACCCTAACACGGATCGTTAACTAGATGTGTAGGCTATGCGATGCAAGTTAACGACTTTAACTTAAAAGTAAAGGGGCTACAACCTTTGTAGATCCGGTCCACCACTTCCTAAGCTCCGCGATGATGTCCTTCCGCTGTCCAAATCGGATTCCGGACTCTAGCATCGAATTCATCGAAGAAATGGGCGGGCTTGATCGTCGGCTTCGATGCCGAAGATGATCTACGTCGAGACATCACAAGATCAAACTCTCACTTCACCAAGTCATGAAACTTGTGAAGAAAACACCCAATACTACTTGGCAAGAGGTAGAGGATGAAGAAATAGGAAGTGGGTTCACTTTAGAATTGGATTTCTCACTCATTTTCACTAGTTGCCATTGATGGTAGCTAGGTTTTCTTTCTTGCTCAAGATGAAGAAGAAGAAGAAAAAGATATGATAAGTGTTATTAAAAATAAAAAATAAAAACAACACTTATCATTTACTAACCTTGGTTGAGTGTAGAGAATAGACCATGGTTAGTTTTAATGGTTAGGGTTAAGCATGAGACAAGAATGGTGGATATGGTCAAAGCTTCATGAAGCTTCAACAAGCAATGAAAAACCCCACCATTCTTTCTTTATCTTTTCCAAAATAAGAATTATAAATAAATAGATAAACAAAACCCTAATCATTAGTTTAACCATGACTTAATTCTTTAAACTTAACTAAGTAAACATGTATCATCAAACATGATACAATCAAGTGCACAAAAGTATATCACATATACAACTTGCACAATTCATGTGAGAAAATCCATTTAAAGTGAACCAATACTAGTTAATGCAAAGTAATATATCAAATATATAATTATGCATTAAATCATTGAATCAATACTTGATTTAACGATCCGGTCATATCGTATATAACCGACTAGTAGCCTATGTATCGGCTTATCGAATCAATCCTTGATTCGATAACTAGGTTATATCGCATATACCAATCGATACATTCATCGTGAGAATGGAATACGGTATCACATACACGCATTATTCTCGGTCCCGCACATATCTCATATGCGCCCCTATTTCGTTTCGCTTGAGCCAGGAAACCTCTGTGTAGGACTCTAAAGACTCGTCAATACGCCGGCAGCAGATGATGATCATATCAAACATCCACAAGCCGCAAGCGGTCTGCTAAACGTAACGGCCACCCGGATATTGAGCGATCAGAAGATCGACGAGCAAGCCCGCTCATACTCCTGTGAATCCAACCAGTAACACTTACCGTACAGTCCGGTCTGTTCGTCTGATATGTCGCATATCTCGCCTAGGGGTGGTAAACGTCAGACCCCAATAGCTCGATAAGTCATGCCGACGTAAGGTCCATAACATTCGTGAAACTACTGATAACTCTTACCAGTATATCACTGCAACCCTGGCCAGGGATTTCCTGTTATGGCCAGTCGAGCATAGCGCAACATCAACCCCCAATACCGGGAGAGACGAATCCCCTCCTATCGCTCATTGCCTCCATGTGAATTGGGACTGTACCCAAAAACCACCTGTTTGCATGACTCAGTAGAGCCGTGGTAGGGTGGAAATCAAAGCACAGTGGAAGACACACAAGACTCTATGACGATCTCGGGTCAACAGACTAAGCTGTACCGTGTCACCAGAGAACTGCCATCTGACGTGAGGTATAATACCATCTGGGAGTTCTCGGCGAGTCCGTTCAGTGTACCCAATCTCCACTGAGCACCCATATACCATTTCTGATGTCAAACACCAATGGATATGGGATCATCCATCGCCCATCGCATGGGTCGAGAAGATATACGCTAGTCTGCTCTGGAATATCGATGCCCCGTCTCGATATTCCTACGACTAGGAACATTGAAGGATGTACTCATTGACTACCCAGGCCCCACTAGTATGATCTGCATCATAGTCCTGGAAGTCGAGTACACATCCTAAGGGCTTTATCAACATGTAACAGAGAAACAGAAAGTATACATGTTAAGATAAAGAACAACCAGATAGCGTACTATCATGTCGAGCAAGAAAGTCCTACCTATATATGTCCCAGCATCCACTACAATATACATCCAATGTACAGTAATGGCCTCTAGGGCATACATATAACTAACAATCTCCCACTTGCACAAGGGCCATCTGTAGCAGTAGTTGTAGTATCTAATACTCAACCATCCCCTAAAAGTCTCTCTTTGGGAAAAGGCCTTCGTGAGTGGATCCGCCGTGTTATCCTCTGAGTCTACTCTCCTAACCTCGATCACCCTGGAGATCAACTATCTCTGTGATCAGGTGATGCTTCCTCAGAATATGTCTGGGTCACTGATGGGACCAGGGTTCCAGGGCCGAAGCCACACTTCCATTATCATACAATGTTAGGAACCTAGTTCATCTTATGAACTAATATACACCCAAACTGCCTCTTTGGTAGTATTTTTAATAGCGATGTTACCAGCCTTTATCGTCTAGTATGTCACGGTATCTAGCTTGGAACTTTTCCAACATACCGTCCCTTTACTGAGGGTAAAGACAATGCCTGTAACTGACTTTCAGTCGTCTTTATCACCCTGGAACCCTTCCAGTGATTTTCCCCAGGATCGATTGATACCATCTCACTGCATCTAGTGAGAATCCTAGCATCCAATTACATCTATCTCATAGATGAAAACTCAGGATTTAGGAGGTATCACTTTGATCCTATTGGAGAATCCTTGTGATAAGCGGAGATTGACCGAGCGTAGTATAGGAAACTCTTTTCCTATCAAGAGTATGTTGTCTACGTACAATACGAAGATGACCACCTTTCTCTCTAATACCCTTTTGTATATACAAGGTTCGTCTACCATTTTGATGAAGTCAAACACTTTGACTATCACATCAAAACAGACGTTCCAACTCCGCGATGCCTGCTTCATTATGTAAAGCAACTTGCACACGTTTCCGCTGCTCCCACTGTTTACGAAGCCCTCTGGCTGTGTTCTTATAGACGTTCTCTTCTAAATCATTATTTAGAAAAGTAGTCATGGCACCCAACCACCAGATATCGTAGTCATGGTATGTAGCCGTGGCAAGTAGGATCTGGATGGACTTAAGCATATTCCCTGGAAAAGGTTTCATCATTATCCGTGCCTGGTCAATGACGAAAACCTTTAACAAGTCTAGTTTTGAAAGTCTCAACTTTTCCATCTATACCAAGTAATCTTCTCAAGATATACTTGCTCCTGATGGGGATTTAACCCTTCAGATATCGCAATAAAAGTCCATACTTTGTTGTTGTATATGGATTCCATCTCAGATTGCTAAGCATCCAGTCATTCTTACAGAGTCCCTACTCTTGATGGCCTGCTCGAAACTAGTTGGGTCATCATCTCATGATGCAATCCTTGCTCCCACTGTCATCGAGAAACCGAAGTATCTCTCAAGCAGGTGAGGAACCCTGCTAGATCGGCGGAGAGGCTAAGCTTCGTCGGGAACTATTGAATCCTTTGGTTCTGTCAAATCATCAGCTGCAGTTTGTATAGCTGGAACATTTCCAGTTCTACATAACTGACCTTGCCTCGAGCTTGTCCGGATTTTGCATTTGACATAGGCCGGACAATCCCAAATCTTAACTTACTTAAGAGATAGGCTCTTCCCATACCATATCTCATATGGAATAGTAGGCACTGATTTGATTCGAACCTAATTCAATAGGTATGCAGCTTCTCAAGTGCACAACCCCAAAAAGGAAATAGGTAACTCAGTAATACTCATCATAGAGCACACGATATCTAATATTGTGCGATTGCTCCGCCCTGATACACCGTTGTGCTGTGGTGTATTCAGAGGAGTAGTACGGAGAGAGAATCTCATTCTCCTTTAGAATGGTCCAGGAATGGCATGCACAAGTATTCTCCTCCCTGATCTCATCATAGGACATAATACTTATACCCGGTTAATGGTTCTCTACTTCTAACTTATATTCTGTGAATACCTCAAAAGGTTTGGACTTATGTTTCAACAGGAACATATGACTGAATCTTGAGAGATTATCAGAGAATATAATGAAGTATGAAGAACCAGTCCTGGCATGTGTAGACAGGAGACTTTACATACATCATCATGCATCAGTCCCAAGAGTTTACTAACTCTTTCTCTATTTTCAGTAAACGGTGCTATGGTCATCTAATCTTTGTGACATGACAGGCAAGTTTCACAAGATGTAAATTCAAACTAATTTAAATATGCATCTAAAATGTATCTTCAGCCAGTCGGGTCGCATTGATGTGACCTAGTCTACAATACCTCAAGAAGGATCCGTTCATTTCTGAACTCTTCCTCTTGTGTATGTTCTGTATACTAAAGAACTGTAGTTTGATTTAGAACGTCAATGCTTTTAGATAACGTGCCTGAACCGATCAACTTTTGATATAGGAAATGTTCAAAACATTATCCATCAATACAACATTTTATCATTTCTTTACTAATAAAGAGACTGATATGATTTTGTATATCAGGTTCGGTATCTAATAGCATTTGTTCAGAATTAATGTATTGGTAATACAGGGTGACAGTGACCAACAGACTTGGCTGCAACACTTGCCCCGTTTTCTGTCTCATGAAACCTATCACCCATTCTCAGTTTTTCTACCTTTTTATAGCCCAATGTAACAGATTACATATATGGGATCCTGATCCGGTATCCAATACTCAGGATGCAGAGAATACTGAGAAACAGTTCTTTGTAATGAACATACTCGAAGGAGATGCATCATATGCACTTTCTTCGTTTGGGCGGCATAGGAATTCTGGTATTCCCTATTTCCTGCTCTGTCTTATAACAATTATAAGCTGGAGCGGGACCAACTTTCCCAGCTCAGTATAACAAGGGGGTTCGGTCAATTCATCCATATTATTATCTTGATTAAGGCATGATATGGTCGCTACCTAGAGAGAGAGAAGAAAACACTCTGCGTACGCTCTTGCAAGATTAGATTGGTTATTTATTTTATCTAATCAGGATGGCTCCCACTGTTTTTATCAAATCTTCCTTCAAACCTTAAAAGGAAAGACTAGCCGGGATTAATTACACTCTACAAGTTAGTCAATCTTTCAGCCAGGACAGTGTCGGTACTTTGAGGGAGGTTCCCCGTGCTTTCGCACGGACCTAATTACAGTAAACCTCACTTTCCCAGAGGCGTAACCCCGTTGACACCTTTCTAGACACCTACTTGATCGGCTAATTGTAAAGTGCAAAACTCTCCCAGGAGTAACAATTACTCGCAGTGGGTATCGGGATCCAACTATCATATAGAAGGTATGCAATCTCATTGCAAATTTCAACACTTGAAACTCCCGATAATGATTTTTACCCCTAGCACTTATGACCTTAACTATGGTCAACAAATCATAAGTACTATTCAAGTTCTACCCGTCATTTCATGATTAATTAGACCCACCCACATGACCCTTAACTAAGGTCAACAAGGTCACGCGACTGTCCTAACTAATCGCATCATATGTGGTGTAGGAAGACATCACTTAGCTACCGTACACCGTGCCTTGACTATGGTCAACAAACACAGCACGAATACTAAGTACTCTACTTCCTAAAATGACGGAGGGTTGCGAATGGTTTTTTATGAAAACCTTTAACGCTTTGAACTTGATCTCGTTGCGGAATCAAATGGTTTTTAAGTGGAATGTTTTTGAGGCTTTTCTAGTTTTGCTAAAGGGGTCACTCCCGGTGAAGGGATCGTCGGCCCTTTCCTCGTCGAATGAGGTGCGGGATATATCATATATATCACTGTGCAAAGAGGAAACTATAGAAGCTATCAAAAGACAAACCGAGTGATGTAGCATCTGCCAGTTATTGCTAAAGGAGTCACTCCTGGTGAAGGGATCTCGGTCCTTTCCCTATCGAATAAGGTGCAGGATGTTCTACAAGGAACACCGCGATGCAAAGCAAGAACTGTAGCTACCTGTTTTTATTTTGAAATTCGATTCGACAACATCAATTAGGTTTATTTTCATTCCTTAATCACATTAATGAATATCCCATCATTTAAGTCCACCTAACCATCACAGATAAATATAACGTACGCTTATGCCATCCGCATTCGCCTCGATGTCCCCTCGTGCACCGTTAGGTTAGGTAACTAACGGCAGAGCGGGGCAGGGCTAGCGCGGGTGTAAAACATAAGTAATGTCTATATAATATATCATATATACTATATATTATATCTATCACAGAACATCACATGATCACATCACAGATAACGCAGCAGAAAATACATATGAAATATTGGATATACTAGGACGTCCGTGTTTTCAATACGAGCCAGTATAAAACACGGATTCCACGGTCGTGATGAATAGCCAATCCCACACCCCTAGACCCCTACGAGAGCGGCAAGCAACCCTACCAATTCTAGGGTTAGGAGACCCGGACTCGACTCCTCGAGATGGTCTCCCTCTGGACCCCAGAACCCGGTTACTTGTGCTCCCCTCCTTGGGTCTATCCTAATGCGGAAAAGTAAATAATATACAATGGGTGTCAACTTCCGCAACCTGGAAGTGCCCCAATAAAAGAATATTACATACAAGTTTTTACATGAATGAAAATGATAAAACACTCATCTCACATAAAAAACCCCGGCTATTCAAACACGACAATCCAATATAACATATCCAGCAACACATAACAACATATGTCATCAACGTAAGTAAACATGCGTATCCCAATTGTCGTTGACATATAGCAACGAAACCGGCGATATCACATATTACACTTACGGTCACAGAAAAGAAAGTGTAAAACTACAACAGTTGGAATTCGCAACCACTTTAGACATCGCATGCCTAATCAAATGAAATACTTAGACATCGCATTCCTAACAATTATAAACCCCGCATTTTAGTCTCAAAATCGAAAACACTTTTCAATATAAAGTCGGGTAATTCAACAAGATTCCCGACATCCTGATCGAATGCTCGTCGCAAACTTCAGTAGGAGGCCGCACCCCCGACGCCGTCGACAAAGTGCACCAAGGCGG
Source organism: Agapanthus africanus (assembly GCA_030015575.1). Taxonomy (NCBI): domain Eukaryota; kingdom Viridiplantae; phylum Streptophyta; class Magnoliopsida; order Asparagales; family Amaryllidaceae; genus Agapanthus; species Agapanthus africanus. Next base: position 218,036,526 of record CM057340.1, read on the forward strand.
AACACCGCTGCCGCGAGCACCCGAACGAATGCTTTCAGCGACGGGGTTCTCCTACAGTCACTTGGTCGGGGCTATGGAGTGAGGCTGTCTATTAAGTTTACCCGGCGAGTATCCGCGTACGCTACGTGATTGCAACGGACTTTTGATCGCATCAAAATTCCGTGGCAACCGATCAAGTGAGACTAATCTGCTATGTTTATAACATTCATTCAGTTATCTCATAACTATTTGTGAATTCCAAATGTTGTATCACATTCCGGATAAATAGAAAATGCTAAACTTTTCGATCGAACAATCGAACACCCAAGTTTTCCCGATACAGCTCAACACATGAAATAAGTCTAAAAACATTCAGTTCGTGTCTCAGTACCAACGGTCCAGCCGTAGAAGGGTCAAGCCAACGCCTCACATGTGGCACGCCGTACTGCCCGAAACCCTAAGGTTCAAAGGGCAGTTGAAGACGGTCACATAATCGAGTTAAGTTTTGTTGTCTTCTAGAGGGTCCATCGCGTTACTTGCACTACTTAGAACGTCGTTAAATTACGGAAAAGTCCAACACTTGGAAATTTCCCGGTAGGGGAATGATTGGGTATTTACATCCGGTCGAACTTTTTAACATATTCAAAAATTATCCGGAAAAACATAGACAAAATTAGACAATCCGATCGAAGCACCGAGTCCCCAATACAACCCAGAAATTTCAACTCTTGAATAAATATTAAAAATTTCCAGGAAAACCAGCACTGCAAAGTAGGAGTTACTGTGAAAAATTCTATGCATGAAGAGACTAAAGGGCCGTGGAACCGCCGCATTAGCTTGCTAATGCCGCGGTTCCGCCGCGCTTTGCTGGACTTAGGAGTACGGGCTTCACAGTAATTCTTAGAATCTCCTGCTGATTTTTCTGCATATTTTTAATTTACAAAAATCCACGAATTTCAAAAATGTACAGAGAGCAATATTAGGGTTAGGGTTTCGGTTCGATCGGATTTCTAACTCCGTCTACGCATCGCCTAAGGCTCTAGCTAGGCTCTGATACCACTGTAGGGTTCCTAGGCACACAAATGAAGTCTCACAAGGCATCAAACATGGCTTATTTAAATTTTATGAGTGCCGAGAAACCCTAACACGGATCGTTAACTAGATGTATAGGCTATGCGATGCAAGTTAACGACTTTAACTTAAAAGTAAAGGGGCTACTACCTTTGTAGATCCGGTCCACCACTTCCTAAGCTCCGCGATGATGTCCCTCCACTGTCCAAATTAGATTCTGGACTCTAGCATCGGCTTCATGGAAGAAATGGGCGGGCTTGATCGTCGGCTTCGATGCCGAAGATGATCTACGTCGAGGCATCACAAGATCAAACTCTCACTTCACCAAGTCATGAAACTTGTGAAGAAAACACCCTATACTACTTGGCAAGAGGTAGAGGATGAAGAAATAGGAAGTGGGTTCACTTTAGAATTGGATTTCTCACTCATTTTCACTCTTTGCTATTGATGGTAGCTAGGTTTTCTTTCTTGCTCAAGATGAAGAAGAAGAAGAAAAAGATATGATAAGTGTTATTAAAAATAAAAATAAAAACAACACTTATCATTTACTAACCTTGGTTGAGTGTAGAGAATAGACCATGGTTAGTTTTAATGGTTAGGGTTAAGCATGAGACAAGAATGGTGGATATGGTCAAAGCTTCATGAAGCTTCAACAAGCAAACAAAAACCCCACCATTCTTTCTTTATCTTTTCCAAAATAAGAATTATAAATAAATAGATAAACAAAACCCTAATCATTAGTTTAACCATGGCTTAATTCTTTACACTTAACCAAGTAAACATGTATCATCAAACATGATACAATCAAGTGCACAAAAGTATATCACATATACAACTTGCACAATTCAAGTGACAAAATCCATTTAAAGTGAACCAATACTAGTTAATGCAAAGTAATATATCAAATATATAATTATGCATTAAATCATTGAATCAATACTTGATTTAACGATCCGGTCATATCGTATATAACCGACTAGTAGCCTATGTATCGGCTTATCGAATCAATCCTTGATTCGATAACTAGGTTATATCGCATATACCAATCGATACATTCATCGTGAGAATGGAATACGGTATCACATACACGCATTATTCTCGGTCCCGCACATATCTCATATGCGCCCCTATTTCGTTTCGCTTGAGCCAGGAAACCTCTGTGTAGGACTCTAAAGACTCGTCAATACGCCGGCAGCAGATGATGATCATATCAAACATTCACAAGCCGCAAACGGTCTGCTAAACGTAACGGCCACCCGGGTATTGAGCGATTAGAAGATCAACAAGCAAGCCCGCTCACACTCCTGTGAATCCAACCAGTAACACTTACCGCACAGTCCGGTCTGTTCGTCTGATATGCCGCATATCTCGCCTAGGGGTGGTAAACGCCAGACCCCAGTAGCTTGATAAGTCATGCCGATGTAAGGTCTATAACAAGAGTGAAACTACTGATAACTCTTACCAGTATATCACTGCAACCCTGGCTAGGGATTTCCAGTTATGGCCAGTCGAGCATAGCGTAACATCAACCCCCAATACCGGGTGAGACGAATCCCCTCCTATCGCTCATTGCCTTCATGTGAATCGGGACTGTACCCAAAAACCACATGTTTGCAAGACTCAGTAGAGCCGTGGTAGGGTGGAAATCAAAGCACAGTGGGAGACACACAAGACTCTATGACGAACTCGGGTCAACAGACTAAGCTGTACCTGTGTCACCAGAGAACTGCCATCTGACGTGAGGTATAATACCATCTGGGAGTTCTCGGCGAGTCCGTTCAGTGTACCCAGTCTCCACTGAGCATCCGTATACCATTTCTGATGTCAAACACCAATGGATATGGGATCATCCATCGCCCATCACATGGGTCGAGAAGATATACGCTAGTCTACTCTGGAATACCGATGCCCGTCTCGATATTCCCACGACTAGGAACATTGAAGGATGTACTCATTGACTACCTAGGCCCCACTAGTATGATCTGCATCATAGTCCTGGAAGTCGAGTACACATCCTAAGGGCTTTATCAACATGTAACAGAGAAACGGAAAGTATACATGTTAAGATAAAGAACAACCAGATAGCGTACTATCATGTCGAGCAAGAAAGTCCTACATATATATGTCCCAGCATCAGCTACAATATACATCCAATGTACAGTAATGGCCTCTAGGGCATACATATAACTAACAGTAATCCCTCTCACTTAGTGTTCAAATGTTTAACATGCTTGTTTTCGCCTAAACTCTAGTTTAAAGATCCGTCTTTGGGTTGTTCGGCACGGCTAAATTTTTAATTGGGCATGGTTGATGCCTCGTAGAACCTTGTATGCGTGCCTAGCAACCCTACATGACCTCTTTAGCGAAACTTGCAAAAGCCTCAAAAACACTCCTTTTTAAAATCACTAGTTTTTACAACGATATCAAGTTCATTACGCAAAAGGTTTTCTTAAAAACCTGTCGTATCCCTCCGTCGTTTCAGATTAGTACTGCTTAGTACTCGTGCTATGTTTGTTGACCTTAGCTAAGGCGTAGTGTGCGGTAGCTAATTAGTGATTATCTTCTGCATATAATGCGATTGAGTTAGAGTAGTCATACGACTTTGTTGACCTTAGCCAAGGGTCATACGAGTGGGTTTAATTCAATCAGGAAATGACGGGTTGAACTTGGCTAGCACTTATGATTTGTTGACCATAGCCAAGGTCATAAGTTGCTAAGGGCAAAAGATTATCGGGAATTTCAAGCGTTGAAATTTCCAATCAGATTGTATACCTTCTATGAGATATTTGGATCCCGATACCCACTGCGAGTAAGAGTTACTCCTGGAAGAGTTTTACACATCACAATTAGCCAATCAAGTAGGTGTCTAAAAAGGTGTTAACAGGGTTACGCCCCCTGGGAAAACGAGGTTTATTCTAATTAGGTCAGTGCGAAAGTATGGGGAACCTCCTTCCAAGTACCGACACTGGCCTCGCTGAAAGTTTGGCGAACTAGTAAGGTGTAATTAATCCCGGCTAGTCTTACCTTTTATGGATTGAAGGAAGATTTGATAAAAACAGTGGGAGACTGTCACGACCCGAAATATTGGCTCGTGACCAGTGTTAGTTATATGTATGCCCTAGAGGCCATTACTGTACATAGGATGTATATTGTAGTGGATGCTGGGACATATATAGGTAGGACTTTCTTGCTCGACATGATAGTACGCTATTTGGTTACTCTTTATCTTAACATGTATACTTTCTGTCTCTCTGTTACATGTTGATAATGCCCTTAGGATGTGTTCTAGACTTTCAGGACTATGATGTAGATCATACTAGTGGGGCCTGGGTAGTCCATGAGTACATCCTTCAATGTTCCTAATCGTGGAAATATCGAGATAGGGCATCGATATTTCAGAGTACACTAGCGTATATCTTCTCGACCGATGTGATGGGCGATGGATGATCCCATATCCATTGGTGTTTGACATCAGAGATGGTATGCTGGTGCTCAGTGGAGACTGTGTACACTGAACGGACTCGCCGAGAACTCCCAGATGGTATTATACCTCACGTCAGATGGCAGTTCTCTGGTGACACTGGTACAGCTTAGTCTGTTGACCCGAGATTGTCATAGAGTCTTGTGTGTCTCCCACTGTGCTTTGATTTCCACCCTACCACGGCTCTACTGAGTCTTGCAAACATGTGGTTTTTGGGTACAGTCCCGATTCACATGAAGGCAATGAGCGATAGAAGGGGATTCGTCTCACCCGGTATTGGGGGTTGATGTTACGCTATGCTCGACTGGCCATAACTGGAAATCCCTAGCCAGGGTTGCAGTGATATACTGGTAAGAGTTATCAGTAGTTTCACTCTTGTTATAGACCTTACATCGGCATGACTTATCAAGCTACTGGGGTCTGGCGTTTACCACCCCTAGGCGAGATATGCGGCATATCAGACGAACAGACCGGACTGTGCGGTAAGTGTTACTGGTTGGAGTCACAGGAGTGTGAGCGGGCTTGCTTGTTGATCTTCTAATCGCTCAATACCCGGGTGGCCGTTACGTTTAGCAGACCGTTTGCGGCTTGTGAATGTTTGATATGATCATCATCTGCTGCCGGCGTATTGACGAGTCTTTAGAGTCCTACACAGAGGTTTCCTGGCTCAAGCGAAACGAAATAGGAGCGCATATGAGATATGTGCGAGACCGAGAATAATACCAGTATGTGATACTGAATTCTATTCTCGCGATTTGTATCATCGGACGGTTATATGAGATATAGCCGGGTTACCGAATCAAATGTTGATTCGATATATTGATACACTTGATATTAGTCGGTTATATATCATTAAATCAAGTGTTGATTTAATGATTTAATGTATAATTATATATTTGATATATTACTTTACATTAACTAGTATTGGTTCACCTAAGATTATTTTTCTCACTTGATTGTGCACATTGTATATATGATATATGTTTGTGCACTACTTTGTATCATGTTTATGGTACATGCAAACTGGGTGTGTGTATGCTTTAAACCATGTTTAGGTTAATGGTTAGGGTTTTAACTTATTTATTTATTTCATTTATTTATTTTTGGCAAAAATAAAATGGTGGCTTGCATTGTTTTATTCTTGAAGCTTCATGAAGCTTTGAAAGTCTTAACCATTTTGTTTTTTCCTTAACCTAACCATTACACCTAAACCCTAGTTTATTCTCTACATGGTTTTACTTCACCCATGGTTGCATTATGATATGATTCACTTGATTTATTATTTTTAACATAATTCTTTTTCTTTTGCTTCTTCTTCATCTTCTTCATGAAGAAGAAAAACCATTCTTGAAAATTTCCAAGTGATGAAATCAAGTGAGAAATCCAAATCCAAAGTTAACCTACTTCCTATTTCTTCATCCTCTACCACTTGCCATGTTGTATAGGGTGTTTTCTTCACAAGTTTCAAGACCTAGTGAAGATGGAGCTTGAGTTTGAGTCGCCTCGACGTAGATCATTTTCGGCATCGAAGTCAACGACCTAGCCCGATCATTTCTCCGACGAAACCATCGCTAGAGTCCGGGATCCCGATGATCGCAGCGAAGGGACGTCGTCACGGAGCTTTGGAAGTGGAGGACCGGATCTACAAAGGTTGTAGTCCCTTTGACTTTTAGTTAAAGTTGTTAACATGCTAGTTTTTCGCCTTACCTCTAGTTAACGATCTAGCACTAGGGTTTCTTTGGCACATCAAAAATTTGATTTTGCCATGGTTGATCAGTTGTAGAAACTCAAGAGTGTGCCTAGGAACCCTACAGTGGTATCAGAGCCTAGCTAGAGCTTTAGGCGATGAGTAGACGATCTTAGAAATCCGATCGAACCCCGAAACCCTAAACTTGACCCCTCTCTGTACATTTTCTGGAACTGTGGATTTTTCATAATTAAAAATTCTCAGAAAATACTGCAGAAAACGACACCCTATCTCTACAGTAGCGCCGTGGAACCGCGGCCTAACCGTACTGATTGCGGCGGTTCCGCGGCCGTATGTGATGATTAGGGACTCTAGTTTCTACAGTAATAACAGTAGGTGTTTCCTGTGTTTTCTGCGATGTTTTAATTTACACTCAAGAGTTGAGTAATCTGTGGTGTTTTGGGGATTCGATGATTCGAACGAAAACTTTAACTGCGTCTATGTGTTTTTCGGGGTAATTTAGAATATGTTAAAATGTTCGACCGGATAAAAATACCTAATTTTTCCCCTGCCGGGAAATTTCCAATTGTTGGATTTTTCCGTAGTTTAATAGCGTTCTAAGTAGTGCAAGTAACGCGATGGACCCTCTAGATGACAACAAACCTTAACTCGATTATGTGACCGTCTTGAACTGCCCTTTGAACCTTAGGGTTTGGGGCAGTACGGCATGCCACATGTGAGGCGTTGGCTTGACCCTTCTACGGCTGGACCGTTGGTACTGTGGCATGAAGTGAATGTTTTTAAATTTATTTCATGTGTTGAGCTGTTTTGGGAAAACATGGTTGTTTGATTGTTCGATCAGAAAGTTTAACATTTTCTATTTATCTGGAATGTGATACAATATTTGGAATCCACAAGTGGTTATGAGTTAATTGAATGAATGTTATAAACATAGCACTTTAGTCTCACTTGATCGGTTGCCACAGGATTTTGATGTGATCAAAAGTCCGTCGCAATCACGTTGCGTACACGGATACTCGCCGGTAAACTTAATAGATAGCTACGCCACATAGCCCCGACCAAGTGACTGTAGGAGAACCCCGTCGCCGAAAGCATCCGTTCGGGTGCTCGTGGCAGCGGTGTTCCGCCTTAGTGCACTTTGTCGACGGTATCGGGGTGCGGCCGTCTACTAAAGTTTGCGACGATCATTCATTCTAAATGTCGGGAATCTTGTTGAATTGCCCGACTTGATATTGAAAAGAGTTTTCGATAATGAGACTAAAATGCGGGGTTTTTAATTGTTAGGCATGCGATGTCTAAGGAATTCATTTGGTTAGGCATGCGATGTCTAAGAAATCAAGACACATCTTGAGGCGGTATCACCTGATCAGGGAGATCGTGGATCGCCAGGAGATCGAGGTTCGGAAGGTTGCTTCAGAAGATAACACAGCAGATCCATTCACCAAGGCCTTGCCCCAGACTCAGTTCGAGCGGCTGATCGAGATGATAGGTCTTCGATACGCCAGTACATGGCCTTAGTGCAAGTGGGAGATTGTTAGTGTATATGCCCTAGAGGCCATTACTGTATCATACTAGTTTGTATATTACTTGATGGAAGCTTGGGATATTCACAGTTGTATATACAATCTTTCTCGAAATGGTAGTATGCTACTTGGTTTGTCTCTGCTTTAATATGTGCATGTGTTTCTTTTAGCATATCGCTGATATACATATTAGTAGAGCCCTTAGGATCTTTTCTTGATTACCACCGTTGTGATGGCGCTCACACTCGTGGGGGCTGGGTAATCCATAAGCACATCCTTATACAGGTCCCTAGTCGTTGGACTATCGAGACAGGGCATCGATACTCCGGAGTAGACTAGCGTATGCGCTTCTCATCCCAGCGTGGGAGACGGTCTGTCCCACAGCCGTCAGTACGTCGTACTTGAGATAGTATGCGGGTGCTCGTTAGGTTACGAGTACACCGGACAGGACTCGTCGGGGACTGTTGGTTGGTATTATACCTATCGTCAGTTATTAGTTCCCAGGTGACATGAGTACAGCTTAGTCTGCTGACTTGACACTGTCACTTCGCCTCGAGTGTTTTCCCACTGCACTTTGATTACTACCCTACCACGACTCAAAGCAATTGTGCAAACAGGTAGTTTTTGGGTGCAGTCCCGAAGCACTTGGAGGCAGTGATGGTTAGACAGGATTCGTCTCTCCCGGTATTGGGGGTTGACATCGCGCTGTGTCTAGGAGAGCCATTACACAAATAGTCCCTGGCCAGGGCAAGCGAGATATACTGGTAGGTTTCCAGTGTTATCTCAGGGTGTTCTGGGCTACACTCCGACATGACTTGTACCGCTATTAGGGGACTGACGTTCACCGCCCCCTAGGCCTGCCATGCGATGTATCAGACGAACAGACTGGACTGTACGGAGACTGTCACATACAGGCTCAGTAGGAGTTCAGATGGGGTCACCTCGTCAGTCTTCTTATCAGCATCTACCTGGGGACTGTTACGTACAGCTAGTGCTGCTTGCGGTCTGTGGTTAAACCCACTGCCAGCGTAGTGTCGAGTCTTTAGAGTCCCACACAGAAAGCTATTCGCCTTTAGGCAAAATGAGTAGAGGTCGCATGGTTTTGCGACAGGGTTCGTTCACATCCGCGCACTTGTGCACGTTTGCTGTCCGGACAGCTTATACTAGCGGGCTTTGGTTTAAGCCGGATCCTAGTATATGATTTGGGATTGGTTTTATCTCATTGTATTCGTGTTCCTCGGATCACGAATACGGGTGCGTATGCATAGTTGCTTGAGACAGAGGGAGAGGACTTTGATTAGGGTTAATGACCATTGTCATTTTATTAACCCTAATGCCTATGTGTGTATTATGGTTAATTGATATTAGTTTAATATAATTGTGCATGGTTATGGTTGTTGACCATTTGACATTCTTGACTTGTTGACCTTGGTTGACACTTTGACCATAATCATTTCATTTGGAAGATGCTCTTTGATCCTTGCAATTTGCATTAAAAATGAAATGATAATGGTCATGTCTTAATTAAGCCATAACAATTATCTTACTAAATATCAATTTATAATAATTCACACTTATATGTGAGAATGCTTCATATTTTCTCTCATTCTATCATACACTTTCTCTCTCTTGCTCTTCCTCTTCCTCAAGCTGTCCCCTCTCATGTGTTGAGAAACACTTGAGCTTGAGAAAAACCACTTCTTGATAATCTCTACTCTCATCTAGGGTTCTAGGATTATCACTTCTAGCACCCTAGTTACTTCTAGCTTGGAGTTGAAGCCAAAGGTTGAGGCTTTCGGGTGGATCCTTTTTCGACGTGAGAAGACGACAAAGGTGATCCCTTTCTACTACTCCAAGGAGCAAGGAGAGAAGGACATAAAGCCCTAGGTATAACCATTCTACCCTTTAGCTAGTTTCTAGTTAGCTTTAGCTAGTTTTTGTTTAGCAAAGATCCGACTTTGTCTAGTCCATGTTGCCCAGAGTAGTAAAAATCCGTTTTTTATTCCGTTTTCCGCCTCCCCGCAAGCACCGGGATGGGCAACGTGGACTTACAGTGGTATCAGAGCCTAACTAAACATAAACTAGCTAGGTAGTAAAGTGTATGGAAGTTCTATCGAAAAAATCGCAAAACCGAGTTTACAAAAACCCAAGTTTCTGTTAAAATTTTTTCTGTTCAAAATAAAATAAATCATACTCCAAAAATCATTTCAGGGTTTTGTGAAGAAAGCCACAAAAAACGATCCAGTGACTCGCTCAAAGCGCCGCGGTTCCGCGGCAATAGCAAGCTATTGCCGCGCAACCGCGGCCGTTTTGACTCGGTTCTGGGTCGAGTTTGGTGCAGTGTTCTTCTGGCTTGTTTTTGGGATTTTTAAGATTGTTTATATGTGCCCAGGTTTTCCAGAAAAGAAATTTGTTTTTGTTGGCCTATAAATCCGTATTTTTGATCGAACTTCACTACACTTTGACTAAAGGGTTATATCTGTGATGTTTATATGTATTGAACATCGGCGAATCGCTATATGTCGATTAGTCGGGGTTATACATATCTGTGATCTGTGTTTGATGATGATATGTGTATATGAATGCGTTGGATTGTCGCGGGTGAATAGCCGGGGTGGATGTGAGATGAGTGTTTCTTTTTCTTTCATTCATGCAATATGTAAATTGATGTAATAATATTTGTATGGCCGCACAACCGGGTCGGGGTTGTAGCCATCATTGTATAATTCTTTTTACTGTTTTTGATCCTAGGATAGACCCATGGAGGGGGTGCACAAACTACCGGTTATCTCGAAGTGCCGTGTGGCCTACTCACGGTGTTGAGGGAGGTAGCTTCGCTTCGGGTACTTGGCGGGTAGTTTGCCGCATCCGCAGGGGTCTTGGGTGGGGTATTTGGCTATTCACCGCGACCGTGTAATCCGCTTTTCGTTGCAGGCTCAAACGGATTACGGATTCCTAGTATATCCAATGTATTCATCTGTGATCTGTAATGTCTATCATTGCTATATATTTATATAGGATAACTATTTAGGCGTTGCTTATGTTTTACAGCCGTGCTAGCCCAGCCCCCGCTCTGTCGTTAGTAAAGTAACCTAACGGGTGATGACGGGGCCCCGTGGCGAATGCGAATGGCATAAGCGTACGTCATATTTTGGTTGTTTTCTGCAATGGTAGGATTAAATTATGGGACGCATTAAAAGAACTAATGAAAGAAAATAAACCAAGTAAAAGTCGATTGGAACACTTTGAAAACCACTCGGTTCTTTTCAAAACTAAACTTTTAAACTCGGAGCTTGAACCACTCCTTTTAAAAGCTATCTCGTTCCATCGATTATATCAAGTTCACTACGTTCACGGTTTCGCCAAAACCATTCGTAGCCCTCCGTCATTCCACATGAATGGTCAAAAGTATTCAAGCTATGTATTTTGGCCAAAGTCAAGGCATAGTGATTGGTAGCTATTGGGTATTCATGTGCAGCATAGATAGATGCGTTGGTTTGGGACAGTCGTGCTGCCATTTTGGCCAAAGTCAAGGGTAGGTACGGGTGGGTCCAAATTAACCAGGAGAATGACGGGTAGAACTTGACATGTGACTTATGATATTTTGGCCAAAGTCAAGGTCATAAGAGCATGGAGCAAAAATCCACATCGGGAGTTTCATAAGTACTGAAACTTGCTGGCGCTGCATACCATTTGGAGTGTGATAATTCTGGTAGGATTCCTTCGGTTTTATCACGCGATGATATTTGGATCCCGATCCTACTGTGAGTATATGCTACTGTAGGGTTCCTAGGCACACAATAGAGGTCTCACAAGGCATCAACCATGCCAATTTCAAATTTTACGGGTGCGGAGAAACCCTAATACGGATCGTTAACTAGAAATCTACGCGATATACTAAACTAGTTAACAACTTAACTAAAGGAGAGAGGCTACAACCTTTGTAGATCCAGTTCTCCACTTTCTTAGCTCCATGTAGGCGAGCTCTCGCTGTCCATCTCGAATCCTAGACTCAATCGTTGGCTTCATCGGAAAAACGAGCGGAATAGGTCGTCGGCTTCGTGCCGAAGATGATCTACGTCGAGGTTGCGCAAGTTCAAGCTCCAACTTCACCAAGTTGAGAAACTTGTGAAGAAAACACCCAAAAATACTTGGCAAGGGGTAGAGGATGAAGAAATAGGAGGTGGGTTCACTTTTAGAATTGGATTTCTCACTCTAGAACTCAAGATGCCATTGATGGCATCAAGCTTTTTCTCTTGAAGAAGAAGATCAAGAAGTAAATAGAATATGATAAGTATTATCTAAAAAGAATAATAAAATCAATACTTATCATCTTCTAACCTTGGTTAACTGTAGAGAATAAACCATGGTCAAATGAGAATGGTTAGGGTTAAGGATGATGACAAAATGGTCACTTTAGTCAAAGCATCATGAAGCTTCATCAAGCTTCATGAAAGAAACCATTTTGTTATCTTTTATTTATTTACCAAAAGAATAGATAAATAAATAAGTTAATAAATAAAAACCCTAACTATTATCATAACCATGGTTTAAGTCTTAACACAAAACCAAACTACATGCATCATCAAACATGACACAAAGATGTGCACAAAAATATATCACATGTACATCAAGTGAGAAAATCCATTTAAAGTGAACCAATACTAGTTAATGCAAAGTAATATATCAAATATATAATTATACATTAAATCATTAAATCAACATTTGATTCAATGATCCGGTCATGTCGCACATAACCGACTAGAATCCAATGTATCGATTTATCGAATCAATGATTCGATAACTAGGTCATATCAAATATAACCAATCGAAACATATATCGCGAGAATGAAATGCGGTATCACATACACGCATTGTTCTCGGTCCTGCACATATCTCATATGCGCTCCTATTTCGTTTTGCTTGAGCCAGGAAACCTCTATGTAGGACTCTAAAGACTCGTCAATACGCCGGTAGCAGATGATGATCATATCAAGCATCCACAAGCCGCAAGCGGTCTGCTAAACGTAACGGCCATCCGGGTATTGAGCGATCAGAAGATCGACGAGCTAGTCCGCTCACACTCCTGTGAATCCAACCAGTAACACTTACCGTACAGTCCAGTCTGTTCGTCTGATATGTCGCATATCAAGTCTAGGGGTGGTAAACGTCAGACCCCAATAACCGATAAGTCGTGCTGATGTGAGGCTCATAACGGGTCGAGAAACTACTGGTAACACTTACCAGCAAATCTCTGATCAGCCCTGGCCAGGGACTTCCCTGTTACGGCCAATCAAGCACAGCGCAACATCAACCCCCAATACCGGGAGAGACGAAACCCCTCCTATCGCTCATTGCCTCCATGTGACTCGGGACTGTACCCAAAGACCACCGTTTTCCACGCCCTCATGGACGTGGTAAGGTGGAGATCAAAGCACAGTGGGAATCACACAAGACACTATGACGATCTCGGGTCTACAGACTAACCTGTACAAGTGTCACCTGAGAACTGCCATCTGACGTGAGGTATAATACCATCTGGGAGTTCTCGGCGAGTCCGTCCAGTGTACCCAGTCTCCACTGAGCACCCGTATACCATCACTGATGTCAAACACCAATGGATATGGGATCATCCATCGCCCATCTCATGGGTCGAGAAGCGTATACGCTAGTCTACACTGGTATATCGATGCCCCGTCTCGATACACCCACGACTAGGGACTATGAAGGATGTACTTATGGACTACCATGTCCCCACTAGTATGATCCGCATCATAGTCCAGGTAGTCAAGTACAGATCCTAAGGGCTTTACCAACATGTAACAGGGAGACAATCAGTGTACACGTTAAGGTAAAGATTAACCAGATAGCATACTATCATGTCGAGCAAGAAAGTCCTCCCTATATATGTCCCAGCATCCACAACAATATACATCCTATGTATAGTAATGGCCTATAGGGCATATATATAACTAACAATCTCCCACTTGCACTAGGGCCATCTGATAGCAGTGGTTGCAGTATCTCATATTCAACCATCCCATAAAAGTCTCTCTCTGGGAACAGGCCTTTGTGAGTGGATCCGCTGTGTTGTTTTCTGAGTCTACTCTCCTAACCTCGATCTCCCTGGAGATCAACCATCTCCATGATCAGGTGATACTGCCTTAGAATATGTCTGGATCACTGATGGGACGGACGTTCCTTGGCATAAGCCACAACTCCATTGTCTCACAATGGTTGGAACGTAGTTCATCTCATGAACCAATATACACCCAAACATCCTCCTTGTTAGCATCTTGAGTAGCGATGTATCCAGCCTTTATCGTCTAGTGTATCACGGAATCTTGTTTGGAACTCTTCCAACATACCGTCCCTTTACTGAGGGTAAAGACAATGCCTGTGACTGACATTCAGTCGTCTTTATCACCCTGGAACCATTCCAGTGATTCTCCCCAGGGTCGATTGATACCATCTCACTACAGCTAGTGAGTATCCTAACATCCATTTAGATCTGTCTCATATATCCAAAACCCAGGATTTAGTAGGTATCATTTTGATCCTATTGGAGAATCCTTGTGATAAGCGGAGATCGACCGAGCATAGCATAGGAAACTCCTTCCCTATCAAGAGTATGTCATCCACGTACTCTACGAGGATCACCACCATACTCCCTACTACCTTTTTGTTTATACAAGGTTCATCTACCATTTTGATGATGTCAAACTCTTTGACTACTTCATCAAAACAGATGATCCTGCTCCGCGATGCCTGCTTTATCCTATAAAGCATCTTGCACACGTTTCCGCTGCTCCCACTGTCTACGAAGCCCTCTGGCTGTGTACATATAGACGCACTCTTCTAAAACATCATTTAGAAAAGCAGTCATGACACCCAACCACCAGATATCGTAGTCATGGTATGTAGCCGTGACAAGTAGGATCTGGATGGACTTAAGCATAGCTACTTGAAAAGGTTTCATCATTATCCACACCTGGTCAATGATGCAAACTTTTAACAAGTCTAGCTTTGAAAGTCTCAACTTTTCCATCTACACCAAGTAATCTTCTCAAGATATACTTGCTCCTGATGGGGATTTAACCCTTCAGATATAGCAACCAAAGTCCATACTTTGTTGGTGTATAAGGATTCCATCTCAGATCGCTAAGCATCCATCCATTCTTACAGAGTCTTCACTCTCGATGGCCTGCTCGAAACTAGTTGGGTCATCATCTCATGATGCAATCCTCGCTCCCACTGTCATAGAGAAACAGAAGTATCTCTTAGGTGGGTGAGGAACCCTACTAGATCGGCGGCGAGGCTGAGGTTCGTTGGAATCTACTGAATCCTTTGGCTCTATCAAATCATCTGCTGTAGTTTGTATAGCTGGAACCTTTCCAGTTCTACATTACAGACCTTGCCTCGAGCTTGTCCGGATTTTGCTTTTTGACGTAGGCCGGACAACCCCAAATCTTAACTAGCTTAAGACATGGGCTCTTCCCATTCCATATCACATATGAAGTGGTAAGCAACTGATTTGATTTGAACCCTGTTCAATAGGTATGCAGCTTCTCAAGCGCATAACTCCCAAAAGGAAATAGGTAACTCAGTAGTACTTATCATAGAGCACACCTTATCACATAGGGTGTTATTGCTCCGCCCCGATATACCATCATGCTATGGTGTATACGGAGGAGTAATGCTGAGAGAGAATCTCATTCTCCTTTAGAATAGTTCAGGAATTCTGTGCTCAAGTATTCTCCTCCTTGATCTCATCAAAGGACATAATACTTTTACCCGTGTTTTGGTTCTCTACTTCTAAATCATATTCTGTGAATATCTCAAAAGGTTCGGACTTGTGTTTCAACAGGAACATAGGTCTGAATCTCGAAAGATCATCAGAGAATGTAATGAAGTATAAAGAACCGGTCTTGGCATGTGTAGACTGGGGACCTACATAAATCAACATGTATCATCCCAAGAGTTCACTAACTCTTTCTCTGTTTCCAGTAAACGGAGCTATGGTCATCTTATCTTTGTGACATGACTGGCGAGTTTCACAAGATGTAAGTTCAAACTAATTTAAATATGCATCTTTATGTAACTCTAGCCAGTCGGGTCGCATTGATCTGACCTAGTCTACAATACCTCAAGAAGGATTCGTTCATTTCTGAACTCTTCCTCTTCTGTGTGTTCCGTATACTAAGAACTGTAGTTTGATTTAGAACATTAATGCTTTTAGATAACGTGCCTGAACCGATCAACTTTTGATATAGGAAATGTTCAAAACATTATCCAACAATACAAAATTTTATCGTTTCTTTACTAATAAAGAGACAGATATGATTTTGTATATCAGGTTCGGTATCTAATAACATTCGTTCAGAATCAATGTATTGGTAATACAGGGTGACAGTGACCAACAGATTTGGCTGCAACACTTGCCCCGTTTTCTGCCTCATGAAACTTATCACCCGTTCTCAGTATTTCTACCTATCTTTAGCCCTATGTAATAGATTACATATCTGGGATCCTGATCTGGTATCACATACCCAGGACGTAAAGGATACTGAGAAACAGTTCTCTGTAATGAACACACCCGAAGATGATGCATCATCATGCACTCTCTTCGTTTGGGCGGCACGGGAATTCTGGTAATCCCCAATTTCCTGCTCTGTCTTATAACAATTATAAGTTGGAGCGGGACCAACGTTCCCCAGCTCAGTATAACAAGCGGGTTCGGTCAATAATCCGTATTATTATCTTGATTAAGGCGTGACATGGTCGCTACCAGGAGAGAGAGAGAAGAAAACACTCGGCGTGTGCTCTTTCAAGAATAGATTGGTTATTCTTTTATCTAATCAGGATGGCTCCCACTGCATTTTATCAAATCTTCCTTCAAACCCTAAAAGGAAAGACTAGCCGGGATTAATTACAAACTACAAGTTCGCCAATCTTTCAGCCAGGCCAGTGTCGGTACTTTGAGGGAGGTCTCCCGTGCTTTCGCACGAACCTAATTAATGTAAACCTCGTTTTCCCAGAGGCGTAACCTCGTTAACACCTTTCTAGACACCTACTTGATCGGCTAATTGTAATGTGTAAAACTCTCCCAGGAGTAACAATTACTCGCAGCGGGTATCGGGATCCAACTATCTCATAGAAGGTATGCAATCTCATTGCAAATTTCAACACTTGAAATTCCCGATAATATTTTGCCTCTAGTGTTCTATGACCTTGACGAATGCCAAACAACCTATAGTCCACTAGTCAAGTTCAACCCGTACATTTCTTGATTGAATTAAACCCACCCGCACGACCCTTGACGAATGCCAAACAACGCCGTACGAATACCCTAATCCAATCGCATCATATGCTCAAGCAGATAAATACTAGTTAGCTACCGTACACTACGCCTTGACGAATGCCAAACTACCGCAGCACGAATACTAACTAGTACATATCTGAAATGACGGAGGGCTACGACAGGTTTTTCTGAAAACCTATTGCGTAATGAACTTGATATCGTTGTAGAATCAAATGATTTTAAAATGGAGTGCTTTTGAGGCTTTTCTAGTTTTGCTAAAGGAGTCACTCCCGGTGAAGGGATCGTCGGTCCTTTCCTCTTCGAATGAGGTGCGGGATATATCATATATATCACTGTGCAAAGCAGAACTCTTAAAAGCTATCAAAAGACAAACCGAGTGTGTAGCATCTGCCAGTTATTGCTAAAGGAGTCACTCCCGGTGAAGGGATCTCGGTCCTTTCCTCATCGAATAAGGTGCAGGATATATCATATATACCACTGTGCAAAGCAAGAACTGTAGCTACCTGTTTTATTTTGAAATTCGATTCTACAACATCTTAGGTTTCTTTTATTTTCATTAATCACATTAATGAAGTCCCATCAATTATGTACCTAAACATCACAGATAAATACGACGTACACTTATGCTATCCGCATTCGCCTCGATGTCCCCTCGTGCACCGTTAGGTTAGGTAACTAACGGCAGAGCGGGGCAGGGCTAGCGCGGGTGTAAAACATAAGTAACATCTATATAATATATCATATATACTATATACTGTATCTATCACAGAACATCACATGATCACATCACAGATATCGCAGCAGAAGAATCATATGAAATATTAGATATACTAGGACGTCCGTGTTTTCAATACGAGCCAGTATAAAACACGGATTCCACGGTCGTGATGAATAGCCAAACCCACACCCCTAGACCCCTACGAGAGCGGCAAGCAACCCTACCAATTCTAGAGTTAGGAGACCCGGACTCGACTCCTCGAGTTGGTCTCCCACTGGACTCCAGAACCCGGTTACTTGTGCTCCCCTCCTTGGGTCTATCCTAGTGTGGAAAAGTAAATAATATACAAACGGTGACATCTTCCGCAACCTGGAAGTGTCTCAATAAAAGAATATTACATACAAGTGTTGCGCCACGGCAGCGCCCCGGCCGTCTATCCGAGGCCAAAATGCGGAATCAAAATTTTTTCTTAACTTTAAACTGGCGCTACCGCGGACAATATACCCGGATCATAACCATTAACCGATACTAGCTATCAAGAGAAAGGGTGAGAGATATACCGAGTGATCCGAGTCCTCCGGTCTTCTCGTCATCGTCCCGATCTCCCGCGGAAAGTCTTGTCTCCATATCGTCGCCTCCTCGCCGGAAGGGCACCACATCGCCTGCGTCTTTTACGGGCTCCCGCCTCAATACCGAGGCAACTCGGGCATGAAGCCGGCAAGTCGACATGCCCAAGATATGCTGTAGAATGTAGTGTAGAAACTTTGTCTCTTGGAGTTTATGTAGTTGCCATTGATGGATGGAGGAAGAGGTAAAGAAAATTGGTGCTTTCAATTTTCTAGCAAGAAAAAGATGAAATGAAGAATTCCTCACATAACAAAATGAACTCTCTCATTCTTTTTCTCTCAAGTGAAGCCTCTCTTCATCCAGTGAGAATGGTGGAGGAAGAAAAATCCAACCATAACAAGAAGGGAGGTGAGTGTAGGAGATGCAAAAGGGTGACCACATCAAAAGTAAGCTTCACATCAAAAGGTAATGATCATTCTCTCAAATCAATTTCTAATCTCAAAAAGCAAGCCATCATGAAAAGCAAAGATGCTTAATCTTTCATAATGCCACAAATACAAAGAACCCCTCCACAAATGGTTATTTGCAAACTCGCAAATAACCCCCTCCATCGGAAAAGTCCGGCCGGGAAAGAACAAAGAAAAACCGGCCGGAACGGAATGCAAACTGGCAACTCCAGAAAACTGGTCCCGTAATAAATTACAGGAAAACCCCGATACTGTGCATACACACCCGCATCTGTATTTCGACCGGATACAAATGCAATGAGACAAAATCTACACTGTACTAAACTAGGATCCGGCTTAAACCAAAGCCGGCTAGTATTATCCGTCCGATCCTGATCCGTGCAATACCACACGTATCAGATCGAACCCTGCCATATAACTATATGGCCACCAGTACAAAACTGTCCGATCCTGATCCGTGCAATACCGCACGTATCTGATCGGACCCTGCCATATCTCCATACGGCCTCTACAGCGTTTCGCCCGAAAGCTTGAGTAACTGAAAGTGTGGTGGACTCTAAAGACTCGTCAATACTATGGCTGTGGATTTAACCACTAGCACGTCAGAGGTATAAGCCAATACGTGACGGGCCACCAGCTATTGACCAAAAGGGACGTCGATGAGCGAACTCATCCTGACACCCTACTGAGCCTGTCAGTGACAATATCCGTACAGTCCGGTCCGTTCGTCTATGAGCATCGCATGTCGGGCCTAGGGGGTTGGTAAAAGTCAGACCCCCAAAAGCGGTACAAGTCGTGTCGGAGTGTAGCCCAGAACACCCTGAGATACTACTGGAATACCTACCAGTAAATCTCCTGCCTCGGCCGAGGGCTTTGTGTAATGGCTCTCCTAGACACAGCGCGACCTCACCCCCAATACCGGGAGAGACGAACCCCTGAAGATCCGCTCACTGCCTCCATGTGGCTCGGAACTGTACCCAACTAAAACCTGTTTGCATGACTCCTTTGAGCCGTGGTAGGGTATTAATCAAAGCACAGTGGGAACTCACACGAGACAAATGACGATCTCAGGTCGATGAACTAACCTGTACACATGTCACCTGGGAACTGCTATCTGACGTATGGTATAATCCCAACTAGCAGGTTCCCGGCGAGTCCTGTCCGGTGTACTCATAACCCAATGAGCACCTGTATACATATTAGGTGAACCAACTGACACCAGTGGCTTATGAGACCGGCCACCGCCCCTCGTCGGGGTCTCGACTGTATACACTAGTCTACTAATGGAGTATCGATGCCCTGTCTCGAAACTCCTACGACTAGGGACCTTTTAAGGATGTGCTTATAGACCCCAGCTCCCACGTATATGATCGCCATCATACTGCTGGCAGTCAAGCAAGAATCCTAGGGGCTCTATCATCGTGTAATAGCGACCTGTAAGGTCACCTTAAGCAGTACACGATGATAAAGGTAAACCAGATAGCATACTATCATCTCGAGTAAGACTGTCTTACCGGGATAGGTCCTCCCTCAATCATTGCAATCACGTGCCTGTGATCCAATAATTGACTCTGAGGGCACTATCTCCAACAATCTCCCACTTGCACTCAAGGCAAATTATTGCGATGTCGCATACTCACAGCCCGTGTGATACCGAACACCCAACTCCTCTACTAGTCAGTCTCACAAAGCTCGTTTGCGAAACTATTGCATTCGAGGAATAGCCTCAGTAAGTGGATCCGCTGTGATGTTTCTTTCTATGTCTCTCTATATCTAAAGTTCGCAGAGAAAACCATCTCCCGAAATGAGCAATACCTGTCTGAGAGTATGTCTGGATATCTGATGGGACCTAGCTCATAAATGAACTCCAAATCCAAACTTCTTAGACTGTATCGATAACTGAACTTAATCAGTACCCAGCGCCATGCCTCCCTCAGTATTGCCTTAGACCACCAGATGTTGTCCTGGAATGATAATCGTCTCCTAAAAGAGGCTGTCGTTATCACATCCCTAGAACATCAACTTATGTTCTAAAACTGCTTCCGACTGTTTCTCCAGGATTGGATCAATATCAACTTATTGTATCTACTGCAAGAACAACATCTGGTGTGGTACTTGACATCTCATGATTGACTCAATTGCCTAAGCAAGTGATCTGCCAATCATGCACATCCTCTCC
The DNA here is from genome assembly GCA_030015575.1 of Agapanthus africanus. Classification (NCBI taxonomy): domain Eukaryota; kingdom Viridiplantae; phylum Streptophyta; class Magnoliopsida; order Asparagales; family Amaryllidaceae; genus Agapanthus; species Agapanthus africanus. The sequence continues at coordinate 218,057,541 of CM057340.1, forward strand.
CCTTTAGTCTGTAAGACACCTTTAGAGAGGGTGACTCCATTACCTGCAGGTATACTACCGTGCCAGGAGTCGTCCATTCTAAATACTCATAGAATGCTGTCAAGGTACCCAGATTAGGAAACCACCCAAATCTAGATCTAAAACTATAGATCTAGTAACCAGAATGTCTGATATAATATCCAAGTCCGGTGTGGAGAAAACACTGTGTGACAACCAAAGTATAACCGATCGTAGTATAGGAATATCACTTCCTACTCTGTGTATGTCATCAAATACCAGGACATCACACCCTACTAGCTTCTTAACAGATCCATCCCCTATTCTGATGAAGTCAAACCTATGACTTCACATCAGAAATAGATGATCTATCTCCGCTATATCTGCTTTAGTCTATAAATAGACATAAGCCAACTGTCCACCAATGCTTCCGCTGCTCCCACTGACTACGACAACCCTCTGGCAGAGTCATATAGACGTACATTTCTAAAGCTAGTTTAGAACGACGCTATACTCATCCTCCTGCCGGGTCTCACAGTCTGGAACAACAGCAATGGTAAGTCTGGGTAAACAAGAACCTCCCTGCCACCGTCCTTGAGCATACCGAAGTACCTCTCGAGTGCCTGAGGTTACCCACCATATCTGCGGAGTGGCCAATGGAATGTCAAACCAGATTGAATCTTTAGGTTCTTATCAAATCTTCAGTAATCGTTTGCGGTTCTGGAATCACTTCCAGTTCCACCATACTCCCACTACTGTTTTCTGAAAAAATCCATTTTTATTAAAACTGTGGCGAGTCAAGAACAATATCACCATTGATCTTCCAGATGGTAGAAAGTCAACCCTCGTCATAGCCTGGGTCAACCCACAAACAGCCATTACAGAAACGTGCCTTGAGTTATCCAGAGTCTGGTTTTAAGCATAAGCCGGAAAACTCCCCGTACCTTAACAATGTCAAGATATGAACTGTTCTATATCCAATATAGAAACAGAGGCACTGATTTAATTGGAACCAGATTCAAATCATGCAGCTTTCTCCAGTGCATGTCAACTAAATGGAAGGAGGCCGATCAGCGTTATTCAACTTAGGAATGCTTCCAATTATGAGTAACCTGAAAGAGAAGCAATTTCTCTTTATCATTACTATCAACTGAATACCATACAAAACTATCTGCATCTTCTATCACTTTGAAGAATCCCGATACTTGCTACACCTGGTTCTCTACTCTATTCAAATACCTATAACTCCTCAAAACTTAGACCCTGTGTTTCTACGAAACACATGTCTAAGAACTAGAGAAGTTAAAAGTAAACAGAATATAGTATGAGGACCAACCCCTCTGTCCTAATGGACACTGGACAACATACAATACTCTGTATAAGTCCGCTGAGTCTAACAACTCTTTCACTGTGTGTCGTAGGTTGAAAACTGTACTTATGGTTAAGAAGAATTACACCGCTGTTTAATGCTCCTTACCTAACCATCCACTGATATAGGTAAATGTCATCGACATAATATCAAAAGGTATATCTCACTCTATGAAAATAGACGTACAGATATATCAATTTGAAATTGGTGCACAACAGCGGATATTCAAAACCAAATATTTGCCGACCGGCAAACAGCCCAGATGATCTCCTCAAATATCACTGATTACAACGAATCCCGATATAATGAGGATGATCACCCTATTCCCAATAACCTACTCCCACTCATCATCTGTAAAACCATACAGATGTGAGAATCATACCTGGTAAATACATACCCTGGAGTAAGTATCTAATCGGGAAATCAGTTTTCTTTTAACAGTACACAGTTGAACTGAAACATTGAAATGTTTCGATAGGGTATCCTGGTATTCCTAGTAATGCCTCTACCATTATCCAGATTCACAACTATAACCGTATAATTCTTTGCCACCTCTCCAAATCCCTTTATATGTCTTTAGTCATTACCTTCTGCACACCCCTTAGGCCAAATGGTTTTCTTCCTTCCCTACCGTTCGGCACCAGCCTATGGTTTGGAAGAAGACTATCCAATAAGCATAATGGGCGTACTGTCCTAATCCTAGGAACACTCGCAATGCGAGAGAAGGTGAAGATAAAAGACAACCGAATAAACCTTTTTCCTATTTCTCCTGAACCAGAATCCATCCCCGAACTGGAACAAGTTCCTTTCGAGTTCGTATATAACCATACGATGGATTATCCAATAAACTTGGGATCTTCGTAGTGATACGGAGTGTCCTGGAGAAATACAAAGGTGATTTAGGATTGGCGAAGAAATACTTGGTTCGGTCGTGAGTAGCAGTCGCAATTTACTTTGCCCTCTTACTAATCCCTTGCTTTGTCTTAACTTAATACCTTCTGTACACCATCGTTATGCTAATTGGTTTTCTTCATTCCCCACCATTCGGCACCTGCCTAAGGTTTGGAAGAAGACTATCCAATTTGCGTAATAGGTGTACTATCTCCTAAACCAAGGAGTACTCGCAATGAGAGAAGGTGAAAAGAAAAGACAACTGAATAATCCTATTCGTTTTCTCCAGAACCAGAAACCATCCTCGAAGTCCTTCGAGTTCGTATATAACCATACGATGGTTTTGTCCAATGGAAGTAGACGTTTGTAGTAATACGGGGTGTCCTGGAGAAAAGGGTAAAAGTAGGAGTGGCAATGAGGTTTGCAACTCTGACAATCCAAAAGCCAGTGTTAAGAAGGTTCGGTCAACTTGGTCACTGAGTCATAGTCCAGGGTCGGGTCAATGGTCGCTGCTAAAGAGAGAGAGAAAAGAAACACTCAGCGTGCACTCTAACCTAGATCAGAATGGTTATCACTTTATCTAATCTGGAAACCTCCCACTGTAACCTCAAATTCTTCCCCAAACCTTAAAGAAGAATTAGTCGGGATCACCCGAGGAGTAAACCAACTCATCAGTGGGAATCGGGATCCAACTATCATCGCATGATAACTTGACGGAATCCACTCAAGTCACCACACTCCAGAAGGTATGCGCATGCCTGGCAAGTTTCAGTTCTTTTGAAACTCCCGATGTGATTTTTACCCTTAGGACCTAAGTGACCTTGACTGAGCCAACATATCAAAGGATCCTAGTCAAGTTCAACCCGTCATTATCTTGATTGCATTAGACCCACCCGTACGAATCCTTGACTGAGCTAAAATGACCGCCCGACTGTCCTAACCAATCTCATATCCATGCAACAGAAAAGCACTACATAACTACAGAACACTACGCCTCGGCTAAGCACGACATACGCAGCACGAATACTAAGTAATACTAATCTGAAATGACGGAGGGCTACGACTGGTTTTTGGCGAAAAACCTTTAACGTAATGAACTTGATATCGTTGAAGGAACTGCATAACTTTTTATAAAAATATAGTAGCGAAAAACCTTTAACAAAGAGGTCACTCCCGGTGAAGGGATCTCGGCTCTTTCCCCGTAGAATGAGGTGCAGGATATTCCAACTGAATACCACGATGCAAAGCAAAAGTAATCGGCTATAGTGAAGTTAATGCCCTGACGCAAACTTCTGTCCAAGGGGTCACTCCCGGTGAAGGGATCTCGGCCCTTGCCTCGTCGACTGAGGAGCAGGATATTCCAAATGAATACCACGATGCAAAACAAAAGTGAACGTCCTTGCAATAACAGCTTTTTGAAAAATGTTCCAACAACATCAGAATAGGTTTGTTTATCTTACATTGATCCGAATCAACGCAGTCCCATCAGTTGATCATACCACAAAGAACGAAAATATACTGATGTACGTATATGCCATCCGCATTCGCCACTGGGTCCCGTCATTACCCGTTAGGTTAGCTAACTAACGACAGAGCGGGGACTGGACTAGCGCGCATGTAAAACATATACAACATCTACTAATATATATATCAATATATTATATTTCGCTCAAGGCGTGATAAAATGCAACATCACAGAAATATGCAGCATCACAGAACAATACAGATATCTGGAAGCCCCGGGTTTCACAGAGCCGCTGCTGAAACCCGACGTTCCCCTGGTCGTGTGGATAGCCTGTGCAATGAAAACCTAGACCCCTACGGGCGCGGCAAGTCACCCGCCAAAACCTGAAGCGAGGCAGCCCCCTTCAGCAACGTGAATGGACCACCCAGCACTTCACGGAATCCGGTAACTCGGGTACCCCTCTTGGGTCAACCTGTACCCCCTACGAGTGCGGCGAATAGCCCGTCAATCCTGGAGCGAAGCCCCCTCCAGAACCCGGCTATCCGTGCACCCCACCGCGGGGCAATCCTAGTACAGAAAGTAAAATATACATACACCGGGTACATCAACCGCAACCAGGTTGTGCCCCAAAAGAATAATACAAACAGGCAGTGACGGCAGTCCACATGTCGGACGCTCGCCCTGCAAAATCAAATGTACATATAAAACAAAACAGTACTAGCATTGCATCCAGGCTATCCCCCACGACCGATCCGCAACAACACAGCATAAACACAGAACATCAACGTGAAAATCACGTTCGCAAATCCGTCTAACCGGGCTATAGCAGTTAGACAGGATTTACCGATCAAGTGATATTCACGGTCGCAGATATAATGTAAATACTGTGAAATAATGTGTTTTAAAATATCCAATCGATCAAAAATTAACAAGTGGGCCCCCAAGTAATACTGTAGCACTCACAGAAATTCTGGGCCCAATTTTAATATTCCAAAACCCCTATCTTAAGCCTATAAGCCCACTGCAAAAAATTGGTGGAATGATACACTATTCCTGCGGTGGAACCGCGGCAAAAGAGGGGCCATTGCCGCGGTTCCGCGGTCGTATGGAATGATCAAGCTACCAAATTTTTTGCAGTGTTCTTAGGATTCTCTGTACATCATTCTGCAATCACCTGAAAATTTTTTCGAACCCGGAAAAAAAAGACAGAAAACTGATGCATGCAAAACGCGGATTTTGGAATTTTGGTCGATCGGATAAGTAAAACGCATTAGAACAAGCTAGGCAGGGTTAATGGCGTGGCTCTGATACCATTTTGCGCCACGGCAGCGCCCCGGCCGTCTATCCGAGGCCAAAATGCGGAATGAAATTTTTTTCTTAACTTTAAACTGGCGCTACCGCGGACAATATACCCGGATCGTAACCATTAACCGATACTAGCTATCAAGAGAAAGGGTGAGAGATATACCGAGTGATCCGAGTCCTCCGGTCTTCTTGTCATCGTCCCGATCTCCCGCGGAAAGTCTTGTCTCCATATCGTCGCCTCCTCGCCGGAAGGGCACCACATCGCCTGCGTCTTTTACGGGCTCCCGCCTCAATACCGAGGCAACTCGGGCATGAAGCTGGCAAGTCGACATGCCCAAGATATGCTGTAGAATGTAGTGTAGAAACTTTGTCTCTTGGAGTTTATGTAGTTGCCATTGATGGATGGAGGAAGAGGTAAAGAAAATTGGTGCTTTCAATTTTCTAGCAAGAAGAAGATGAAATGAAGAATTCCTCACATAACAAATGAACTCTCTCATTCTTTTTCTCTCAAGTGAAGCCTCTCTTCATCTAGTGAGAATGGTGGAGGAAGAAAAATCCAACCATAACAAGAAGGGAGGTGAGTGTAGGAGATGCAAAAGGGTGACCACATCAAAAGTAAGCTTCACATCAAAAGGTAATGATCATTCTCTCAAATCAATTTCTAATCTCAAAAAGCAAGCCATCATGAAAAGCAAAGATGCTTAATCTTTCATAATGCCACAAATACAAAGAACCCCTCCACAAATGGTTATTTGCAAACTCGCAAATAACCCCCTCCATCGGAAAAGTCCGGCCGGGAAAGAACAGAGAAAAACCGGCCGGAACGGAATGCAAACTGGCAACTCCAGAAAACTGGTCCCGTAATAAATTACAGGAAAACCCCGATACTGTGCATACACACCCGCATCTGTATTCCGACCGGATACAAATGCAATGAGACAAAATCTACACTGTACTAAACTAGGATCCGGCTTAAACCAAAGCCGGCTAGTATTATCCGTCCGATCCTGATCCGTGCAATACCGCACGTATCAGATCGAACCCTGCCATATAACTATATGGCCACCAGTACAAAACTGTCCGATCCTGATCCGTGCAATACCGCACGTATTTGATCGGACCCTGCCAAATCTCCATACGGCCTCTACAGCGTTTCGCCCGAAAGCTTGAGTAACTGAAAGTGTGGTGGACTCTAAAGACTCGTCAATACTATGGCTGTGGATTTAACCACTAGCACGTCAGAGGTATAAGCCAATACGTGACGGGCCACCAGCTATTGACCAAAAGGGACGTCGATGAGCGAACTCATCCTGACACCCTACTGAGCCTGTCAGTGACAATATCCGTACAGTCCGGTCCGTTAGTCTATGAGCATCGCATGTCGGGCCTAGGGGGTTGGTAAAAGTCAGACCCCCAAAAGCGGTACAAGTCGTGTCGGAGTGTAGCCCAGAACACCCTGAGATACTACTGGAATACCTACCAGTAAATCTCCTGCCTCGGCCGAGGGCTTTGTGTAATGGCTCTCCTAGACACAGCGCGACCTCACCCCCAATACCGGGAGAGACGAACCCCTGAAGATCCGCTCACTGCCTCCATGTAGCTCGGGACTGTACCCAACTAAAACCTGTTTGCACGACTCCTTTGAGCCGTGGTAGGGTAGTAATCAAAGCACAGTGGGAACTCACACGAGAAAAATGACGATCTCAGGTCGATGAACTAACCTGTACACATGTCACCTGGGAACTGCTATCTGACGTATGGTATAATCCCAATTAGCAGGTTCCCGGCGAGTCCTGTCCGGTGTACTCATAACCCAATGAGCACCTGTATACATCTTAGGTGAACCAACTGACACCAGTGGCTTGTGAGACCGGCCACCGCCCCTCGTCGGGGTCTCGACTGTATACACTAGTCTACTAATGGAGTATCGATGCCCTGTCTCGAAACTCCTACGACTAGGGACCTTTTAAGGATGTGCTTATAGACCCCAGCTCCCACGTATATGATCGCCATCATACTGCTGGCAGTCAAGCAAGAATCCTAGGGGCTCTATCAGCGTGTAATAGCGACCTGTAAGGTCACCTTACGCAGTACACGATGATAAAGGTAAACCAGATAGCATACTATCATCTCGAGTAAGACTGTCTTACCGGGATAGGTCCTCCCTCAATCATTGCAATCACGTGCCTGTGATCCAATAATTTACTCTGAGGGCACTATCTCCAACAACAAGTTTTTACATGAATGAAAATGAAAAACACTCATCTCACATAAAAACCCCCGGCTATTCAAACACGACGATCCAATATAACATATCCAGCAACACATAACATCACATGTCATCAACGTAAGTAAATATGTGCATCCCAATTGTCGTTGACATATAGCAACGAAACCGGCGATATCACATATTACACTTACGGTCACAGAAAAGAAAGTGTAAAACTAGAACAGTTGGAATCCGCAACCACCTCAGACATCGCATGCCTGACCAAATGAATTACTTAGACATCGCATGCCTAACAATTATAAACCACGCATTTTAGTCTCATTATCGAAAACACTTTTCAATATCAAGTCGGGAAATTCAACAAGATTCCCGAAAAACTGATCGAATGCTCGTCGCAAACTTTAGTAGGCGGCCGCACCCCTGATACCGTCGACGAAGTGCACCAAGGCGGAACACCGCTACCGCGAGCACCCGAACGGATGCTTTCGGCGACGGGGTTCTCTTACAGTCACTTGGTCGGGGCTATGGAGTGAGGTTGTCTATTAGGTTTACCCGGCGAGTATCCGCGTACACTACGTGATTGCGACGGACTTTTGATCACATCAAAATTCCTTGGCAACCGATCAAGTGAGACTAAACTGCTATGTTTATAACATTCATTCTGTTATCTCATAACTCTTTGTGAATTCCAATTATTGTATCCCATTCCGGATATTTAGAAAATGTTAAACTTTTCGATCGAACAGTCAAACACCCAAGTTTTCCCGATACAGCTCAACACATGAAATAAGTCTAACAACATTCAGTTCGTGCCTCAGTACCAACGGTCCAGCCGTAGAAGGGTCAAGCCAACGCCTCACATGTGGCACGCCGTACTGCCCCAAACCCGAAGGTTCAAAGGGCAGTTCAAGACGGTCACATAATCGAGTTAAGGTTTGTTGTCTTCTAGAGGGTCCATCGCGTTACTTGCACTACTTAGAACGTCGTTAAACTACGGAAAAATCCAACACTTGGAAATTTCCCGACAGGGGAAAAATTGGGTATTTATATCCGGTCGAACTTTTTAACATATTCTAAAATTTATCCGGAAAGCCACACAAACAAAATTTGATACTCCGATGAAAACGCCGAATCCCCAAAACAACCCCAGAAAACTCAACTGCATAGCTTATATTAAAATTACCCAGAAAACACAGGAATTAATTATAAACATTACTGTGCAAAAAGGAGTTAAAGAGTCAACAATATGGCCGCGGAACCGCCGCGCCACGTGGGCTCAGGCCGCGGTTCCGCGGCGTTATGACGGAGTTAGGTCTCCGTTTTTCACAGTAATTCATAAAAAACCCTGCTTAATTTTCTGCATATTTTTAATATTTAAAAATCCCAGATTTTAGAAAAAGGACAGAGAGCTTCTTTTGAGTTGGGGTTTCGGGTCGATCGGACTTCAAACTCCGTCTAGACTTCGCCTAAGGCTCTAGCTAGGCTCTGATACCACTGTAGGGTTCCTAGGCACTATAATGAGGTCTCACAAGGCATCAACCATGCCAATTTCAAATTTAAACGGTGCCGAGAAACCCTAGAACGGATCATTGGCTAGATTTCTAGGCGAAACTAAACTAGTTAACAACTTAACTAAAGTTTAAACGGAAATACAAGCTTTGTAGATCCGGTGCTCCACCTCCATAGCTCCGCAACGAAGTCCCCACACTGTCCAAATGAATTCCCGGGCTCTAGCGTCGGCTTCGTCGGAGAAATGGCGAGCTAGGTCGTCGATGTCCATGCCGAAGATGATCTACGTCGAGGCATCGCTAGATCAAGCTCCACCTTCACCAAGCCATGAAAACTTGTGAAGGAAACACCCTATACTACTTGGCAAGAGGTAGACGATGAAGAAATAGGAAGTGGGTAGACTTTAGAATTGGATTTCTCACTTGTTTTCATCAATCACCATTGATGAAGTAAGGTTTCTTCATGTGTCAAGATGAAGAAGAAGATAGAAATGTGTTATGATAAGTATATATTAAATAGAAAATAAATCAAATACTTATCATAAACTAACCATGGTCTAGTGTAGAGAATGAATTATGGTTAAGTGGGATGGTTAGGGTTAAGCATGAGCCAAAATGGTTACTAAAGTCAATGATTCATGAAGGTTCAAAGAATAAAACAAAACTAGCAACCATTCTTCTCATTATCATTTCCATAATAAATAAATAAATAAATAGATATGAAAATCTAAACCCTAATCATTTAAATAACCATGGTTCAATCTTTACACAAACTCAAGTAAACTTGTATCATCAAACATGATACACCCAAGTGCACAAAATCATATCGCATATACAATGCGCACATCCGAGTGAGAAAATCCATCTTAAGTGAACCAATACTAGTTAATGCAAAGTAATATATCAAATATATAATTATGCATTAAATCATTAAATCAACACTTGATTTAACGATCCGGTCATATCGCATATAACCGGCTAGTATCCTATGTATCGGCTTATCGAATCAATCTTCGATTCGATAACTAGGTTATATCGCATACAACCACTCGACACATTCATCGCGAGAATGAAATACGGTATCACATACACGCATTATTCTCGGTCCCGCACATATCTCATATGCGCTCCTATTACGTTTCGCTTGAGCCAGGAAACCTCTGTGTAAGACTCTAAAGACTCGTCAATACGCCGGCAGCAGATGATGATCATATCAAACACCCACAAGCCGCAAGCGGTCTGCTAAACGTAACGGCCACCCGGGTATTGAGCGATCAGAAGATCGACGAGCAAGACCGCTCACACTCCAGTGAATCCAACCAGTAACACTACCGTACAATCCGGTCTGATCGTCTGATGTGTCGCATATCTCGCCTAGGGGTGGTAAACGTCAGACCCCAATAGCTCGATAAGTCGTGTCGATATGAGGTCTATAACAATTTGAGAAACTACCGGTAACACTTACCAGTAAATCTCTGCAACCCTGGCCAGGGATTTCCTGTTATAGCCAATCGAATACAGCGCAACATCAACTCCCTATACCGGGAGAGACGAATCCCCTCCTATCGCTCATTGCTCCATGTGACTCGGGACTGTACCCAAAAACCACCGTTTTGCACGCCCTCTTGGACGTGGTAAGATGGAAATCAAAGCACAGTGGGAACCACACAAGACTCTATAACGATCTCGGGTCAACAGACTACTCTGTACCAGTGTCACCAGAGAACTGCCATCTGACGTGAGGTATAATACCATCTGGGAGTTCTCGGCGAGTCCGTCCAGTGTACCCAGTCTCTACTGAGCACCCGTATATCATCTCTGATGTCAAACACCAATAGATATGTGATCATCCATCGCCCATCTGTATGGGTCGAGAAGGTATACGCTAGTCTACTCTGGTATATCGATGCCCCGTCTCGATACACCCACGACTAGGGACTTTGAAGGATGTACTTATGGACTACCATGTCCCCACTAGTATGATCCGCATCATAGTCTAGGTAGTCAAGTACAGATCCTAAGGGCTTTACCAACATGTAATAGGGAGACAATCAGTGTACACGTTAAGGTAAAGATTAACCAGATAGCATACTATCATGTCGAGCAAGAAAGTCCTCCCTATATATGTCCCAGCATCGACTACAATATACATCCTATGTATAGTAATGGCCTCTAGGGCATACATATAACTAACACACCAACGACTAGGGACTATGAAGGATGTACTTATAGACTACCATGTCCCCACTAGTATGATCTGCATCATAGTCCAGGTAGTCAAGTACACATCCTAAGGGCTTTATCAACATGTAACTATAAGACAGTTTAAAGAGACAAGTGTACATGTTAAGATAAAGAGCAACCAGATAGCATACTATCATATCGAGCAAGAAAGTCATCTCTATATATGTCCAAGCATCCAATATAATATACATCATCTGTACAATACTGGCCTCTAGGGCATACATACAACTAACAATCTCCCACTTGCACTAGGGCCAGCTGCTGTAGTATCGCATACCGAGCATCCCGAAGAGTCTCTCAAACTGTATCTGGGGAATGGCCTTCGTGAGTGGATCCGCCGTGTTGTTCTTCGTGTCAACTCTCCTGACCTCGATCTCCCGGCGATCAACTATCTCCCGGATCAGGTGATACCGCCTCAGAATATGCCTGGATCGCTGATGGGACCTGGGTTCCTTGGCCAAAGCAACCGCTCCATTGTTATCGCAATACAAAGGTATTGGATGCTCAATGGATGGAACCACTCCAAGTTCAGTAATGAACTTGTTGATCCCGACAGCCTCTTTGGCAGCATCGTTGGCAGCGATGTATTCAGCCTCCATCGTCGAGTCTGCCACGGTTTCCTGCTTGGAACTCTTCCAGCTAACCACCCCTCCGTACAGGGTAAAGACAAATCCCGACTGCGACTTAGAGTCGTCCTTATCACTCTGGAAGCTCGAATCGGTAAAGGACTCCACTTGGAGTTCTCCGTTACCATACACCAAGAGCATCTCTTTAGTCCTTCGTAAGTACTTGAGAATGCTCTTCACAGCTGTCCAGTGACTCTCTCCAGGATCAGCTTGATACCTGCTCACTACACTTAGTGAGTATGCAACATCGGGTCTGGTACATAGCATCGCATACATGATAGAGCCTACAGCTGAAGCATAGGGTATCCCTTGCATGCGAGCTCTCTCCAAATCAGTCTCGGGAGACATCTCTTTGGAGAGAGTGACTCCAGAGATCGTGGGCAAGTTCCCACGCTTGGATTCTTCCATACTAAACCTCTTTAGTATGGTGTCAATGTACCTGGATTGGGACAATCCTAATATCTGTTTGGATCTATCTCTATAGATCCTGATTCCCAATATGCAGGAGGCATCATTAAGATCTTTCATTGAGAATCTTTATGATAAGAAGAGCTTGACCGATTGCAGCATAGGAATATCATTTCCTATCAAGAGTATGTCGTCCACGTACAATACGAGGAAGACAACCTTACTCCCTGCCACCTTCTTCTAAATACAAGGTTCATCTAGGTTTTTGACGAAATCAAACTCTTTGATAACGACATCAAAGCAGATGTTCCAACTCTGCGATGGTTGCTTTAATCCATAAATGGATTTAAGCAGCTTGCATACCTTGCCGCTGCTCCCACTGTCTACGAAGCCCTCTGGCTGAGTCATGTACACGCACTCTTCTAAATCACCATTTAGAAAGGCGGTCTTAACATCCATTTGCCATATTTCGTTATCATGATATGCAGCGATGGCAAGCATGATCCGGATGGATTTAAGCATAGCCACTGGAGAAAAGGCCTCGTCATAGTCCACACCTGGTCTTTGACGAAAACCATTTGCTACAAGTCTAGCTTTGAAAGTCTCCACTTTCCCATCTACACCAAGTTTCTTCTTGAAGATCCACTTGCTCCCGATGGGTTTTACCCCTTCAGGATCAACTTCCAAAGTCCATACTTTGCTGGTGTACATGGATTCCATCTCGGACCGCATAGCATCCAGCCATTTCACTGAGTCCCTACTCGTGATGGCCTGCTCGAAGCTAGTTGGGTCATCATCATCCATGATGCAATCCTCGCTCCCACCATCCATGAGAAAACCGTAGTATCTCTCAGGTGGGCGAGGAACCCTACTAGATCGGCGGAGAGGCTGAGGTTCATCAGGAGCTACTGAATCCTCTGGTTCAACCAAATCTTCTGTTGTAGTCTGTATTGCTGGAACCTCTTCCAGTTCTACCTCCTTGCCACTAATCTCCTTTTCAAGAAATTCCTTTTCTAAAAAGGTGGCATGTCGAGAAACAAACACCTTTTGTTCCTCGGTGTGGTAGAAGATATACCCGCGCGAATGTTTGGGATATCCAATAAACTTACACAGAATGGACCGTGCCGCGAGTTTGTCCGGATTTTGCGTTTTTACATAGGCCGGACAACCCCATATCTTAACATAATTAAGACATGGTCTTTTTCCTTTCCATATCTCATATGGAGTGGTCGGCACAGTTTTGGTGGGAACCATATTCAATAGGTCTGCAGCTGTTTCCAGTGCATATCCCGAGAAGGAAATAGGTAACTCGGCTGTGCTCATCATAGAGCGCACCATTTCTAATAGGGTGCGGTTCCTCCGTTCTGATACACCGTTGTGCTGTGGTGTATATGGAGGAGTCAGCTGAGAGAGAATCCCATTCTCTTTTAGGAAGTCCAGGAATTCATTGCTCAAGTATTCACCTCCTCGATCAGATCGTAGGATTTTAATACTTTTTCCGGTTTGGTTCTCAACTTCTTGTTTATATTCCCTAAATTTCTCAAAAGCTTCTGATTTGTGTTTCATCAGGAACACATACCCGAACCTAGAGAGATCGTCAGTGAATGTAATAAAGTATGAAGAACCATCCCTGGCATGTGTAGACATGGGACCGCATACATCACTATGTATCAGCCCCAAGAGTTCAGTAACTCTTTCTCCGTGTCCCGTAAACGGAGTTTTGGTCATCTTGCCTTTGAGACATGACTGGCAAGTGTCATAAGATGAAAATTCAAACGGATTTAAATATCCATCTTTATGCAACTTAGCTAGTCGTGTCGCATTGATGTGACCCAGTCTACAATGCCACAAGAAGGATTCGTTCAGTTCTGAACTCTTCCTCTTGTGTGTGTTTGTTATGCTCAGAACTGTTGATTGATTTAGAACATAAATGCCATTGCACAACGTGCCTGATCCAACCAACTTTTGGTTATGGAAAATGTTCATAACATTGTCCTGTAATACAAAATTATATCCCTCTTTACTCAACAAAGAAACCGATATAATGTTGCATATCAGGTTCGGCATGTAATAGCATTCGTTCAGAACCAATGTATTACCAGTTGGTAACATAAGGTGATATTCCCCGACAGTCTTAGCTGCAACAATTGCACCATTTCCAACTCTAATGTCTTTATCACCTTCTCCAAGTTCTCTACCTTTCCTAAGCCCATGTAACTGATTACATATATAGGATCCTGATCCGGTATCTAATACCCAGGACGTAGGGCAAATGGAGAAACAGTTCTCTGTAACGAACACACCCGAAGAAAATGCATCATCATGTACTTTCTTCATTCGGGTGGCATGGGAATCCTGGTATTCCCCTATATCCTGTTCAGTCCTATAACTCTTATAGGAAAGAACGGAACCAACGTTCCCCAGCACAGTATAACATGCGGGTTCGGTCAATACATCCATATTATTATCTTTATTAGGGCATGAAATGGTCGCTACCTGGAGAGAGAGAGAAGAAAACACTTTAGCGTAAGCTCGTGCAAGATCAGATTGGTTATTATCTTATCTAATCAGGATGGCTCCCACTGTTTTTATCAAATCTTCCTTCAAACCCTAAAAGGAAAGACTAGCCGGGATTAATTACACACTACAAGTTCGCCAATCTTTCAGCCAGGCCAGTGTCGGTACTTTGAGAGAGGTCCCCCGTGCTTTCGCACGAACCTAATTAATGTAAACCTCGTTTTCATAGAGGCGTAACCTCATTAACACCTTTCTAGACACCTACTTGATCGGCTAATTGTAATGTGTAAAACTCTCCCAGGAGTAACTCTTACTCGCAGTGGGTATCGGGATCCAACTATCTCATAGAAGGTATGCAATCTCATTGCAAATTTCAACACTTGAAATTCCCGATAATATTTTGCCCCTAGCGTCCTATGACCTTGACGCAGGCCAACAAATCACAGCGCGCTAGTCAAGTTCAACCCGTCATTTCCTGATTGAATTAAACCCACCCGCACGACCCTTGACGTAGGCCAACAAAGTCGTACGACTACCCTAATCCAATCTGCATCATATGCATAAGCAGATAAATACTAGTTAGCTACCGCACACTACGCCTTGACGCAGGCCAACAAACGTAGCACGAATACTAACTACTACTTATCTAAAATGACGGAGGGCTACGACAGGTTTTTCTGAAAACCTATTGCGTAATGAACTTGATATCGTTGTAGAATCAAATGAAGTTTTGAAATGGAGTGATTTTGAGGCTTTTCTAGTTTTGCTAAAGGGGTCACTCCCGGTGAAGGGATCGTCGGCCGTTTCCTCGTCGAATAAGGTGCGGGATATATCATATATATCACTGTGCAAAGCAAAACTCAAAAACAATCAAAAGCAAACCGAGTGTGTAGCATCTGCCAGTTATTTCTAAAGGAGTCACTCCCGATGAAGGGATCTCGGTCCTTTCCTCATCGAATAAGGTGCAGGGTATATCAAATATACCGCTATGCAAAGCAAGAACTGTAGCTACCTGTTTTTTTTAAAATTTGATTCTACAACATCTTAGGTTTCTTTTCTTTCATTAATCACATTAATGAAGTCCCATCATTTAAATACCTAAACATCACAGATAAATACGACGGACACTTATGCCATCCGCATTCGCCTCGATGTCCCCTCATGCACCGTTAGGTTAGGTAACTAACGACAGAGCAGGGCAGGGCTAGTACGGGTGCAAAACATAAGTAACGTCTATATAATATATCATATATACTATATACTGTATCCATCACAGAACATCACATGATCACATCAAAGATATCGCAGCAGAAGAAACATATGAAATATTGGATATACTAGGACGTCCGTGTTTTCAATACGAGCCAGTATAAAACACGGATTCCACGGTCGTGATGAATAGCCAATCCCACACCCCTAGACCCCTACGAGAGCTGCAAGCAACCCTGCCAATTCTAGGGTTAGGAGACCCGGACTCGACTCCTCGAGTTGGTCTCCCACTGGACCCCAGAACCCGGTTACTTGTGCTCCCCTCCTTGGGTCTATCCTAATGCGGAAAAGTAAATAATATACAAAAGGTGACAACTTCCGCTACCTGGAAGTGCCCCAAATAAAAAGAATATTACATACAAGTTTTTACATGAATGAAAATGAAAAACACTCATCTCATATAAAAAACCCCGGCTATTCGAACACGACGATCCAATATAACATATCCAGCAACACATAACATCACATGTCATCAATGTAAGTAAGTATGCATACCCCAATTGTCGTTGACGTATAGCAACGAAACCGGCGATATGAACATACTACACTTACGGTCACAGAAAAGAAAGTGTAAAACTACAACAGTTGGAATCCGCAACCTCTTTAGACGTCGCATGCCTAATCAAATGAAATACTTAGACATCACATGCCTAACAGATATAAATCCCGCATTTTAGTCTCATTATCGAAAACTCTTTTCAATATCATGTGGGACTAAACTGCTAGATTTATAACATTCATTCAGTTATCTCATAACTGTTTGTGAATTCCAATTATTGTATCACATTCCAGACAAACAGAAAATGTTAAACTTTCCGATCGAACAGTCGAATACCCAAGTTTTCCCGATACAGCTCAACACATGAAATAAGTCTAACAACATTCAGTTCGTGCCTCAGTACCAACGGTCCAGCCGTAGAAGGGTCAAGCCAACGCCTCACATGTGGCACACCGTACTGCCCCAAACCCGAAGGTTCAAAGGGCAGTTCAAGACGGTCACATAATCGAGTTAAGGTTTGTTGTCTTCTAGAGGGTCCATCGCGTTACTTGCACTACTTAGAACGTCGTTAAACTACGGAAAAATCCAACACTTGGAAATTTCCCGACAGGGGAAAAGTTGGGTATTTATATCCGGTCGAACTTTTTAACAAATTCAAAAATTATCCGGAAAAACACAAAGACGAAGTTTGATAATCCGGTCTAAACACCGAAGCTCTAAAACACCCCAGAAAATTCAACTCTTGAATAATTATTAAAAATACCCATAAAACTCAGATGCAGAAACTATGAATTACTGTGCAGAGGAGGATGGCTGACGTCATTCATTAGCCGCGGAACCGCCGCCTAAGCTGGCTTAGGCCGCGGTTCCGCCGCGCATTACACTGTTCATTGAATAAAAATTGCACCGTAATTCTTAGAATTCCCTGCTGAATTTTTTAAGCATTTTTAATATTGAAAAGTCCCATATTTTAGAAAAAGTCCAAAGAGCACTTGGGTTTTAGGGTTTCGGGTTCGTTCGGGTTTCAAACGTCGTCTAGACTTCGCCTAAGGCTCTACCTAGGCTCTGATACCACTGTAGGGTTCCTAGGAACACAATAGAGATCTCACAAGGCATCAACCATGCCAATTTCAAATTTTACGGGTGCCGAGAAACCCTAATACGGATCGTTAACTAGAAATCTAGGCGATATACTAAACTAGTTAGCAACTTAACTACAGGAGAGAGGCTACAACCTTTGTAGATCCGGTTCTCCAGTTTCTTAGCTCCATGTAGGCGTCCTCTCGCTGTCCATCTCGAATCCTAGACTCAATCGTCGGCTTCATCGGAAAAACGAGCGGAATAGGTCGTCGGCTTCGTGCCGAAGATGATCTACGTCGAGGTTGCACAAGTTCAAGCTCCAACTTCACCAAGTTGAGAAACTTGTGAAGAAAACACCCAAAACCACTTGGCAAGAGGTAGAGGATGAAGAAATAGGAGGTTGGTTCACTTTTAGAATTGGATTTCTCACTTTAGAACTCAAGATGCCATTGATGGCATCAAGCTTTTTCTCTTGAAGAAGAAGATCAAGAAGTAAATAGAATATGATAAGTATTATCTAAAAAGAATAATAAAATCAATACTTATCATCTTCTAACCTTGGTTAAGTGTAGAGAATAAACCATGGTCAAATGAGAATGGTTAGGGTTAAGGATGATGACAAAATGGTCACTTTAGTCAAAGCTTCATGAAGCTTCATCAAGCTTCATGAAAGAAACCATTTTGTTATCTTTTATTTATTTATCAAAAAAGAATAGATAAATAAATAAGTAAATAAATAAAAACCCTAACTATTATTATAACCATGGTTTAAGTCTTAACACAAAACCAAACTACATGCATCATCAAACATGACACAAAGATGTGCACAAAAATATATCACATATACAACATGTACATCAAGTGAGAAAATCCATTTAATGTGAACCAATACTAGTTAATGCAAAGTAATATATCAAATATATAATTATACATTAAATCATTAAATCAACATTTGATTCAATGATCCGGTCTTGTCGCACATAACCGACTAGAATCCAATGTATCGATTTATCGAATCAATGATTCGATAACTAGGTCATATCGAATATAACCAATCGAAACATATATCGCGAGAATGAAATGCGGTATCACATACACGCATTGTTCTCGGTCCTGCACATATCTCATATGCGCTCCTATTTCGTTTCGCTTGAGCCAGGAAACCTCTGTGTAGGACTCTAAAGACTCGTCAATACGCCGGTAGCAGATGATGATAATATCAAGCATCCACAAGCCGCAAGCGGTCTGCTAAACGTAACGGCCATCCGGGTATTGAGCGATCAGAAGATCGACGAGCTAGTCCGCTCACACTCCTGTGAATCCAACCAGTAACACTTACCGTACAGTCCGGTCTGTTCGTTTGATATGTCGCATATCAAGTCTAGGGGTGGTAAACGTCAGACCCCAATAACCGATAAGTCGTGCTGATGTGAGGCTCATAACGGGTCGAGAAACTACTGGTAACACTTACCAGCAAATCTCTGATCAGCCCTGGCCAGGGACTTCCCTGTTACGGCCAATCAAGCACAGCGCAACATCAACCCCCAATACCGGGAGAGACGAAACCCCTCCTATCGCTCATTGCCTCCATGTGACTCGGGACTGTACCCAAAGACCACCGTTTTGCACGCCCTCATGGACGTGGTAAGGTGGAGATCAAAGCACAGTGGGAATCACACAAGACACTATGACGATCTCGGGTCTACAGACTAACCTGTACAAGTGTCACCTGAGAACTGCCATCTGACGTGAGGTATAATACCATCTGGGAGTTCTCGGCGAGTCCGTCCAGTGTACCCAGTCTCCACTGAGCACCCGTATACCATCTCTGATGTCAAACACCAATGGATATGGGATCATCTGTTGGAGATAGTGCCCTCAGAGTCAATTATTAGGTCACAGGTACGTGATTGCAATGATTGATGGAGGACCTATCCCGGTAGGACAGTCTTACTCGAGATGATAGTATGCTATCTGGTTTACCTTTATCATCGTGTACTGCTTTAGGTGACCTGACAAGTCGCTATTACACGTTGGTAGAGCCACTAGGATTCTTGCTTGACCACCAGCAGTATGAGGGCGATCATATACGTGGGAGCTGGCAGTCTATAAGCATATCCTTAAATGGTCCCTAGTCGTGTGAGTTTCGAGACAGGGCATCGATACTCCAGAGTAGACTAGTGTATACAGTCGAGACCCCGACGAGGGGCGGTGGCCGGTCTCACAAGCCACTGGTGTCAGTTGGATCACCTAAGATGTATACAGGTGCTCATTGGGTTATGAGTACACCGGACAGGACTCGCCGGGAACATGCTAGTTGGTCATATACCAGTCGTCAGATGGCAGTTCCCTGGTGACATGTGTGCAGGTTAGTTCATCGACCTGGGGATCGTCATTTGTCTCGTGTGAGTTCCCACTGTACTTTGATTACTACCCTACCACGGCTCAAAGGAGTCGTGCAAACAGGTTTTAGTTGGGTACAGTCCCGAGCCACATGGAGGCAGTGAGCGTATCTTCAGGGGTTCGTCTCTCCCGGTATTGGGGGTGAGGTCGTGCTGTGTCTAGGAGAGCCATCACACGAAGCCCTCGGCCGAGGCAAGGAGATTTACTGGTAGGTATTCCAGTAGTATCTCAGGGTGTTCTGGGCTACACTCCGACACGACTTGTACCGCTTTTGGGGGTCTGACTTTTACCAACCCCCTAGGCCCGCCATGCGATGCTCATAGACGAACGGACCGGACTGTACGGATATTGTCACTGACAGGCTCAGTAGGGTTGTCAGGCTGAGTTCGCTCACAGACGTCCTTTTTAGTCAATACCTGGTAGCCCGTTACGTATTGGCTTATACCTCTGACGTGCTAGTGGTTAAATCCACAACCAAGGTGTTGACGAGTCTTTAGAGTCCCCCACTTTCAGTTACTCAGCTTTCGGGCGAAAGGTTGTAGAGGCCGTATGGAGATATGGCAAGGTCCGATCAGATACGTGCGGTATTGCACGGATCAGGATCGGACAGTTTGTACTATAGGCCGTATGGATATATGGCAGGGTTCGATCAGATACGTGCGGTATTGCACGGATCAGGATCGAACGGATATTACTAGCCGGCTTTGGTTTAAGCCGGATCCTAGTATAGTACAGTGTAGATTTTGTCTCATTGCATTTGTATTTCGGTCGAAACACAAATGCGGGTGTGTATGCACAATATCGGGGTTTTCCTGTAATTTATTACGGGACCAGTTTTCTGGAGTTGCCAGTTTGCTTTTCGTTTCGGCCGATTTCCTTTGTATCGTTCATTGGCCGAAGATTGGTGGAGGAGGGCTTATTTGCATTGTTGGAAATAAGTATTTGTAGAGGGGTTCTTTGCATATTCTTGTGTCATGATAGCTTTTCATTGACCTTGACTTCTTGACTTCATGATGGTTCATGATGGGTGGACCATACCTTGACTTTGTGTTGATGATGCTTGACTTTGGATATCATGATGGTTGAGGTGGAGTGTTGGTTTTTGCTTGTCATCATGCTTATGCATGATAGTCTTTTTTCCCTCTCTATCTTGCATTATGTGATGGGTAATCTTTTGATACATTGATCTCCTCTCTCATTCCTCCATTCTTGAAGTCATGGCCGGACCAAGCATTAGGGGGGGCTGTCCAACATTTTTTGAGTGGGGTTTTTGGTTCATTTCATGTTCCAAAATCCCCAAAGTTCCTCCACATAGTTCTTGTATCTTCCCTCCACCAAAAAGGCAATTCCTACAACCCCAAATGAGACTTCTTCACTACACATTCTACAGCGAATCTTGGGCACGTCGACTAGCCAGCTTCGTGCCCGAGTTGCCTCGGCATTGAGGTGGGAGCCCGTAAAAGAAGTAGGCGATGTGGTGCACTTCCGGCGATGAGGTGGAGACCGGAGCTTCCGCAGGAGATCGGGACGACGACGAGAAGACCGGAGGACTCGGATCTGTCGGTATATCTCTCTTCCCCATCTTGTAGATAGCTAGGACTAGTTAGTGGTTCGATCCGGGTATTAGTGCGCGGCGGTTTGCCAGTTCAAGAAAATTTAAAGTTTATCACCGCTTCCGCATTTGGCCGTCGGATTGACGGCCGGGGCGCCGCCGTGCACTTACAGTGGTATCAGAGACTCGCCATTAACTTAGTCTATCTTGGTTTAATGTTTTTTGCATTTCCGATCGACCAAAATTCCAAAATCTACATTTTTGTTCACATCAGTTTTCTGTTGAAATTTTTTGGTGTCGAAAATTTTTTCAGGTTACAGAAAAGTGATGTACTGGAAAATCTAAGAGTTCTGTGAAAATTCGATGACGTAACTCCACTGTAGGAGCGCGGAACCGCGGCCAAACCCCCCCTTGGGCCGCGGTTCCGCCGCACTACTTTGGGTTTGCTGCACTAATTTTTTACAGAGGCTTTCTGGGGTGAATAGTGAGGTTTTGGAATATTAAAATTGGGCCCAGAATTTCTGTGAGTGCTACAGTATTGCTTGGGGGCCCACTTGTTAATTTTTGATTGATCGGATATTTTAAACACATTATTTCACAGTATTTACATTATATCTGCGACCGTGAATGTCACTTGATCGGTAAATCCGGTCTAACTGCTATAGCCCGGTTAGACGGATTTGCGAACGTGACTTTCACGTTGATGTTCTGTTTTTGCTGTGATGTTGCGGATCGGTCGTGGGGATAGCCTGGATGCAATGCTAGTACAGTTGTGGTTGTATTATGTACATTTGATATTGCGGGGCGAGCGTCCGACATGTGGACTGCCGTCACTGCCTGTTTGTAATATTATTTTGGGGCACGACCAGGTTGCGGTCGATGTACCCGTTGTATGTATATTTTACTTTCTGTACTAGGATTGCCCCGCGGAGGGGTGCACGGATAGTCGGGTTCTAGAGGGCAACAAGCCCGCATCTCATGGCATTGAGAGGGAGGGGGCTTCACTCTAGGATTGGCGGGCTATTCGCCGCACTCGTAGGGGGTACAGGTTGACCCAGGAGGGGTGCCCAAGTTACCGGATTCCGTGAAGTGCTGGGTGGTCCATTCACGGTGCTGAAAGGGGCTTCCTCGCTTCAGGTTTTGGCGGGTGACTTGCCGCGCCCGTAGGGGTCTAGGATTTTTTTGCACAGGCTATCCACACGACCAGGGGAACGTCGGGTTTCAGCGGCTCTGTGAAACCCGGGGATCCCAGATATTTTTATTGTTCTGTGATGCTGTACATTTCTGTGATGTTGCATTTTTATCACGCCTTGAGCGAATATAATATATTGGTATATATATTAGTAGATGTTGTATATGTTTTGCATCCGCGCTAGTCCAGTCCCCGCTCTGTCGTTAGTTAGCTAACCTAACGGGTAATGACGGGACCCAGTGGCGAATGCGGATGGCATATACGTACGTCAGTATATTTTCGTTCTTTGTGGTGTGATCAATTGATGGGATTGCGTTGATTCGGATCAATGCAAGTTAAAAACAAACCTTATCTGATGTTGTTGGAACACTTTTCAAAAAGCTGTTATTGCAAGGACGTTCACTTTTGTTTTGCATCGTGGTATTCAGTTGGAATATCCTGCTCCTCAGTCGACGAGGCAAGGGCCGAGATCCCTTCACCGGGAGTGACCCCTTGGACAAAAGTTTGCGTCAGGGCAATGACTTCACTATAGCCAATTACTTTTGCTTTGCACCGTGGTATTCAGTTAGAATATCCTGCACCCCATTCTACGGGGAAAGAGTCGAGATCCCTTCACCGGGAGTGACCTCTTTAGCAACGGTTTTCGTCACTATATTTTCAAAAAGATATCCGTTCCTTCAACGATATCAAGTTCATTACGTTAAAGGTTTTCGCCAGAAACCATTCGTAGCCCTCCGTCGTTTCATATGGATAGTCAATAGTATTCAAGCTATGTTTGTTGGCCAAAGTCAAGGCACAGTGTTTGGTAGCTGTTGGTTATTCATATGCAGCATAGATAGATGCGTTGGTTTGGAACAGTCGTATAGCCTTGTTGGCCAAAGTCAAGGGCTTGTGCGGGTGGATTCGAATCAACCTGGAGAATGACGGGTAGAACTTGACATGTGACTTATGATTTGTTGGCCAAAGTCAAGGTCATAAGAGCATGGGGCAGAAATCACATCGGGAGTTTCAAAAGAACTGAAACTTGCCAGATATGCGCATACCTTCTGGAGTGTGGTAGCGTGAGCGGATTCCGTCACGTTATCATGTGATGATAGTTGGATCCCGATTCCCACTGATGAGTTGGTTTACTCCTCGGGTGTTCCCGACTAATTCTTCTATTAGGTTTGGAGGAGAATTTGAGGTACAGTGGGAGGTTTCCAGATTAGATAAATTGGTAACCATTCTGATCTAGGTTAGAGTGCACGCTGAGTGTTTCTTTTCTCTCTCTCTTTGGTAGCAACCATTGTCCCGACCCTAAGACTATGACTCAGTGACCAAGTTGACCGAACCTTCTTTAACACTGGCTTTTGGATTGTCAGAGTTGCAAACCTCATTGCCACTCCTACTTTTACCCTTTTCTCCAGGACACCCCGTATTACTACGAACGTCCACTTCCATTGGACAAAACCATCGTATGGTTATATACGAACTCGAAGGGATTTATTCGAGGATGGTTTCCGGTTCTGGAGAAAACGGATAGGATTATTCAGTTGTCTTTTCCTTTTTCCTTCTCTCAGGTTGCGAGTATTCCTTGGTTTAGGAGATAGTACACCTATTACGTAAATTGGATAGTCTTCTTCCAAACCTTAGGCTGGTGCCGACCGGTAGGGAATGAAGAAAACCAATTAGCCTAACGATGGTGTACAGAAGGTATTAAGTTCAGACAAAGCAAGGGATTAGTAAGAGGGCAAAGTAAATTGCAACAGATATTCACGACCAAACCAAGTATTCCTTCGCAAATCCTAAAATCACCATTGTATTTCTCCAGGACACTCCGTATCACTACGAAGATCCACAGTTTATTGGATACTCCATCGTATGGTTATATACGAACTCGAAAGGAACTTGTTCCAGTTCGGGGATGGATTCTGGTTCAGGAGAAATAGGAATAAGATTTATTCAGGTCTCTTTTATCTTCACCTTCTCTCGCTTTGCGAGTGCTCCTAGGATTAGGGCAGTACACCCATTATGCTTATTGGATAGTCTTCTTCCAAACCATAGGCTGGTGCCGAACGGTAGGGAAGGAAGAAAACCAATTGGCCTAAAGGGGTGTGCAGAAGGTAATGACTAAAGACATATAAAGGGATTTGGAGAGGTGGCAAAGAATTATACGGTTATAGTTGTGAATCTGGATAATGGTAGAGGCATTACTAGGAATACCAGGATACCCTATCGAAACATTTCAATGTTTCAGTTCAACTGTGTACTGTTAAAAGAAAACTGATTTCCTGATTAGACACTTGCTCCAGGGTATGTATTTACCAGGTTTGATTCTCACATCTGTATGGTTTTACAGATGATGAGTGGGAGTAGGTTATTGGGAATTGGGTGATCATCCTCATTATATCGGGATTCGTTGTAATCGGTGATATTTGAGGAAATCACCTGGGCTGTTTGCCGGACGGCAAATATTTGGTTTTGAATATCCGCTGTTATGCACCAATTTCAAATTGATATATCTGTACGTCTATTTTCATAGAGTGAGATATACCTTTTTGAAATTATGTCTACGACATTTACCTATATCAGTGGATGGTTAGGTAAGGAGCATTAAACAGCGGTGTAATTCTTCTTAACCATAAGTACAGTTTTCAACCTACGACACACAGTGAATGAGTTATAAGACTCAAGGGACTTATACAGAGTATTGTATGTTGTCCAGGGTCCATCAGGACAGAGAGGTTGGTCCTCGTACTATATTCGGTTTACTTATGACTTCTCTAGTTTTTAGGCAGGTGTTTCGCGGAAACACAGGGTCTGAATGTTGAGAAGTTATAGGTATTTGAATAAAGTAGAGAACCAGGTATTGCAAGTATCGGGATTCTTCAAAGTGATCGAAGATGTAGGTACTTGTGTATGGTATTCAGTTGACAGTAATGATTAAGAGATCTTGCTTCTCTTTCAGGTTACTCATAATTGGAAGCATTCCTAAGTTGAGTAACGCTGATCCGCCTCCTTCTATTTAGTTGACATGCATTGGAGACAGCTGCATGATTTGAATCTGGTTCAATTAAATCAGTGCCTCTGGTTCTATATTGGATATAGAACAGTTCATATCTTAACGATGTTAAGGTACGGGGGTTGTCCGGTTTATGATTAAAACCAGACACCGGACAACTCAAGGCACGTTTCTGTAATGGTTGTTTGTGGGTTGACCCAGGCTATGACGAGGGTTGACTTTCTACCATCTGGATGAACAATAGCAATATTGTTCTAGACTCGCCACAGTTTTATTAAAAATGGATTTTTTCAGAAAACAGTAGTGGGAGTATGGTAGAACTGGAAGTGATTCCAGAACCACAAACGATTACTGAAGATTTGACAGGAACCTAAAGATTCAATCTGGATTGACATTCCATTGGCCACTCCGCAGATACGGTGGGTAACTTCAGGCACCCGAGAGGTACTACGGTAGCCTCAAGGACGGTGACAGGGAAGTTTTTGTTTACCCACAATTACCATTGCTGTTGTTCCAGGCTGCGAGACCCGGCGGGAGGATGAGTATAGCGTCGTTCTGAACTCGCTTTAGAAGTGTACGTGTATATGACTCTGCCAGAGGGTTGTCGTAGTCAGTGGGAGCAACGGAAGCATTGGTGGACAGGTAGCTTATGTCTATTTATAGACTAAAGCAGATGTAGCGGAGATAGATCATCTATTTCTGACGTGACAGTCATAGGTTTGACTTCACCAGAATAGGGGATGGATCTGTTGAGAAGGTAGTAGAGTGTGATATCCTGGTATTTGGATGACATACACAGAGTAGGAAAGGAAACTCCTATACTACAATCGGTTATACTTTGGTCGTCACACAGTGTTTTCTCCACATGGGACTTGGACATTATATCAGACATACTGGTTACTAGATCTATGGTTTTAGATCTAGATTTGGGTGGTTTCCCAATCAGGGTACTTTGACGGCATTCTAAGAGTATTTAGAATGGACGACTCCTGGCACGGTAGTGTACCTGCAGAAGATGGAGTCACCCTCTCCAAAGGTGTCTTACAGACTAAAGGGGAGAGGGACGTGCATGATTGGCAGATCACTTGCTCAGGCAATTGAGTCAATCGTGAGATGTCAAGTACCACACCAGATATTGTTCTTGCACTGGATGCAATAAGTTGACATTAATCCAATCCTGGAGAAACAGTCGGAAGCAGTTTTAGAACATAAGTGGATGTTCTAGGGATATGATAACGACAGCCTCATTCGGGAGACAGTTATCATTCCATGCTTCCAAGGTGACATGGACGACAAGGAGGTTGTCAGAGTTATAGTTTTCCTTCTGACGAAGGGCAGTATTTTGGACAGATGGTCCAAGGCAATACTGAGGGTGGCATGGCGCAGGATACTGATTAAGTTCAGTTGACGATACAGTCTAAGAAGTTTGGATTTGGAGTTCATTTATGAGCTATGTCCCATTAGACATCCAGACACATTCTAAGACAGGTATTGCTCATTTCGGGAGATGGCTTTCTCCGCGAACTTGAGATATGGAGAGACATAGAAAGAGACAACAAAGCGGATCCACTCACTGAGGCTATTCCTCGAATGCAATAGTTTCGCAAACGAGATTTGTGAGGCTGACAAGTAGAGGAGTTGGGTGTTCGGTATCACACGGGCTGTGAGTATGCGACATCGCAATAATTAGCCTTGAGTGCAAGTGGGAGATTGTTGGAGATAGTGCCCTCAGAGTCAATTATTAGGTCACAGGTACGTGATTGCAATGATTGATGGAGGACCTATCCCGGTAGGACAGTCTTACTCGAGATGATAGTATGCTATCTGGTTTACCTTTATCATCGTGTGCTGCTTTAGGTGACCAGACAAGTCGCTATTACACGTTGGTAGAGCCCCTAGGATTCTTGCTTGACCACCAGCAGTACGAGGGCGATCATATACGTGGGAGCTGGCAGTCTATAAGCATATCCTTAAATGGTCCCTAGTCGTGTGAGTTTCGAGACAGGGCATCGATACTCCAGAGTAGACTAGTGTATACAGTCGAGACCCCGACGAGGGGCGGTGGCCGGTCTCACAAGCCACTGGTGTCAGTTGGATCACCTAAGATGTATATAGGTGCTCATTGGGTTATGAGTACACCGGACAGGACTCGCCGGGAACATGCTAGTTGGTCATATACCAGACGTCAGATGGCAGTTCCCTGGTGACATGTGTGCAGGTTAGTTCATCGACCTGGGGATCGTCATTTGTCTCGTGTGAGTTCCCACTGTACTTTGATTACTACCCTACCACGGCTCAAAGGAGTCGTGCAAACAGGTTTTAGTTGGGTACAGTCCCGAGCCACATGGAGGCAGTGAGCGTATCTTCAGGGGTTCGTCTCTCCCGGTATTGGGGGTGAGGTCGTGCTGTGTCTAGGAGAGCCATTACACGAAGCCCTCGGCCGAGGCAAGGAGATTTACTGGTAGGTATTCCAGTAGTATCTCAGGATGTTCTGGGCTACACTCCGACACGACTTGTACCGCTTTTGGGGGTCTGACTTTTACCAACCCCCTAGGCCCGCCATGCGATGCTCATAGACGAACGGACCGGACTGTACGGATATTGTCACTGACAGGCTCAGTAGGGTTGTCAGGCTGAGTTCGCTCACAGACGTCCCTTTTAGTCAATACCTGGTAGCCCGTTACGTATTGGCTTATACCTCTGACGTGCTAGTGGTTAAATCCACAACCAAGGTGTTGACGAGTCTTTAGAGTCCCCCACTTTCAGTTACTCAGCTTTCGGGCGAAAGGTTGTAGAGGCCGTATGGAGATATGGCAAGGTCCGATCAGATACGTGCGGTATTGCACGGATCAGGATCGGAAAGTTTATACTATAGGCCGTATGGATATATGGCAGGGTTCGATCAGATACGTGCGGTATTGCACGGATCAGGATCGAACGGATATTACTAGCCGGCTTTGGTTTAAGCCGGATCCTAGTATAGTACAGTGTAGATTTTGTCTCATTGCATTTGTATTTCGGTCGAAACACAAATGCGGGTGTGTATGCACAATATCGGAGTTTTCCTATAATTTATTACGGGACCAGTTTTCTGGAGTTGCCAGTTTGCTTTTCGTTTCGGCCGATTTCCTTTGTATCGTTCATTGGCCGAAGATTGGTGGAGGAGGGCTTATTTGCATTGTTGGAAATAAGTATTTGTGGAGGGGTTCTTTGCATATTCTTGTGTCATGATAGCTTTTCATTGACCTTGACTTCTTGACTTCATGATGGTTCATGATGGGTTGACCATACATTGACTTTGTGTTGATGATGCTTGACTTTGGATATCATGATGGTTGAGGTGGAGTGTTGGTTTTTGCTTGTCATCATGCTTATGCATGATAGTCTTTTTTCCCTCTCTCTCTTGCATTATGTGATGGGTAATCTTTTGATACATTGATCTCCTCTCTCATTCCTCCATTCTTGAAGTCATGGCCGGCCCAAGCATTAGGGGGGGCTGCCCAACATTTTTGGAGTGGGGTTTTTGGTTCATTTCATGTTCCAAAATCCCCAAAGTTCCTCCACATAGTTCTTGTATCTTCCCTCTACCAAAAAGGCAATTCCTACAACCCCAAATGAGACTTCTTCACTACACATTCTACAGCGAATCTTGGGCACGTCGACTAGCCAGCTTCGTGCCCGAGTTGCCTCGGCATTGAGGTGGGAGCCCGTAAAAGAAGTAGGCGATGTGGTGCACTTCCGGCGACGAGGTGGAGACCGGAGCTTCCGCAGGAGATCGGGACGATGACGAGAAGACCGGAGGACTCGGATCTGTCGGTATATCTCTCTTCCCCATCTTGTAGATAGCTAGGACTAGTTAGTGGTTCGATCCGGGTATTAGTGCGCGGCGGTTTGCCAGTTCAAGAAAATTTAAAGTTTATCACCGCTTCCGCATTTGGCCGTCGGATTGACGGCCGGGGCGCCGCCGTGCACTTACATCATCCATCGCCCATCTCATGGGTCGAGAAGCGTATACGCTAGTCTACACTGGTATATCGATGCCCCGTCTCGATACACCCACGACTAGGGACTATGAAGGATGTACTTATGGACTATCATGTCCCCACTAGTATGATCTGCATCATAGTCCAGGTAGTCAAGTACACATCCTAAGGGCTTTATCAACATGTAACTATAAGACAGTTTAAAGAGACAAGTGTACATGTTAAGATAAAGAGCAACCAGATAGCATACTATCATATCGAGCAAGAAAGTCATCTCTATATATGTCCAAGCATCAAATATAATATACATCATCTGTACAATACTGGCCTCTAGGGCATACATACAACTAACAGCTACTCCTCGGGAAAACTCTCACTTAACGATCAATGCTATAAACTTAGTAGGTGTCTAGAAAGGTGTTAGCGGGGCTACGCCCCGAGGGAAAAGAGTTTCTTAAATTAAGGAACTTCGCGAAAGCGTTGGAAAACCTCCCTCAAAGTACCGACACTGGCCTGGCTGAACGGTTAAGCAAGTATTGTACGGTGAGATTGATCCCGACTAATCCTTTCTTTACGGTTTGAGAAGGGATTCGAGAGACAGTGGGAGCCATCCAGTTTAGACAAACTCAAAACCACTCTAAACTTGCAAGAGCATCATGCTAAAGTGTTTCTTTTCTCTCTCCTAATTGCAGAGACCATTCAACATGACCGGACTTAAGTTATTACAAGATAAAAACATACTGACAGGGCCAAACTACAAAGATTGGCTCACGAATGTCAAGATGGAAATCACTTACGACAAGTTGGGGTATGTACTTACCACCAAAGCTCCCCCTGTCCCAGGTCCCACCTCCAGCGTCGCAGATAAGGAAATCCGTAAGACATGGGAGATCGATTGCGCGAAGGCCAAATGCCTCATGCTTGCTTCGATGGACAATGAACATCAGAGGAGGCATGAGAATATGGACCTAGAGTCCATATTTCTCCATACAAAAGAACTGTATGGAGAGCGGTCTCGTATCGCAAGATACGAAGTGTCGAAGAAGCTATTTTCGGCAAGATTGGCCGTCGGATCATCGGTAGCGGAACACGTGCTTAAGATGATTGGCTACATAGAGGAGCTCGCGGACCTTTGGACCACGTTGGAGAATGAACTCTACACAGATTTGATTCTCCAGTCCCTTCCTTCAACTTACGCCCAGTTTGTCTTAAACTTCAACATGCAAGGAAAGGAGGTTGAACTTTCCGAACTTCTGAACATGTTGAGAAGTGCTGAGGGCACCATACAGAAGGGTAGGGAGACATCCACTCTGTTTGTAGGAAGATCTTCCTCTTCTAGATCCAGGGCGAAAGCCAAGGGTAAGAAGAAGAAAGCCCCCGCCAAACCAAGAGGCGGTGTCAGTAAAGTGGATACGAAGGGAAAAGGAAAAGCAACAAAGGTAGCGGGAAAGCTGGTGGGGAAGGAAGAATGCTTCTACTGTCACAAAAGTGGTCACTGGAAGCAGGATTGTAATTCTTGGAAAGCCAGAACACAAGATTTGAAGAGAGTTGCTCCTTCAGCTTCAGGTGTGTATGTTATTGAAAACTGTCTATCAATAAACTCTACATCCTGGGTATTGGATACCGGATCAGGATCTCATATCTGTAATTCTTTGCAGGCATTGATAAAGCGTAGAGTTTTGAAGGCATGTGACATGACCCTCAGAGTTGCAAACAGTGCTAGCATGGATGCTGAGGCCGTGGGGGACTATCACTTGGGATTGTCGGATGGACACTTTTTGGTTTTGCGTAGTTGTTATTATGTACCAAATGCAACCTGTAATATCATTTCTGTATCTTTATTATCAAAAGAAGGTTATGAATTTGCATTTGTAAGTAATGTAGTGAACATTCACCTTAATCAAGTTTTGATTGGGTCAGGTACATTGAACAATGGTATATACGTTTTAAACCAACCACATATTTTCAATATCAAGAATACACACAAAAGAAAGTCTCCAGAAATCAATAAAACTTTTTTATGGCATTGTAGACTGGGTCACATCAATGAGAGAAGGTTGACTAAGTTACATGCAGAAGGATATTTGGATCCGTTCGAATATCAATCGTATGCAACTTGTCAATCCTGTCTCAAAGAAAAGATGATAAAGACTCCGTTCACTGGACACGGAGAAAGAGCGAGCGAGCTCTTGCGACTCGTACACAGTGACGTGTGCGGTCCAATGTCTACACATGCACGAAGCGGTTATTCTTACTTCATTACTTTTACGGATGACTTTTCAAGGTACGGTTATGTCTTCTTAATGAAACATAAATCCGAGGCTTTTGAAAAATTCCAAGAATATAAGAATGAAGTAGAAAAACAAACAGGAAAAAGTATCAAGGCACTGAGATCTGAACGAGTTGGTGAATACTTGAGTGCCGAGTTCCTGGGATACCTAAAAGAGAACGGAATTCTCTTTTTGCTTACTCCTCCATACACTCCGCAACACAACGGTGTATCGGAGAGACGGAATCGAACCCTATTGGATATGGTACGGTCCATGATGAGTAACGCTGAGTTGCCGCGATCGTTCTGGGGATATGCGCTAGAATCAGCTGCATACCTTCTGAACCGAGTTCCAACTAAGACTGTGCCTACTACACCATATCAGATGTGGTGTGGGAAAAGACCCTATCTTAATCACATTAAGACATGGGGATGTCCAACTTTGTAAAAAAGCACCATGCGGACAAGCTCGAGGCACGCTCAGTACAGTGCAAGTTTGTGGGATATCCAAAGAACTCCAAGGGATATTTCTTCTATTGCGAAGAGGAACAAAAGGTTTTTGTTTCTCGCCATACCTACTTTCTAGAACACCGGTTCATAGAAAAAGAAATAAGTGGGAGCGCAATAGAACTGGAAGAAATTCCAGAACCACGAGCTATTACTGAAAGCTTAGTAGAACCAGAGGGTTCGAAAGATCAGGACATTCCCACGCCACTCCGCAGGAGTTGTAGACAGTCTCATCCGCCCGAGAGATACTACGGTTTTCTCATAGATGGGGATAGAGAGGATTGCATCATAGATTATGATGAGCCTACTAGCTTCCAGCAAGCCATTCAGAGCGTCGACTCGGTAAAATGGCTGGATGCAATGCGGACCGAAATGGAGTCCATGTACACCAACAAAGTATGGACGTTGGACATTGCTCCAGATGGGGTAAAACCCATAGGATGCAAGTGGATCTTCAAAAGGAAGATTGGTGTAGATGGACAGGTTGAGACCTATAAAGCAAGACTGGTTGCAAAGGGTTTTCGTCAGCGACCTGGTTTGGACTATGACGAAACCTTTTCTCCAGTAGCTATGGTGAGATCCATTCGGATCCTTCTTGCCATTGCTGCCTTCCACGATTATGAGATTTGGCAGATGGACGTAAAGACAGCTTTTCTAAATGGACATTTAGAGGAGTGTGTCTATATGGACCAGCCAGAGGGTTTCATTCAGAGTGGGAGCAGCGGAAAGGTGTCCAAGTTGCTTAAGTCCATTTATGGACTAAAGCAGGCATCGCGGAGTTGGAACATCTGTTTTGATGAGACGCTCAAGGAATTTGGCTTTATCAAAAAGCCAGATGAACCATGCATCTATTGTAGATTTGTAGCGAGTACTGTAGTGTTCCTCGTTTTATACGTGGATGACATTCTCTTAATAGGAAATGACATTCCTATGCTACAATCTGTCAAGGGGTTCTTGTCACACAGGTTCTCCATGAAAGACATGGGTGATGCCTCATACATTCTGGGTATCCGGACTACCGTGACAGATCCAAGAGGATATTAGGACTTTCACAGTCCAGGTACATCGACACCATACTAAAGAGATTTAGTATGGAAGATTCCAAGCGCGGTAATCTACCGGCTTGTCACGGGATCACCCTCTCCAAAGAGATGTCTCCCAAGTCTGATTTGGAGAGGGATCGCATGTCTATTATACCCTACGCTTCTGTGATAGGCTCTATAATGTATGCGATGTTATGTACCAGACCGAATGTGGCTTATGCACTGAGTGTGGTAAGCAGGTATCAGTCAAACCCTGGGGAGAAACATTGGATAGCGGTAAAGAACATTCTCAAGTACCAGAGAAGGACTAAGGAGATGTTCTTGGTGTAAGTCGGAAAAGACCACCAGATTGAGGCCTTTGCTGACTCCAGCTTCCAGAGTGATAAGGATGATTCCACGTCCATATCGGGTTTTGTATTCACCCTCAATGGAGGGGCGGTGTGTTGGAAGAGCTCCAAGCAGGAAACCGTTGCTGACTCGACTATGGAAGCGGAATACATCGCTGCATCTGATGCCGCAAAAGAAGCTGTCTGGATGAGGAAGTTCTTGAAAGAACTTCAGGTGGTTCGGTCCATTGTTGACCCAATACCTCTGTATTGCGACAACAATGGGGCTATAGCTTTAGCGAAGGAACCCAGGTCCCATCAGAAATCCAGACACATCTTGAGGCGGTATCACCTGATCAGGGTGATCGTGGATCGCCAGGAGATCGAGGTTCGCAGGGTTGCTTCAGAAGATAACACAGCAGATCCATTCACCAAGGCCTTGCCCCAGACTCAGTTCGAGCGGCTGATCGAGATGATAGGTCTTCGATATGCCAGAACATGGCCTTAGTGCAAATGGGAGATTGTTAGTGTATATGCCCTAGAGGCCATTACTGTATCATACTAGTCTGTATATTACTTGATGAAAGCATGGGATATTCATAGTTGTATATACAATCTTGCTCGAAATGGTAGTATGCTACTTGGTTTGTCTCTGCTTTAATATGTGCATGTGTTTCTTTTAGCATATCGATGATATACATTTAGTAGAGCCCTTAGGATCTTTGCTTGATTACCAGCGTTGTGATGGCGCCCACACTCATGGGGGCTAGGTAATCCATAAGCACATCCTTATACAGGTCCCTAGTCGTTGGACTATCGAGACAGGGCATCGATACTCCGGAGTAGACTAGCGTATGCGCTTCTCATCCCAGCGTGGTAGACGGTCTGTCCCACAGCCGTCAGTACGTCGTACTTGAGATAGTATGCGGGTGCTCGTTAGGTTACGAGTACACAGGACAGGACTTGTTGGGGACTGTTGGTTGGTATTATACCTATCGTCAGTTATCAGTTCCCAGGTGACATGAGTACAGCTTAGTCCACTGAGTTGATACTGTCACTTCGCCTCGAGTGTATTCCCACTGCACTTTGATTACTACCCTACCACGGCTCAAAGGAGTCGTGCAAACAGGTAGTTTTTGGGTGCAGTCCCGAAGCACTTGGAGGCAGTGACGGTTAGACAGGATTCGTCTCTCTCGGTATTGGGGGTTGACATCGCGCTGTGTCTAGAAGAGCCATTACACAAATAGTCCCTGGCCAGGGCAAGCGAGATATACAGGTAGGTTTCTAATGTTATCTCAGGGTGTTCTGGGCTACACTCCGACATGACTTGTACCGCTATTAGGGGACTGACGTTCACCGCCCTCCTAGGCCCGCCGTGCGATGTATCAGACGAACAGACCGGACTGTACGGAGACTGTCACATACAGGCTCAGTAGGAGTTCAGATGAGGTCACCTCGTCAGTCTTCTTATCGGCATCTACCTGGGGACCGTTACGTACAGCTAGTGCCACTTGCGATCTGTGGTTAAGCCCACTACCAGCGTAGTGTCGAGTCTTTAGAGTCCCACACAGAGAGCTATTCGCCTTTAGGCAAAATGAGTAGAGGTCGCATGGTTTTGCGACAGGGTTCGTTCACATCCGCGCACTTGTGGACGTTTGCTGTCCGGACAGCTTATACTAGCGGGCTTTGGTTTAAGCCGGATCCTAGTATATGATTTGGGATTGGTTTTATCTCATTGTATTCGTGTTCCTCGGATCACGAATACGGGTGCGTATGCATAGTTGCTTGAGACAGAGGGAGAGGACATTGATTAGGGTTAATGACCATTGACATTTTATTAACCCTAATGCCTATGTGTGTATTATGGTTAATTGATATTAGTTTAATATAATTGTGCTTGTTTATGATTGTTGACCATTTGACATTCTTGACTTGTTGACCTTGGTTGACACTTTGACCATCATCATTTTATTTGGAAGATGCTCTTTGATCCTTGCAATTTGCATTAAAAATGAAATGATAATGGTCATGTCTTGATTAAGCCATGACAATTATCTTACTAATTATCAATTTATAATAATTCACACATATATGTGAGAATGCTTCATATTTTCTCTCATTCTATCATGCACTTTCTCTCTCTTGCTCTTGCTCTTCCTCAAGCTCTCCCCTCTCATGTGTTGAGAAACACTTGAGCTTGAGAAAAACCACTTCTTGATAATCTCTACTCTCATCTAGGGTTCTAGGATTAGCACTTCTAGCACCCTAGTTACTTCTAGCTTGGAGTTGAAGCCAAAGGTTGAGGCTTTCGGGTGGATCCTTCTTCGACGTGAGAAGACGACAAAGGTGATCCCTTTCTACTACTCCAAGGAGCAAGGAGAGAAGGACATAAAGCCCTAGGTATAACCATTCTACCCTTTAGCTAGTTTCTAATTAGCTTTAGCTAGTTTTTGTTTAGCAAAGATCCGACTTTGTCTAGTCCATGTTGCCTAGAGTAGTAAAAATCCGTTTTTTATTCCGTTTTCCGCCTCCCCGCAAGCACCGGGGTGGGCAACGTGGACTTACAGTGCAGTCCCGAAGCACTTGGAGGCAGTGACGGTTAGACAGGATTCGTCTCTCCCGGTATTCAGGGTTGACATCGCGCTGTGTCTAGGAGAGCCATTACATGAGTAGTCCCTGGCCAGGGCAAGCGAGATATACTGGTAGGTTTCCAGAGTTATCTCAGGGTGTTCTGGGCTTCTCTCCGACACGACTTGTACCGCTATTAGGGGACTGACGTTTACCGCCCCCTAGGCCCGCCATGTGATGTATCAGACGAGCAGACCGGACTGTATGGAGACTGTCACAGTAAGACTTAGTTGGAGTTCAGATGGGTTTCACCTCGTCAGTCTTCTTGTCGGCATCTACCTGGGCCCGTTACACACAGCTAGTGCTGCTTGCGGTCTGTAGTTAAACCCACTGCCAGCGTAGTGTCGAGTCTGTAGAGTCCCATACAGAAAGCTATTCGCCTTTAGGCGTTTTGCGACAGGTCGCATGGTTTTGCGACAGGTCGCTGTAGGGTTCCTAGGCACTCTCAAGAGGTCTCACAAGGCATCAACCATGCCAATTTCAAATTTTTAGGGTGCCGAGAAAACCTAATCCGGATCGTTGACTAGAGTTTAGGCGAAAAAACGAAACTAGTTAACAACTTAACTAAAGGAGAGAGGCTACAACCATTGTAGATCCGTTTCTCCACTTCCTTAGCTCCACGTAGGCGTCCTCTCGCTGTCCATCTTGAATCCCGAACTCAATCGTCGGCTTCATCGGGGAAATGGGCGGACTAGGTCGTCGGCTTCGTGCCGAAGATGATCTACGTCGAGGCATCACAAGTTCAAGCTCCAACTTCACCAAGTTGTGAAACTTGTGAAGAAAACACCCTATAGTACTTGGCAAGAGGTAGAGGGTGAAGAAATAGGAGGTGGGTTCACTTTAGAATTGGATTTCTCTCACTTTTGCTCAAGTTGCCATTGATGGACTTAAGCTTTTCTTGAAGAAGAAGATGATGAAGAAGAAGAAAGAATATGATAAGTCTTTTAAAATGAAAAAGAAAATGAAAACTTATCATAATCTTAACGATAGTTAAGTGTAGAGAATGAACTAGGGTTAGTTCAAATGGTTAGGGTTAAGCATGAGACAAGAATGGTGACTAAGTCAAAGCTTCATGAAGCTTCAATAAGAAACAAAGAAAGCCACCATTCTCATCTTTATCTTTTCCAAATAAATAAATAAACAAATAAATAAATAAATGAAAATGCAAAACCCTAAACATCAACTTAACCATGGTAAAATTCTATACACTTAACCAAATGAGCAAGTATCATCAAACATGATCCAAACATGTGCACAAAGTATATCACATCTACAACTTGCACATCAAGTGAGAAAATCCATTTAAAGTGAACCAATAATAGCTAATGCAAAGTAATATATCAAATATATAATTATACATTAAATCATTAAATCAACAGTTGATTTAATGATCCGGTCATATCGCATATAACCGACTAGTATCCTATGTATCGTCTTATCGAATCAATCCTTGATTTGATATCTAGGTTATATCGTATATAACCAATCGATACATTCATCGCGAGAATTGAATATGGTATCACATACACGCATTATTCTCGGTCCTGCACATATCTCATATGCGCTCCTATTTCGTTTCGCTTGAGCCAGGAAACCTCTGTGTAGGACTCTAAAGACTCGTCAATACGCCCGTAGCAGATGATGATCATATCAAACATCCACAAGCCGCAAGCGGTCTGCTAAACGTAACGGCCATCTGGGTATTGAGCAATCAGAAGATCGACGAGCTAGCCCGCTCACACTCTTGTGAATCCAACCAGTAACACTTACCGTACAGTCCGGTCTGTTCGTCTGATATGTCGCATATCAAGTCTAGGGGTGGTAAACGTCAGACCCCAATAACCGATAAGTCGTGCCGATGTGAGGCTCATAACGGGTCGAGAAACTACTGGTAACACTTACCAGCAAATCTCGGATCAGCCTTGGCCAGGGACTTCCCTGTTACGGCCAATCGAGCACAGCGCAACCTCAACCCCCAATACCGGGAGAGACGAAACCCCTCCTATCGCTCATTGCCTCCATATGACTCGGGACTGTACCCAAAGACCACCGTTTTGCACGCCCTCATGGACGTGGTAAGGTGGAGATCAAAGCACAGTGGGAATCACACAAGACTCTATGACGATCTCGGGTCTACAGACTAACCTGCACAAGTGTCACCTGAGAACTGCCATCTGACGTGAGGTATAATACCATCTGGGAGTTCTCGGCGAGTCCGTCCAGTGTACCCAGTCTCCACTGAGCACTAGTATACCATCTCTGATGTCAAACACCAATGGATATGGGATCATCCATCGCCCATCTCATGGGTCGAGAAGCGTACACGCTAGTCTACACTGGTATATCGATGCCCCGTCTCGATACACCCACGACTAGGGACCTTGAAGGATGTACTTATGGACTACCATGTCCCCACTAGTATGATCTGCATCATAGTCCAGGTAGTCAAGTACACATCCTAAGGGCTTTACCAACATGTAACTATAAGACAGATTAAAGAGACTAGTATACATGTTAAGATAAAGAGTAACCAGATAGCATACTATCATATCGAGCAAGAAAGTCATCGCTATATATGTCCAAGCATCCAATATAATATACATCATCTGTACAATACTGGCCTCTAGGGCATACATACAACTAACAATCTCCCACTTGCACTAGGGCCAGCTGTTGTAGTATCGCATACCGAGCATCCCGAAGAGTCTCTCAAACTGTATCTGGGGAATGGCCTTCGTGAGTGGATCCGCCGTGTTGTTCTTCGTGTCAACCCTCCTGACCTCGATCTCCCGGCGATCAACTATCTCCCGGATCAAGTGATACCGCCTCAGAATATGCCTCGATCGCTGATGGGACCTGGGTTCCTTGGCCAAAGCTACCGCTCCATTGTTATCGCAATACAAAGGTATTGGATGCTCAATGGATGGAACCACTCCAAGTTCAGTAATGAACTTCTTGATCCAGACTGCCTCTTTGGCAGCATCGTTGGCAGCGATGTATTCAGCCTCCATCGTCGAGTCTGCCACGGTTTCCTGCTTGGAACTCTTCCAGCTAACCGCCCCTCCGTAAAGGGTAAAGACAAATCCCGACTGCGACTTAGAGTCGTCCTTATCACTCTGGAAGCTCGAATCGGTAAAGGACTCCACTTGGAGTTCTCCGTTACCATACACCAAGAGCATCTCTTTAGTCCTTCGTAAGTACTTGAGAATGCTGTTCACAGCTGTCCAGTGACTCTCTCCAAGATCAGCATGATACCTGCTCACTACACTTAGTGAGTATGCTACATCGGGTCTGGTACATAGCATCGCATACATGATAGAGCCTACAGCCGAAGCATAGGGTATCCCTTGCATGTGAGCTCTCTCCAAATCAGTCTTGGGAGACATCTCTTTGGAGAGAGTGACTCCAGAGATCGTGGGCAAGTTCCCACGCTTGGATTCTTCCATACTAAACCTCTTTAGTATGGTGTCAATGTACCTGGATTCGGACAATCCCAATATCCGTTTGGATCTATCTCTATAGATCCTAATTCCCAATATGCAGGAGGCATCACCAAGATCTTTCATTGAGAATCTTTGGGATAAGAAGAGCTTGACCGATTGCAGCATAGGAATATCATTTCCTATCAAGAGTTTGTCGTCCACGTACAATACGAGGAAGACAACCTTACTCTCTGCCACCTTCTTGTAGATACAAGGTTCATCTGGGTTTTTGACGAAATCAAACTCTTTGATAACGACGTCAAAGCAGATGTTCCAACTCCGCGATGCTTGCTTTAATCCATAAATGGATTTAAGCAGCTTGCACACCTTCCCGCTGCTCCCACTATCTACGAAGCCCTCTGGATGAGTCATGTACACGCACTCTTCTAAATCACCATTTAGAAAGGCGGTCTTAACATCCATTTGCCATATTTCGTAATCATGTTATGCAGCGATGGCAAGCATGATCCGGATGGATTTAAGCATATCCACTGGAGAAAAGGTTTCGTCATAGTCCACACCTGGTCTTTGACGAAAACCCTTTGCAACAAGTCTAGCTTTGAAAGTCTCCACTTTCCCATCTACACCAAGTTTCTTCTTGAAGATCCACTTGCTCCCAATGGGTTTTACCCCTTCAGGAGCAACGTCCAAAGTCCATACTTTGTTGGTGTACATGGATTCCATCTCGGACTGCATAGCATCCAGCCATTTCACTGAGTCCCTACTCGTGATGGCCTGCTCGAAGCTAGTTAGGTCATCATCCTCCATGATGCAATCCTCGCTCCCACCATCCATGAGAAAACCGTAGCATCTCTCAGGTGGGCGAGGAACCCTACTAGATCGGCGGAGAGGCTGAGGTTCATCAGGAGCTACTGAATCCTCTGGTTCAACCAAATCTTCTGTTGTAGTCTGTATTGCTGGTACCTCTTCCAGTTCTAGCTCCTTGCCACTAATCTCTTTTTCAAGAAATTCCTTTTCTAAAAAGGTGGCATGTCGAGAAACAAACACCTTTTGTTCCTCGGTGTGGTAGAAGATATACCCTCGCGAATGTTTGGGATATCCAATAAACTTACACAGAATGGACCTTGCCGCGAGTTTGTCCGGATTTTGCATTTTTACATATGCCGGACAACCCCATATCTTAACATAATTAAGACATGGTCTCTTTCCTTTCCATATCTCATATGGAGTGGTTGGCACGGTTTTGGTGGGAACCATATTCAATAGGTCTGCAGCTGTTTCCGGTGCAAATCCCCAGAAGGAAATAGGTAACTCAGCTGTGCTCATCATAGAGCGCACCATATCCAATAGGGTGTGGTTCCTCCGTTCTGATACACCGTTGTGCTGTGGTGTATATAGAGGAGTCAGCTGAGAGAGAATCCCATTCTCTTTTAGGAAGTCCAGGAATTCATTGCTTAAGTATTCTCCTCCTCGATCAGATCGAAGGATTTTAATACTTTTTCCGGTTTGGTTCTCGACTTCTTGTTTATATTCTCTAAATTTCTCAAAAGCTTCTGATTTGTGTTTCATCAGGAACACATATCCGAATGTAGAGAGATCGTCAGTGAATGTAATGAAGTATGAAGAACCATCCATGGCATGTATAGACATGGGACCGCATACATCACTATGTATCAGTCCCAAGAGTTCGGTAACTCTTTCTCCGTGTCCCGTAAACGGAGTTTTGGTCATCTTGCCTTTGAGACATGATTGGCAAGTGTCATAAGATGAAAATTCAAACAGATTTAAATATCCATCCTTATGCAACTTAGCTAATCGTGTAACATTGATGTGACCTAGTCTACAATGCCACAAGAAGGATTCGTTCAGTTCTGAACTCTTCCTCTTGTGTGTGTTTGTTATGCTCAGAACTGTTGATTGATTCAGAACATAAATGCCATTGCACAACGTGCCTGATCCAACCAACTTTTGGTTACGGAAAATGTTCATAACATTGTCCTGTAATACAAAATTATATCCCTCTTTACTCAACAAAGAAACCGATATAATGTTGCATATCAGGTTCGGCATGTAATAGCATTCGTTCAGAACCAATGTATTACCAGTTGGTAATACAAGGTGATATTCCCCGACAGTCTTAGCTGCAACAATTGCACCATTTCCAACTCTAATGTCTTTATCACCTTCTCCAAGTTCTTTACCTTTCCTTAGCCCATGTAACTGATTACATATATGGGATCCTGACCCGGTATCTAATACCCAGGACGTAGAGCAAATGGAGAAACAATTCTCTGTAACGAACACACCTGAAGAAAATGCATCAACATGTACTTTCTTCATTCGGGTGGCATGGGAATCCTGGTATTCCCCTATATCCTGTTCATTCCTATAACTCTTATAAGAAAGAACGGAACCAACGTTCCCCAGCACAGTATAACATGCGGGTTCGGTCAATACAACCATATTATTATCTTCATTAGGGCATGAAATGGTCGCTACCTGGAGAGAGAGAGAAGAAAACACTTTAGCGTATGCTCGTGCAAGATTAGATTGGTTATTATCTTATCTAATCAGGATGGCTCCCACTGGTTTTTATCAAATCTTCCTTCAAACCCTAAAAGGAAAGACTAGCCGGGATTAATTACACACTACAAATTCACCAATCTTTCAGCCAGGCCAGTGTCGGTACTTTGAGGGAGGTCCCTCGTGCTTTCGCACGAACCTAATTAATGTAAACCTCATTTTCCCAGAGGCGTAACCTCGTTGACACCTTTCTAGACACCTACTTGATCGGCGAATTGCAATGTGCAAAACACTCCCAGGGGTAACTCTTACTCGCAGTGGGTATCGGGATCCAACTATCTCATAGAAGGTATGCAATCTCATTGCAAATTTCAACACTTGAAATTCCCGATAATATTTTGCCCCTAGCGTCCTATGACCTTGACGCAGGCCAACAAACCATAGTGCGCTAGTCAAGTTCAACCCGTCATTTCCTGATTGAATTAAACCCACCCGTACGACCCTTGACGCAGGCCAACAAAGTCGCACGACTACCCTAATCCAATCTGCATCATATGCATAAGCAGATAAATACTAGTTAGCTACCGCACACTACGCCTTGACGCAGGCCAACAAACGTAGCACGAATACTAACTACTACTCATCTGAAATGACGGAGGGCTACGACAGGTTTTTCTGAAAACCTATTGCCTAATGAACTTGATGTCATTGTAGAATCAAATGAAGTTTTAAAATGGAGTGATGTTGAGGCTTTTCTAGTTTTTGCTAAAGGGGTCACTCCCGGTGAAGGGATCGTCGGCCCTTTCCTCGTCGAATGAGGTGCGGGATATATCATATATATCACTGTGCAAAGCAGAAACTATAGAAGCAATCAAAAACAAACCGAGGCTGTAGCATCTACCAGTTATTGCTAAAAGAGTCACTCCCAGTGAAGGGATCTCGGTCCTTTCCTCATCGAATAAGGTGCAGGATATATCACATATACCGCTGTGCAAAGCAAGAACTGTAGCTACCTGTTTTATTTAAAATTTGATTCTACAACATCTTAGGTTTCTTTTCTTTCATTAATCACATTAATGAAGTCCCATCATTTAAGTACCTAAACATCACAGATAAATACGACGTACACTTATGCCATCCGCATTCGCCTCGATGTCCCCTCGTGCACCGTTAGGTTAGGTAACTAACGGCAGAGCGGGGCAGGGCTAGCGCGGGTGTAAAACATAAGTAACGTCTATATAATATATCATATATAATATATACTGTATCTATCACAGAACATCACATGATCACATCACAGATATCGCAGCAGAAGAAACATATGAAACATTGGATATACTAGGACGTCCGTGTTTTCAATACGAGCCTGTATAAAACACGGATTCCACGGTCGTGTTGAATAGCCAATCCCAAACCCCTAGACCCCTACGAGAGAGGCAAGCAACCCTACCTATTCTAGGGTTAGGAGAGCCGGACTCGACTCCTCAAGTTGGTCTCCCACTGGACCCCAGAACCCGGTTACTTATGCTCCCCTCCTTGGGTCTATCCTAATGCGGAAAAGTAAATAATATACAAAAGGTGACAACTTCCGCTACCTGGAAGTGTCCCAATAAAAGAATATTACATACAAGTTTTTACATGAATGAAAATGAAAAACACTCATCTCACATAAAAACCCCCGGCTATTCGAACACGATGATCCAATATTACATATCCAGCAACACATAACATCACATGTCATCAACGTCAGTAAACATGCGTATCCCAATTGTCGTTGACATATAGCAACGAAACCGGCGATATCACATATTACACTTACGGTCACAGAAAAGAAAGTGTAAAACTACAACAGTTGGAATCCGCAATCTCTTTAGACATCGCATGCCTAATCAAATGAAATACTTAGACATCGCATGCCTAACAATTATAAACCCCGCATTTTAGTCTCATTATCGAAAACTCTTTTCAATATCAAGTCGGGCAATTCAACAGGATTCCCGACATTCTGATCGAATGCTCGTCGCAAACTTTAGTAGGCGGCCGCACCCCCGACGCCGTCGATGAAGTGCACCAAGGCGGAACACCGCTGCCGCGAGCACCCGAACGGATGCTTTCGGCGACGGGGTTCTCCTACAGTCACTTGGTTGGGGCTATGCGGTGAGGCTATCTATTACCCGACGAGTATCCGCGTACGCTACGTGATTGCGACGGACTTTTGATCTCATCAAAATTCCGTGGCAACCGATCATGTGAGACTAAACTGCTATGTTTATAACATTCATTCCGTTATCTCATAACTACTTGTGAATTCCAATTATTGTATCACATTCCGGATAAATAGAAAACGCTAAACTTTTCGATCGAACAATCGAACACCCAAGTTTTCCCGATACAGCTCAACGCATGAAATAAGTCTAACAGCATTCAATTCGTGCCTCAGTACCAACGGTCCAGCCGTAGAAGGGTCAAGCCAACGCCTCACATGTGGCAC
The DNA here is from genome assembly GCA_030015575.1 of Agapanthus africanus. NCBI lineage: Eukaryota > Viridiplantae > Streptophyta > Magnoliopsida > Asparagales > Amaryllidaceae > Agapanthus > Agapanthus africanus. The sequence continues at coordinate 218,102,310 of CM057340.1, forward strand.
GCCGTACTGTCCCAAACCCGAAGGTTCAAAGGGCAGTTCAAGACGGTCACATAATCGAGTTAAGGTTTGTTGTCTTCTAGAAGGACCATCGCGTTTCTTGCACTACTTAGAACGTCGTTAAACTACGGAAAAATCCAACAATTGGAAATTTCCCGGCAGGGGGGAAAAATGGGTATTTATATCTGGTCGAAATTTTTAACATATTCTAAAAATACCCGGAAAAACACACTGACAAAATTAGACAATCCGATCGATACATCGAGTCCCCAATACAACCCAGAAAATTCAACTCTTGAAAAATTATTAAAAATTCCCAGGAAAACCACAACTGGAAACTAATAATTACTGTGCAAAATTCATTAAACAAAGAGACATTTAGACCGCGGAACCGCCGCCTAAGCCATGATTATGCGGCGGATCCGCGGCGGCTGGATGGATACAGGAGCTCGAATTTCACAGTAACTCTTAGATATTCCTTCTGATTTTTCTGCATATTTTTAATCTTGAAAAAACCACGATTTTCAAAAATGTCCATAGAGCCGTTTAAAGTCGGGGTTTCGGGTCGATCGGACTTCTAACTCCGTCTACGCATCGCCTAAGGCTCTAGCTAGGCTCTGATACCACTGTAGGGTTCCTAGGCACTCTCAAGAGGTCTCACAAGGCATCAACCATGCCAATTTCAAATTTTTAGGGTGCCGAGAAAACCTAATACGAATCGTTGACTAAAGTTTAGGCGAAAAAACGAAACTAGTTAACAACTTAACTAAAGGAGAGAGGCTACAACCTTTGTAGATCCGTTTCTCCACTTCCTTAGCTCCACGTAGGCGTCCTCTCGCTGTCCATCTTGAATCCCGAAATCAATCGTCGGCTTCATCGGGGAAATGGGCGGACTAGGTCGTCGGCTTCGTGCCGAAGATGATCTACGTCGAGGCATCACAAGTTCAAGCTCCAACTTTACCAAGTTGTGAAACTTGTGAAGAAAACACCCTATACTACTTGGCAAGAGGTAGAAGGTGAAGAAATAGGAGGTGGGTTCACTTTAGAATTGGATTTCACTCACTTTTGCTCAAGTTGCCATTGATGGACTTAAGCTTTTCTTGAAGAAGAAGATGATGAAGAAGAAGAAAGAATATGATAAGTCTTTTAAAATGAAAAAGAAAATGAAAACTTATCATAATCTTAACCATAGATAAGTGTAGAGAATGAACTAGGGTTAGTTCAAATGGTTTGGGTTAAGCATGAGACAAGAATGGTGACTAAGTCAAAGCTTCATGAAGCTTCAATAAGAAACAAAGAAAGCCACCATTCTCATCTTTATCTTTTCCAAATAAATAAATAAATGAAAATGCAAAACCCTAAACATCAACTTAACCATGGTATAATTCTATACACTTAACCAAATGAGCAAGTATCATCAAACATGTGCACAAAAGTATATCACATATACAACTTGCACATCAAGTGAGAAAATCCATTTAAAGTGAACCAATACTAGCTAATGCAAAGTAATATATCAAATATATAATTATACATTAAATCATTAAATCAACACTTGATTTAATGATCCGGTCATATCGCATATAACTGACTAGTATCCTATGTATCGTCTTATCGAATCAATCCTTGATTCGATATCTAGGTTATATCGTATATAACCAATCGATACATTCATCGCGAGAATTAAATATGGTATCACATACACGCATTATTCTCGGTCCTGCACATATCTCATATGCGCTCCTATTTCGTTTCGCTTGAGCCAGGAAACCTCTGTGTAGGACTCTAAAGACTCGTCAATACACCGGTAGCAGATGATGATCATATCAAACATCCACAAGCCGCAAGCGGTCTACTAAACGAAACGGCCATCCGGGTATTGAGCGATCAGAAGATCGACGAGCTAGCCCGCTCACACTCCTGTGAATCCAACCAGTAACACTTACCGTACAGTCCGGTCTGTTCGTCTGATATGTCGCATATCAAGTCTAGCGGTGGTAAACGTCAGACCCCAATAACCGATAAGTCGTGCCGATGTGAGGCTCATAACGGGTCGAGAAACTACTGGTAACACTTACCAGCAAATCTCGGATCAGCCCTGGCCAGGGACTTCCCTGTTATGGCCAATCGAGCACAGCGCAACATCAACCCCCAATACCGGGAGAGACGAAACCCCTCCTATCGCTCATTGCCTCTATGTGACTCGGGACTGTACCCAAAGACCACCGTTTTGCATGCCCTCATGGACGTGGTAAGGTGGAGATCAAAGCACAGTGGGAATCACACAAGACTCTATGACGATCTCGGGTCTACCGACTAACCTGCACAAGTGTCACCTGAGAACTGCAATCTGACGTGAGGTATAATACCATCTGGGAGTTCTCGGCGAGTCTGTCCAGTGTACCCAGTCTCCACTGAGCACCAGTATACCATCTCTGTTGTCAAACACCAATGGATATGGGATCATCCATCGCCCATCTCATGGGTCGAGAAGCGTACACGCTAGTCTACACTGGTATATCGATGCCCTGTCTCGATACACCCACGACTAGGGACCTTGAAGGATGTACTTATGGACTACCATGTCCCCACTAGTATGATCTGCATCATAGTCTAGGTAGTCAAGTACACATCGTAAGGGCTTTACCAACATGTAACTATAAGACAGATTAAAGAGACTAGTATACATGTTAAGATAAAGAGTAACCAGATAGCATACTATCATATCAAGCAAGAAAGTCATCTCTATATATGTCCAAGCATCCAATATAATATACATCATCTGTACAATACTGGCCTCTAGGGCATACATACAACTAACAGTCGCATGGTTTTGCGACAGGGTTCGGTCACATCCGTGCACTTGTGCACGTACAGTGTCCGGACAGTTAACACTAGCGGGCTTTGGTTTAAGCCAGATCCTAGTGTACGTTTTGGGATTGGTTTTTTCTAGTATGTATTCGTGTTCCTCAGAACGCGGATGCGGGTGTGTATGCACAGTTGACAGAGAGACAGAGGCAGAGAATTCTCATTAGGGTTGTTGACTGTTGACTGTTGAACATTGATTTTTTGCTAAACCCTTATGAGAATATGATATATGATTAACAATAATATTAATTAAGTATTATAGTGACATGGTTGTTGAGGGGTTGACTTTGTTGACTTGTTGACTTTGTGGACCGGTTGACTAGGTTGGACTAGTTGACCATCATGATGACAATGGCTATCATTTCATGGCAAAGATTTTTGCTTGCTTGTTTCTCTTATGCAAATTGAGTGCATGAAATGATATGGCTATTGTAGCTTAAACCATCACATAATACTTGATTGCTATGATTTGTTATGATGGCTTTGGATTATGAGAGCCAAGAGAGAAAAGTCTTGCTCATTCTCTCATTTCCATTCTCTCTCTTGGTTTTGAGCTCTCATCCTCTTCCTCTTGCTCCCCCTCTCTCTAGTCTATGGTTCACTTGTCTCATGTGTTGAGAAGCAAGAACCATAGAGAAAAATCCCAACACACTCTCCTCTACTCACTCTAGTTCATAAGGTTTAGCAAACCGAGTGAACTAGTTTCTTCAAAGCTCGAAGAAGAAGCCAAAGGTAGAAGCTTTCGGGTGGATCGATCTTCGGTGCAAGGAGACGACGGGGTGAATCCGATCCGTAGACCATCGAGAGTCGAAGACGAAGGAGTTCAAGAAAGAAAGGTATAACCCCCTAACCGAGTAGTTAACAACTTCTAGTTAGGTTGTGAGGTAGATAGTTTAACAAAGATCCGTTTTGAGTCCATGTTACTGCCTCTAGAAAATTATTTTTCAAAAAATTCCGCATGCCCGTAAGTACCGGGAGAGGTAGCATGGACTTACAAAATCCCGATCAGGAGGAAGTATATCTTGAGAAGATTACTTGTGTCACGACGCGAAAGAGCACGTGACTGGCCCTTGAACCATATGAAGTCTATAGGACCCCATCTGATTCAAGTAAGCCAAAAGCCCAGAAATCTAAAACCATTTAAAGAGTAAATAAGGAAAACTGGTTTTTAAGAAGTAAAGAAATCATGTTTCGAAAATCTATGTTTTTATATAACTAAGCCGAATATGCATTTTTAAAATGTGTAACCTTTCCGGAAAATTTCGGCAGAGTTTCCTTTGTAAAACTGGCCCCGAACGGGGAACAACAAGAATAATATATATGAAATGATAAAAGGCATCCCCAAGCGGGAGCTAGCTCTTCGTCAATCAACGGTCACAACCATGCAAGCAATAATAATATACAACGCTAAAGGGTGAGGATCAAAACCCAAAAAGAACTCAAAACAGCCAGAAAACCGTAATACTACAAGCGCGACTCTAAGGTCGAAATAATACAACACTGTTTTCTAAGTCTGAAATAATATACAAGTTTTGGTTGATGGAATGTCTAGATACAATGAATAATACATGAACAATGGCGGTTCTGATACAAAAGAACCCACCAACCCAAGCAAGTCACCCATAAGGAAGCAGTGTGCCAGAAATGCCGCTATGGAATCTGTACGGCAAAACCCTGCAAGGATTGTGGCACAACGGGGGTGAGTTGCCAACTCGTGAATAGAAAATATCTACAAGCAGAGATTGAATGTATGACCCATCCTAGGTCAATACGATCAGATATAAATAAAGCTCAATATGAATAAGTCTGAAGCATGCTAAACTGGCAATGTAATCTCTATACATGAGTGTAGTGCCAAGTGCTCGTGCTAGTGCCTCAGGTAATAGCATATCATAAATGTGAGGTAGAATCAATGAAATCAAATATGCATGTATGTGGATCCCGTCCACTCGTCACCCAATGACAATAACCATCATGCATGTAAATATCATCAGCATATGCATGGAAATATAAGGATATAAATCACCTGTGTCCCTCGGGACACGTCAAAATCATGGAACTGGAGTGCCCAGCATCGACAATCGAAAACATCATGAAAACCGCGCCTAGCATCGGCACGTAAATCCTCATATAACGGGCTCCATCAGTCCGGATCAGCCCACGGGCTCCGTCTGCGGAATCGGCCCTCAGCCCCAGCAGTACGACCATATCCATCTATCGACTCTCGTCGGTATCCTCCGGATAACCGCCAGGTCCAACCAATCACTGGATGGTCCTCGCCACCCTGCCAGGCTCATCGTCTACTCCACGAAAAACATTTCTTGCCCCGGGGAACCAAACCGGGTCCACCATGTACCCGCAATCGGCCTCATCCGCCTCCTCGAATCGGGTTTCACATGTCGCTCTCAGCACCGAGAAAACACATGGTGGACGCACTGAAATATCATATCAAGGGTAACCGGGTTTTAAAACAATTACATATTCTCCTTTTGAAACACCCACGTTTCCCAAAAACCAGAAATATCATGGAAACAACATATCTCAATGCGTATAATCCGAAAGCATGATGTATGCGACATGTAAAGAAATGTAAGCAACATACACTGAATGCAACAGTACAACAGTGTAGTGACATGGCAATTATCGATGATGAAGTGTGTGAGCCGGCAAACAAGTGTACGTGGAACATACGCATCATCGATAATGGTGCTGGTGTCCTAGCAGCTTGACTGAAATATATCAACAATACGAGCGATGTAATGCAACTAGCATGAATATGCGGAATCGAATAATCAACGCAACAGTAAAGAACCTGCCTCAATAGATTTATCATGCAATCTTGCCTTTTGAAATAAGACGAATCAGGGTTTTAGGTAAAATAAGGGCTACGGTGTTTTACGAAAAGATGTGTCGTTTGAAAATATCCGTAGAAACCCTTTTTCCTATCTTAAAAATATCCCCGATTCGTTAGTTTTGAAATAGGTATGAATCGGGTCTAGTCTAATGCCTACTATGCGAACTACGAACCCAACAATCGAGTCAATCGGAGGGGTATGAAAACCACCTAAATCTAAGTCAATATCACATTATCTCATCACGTAACAGGTATCACTACCATCATATCACACCTCCAATACGAACTCTGTCATGTCGCCAAATCTCACGGCCTCAATCGAATCTCATCGACTCATCTCAATCCCACGTATTATTCTCAAATCTCGTATATGAACACATAGTCCCATACCATGTATAGATATACACACCATCATATGTGCACAGATAAATGAAAGAATGTATGCAAGTATGTGTGTATGTGTGTATGTGTGAGTGCACCCACTACTCTAGGGTTTCGCTCTACTAAACCAATACATCCTTATCATCAATGATTCCATTATTAGCATCAATATTCCTAACAACACATAATAAATATATTTGTGTATACGTATTCGTATACATCACCACGGACTGCGGGGGTGCTATACGCCATCCACCCGACTTCTCTTCGTAGATATAAATCTACTCACCTTGCTTCTCATGTGTCGGTGCCGATGTCGCCATCTTCATCTTCTTTTCCTCAACATCACGTAGGGTGTTAGTGTATATGCCCTAGAGGCCATTACTGTATCATACTAGTTTGTATATTACTTGATGGAAGCTTGGGAAATTCACAGTTGTATATACAATCTTGCTCGAAATGGTAGTATGCTACTTGGTTTGTCTCTACTTCAATATGTGCATGTGTTTCTTTTACCATATCGCTGATATACATATTAGTAGAGCCCTTAGGATCTTTGCTTGATTACCAGCGTTGTGATGGAGCTCGCACTCGTGGGAGCTGGGTAATCTATAAGCACATCCTTATACGGGTCCCTGGTCGTTGGACTATCGAGACAGGGCATCGATACTCCGGAGTAGACTAACGTATGCGCTTCTCATCCCAGTGTAGGAGACGGTCTGTCCCACAGCCGTCAGTACGTCGTACTTGAGATAGTATACGGGTGCTCGTTAGGTTACGAGTACACTGGACAGGACTCGTCGGGGACTGTTGGTTGGTATTATACCTATCGTCAGTTATCAGTTCCCAGGTGACATGAGTACAGCTTAGTCCGTCGACTTGACACTGTCACTTCGCCTCGAGTGTGTTCCCACTGCACTTTGATTACTACCCTACCACGGCTCAAAAGAGTCGTGCAAACAGGTAGTTTTTGGGTGCAGTCCCGAAGCACTTGGAGGCAGTGACGGTTAGACAGGATTCGTCTCTCTCGGTATTGGGGGTTGACATCGCGCTGTGTCTAGGAGAGCCATTACACGAGTAGTCCCTGGCCAGGGCAAGCGAGATATACTGGTAGGTTTCCAGTGTTATCTCAGGGTGTTCTGGGCTACACTCCGACACGACTTGTACCACTACTAGGGGACTGACGTTCACCGCCCCCTAGGCCCGCCATGCGATGTATCAGACGAACAGATCGGACTGTACGAAGATTGTCACATACAGTCTCAGTAGGAGTTCAGATGGGGTTCACCTCGTCTGTCTTCTTATCAACATCTACCTGGGGACCGTTACGTACAGCTAGTGCCGCTTGCGGTCTGTGGTTAAACCCACTGCCAGCGTAGTGTCGAGTCTTTAGAGTCCCACACAGAGAGCTATTCGCCTTTAGGCAAAATGAGTTGAGGTCGCATGGTTTTGCGACATGGTTCGTTCACATCCGCGCACTTATGCACGTTTTCTGTCCGGACAGCTTATACTAGCAGGCTTTAGTTTAAGCTGGATCCTAGTATATTATTTGGGATTGGTTTTTCTCATTGTATTCGTGTTCCTCGGATCACGAATACAGGTGCTTATGCACAGTTGCTTGAGACAGAGGGAGAGGACTTTGATTAGGGTTAATGACTATTGTCATTTTATTAACCCTAATGCTCATGTGTGTATTATTGTTAATTGATATTAGTTTTATAATTGTTGTTTGTTATATGTATGCCCTAGAGGCCATTACTGTACATATGATATATATTGTAGTGGATGCTAGGACGTATATAGGGAGGACTTTCTTGCTCGACATGATAGTATGCTATCTGGTTGATCTTTACCTTAACGTGTATGCTGATTGTCTCTCTGTTACATGTTGGTAAAGCCCTTAGGATCTGTACTTGACTACCTGGACTATGATGCGGATCATACTAGTGGGGACATGGTAGTGCATAAGTACATCCTTCAAAGTCCCTAGTCGTGGGTGTATCGAGACGGGGCATCGATATACCAGAGTAGACTAGCGTAAACCTTCTCGACCCATACAGATGGGCGATGGATGATCCCATATCCATTGGTGTTTGACATCGGAGATGATATACGGGTGCCCAGTAGAGACTGGGTACACTGGACGGACTCGCCGAGAACTCCCAGATGGTATTATACCTCACGTCAGATGGCAGTTCTCTGGTGACACTGGTACAGAGTAGTCTGTTGACCCGAGATCGTCATAGAGTCTTGTGTGGTTCCCACTGTGCTTTGATTTCCATCTTACCACGTCCAAGAGGGCATGCAAAACGGTGGTTTTTGGGTACAGTCCCGAGGCACATGGAGGCAATGAGCGATAGGAGGGGATTCGTCTCTCCCGGTATAGGGGGTTGATGTTGCGCTGTGTTCGATTGGCTATAACAGGAAATCCCTGGCCAGGGTTGCTGAGATTTACTGGTAAGTGTTACCAGTAGTTTCTCGAATGGTTATAGACCTCATATCGACACGACTTATTGAGCTATTGGGGTCTGACATTTACCACCCCTAGGCGAGATATGCGACATATCAGACGATCAGACCGGGATGAGCGGTAGTGTTACTGGTCGGATTCACTGGAGTGTGAGCGGGCTTGCTCGTCGATCTTCAGATCGCTCAATACCCGGGTGGCCGTTACGTTTAGCAGACCGCTTGCGGCTAGTGGGTGTTTGATATGATCATCATCTGCTACCGGCGTATTGACGAGTCTTTAGAGTCCTACACAGAGGTTTCCTGGCTCAAGCGAAACGAAATAGGAGCGCATATGAGATATGTGCGGGATCGAGAATAATACGGTATGTGATACTGTATTCGATTCTCGCGATGTGACATTGATCGGTTATATGCGATATAGCCGGGTTATCGGATCAAGTGTTGATTCGATAAGTTGTTACTGATGATACCAGTCGGTTATGTGTGACATGACCGGATCGTTAAATCAAGTGTTGATTTAATGATTTAATGCATAATTGTATATTTGATATATTACTTTGCATTAACTAGTATCGGTTCACTTTAAAATGGATTTTCTCACTCGGGTGTGCGCATTGCATATGCGATATGATTTTTGTGCACATGATTGTATCATGTTTGATGATACATATCTTTTTTGTTAAGTGTAATGAATTAAACCTAGGTTAAGTAAATGATTGGGGTTTTCTTTTATTCATTCATTTATCTTTTCTTTTGCATTTAAAAGATAAATGAGAAAAGGAAAAGAAGTGAAAAATGGTGGCTAGTTTTGTTTTCATCATGAAGCTTCATGAAGCTTTCATTAAGTCACCATTTTTGTCTCATCTCCTTAACCCTAACCATTCTTTAACCTTGGTCAATTCTCTACACTTAACTTGGGTTATGTTATGATAAGAATGGATTATTCTTTTCTATTTTAATAACTTATCATATCATTTCTTCTTCTTCTTCCTTCAACTCAAGAAGAAAAACCTAGACTACATCAATGGTGGATTGATGATATGAGTGAGAAATCCAAATCTAAAGTCTACCCACTTCCTATTTCTTCATCCTCTACCTCTTGCCATATAGTAGAGTGTGTTTCCTTCACAAGTTTTCATGGCTTGGTGAAGGTGGAGCTTGATTTAGCGATGCCTCGACGTAGATCATCTTCGGCATGGACATCGACGACCTAGCTCGCTTTTTCACCGACGAAGCCGACTCTAGAGCCCGGATCCCTTTTGGACAGCGGAGACGACTTCGTTGCCGAGCTATGGAGGTGGAGCACCGGATCTACAAAGGTTGTATTTCCGATATCCCATTAGTTAAGTTGTTAACTAGATTGCTTTTCGCCTAGTTTTCTAGCAAACGATCCGTAGTCGGGTCTCTCGGCACCTAGAATTTTTGAAAATGGCATGTTCGATGCCTTGTGAGACCTCACTAGAGTGCCTAGGAACCCTACAGTAGTATCAGAGCCTAGCTAGAGCCTTAGGCGAAGTCCAGACGGAATTTGAAGTCCGATCGAAATGAAAACACGAACCCAAAATTGCTCTCTGTCCTTTTTCTAAAAACTGGGATTTTTCCAGATTAAAAATTGCCAAAAAATTCAGCAGGGAATTGTATGAGTTACTGTGAAGCACGTGATGATAAATCCACTAAGGAAGCGCGGAACCGCGGCCCCCACCATAGCATTAGCGGCGCTTCCGCGGCCACACTATAGATTTACACCACGTGGATAGCACAGTAATTCTTGTCTCAGAGTGCTGAGTCTTCTGGAAATTTTTATATTTTATTCAAGAGTTGAATTTTCTGGAGTTGTTTTGGGGATTCGGTGTTTCGATCGGAGTATCAAATTTTGTCTGTGTGGCTTTCCGGATAAATTTTTAGAATATGTTAAAAAGTTCAAACGGATATAAATACCCAATTTTTCCCCTGTCGGGAAATTTCCAAGTGTTGGATTTTTCCGTAGTTTAACGACGTTCTAAGTAGTGCAAGTAACGCGATGGACCCTCTAGAAGACAATAAACCTTAACTCGATTATGTGACCGTCTTGAACTGCCCTTTGAACCTTCGGGTTTGGGGCAGTACGGCGTGCCACATGTGAGGCGTTGGCTTGACCCTTCTACGGCTGGACCGTTGGTACTGAGGCACGAACTGAATGTTGTTAGACTTATTTCATGTGTTGATCTGTATCAGGAAAACTTGGGTGTTCGAATGTTCAATCGGAAAGTTTAACATTTTCTAATTATCTGGAATGTGATACAATAATTGGAATTCACAACAAGTTATGAGATAAATGAATGAATGTTATAAACATAGCACTTTAGTCTCAATTGATCGGTTGCCACGGAATTTTGATGTGATCAAAACTCCGTCGCAATCACGTAGCGTACGTGGATACTCGCCGGGTAAACTTAATAGACAGCCTCACTCCATAGCCCCGACCAAGTGACTGTAGGAGAACCCCGTCGCCGAAAGCATCCGTTCGGGTGCTCGCGGCAGCGGTGTTTCGCCTTGGTGCACTTCGTCGACGGTATCGGGGGTGCGGCCGCCTACTAAAGTTTGCGACGAGTATTCGATCAGACTGTCGGGAATCTTGTTGAATTGCCCGACTCGATATTGAAATGAGTTTTCGATATAGAGACTAAAATGCGGAGTTTATAATTGTTAGGCATGTGATGTCTAAGGTATTCATTTGATTAGGCATGCGATGTCTATACAGATTGCGTATTCCAACTGTTGTAGTTTTACACTTTCTTTTCTGTGACCGTAAGTGTAATATGTGATATCGCCGGTTTCGTTGCTATATGTCAACGACAATTGGGATGCGCATATTTACTTACGTTGATGACATGTGATGTTATGTGTGTTGCTGGATATGTTATATTGGATCGTCGTGTTTGAATAGCCGGGGGTTTTTTATATGAGATGAGTGTTTTTCATTTTCATTCATGTAATAACTTGTATGTAATATTCTTTTATTGGGGCGCTTCCAGGTTGCGGAAGTTGTCACCTCTTGTATATTATTTACTTTTCCGCACTAGGATAGACCCAAGGAGGGGAGCACAAGTAACCGGGTTCTGGAGTCCAGTGGGAGACCAACTCGAGGAGTCGAGGCCGGGTCTCCTAACTCTAGAATTGGTAGGGTTGCTTGCCGCTCTCGTAGGGGTCTAGGGGTGTGGGTTTGGCTATTCATCGCGACCGTGGAATCCGTGTTTTATACTGGCTCGTATTGAAAACACGAACGTCCTAGTATATCCAATATTTCATATGTTTCTTCTGCTGCGATATCTGTGATGTGATCATATGATGTTCTGTGATAGATACAGTATATAGTATATATGATATATTATATAGACGTTACTTATGTTTTACACCCGTGCTAGCCCTGCCCCGCTCTGCCGTTAGTTACCTAACCTAACGGTGCACGAGGGGACATCGAGGCGAATGCGGATGGCATAAGTGTACGTCGTATTTATCTGTGATGATTAGGTACTTAAATGATGGGACTTCATTAATGTGATTAATGAAATAAAAGAAACCTAAGATGTTGTAGAATCGAATTTCAAAATAAAACAGGTAGCTACAGTTCTTGCTTTGCACAGCGGTATATATGATATATCCTGCACCTTATTCGATAAGGAAAGGACCGAGATCTCTTCACCGGGAGTGACTCCTTTAGCAATAACTGGCAGATGCTACACACTCGGTTTGTCTTTTGATTGCTTTTAAGTGTTTTTGTTTTGCACAGTGATATATATGATATATCCCGCACCTCATTCGACGAGGAAAGGACCGACGATCCCTTCACCGGGAGTGACTCCTTTAGCAAAACTAGAAAAGCCTCAAAAGCACTCCATTTTTAAAATCATTTGATTCTACAACGATATCAAGTTCATTACGCAATAGGTTTTCAGAAAAACCTGTCGTAGCCCTCCGTCATTTCAGATAAATCCTGTTTAGTATTCGTGCTGCGTTTGTTGACCTTGTCAAGGCGCAGTGTGCGGTAGCTAACCAGTATTTATCTGCTTATGCATATGATGCAGATTGGGTTAGGGTAGTCGTGCGGCCTTGTTGACTCAGTCAAGGGTCGTGCGGGTGGGTTTAATTCAATCGAGAAATGACGGGTTGAACTTTACTTGCGGTCTATGGTTTGTTGACTCAGTCAAGGTCATAGATCGCTTGGGGCAAAATATTATCGGGAATTTCAAGTGTTGAAATTTGCAATGAGATTGCATACCTTCTATGAGATAGTTGGATCCCGATACCCGCTGCGAGTAATCGTTACTCCTGGGAGAGTTTTATACATTACAATTAGCCGATCTAGAAAGGTGTCAACGGGGTTACGCCTCTGGGAAAACGAGGTTTACAGTAATTAGGTTCGTGCGAAAGCACGGGGGACCTCCCTCAAAGTACCGACACTGGCCTGGCTGAAAGATTGGCGAACTTGTAGTGTGTAATTAATCCCGGCTAGTCTTTCCTTTTAGGGTTTGAAGGAAGATTTGATAAAAAGCAGTGGGAGCCATCCTGATTAGATAAAATAATAACCAATCTATTCTTGACAGAGCGCACGCTGAGTGTTTTCTTCTCTCTCTCTCCAGGTAGCGACCATATCACGCCTTAATCAAGATAATAATATGGAATATTGACCGAACCCGCTTGTTATACTGAGCTGGGGAACGTTGGTCCCGCTCCAACTTATAATTGTTATAAGACAGAGCAGGAAATTGTGGATTACCAGAATTCCTGTGCCGCCCAAACGAAGAGAGTGCATGCTGATGCATCATCTTCGGGTGTGTTCATTACAGAGAACTGTTTCTCAGTATCCTTTACGTCCTGGGTATGTGATACCAAGTCAGGATCCCAGATATGTAATATGTTACATAGGGCTACAGAAAGGTAGAGAACTGAGAACGGGTGATAAGTTTCATGAGGCAGAAAACGGGGCAAGTGTTGCAGCCATGTCTGTTGGTCACTGTCACCCTGTATTACCAATACATTGATTCTGAACGAATGTTATTAGATACCGAACCTGATATACAAAATCATATCTGTCTCTTTATTAGTAAAGAAACGATAAAATTTTGTATTGTTGGATAATGTTTTGAACATTTCCTATATCAAAAGTTGATCGGTTCAGGCACGTTATCTAAAAGCATTGATGTTCTAAATCAAACAACAGTTCTTAGTATACGGAACACACACAAGAGGAAGAGTTCAGAAATGAACGAATCCTTCTTGAGGTATTGTAGACTAGGTCAGATCAATGCGACCCGACTGGCTAGAGTTACATAAAGATGCATATTTAAATTAGTTTGAACTTACATCTTGTGAAACTCGCCAGTTATGTCACAAAGATAAGATGACCATAGCTCCGTTTACTGGAAACAGAGAAAGAGTTAGTGAACTCTTGGGATGATACATGTTGATGTATGTAGGTCCCCTGTCTACACATGCCAGGAATGGTTCTTTATACTTCATTACGTTCTCTGATGATCTTTCGAGTTTCAGACCTATGTTCCTGTTGAAACACAAGTCCGAACCTTTTGAGATATTCACAGAATATAAGTTAGAAGTAAAGAACCAAAATACGGGTATAAGTATTATGTCCTTTGATGAGATCAAGGAGGAGAATACTTGAGCACGGAATTCCTGGACTATTCTAAAGGAGAATGAGATTCTCTCTCGGCATTACTCCTCCGGATACACCATAGCACGATGGTATATCGGGGTGGAGCAATCACACCCTATATGATATGGTGTGCTCTATGATGAGTATTACTGAGTTACCTATTTCCTTTTTGGGTGTAATGCACTTGAGAAGCTGCATACCTATTGAATAGGGTTCCAATCAAATCAGTTGCCTACCACTTCATATGTGATATGGAAAGGGAAGAGCCCATGTCTTAAGCTAGTTAAGATTTGGGGTTGTCCGGCCTATGTTTAAAAGCAAAATCCGGACGAGCTCGAGGCAAGGTCTGTTATGTAGAACTGGAAGTGTTCCAGCTATACAAACTACAGCAGATGATTTGGTACAACCAGAGGATTCAGTAGAAATCAACGAACCTCAGCCTCTCCGCCGATCTAGTAGGGTTCCTCACCCACCTGAGAGATACTTCGGTTTCTCTATGACAGTGGGAGCGAGGATTGCATCATGAGATGATGACCCAACTAGCTTCGAGCAGGCCATCGAGAGTAAGACTCTGTAAGAATGGCTGGATGTTTAGCGATCTGAGATGGAATCCTTATACACCAACAAAGTATGGTCTTTAGTTGCTATATCTGAAGGGTTAAATCCCCATCAGGAGCAAGTATATCTTGAGAAGATTACTTGGTGTAGATGGAAAAGTTGAGACTTTCAAAGCTAGACTTGTTAAAGGTTTTCTTCATTGACCAGGCGTGGATAATGATGAAACCTTTTCCAGTGGCTATGCTTAAGTCCATCCAGATCCTACTTACCACGGCTGCATACCATGACTACGATCTCTGGTGGTTGGGTGTCTTGACTGCTTTTCTAAATGATGATTTAGAAGAGTGCGTCTATAAGTACACAGCCAGAGGGCCTCGTAGACAGTGGGAGCAGCGGAAACGTGTGCAAGATGCTTTATTGGATAAAGCAGGCATCGCGGAGTTGGAACATCTGTTTTGATGGATTAGTCAAAGAAGTTGACATCATCAAAATGGTAGATGAACCTTGTATAAACAAAATGGTAGTAGGGAGTATGGTGACGATCCTCGTAGAGTAAGTGGATGACATACTCTTGATAGGGAAGGAGTTTCCTATGCTACGATCGATCAATCTCCGCTTATCACAATGATTCTCCACATAGGATCAAAGTGATACCTACTAAATCCTGGATTTTGGATCTATGAGATAGATCTAATTGGATGTTAGGATTCTTACTAGTTGTAGTGAGATGGTATCAATCGATCCTGGGGAGAATCACTGGAATGGTTCCAGGGTGATAAAGACGACTGAGTGTCAGTCACAGGCATTGTCTTTACCCTCAGTAAAGGGACGGTATGTTGGAAGAGTTCCAAGCTGGATACCGTGACATACTAGATGATACAGGCAGGATACATCGCTACTTAAGATACTACCAAAGAGGCAGTCTGGATGTATAATGGTTCATGAGATGAACTATGTTCCAACCATTGTGAGACAATGGAGTTGTGGCTTATGCCAAGGAACGCAGGTCCCATCAGTGATCCAGAAATATTCTAAGGCAGTATCACCTGATCATGGAGATGGTTGATCTCCAGGGAGATCGAGGTTAGGAGAGTAGACTCAGAGGACAACACAGCGGATCCACTCACAGAGGCCTGTTCCCAGAGAGAGACTTTTATGGGATGGTTGAGTATGAGATACAACAACCACTGCTACAGATGGCCCTAGTGCAAGTGGGAGATTGTTAGTTATATGTATGCCCTAGAGGCCATTACTGTACATATGATATATATTATAGTGGATGCTAGGACGTATATAGGGAGGACTTTCTTGCTCGACATGATAGTATGCTATCTGGTTGATCTTTACCTTAACGTGTATGCTGATTGTCTCTCTGTTACATGTTGGTAAAGCCCTTAGGATCTGTACTTGACTACCTGGACTATGATGCGGATCATACTAGTGGGGACATGGTAGTCCATAAGTACATCCTTCAAAGTCCCTAGTCGTGGGTGTATCGAGACGGGGCATCGATATACCAGTGTAGACTAGCGTATACCTTCTCGACCCATACAGATGGGCGATGGATGATCCCATATCCATTGGTGTTTGACATCGGAGATGATATACGGGTGCTCAGTAGAGACTGGGTACACTGGACGGACTCGCCGCGAACTCCCAGATGGAATTATACCTCACGTCAGATGGCAGTTCTCTGGTGACACTGGTACAGAGTAGTCTGTTGACCCGAGATCGTCATAGAGTCTTGTGTGGTTCCCA
Source organism: Agapanthus africanus (assembly GCA_030015575.1). NCBI lineage: Eukaryota > Viridiplantae > Streptophyta > Magnoliopsida > Asparagales > Amaryllidaceae > Agapanthus > Agapanthus africanus. The sequence continues at coordinate 218,118,845 of CM057340.1, forward strand.
CTGTGCTTTGATTTCCATCTTACCACGTCTAAGAGGGCGTGCAAAACGGTGGTTTTTGGGTACAGTCCCGAGTCACATGGAGGCAATGAGCGATAGGAGGGGATTCGTCTCTCCCGGTATAGGGGGTTGATGTTGCGCTGTGTTCGATTGGCTATAACAGGAAATCCCTGGCCAGGGTTGCTGAGATTTACTGGTAAGTGTTACCAGTAGTTTCTCGAATGGTTATAGACCTCATATCGACACGACTTATTGAGCTATTAGGGTCTGACGTTTACCACCCCTAGGCGAGATATGCGACATATCAGATGATCAGACCGGACTGAGCGGTAGTGTTACTGGTCGGATTCACTGGAGTGTGAGCGGGCTTGCTCATCGATCTTCAGATCGCTCAATACCCGGGTGGCCGTTACGTTTAGCAGACCGCTTGCGGCTTGTGGGTGTTTGATATGATCATCATCTGCTACCGGCGTATTGACGAGTCTTTAGAGTCCTACACAGAGGTTTCCTGGCTCAAGCGAAACGAAATAGGAGCGCATATGAGATATGTGCGGGACCGAGAATAATACGGTATGTGATACTATATTCGATTCTCGCGATGTGACATTGATCGGTTATATGCGATATAGCCGGGTTATCGGATCAAGTGTTGATTCGATAAGTTGTTACTGATGATACCAGTCGGTTATGTGCGACATGACCGGATCGTTAAATCAAGTGTTGATTTAATGATTTAATGCATAATTGTATATTTGATATATTACTTTGCATTAACTAGTATCGGTTCACTTTAAAATGGATTTTCTCACTCGGGTGTGCGCATTGCATATGCGATATGATTTTTGTGCACATGATTGTATCATGTTTGATGATACATATCTTTTTTGTTAAGTGTAATGAATTAAACCTAGGTTAAGTAAATGATTGGGGTTTTCTTTTATTCATTCATTTATCTTTTCTTTTGCATTTAAAAGATAAATGAGAAAAGGAAAAGAAGTGAAAAATGGTGGCTAGTTTTGTTTTCATCATGAAGCTTCATGAAGCTTTCATTAAGTCACCATTTTTGTCTCATCTCCTTAACCCTAACCATTCTTTAACCTTAGTCAATTCTCTACACTTAACTTGGGTTATGTTATGATAAGAATAGATTATTCTTTTCTTTTTTAATAACTTATCATATCATTTCTTCTTCTTCTTCCTTCAACTCAAGAAGAAAAACCTAGACTACATCAATGGTGGATTGATGATATGAGTGAGAAATCCAAATCTAAAGTCTACCCACTTCCTATTTCTTCATCCTCTACCTCTTGCTAAGTAGTAGAGTGTGTTTCCTTCACAAGTTTTCATGGCTTGGTGAAGGTGGAGCTTGATTTAGCGATGCCTCGACGTAGATCATCTTCGGCATGGACATCGACGACCTAGCTCGCTTTTTCTCCGACGAAGCCGACTCTAGAGCCCGGATTCCTTTTGGACAGCGGAGACGACTTCGTTGCGGAGCTATGGAGGTGGAGCACCGGATCTACAAAGGTTGTATTTCTGATATCCCATTAGTTAAGTTGTTAACTAGATTGCTTTTCGCCTAGTTTTCTAGCAAACGATCCGTAGTCGGGTCTCTCGGCACCTAGAATTTTTGAAAATGGCATGTTCGATGCCTTGTGAGACCTCACTAGAGTGCCTAGGAACCCTACAATTGTGCATGGTTATGGTTGTTGACCATTTGACTTCTTTGACTTGTTGACTATGGTTGACACTTTAACCATCATCATTTCTTTTGGAAGATGCTTTTTGATCCTTGCAAATTGAAATGATAATGGTCATGTCATTATTAACCATGACAATTATCTAGCTAATTATCTAATTAAAATAATATACACATATAAGTGAGAATGGTTCATATTATTCTCATTCTATCATATACTTTCTCTCTCTTGTTCTTCCTCTCCCTCAAGCTCTCCCCTCTCATGTGTTGAGAAACACTTGAGCTTGAGAAAAACCCTCTCTTGATAATCTCTACTCTCATCTAGGGTTCAAGGATTAGCACTTCTTGCACCCTAGTAACTTCTAGCTTGGAGTTGAAACCAAAGGTTGAGGCTTTCGGGTGGATCTTTCTTTGACGGGAGAAGACGACAAAGGTGACCTCTTTCCACTACTCCAAGGAGCAAGGAGAGAAGGACATAAAGCCCAAGGTATAATCTTTCTAGCACTTAGCTAGTTTCTAGTTAGCTTTAGCTTATTTTTGTTTAGCAAAGATCCTTCTTTGTCTAGTCCATGTTGCCAAAGTTCATAAAAATTCGATTTTTATTCCGTTTTCCGCCACCCCGTAAGCACCGGGGTGGGCAACGTAGACTTACATAGGGTACCTACAAGTATATCACAACACTAAAGCACATGAAAATCACATCGGAAACCAAAATAGCACAAGCTACTCGCATAGGTAAAAACCTATCGTCATGCATGTAAACACGTTCAATTTTCACTTGTCGTTGACGTCCAAACGCCACCCGACAGGAATGAATCACCAAATACCAAAATCCATGCTAAAACAAGTCGTAAATCACACACCAACTCAAGAAATTCAACCCAGATTTTACCCTAACTGGAATCAGTCAAAACTAGATATACCCAGGGTCAAGACTAGAGGAAATAGGGCCGTGCACAAAAATCGAGACAGTTCCCTCCTGCTCTGGCAGCAAATTGCGGCCAGAAGGAATTAATTAGCGGCCGTACTTTGGTGTTGGGGGCTAGGGTTTGGTGTGGCGGATCCATGGTCCCTGCACATCTCACTGTCAACACAGTTTTATTTTTGGGGTCTCGAGGTGATAGCAGATTCCTAAATACGATCACAGATTCACAGTTTTCCCCGATATCGATTCCGTAAATCCGTATTCTGGTTTCAAGTCTCTAGTTTGATCCAAAATAACATCACACCAGGGGTTCTAAGGTCACCACAATCCTCAATTTCATCTTTAATTTCAGATCTCACATAAACCCTAACTTGAAGTTTCACAAATCCATCAAACGACACCATATCGACATAAAACTAGTATTGATGCAATAAGAATTGAATTACCAAACTAGGATTGCAGAAATTACCTCCTTTGGCAACTGAAGAATTTTCTTGAGTTGCTCAAAGTCCTCAAAATCCAATCTTGCTAGGTTCAATGTGTAGCTAGTGAGCTTGGGATCAAGTTTTGTGAAGTGGGAATGGGGTGTTGGTGAGGGAAACGAGAGGGATCTATGAAGTGAAGGGGAGGGAAATGAGAGGGAGCAGGAGCAGCAGCAGCTCCATCAGAGGGGAGTGAGAAATGGGTGTGAGGAAATGATGGGTATGGTTCAAAAAGTCAAAAGCAACTACTCTCTCTCTCTCTCTCTCTCTCATCATACTTACTTTTTCGTTCTTTTCTTTTCTCTTTCTTATCACTCCAATAGTGAACCCAAATGAACAACCATGGCAATAGAAATGTAACATAAGTGTAACAAGTGTGGAAAATGATATGTGCACATTTTTGCACAAAAATGCTAAAAATCCAATTAGCGATTTTTAATCGCGATTAGCATTAAATTAGCATATAACTAATCTTAAAAACTTTAAAATGGCATAATTCTATAAAATATCCTATTTTAGAATTTTCCATAATTTTTCCCCATTTATTTGTATTTAATTATACCAGAATATTAAAATATTCATTAAAATAATATTAAATTATAAAATTTCCCAAAAATCATATTTTATTATTTTGAAAACGTTACAATCTACCCCCTTAAAGAAATTCGGTCCCCGAATTTAAATTTAAACCCCCAAATACTAAAATATTTCAATACAAATTCCAAGTCATCGGGGCTCCGAAATCATCAATACATAAAACATCATAGCGCAATGCGTGCGCATGAGTACCGAGCAGATAACTCAAAAGCAAAACTCCGTCATGCATCCCGCAATCATCGGAGTCATGGTAAGGATACAAATGTCAAATCCAATACAAAACCAAAATGATGTAGATCAGAACTATACATGTAGACATCCAGTCTTTACATATGAATAGCCGATGTAAATGCATGACAAATCCTTTTAAGTCGCTGTGCGATGCGCGTAACACTGCACAGCGGCGGACGTTTTTCATAAGAAAATAACTATATACGTATATATATATATATATCCTTTGTTTAAAAGGTACGTTCTGCCGTTTTGAAAACAATTTAGAAGGGTTTCCTTGTTTTTTGTTTTTTTTAAAACGTTTCGTGTCATATCGGACACGTAGGTATATATATATCGAGACCATAGCTCGCTCTTTGGAAACCCCTTCGAACTATCAATGCATGCAAAATATATCCAGGTACTGTCCTCTGACTAGTCCTGCTCAATATGAAAACAAATATCCAATATCATAAAAATGTACTGCTCCAAAAGGAATAAATCCCAAAAAAAAGAATGCACATAACACCACCCTATGCGTCTGGTGCGCACGGAAATCAAAATCCATATATGTGCCATACGGTGCACAAAACAACATCTAGGTGCAACGGGTGTGCACGAAGCATCTGTCATAGGCAACGTGTGTGCCTGACAGCCAAAATCCGGTGCTTCTGACATGCACGAAGAATCTCGATTTAGTGCATCGGTTGTGCACCAAAATCGTATCTCAAAACATGCGCCCAACATGCGCGAAAATCCAAATCGGTGCACCCAACGTGCACAAATGAAAGTCTAAACCCTGGGCACTCAACACGCACGAAATCATGAAATCCAATAGCAAACGCCGAACATGCGTAAGTCAAGTCGAAAGCACGGAGTGCAAGAATCAAAAATATCAGGGTCAAGTCGACGATATATAATGCAGCTAAATCAAGATCAAGTGTACCGCGATGGAAAATCTCACAACCATATGCATCAGCGTGCACAAATCATATCAAAACACTAAATATGCATGAAAACTATGCCGGAAGCATAACTCAAATCATCGGCATAAAATAGGCATGAAATCACAATCAATACCTCAAGAATAATAACTATGCACAAATATGAATACCCAGTATGTGCAACCATGGTGCACAAAATCAAATATCATGGAACCCAGTCATCAAGACTAAATCATGCGAATAGATCGCCCAAAATACCGAAATCTAAAGTGACGGATACGTGATAGTCAAACCACAAAATCACCAATCATAAATCATAAACCATAAATAATGTCGTCGGTATATCCTCCTTCGAGTCGAGAAGGTGCCGGTACATCCAATGCTAGCGGCGCAAGATATCTACTTGCCTCATGCTCGTGGTTGGCGTCCTCTGCCTCTGGTTCCTTATCTTCTCTGTGGATTACCAACCTCGCAATCCATCGGCTCATCGGCCCGGCCAGGTGTGCTGACAGGAACGATTCCATTCTGGCACTTTCCTGGTTATCTCTCGGTCAATCCTCACGATCGCTCGTAACGCAGCACATCTCTGGCGCTGACCTCTGGTCCTCTAAATGCACATCACACATCGACTCCTGGTGCAAATCTTATTGCAGCAGTGTACTGGAAGGAATCCCTGCTCAAGGTCTCTTCTGATCTCGCCTAAGCCAAGCTGTACGGAGGCTGGTACTCTGGCATAATCTTTTCTCGCTCTCTGGACATCCGCGTCCATAGTACAACATCTCCTCCGAAGCTGGTCGTGCCCCAATGCTCCTGTAGACATATCCGACCCTTAAATCTTAACGGGGAATAGTAACAGCTCGTCTGCATCTCGCACGAACTTCTTGTCCCGCTTGTCTGTATCATCGACCATTTCGACATCGCGTCTCTATCTGCGCACTGCAATGTCCTCGGCTACGGTCCCTCCGAAGTCTCTAACACGGACTCGAAATCACGAACTCGGTATCTTCGTCACTCAGTAGGAGATATCTAGCCGATCACATCCTCAACGTGCGTATCGCATCTCTGATGTCAGCGGAGTGGAACGTCATCTCGTCGAAATCTCATGCGAACTCTTTACTCCACTCTGCTTCAATATCGACTGATTCGGACTCATCTCATCGTGGCTACACAGACTGCGCTCCAACGGCTATGCTCGTATCTGGAGTTTCCCAAGCAGAGTCCCATCACATGATATCCGACTGATGTCGAATCATCCAATCGACTCGTCAAAACCTCATAATCCCCCAAGAGCTCAACATCTCGGGTACAGTTTAATAGTATCGAGTACATACCACAGCATCGGTGGTCCAGCTGTAGAAGGGCAAACCCAAGCCTCACTAATGGCGCCGCGGAACTGCCGCAAACCCTAAGGTTCAAAGGCTTTCACACGGTCATTATGTCGAGTTAGGGTTTCATTCTTCTAGAGGGTCCATAGAATCGCTTGCATGTCTTTCCGAATACTTTAAACTTGGAAAATGGGTTCCTGACATTCGATCGTTTCAATCGACTCTCAACGAATCTGCGTGAAGTCGCCTCTAGCTGGAATCAAACTATCTGATGACCTCGCATCGGGGTAAGAGAACGAACCACATGTCCTAGTCATTCATCCTCGGATGACTAGCGACCTTCCAACATATCACTAAGAATATTCTCATGCTGCAGTAGCTCCAATCATCTGGGCGATATCTCATCACTCGCAGCAGCAACTGGATCATCCGTTCGTACGCTGAACAGCGCCTCAATCGTCCTGGGTAAGCGATAATATCAACGTCATCACATCCTGGATGGCCTCTATTAGTGGCTCAATCCTCTGGTGCCGATCAGCACATCCGGAAATCTCGTAAAAGCGATCAATCCAACGCTCATGGCGCGAAAACACAATAAGACGACGCCTCAATATGCAATCATAAGTCTCTGGAATCACGCCCTGGTCAGTCCTCGTCCACGATGAGCTCATGCCGACGCAACTCGAGCCGTAGCTCACTCTGCCCGTGCAATCGCGGCAGCAAAATCATAACCAGTATCGATGAGGATAGATCATAGGAATGAATATAATACTGTGCAAGTAAATGTACATCCTAAGGCTCCTTAAGCGGAGTAGCGTGTCGTAAGTATGCCGCGGAACACACCCACGGTACGTCACTCTACTTTAGTCACCTATTCCATCAACCAAGGGTCATCCTATGCGACAAAAGTTCGGGTATAATACCCCCTCGACTAAGTCTAAGTTCCGTAATGTCAAGCCTAAGTTCCGTATATAGATAACGCCCTAGGCTCCACCAAGTCAAACTTAGACTCGAACCAAGGTCAACCTAGCGCTCTGATACCAACTTTGTCACGACCCGAAAGAGCACGTGACTGGCCCTTGAACCATATGAAGTTTATAGGACCCCATCTGATCCAAGTAAGCCAAAAGCCCAGAAATCTAAAACCATTTAAATAGTAAATAAGGAAAACTGGTTTTTAAGAAGTAAAGAAATCATGTTTCGAAAATCCACGTTTTTAAATAACGAAGCCGAATATGCATTTTTAAAATGTGTAACCTTTCCTGAAAATTTCGGCAGAGTTTCCTTTGTAAAACTGGCCCCGAACGGGGAACAACAAGAATAATATATATGAAATGATAAAAGGCATCCCCAAGCGGGAGCTAGCTCTTCGTCAATCGACGGTCACAACCATGCAAGCAATAATAATATACAACGACAAAGGGTGAGGATCAAAACCCAAAAAGAACTCAAAACAGCCAGAAAACCGTAATACTACAAGCGCGACACTAAGGTCGAAATAATACAACACTGTTTTCTAAGTCTGAAACAATATACAAGTTTTGGTTGATGGAATGTCTAGATACAATGAATAATACATGAACAATGACGGTTCTCATACAAAAGAACCCACCTACCCAAGCAAGTCACCCATAAGGAAGCAGTGTGCCAGAAATGCCGCTATGGAATCTGTACGGCAAAAACCTGCAAGGATTATGGCACAACGGGGGTGAGTTTCCAACTCGTGAATAGAAAATATCTACAAGCAGAGATCGATTGAATGAGCCATCTTAGGTCAATACAATCAGATATAAATAAACCTCGTTATGAATAAGTCTGAAGCATGCTAAACTGGCAATGTAATCTCTATACATGAGTGTCGTGCCAAATGCTCGTGCTAGTGCCTCAGGTAATAGCATATCATAAATGTGAGGTAGAATCAATGAAATCAAATATGCATGTACGTGGATCCCGTCCACTCATCACCCAATGACAATAACCATCATGCATGTAAATATCATCAGCATATGCATGGAAATATGAGGATATAATCCACCCGTGTCCCTCGGGGCACGTCAAAATCATGGAACCGGAGTGCCCAGCATCGACACTCGAAAACATCATGAAAACCGTGCCTTGCATCGGCACGTAAATCCTCATATAAAGGGCTCCGTCGGTCCGGATCAGCCCACGGGCTCCATCTGCGGAATCGGCCCTCGGCCCCAGCAGTACGCCCATATCCATCTATCGACTCTGGTTTGTATCCTCCGGATAACCGCCAGGTCCAACCAATCACTGGATGGTACTCGCCACCCTGCCAGGCTCATCGTCTACTCCACGAAAAACATTTCTTGCCGCGGGGAACCATACCGGGTCCACCATGTACCCGCAATCGGCCTCATCCGCCTCCCCGAATCGGATTTCACATGTCGCTCTCAGCACCGAGAAAACACATGGTGGACGCACTGAAATATCATATCAAGGGTAACCGGGTTTTAAAACAATTACATATTCTCCTTTTGAAACACCCACGTTTCCCAAAAACCAGAAATATCATGGAAACAACATATCTCAATGCGTATAATCCGAAAGCATGATGTATGCGACATGTAAAGAAATGTAAGCAACATACACTGAATGCAACAGTACTACAGTGTAGTGACATGGCAATTATCGATGATGAAGTGTGTGAGCCGGCAAACAAGTGTACGTGGAACATACGCATCATCGATAATGGTGCTGGTGTCCTAGCAGCATGACTGAAATATATCAACAATACGAGCGATGCAATGCAACTAGCATGAATATGCGGAATCGAATAATCAACGCAACAATAAAGAACCTGCCTCAATAGATATATCATGCAACCTTGCCTTTTGAAATAAGACGAATCAGGGTTTTTGGTAAAATAAGGGCTACGGTGTTTTACGAAAAGATGTGTCGTTTGAAAATATCCGTAGAAACCCATTTGCCTATCTTTAAAATATCCCCGATTCGTTAGTTTTGAAATAGGTATGACTCGGGTCTAGTCTAACGCCTACTATGCGAACTACGAACCCAACAATCGAGTCAATCGGAGGGGTATGAAAACCACCTAAATCTAAGTCAATATCACATTATCTCATCACGTAATAGGTATCACTACCATCATATCACACCTCCAATATGAACTCTGTCATGTCGCCAAATCTCACGGTCTCAATCGAATCTCATTGACTCATCTCAATCCCACGTATCATCCTCAAATCTCGTATATGAACACATAGTCCCATACCATGTGTAGATATACACACCATCATATGTGCACAGATAAATGAAAGAATGTATGCAAGTATGTGTGTATGTGTGAGTGCACCCACTACTCTAGGGTTTCGCTCTACTAAACCAATACATCCTTATCATCAATGATTCCATTATTACCATCAATATTCCTAACAACACATAATAAATATATGTGTGTATACGTATTCGTATACATCACCACGGACTGCGGGGGTGCTATACGTCATCCATCCGACTTCTCCCCGTAGATATAAATCTACTCACCTTGCTTCTCATGTGTCGGTGCCGATGTCGCCATCTTCATCTTCTTTGCCTCAACATCACGTAGGGTACCTACAAGTATATCACAACGCTAAAGCATATGAAAATCACATCGGAAACCAAAATAGCACACGCTACTCGCATAGGTAAAAACCTATCGTCATGTATATAAACACGTTCAATATTCACTTGTCGTTGACGTCCAAATGCCACCCGATAGGAATGAATCACCAAATACCAAAATCCATGCTAAAACAAGTCGTAAATCATACACCAACTCAAGAAAATCGACCCAGATTTTACCATAACTGGAATCAGTCAAAACTAGATATACCCATGGTCAAGATTAGAGGAAATAGGGCCATGCACAAAAATCGAGACAGTTCCCTCCTGCTCTGGCCGCAAATTGCGGCCGGAAGGAATTAATTGGCGGCCGTACTTTGGAGTTGGGGGCTAGGGTTTGGTGTGGTGGTTCCATGGTGCCTGCACATCTCACTGTCAACTCAGTTTTATTTTTGGGGTCTCGGGGTGATAGCAGATTCTTAAATACGATCACAGATTCACAGTTTTCCCCGATATCGATTCCGTAAATCCGTATTCTGGTTTCAAGTCTCTAGTTTGATCCAAAATAACATCACACCAGGGGTTCTAAGGTCACCACAATCCTCAATTTCATCTTTAATTTCAGATCTCACATAAACCCTAACTTGAAGTTTCACAAATCCATCAAACGACACCATATCGACACAAAACTAGTATTGATGCAATAAGAATTGAATTACCAAACTAGGGGTGCAGAAATTACCTCCTTTGGCAACTCAAGAATTTTCTTGAGTTGCTCAAAGTCCTCCAAATCCAATCTTGCTAGGTTCAATATGTAGCTAGTGAGCTTGGGAGCAAGTTTTGTGAAGTGGGAATGGGGTTTTGGTGAGGGAAATGAGAGGGATCTATGAAGTGAAGGGGAGGGAAATGAGAGGGAGCAGGAGCAGCAGCAGCTCCATGAGAGGGGAGAGAGAAATGGGTGTGAGGAAATGATAGGTATGGTTCAAAAAGTCAAAAGCAACTACTCTCTCTCTCTCTCATCATCATACTTACTTTTTCTTTCTTTTCTTTTCTCTTTCTTATCACTCCAATAGTGAACCCAAATGAACAACCATGGCAATAGAAATGTAACACAAGTGTAATAAGTGTGGAAAATGATATGTGCAGATTTTTGCACAAAAATGCTAAAAATCCAATTAGCGATTTTTAATCGCGATTAGCACTAAATTAGCATATAACTAATCTTAAAATCTTTAAAATGGCATAATTCCATAAAATACCCTATTTTAGAATTTTCCATAATTTTCCCCATTTATTTGTATTTAATTATACCAGAATATTAAAATATTCATTAAAATAATATTAAATTATAAAATTTCCCAAAAATCATATTTTATTATTTTGAAAACGTTACGACTTGGTGTAGATGGAAAAGTTGAGACTTTCAAAGCTAGACTTGTTAAAGGTTTTCGTCATCGACCAGGCGTGGATAATGATGAAACCTTTTCAGTGGCTATGCTTAAGTCCATCCGGATCCTACTGGCCACGGCTACATACCATGACTACGATATCTGGTGGTTGGGTGTCATGACTGCTTTTCTAAATACTGATTTAGAAGAGAACGTCTATAAGTACACAGCCAGAGGGCTTCGTAAATAGTGGGAGCAGCGGAAACGTGTGCAAGATGCTTTAGAGAATAAAGCAGCCATCGCGGAGATGGAACGTCTGTTTTGAAGTGGTAGTCAAAGTGTTTGACTTCATCAAAATAATAGATGAACCTTGCATATACAAAATGGTAGTAGAGAGTAAGGTGCTCATCCTCGTATTGTACGTGGATAACATACTCTTGATTGGAAGAGAGTTTCTTATACTACGCTCGGTCGATCTCCTCTTAGCACAAGGATTCTCCAATAGGATAAAGGTGATACCTATTAAATCCTGGCTTTTGGATCTATAAGATAGATCTAAATTGATGTTAGGATTCTCACTAGTTGTAGTGAGATGGTATCAGTTGATCCTGGGGAGAATCACTGGAAAGGTTCCAGGGTGATAAGGACGACTGAATGTCAGTCGCAGTCATTGTCTTTACCCTCAGTGGAGGGACGGTATGTTGGAAGAGTTCCAAGAAAGATACCGTGGCAAACTGGACGATAAAGGCCGGTGACATCGCTATCGAAGATACTACAAAAGAGGCAGTTTGGGTGTATATTGGTTCATAAGATGAACTAGGTTCCTACCATTGTATGACAATGGAAGTGTGGCTTTGGCCCAGGAACCTCGGTCCCATCAGTGACCCAGACATATTCTAAGTCAGTATCACCTGATCATGGAGATAGTTATTCTCCAGGGTGATCGAGGTTAGGAGAGTAGACTCAGAGGACAACACGGCGGATCCACTCACAAAGGCCTTTTCCCAAAGAGAGACTTATATGGGATGGTTGAGTATTAGATACTACAACCACTGCTACAGATGGCCCCAGTGCAAGTGGGAGATTGTTAGTTATATGTATGCCCTAGAGGCCATTACTGTACATAGGATGTATATTGTAGTGGATGCTGGGACATATATAGGTAGGACTTTCTTGCTCGACATGATAATACGCTATCTGGTTTCTCTATAACTTAACATGTATACTTTCAGTCTCTCTGTTACATGTTGATAAAGCCCTTAGGATGTGTACTCGACTTCTAGGACTATGATGTAGATCATATTAGTGGGGCCTGGGTAGTCCATGAGTACATCCTTCAATGTTCCTGGTCGTGGGAATATTGAGACAGGGCATCGATATTCCAGAGTAGACTAGCGTATATCTTCTCGACCCATGTGATGGGCGATGGATGATCCCATATACATTGGTGTTTGACATCAGAGATGGTATGCGGGTGCTCAGTGGAGACTTGGTACACTGAACGGACACGCTGAGAACTCCCAGATGGTGTTATACCTCACGTCAGATGGCAGTTCTCAGGTGACACTGGTACAACTTAGTCTGTTAACGCGAGATCGTCATAGAGTCTTGTGTGTCTCCCACTATGCTTTGATTTCCACCCTAACACGGCTCTACTGAGTCGTGCAAACAGGTGGTTTTTGGTTACAGTCCTGATTCACATGGAGGCAATGAGCGATAGGAGGGGATTCGTCTCTCCCGGTATTGGGGGTTGATGTTGCGCTATGCTCGACTGGCCATAACTGGAAATCCCTGGCCAGGGTTGCAGTGATATACTGGTAAGAGTTATCAGTAGTTTCACGCTTGTTATGGACCTTACATCGGCATGACTTATCAATCTACTGGGGTCTGACGTTTATCATCCCTATGCGAGATATGCAGCATATCAGACGAACAGACCGGACTGTGCGGTAAGTGTTACTGGTTGGATTCACAGGAGTGTGAGCGGGCTTGCTCGTTGATCTTCTGATCGCTCAATACCCAGGTGGCCGTTACGTTTAGCAGACCGCTTGCGGCTTGTGGGTGTTTGATATGATCATCACCTACTGCCGGCGTATTGACGAGTCTTTAGAGTCCTACACAGAGGTTTCCTGGCTCAAGCAAAACGAAATAGGAGCGCATATGAGATATGTGCGGGACCGAGAATAATACCAGTATGTGATACTGAATTCTATTCTCGCGATTTGTATCATCGGACGGTTATATGAGATATAGCCGGGTTACCGAATCAAATGTTGATTCGATATATTGATACGTTTGATATTAGTCGGTTATATGCAATATGACCGGATCATTAAATCAAGTGTTGATTTAATTATTTAATGTATAATTATATATTTGATATATTACTTTACATTAACTAGTATTGGTTCACGTAAGATTATTTTTCTCACTTGATTGTGCACATTGTATATATGATATATGTTTGTGCACTAGTTTGTATCATGTTTGATGGTACATGCAAACTTGGGTGTGTGTATGCTTTAAACCATGTTTAGGTTAATGGTTAGGGTTTTAACTTATTTATTTATTTCATTTATTTATTTTTGGCAAAAATAAAATGGTGGCTTGCTTTGTTTTATTCTTGAAGCTTCATGAAGCTTTGAAAGTCTTAACCATTTTGTTTTTTCCTTAACCTAACCATTACACCTAAACCCTAGTTTATTCTCTACATGGTTTTACTTCACCCATGGTTGCATTATGATAAGATTCACTTGATTTATTATTTTTAAGATAATTCTTTTTCTTTTGCTTCTTCTTCATCTTCTTCATGAAGAAGAAAAACCATTCTTTAAAATTTCCAAGTGATGAAATCAAGTGAGAAATCCAAAACCAAAGTGAACCCACTTTCTATTTCTTCATCCTCTACCACTTGCCATGTTGTATAGGGTGTTTTCTTCACAAGTATCATGACCTAGTGATGATGGAGCTTGAGTTTGAGTCGCCTCGACGTAGATCATCTTCGGAATCGAAGTCAACGACCTAGCCCGATCATTTCTCCGACGAAACCATCGCTAGATTCCGGGATCCCGATGATCGCAGTGAAGGGACGTCGTCACGGAGCTTAGGAAGTGGAGGACCGGATCTACAAAGGTTGTAGTCCCTTTGACTTTTTGTTAAAGTTGTTAACTTGCTAGTTTTTCGCCTATCCTCTAGTTAACGATCTAGCACTAGGGTTTCTTTGGCATATGAAAAATTTGATTTTGGCATGGTTGATCAGTTGTAGAACCTCATGAGTGTGTCTAGGAACCCTACAACCAGCACTTGAATCACGCCACGTCTAAAGGCGTAACGGAATTCAATTAAGCTGAAACCCAGAAATCTAAACCTTTTATGAAAAATACAGGAGGTGGGGTTTTGAAATAAGGGTATAAAGAAATCAAGTTTTTTTAATGCATAGAAAAGAAACATGAATGATGCAAATGAAATTTTCTAGTTTGAAAACGTGTTTCGTCTTTTTGAAAAATCTTGGCAGCACCTCCTTTGTATATTTTGATCCAAAACCTCAAATACATAATAATGATAATGGCATCCCCAAGCGGGAGCTAGCACTTCGCCAAACGGCGGATCACAACCACGCAATACAGCATAAACAAGTATACGACGCCCAACGGCGAAGTTCACCACAAAAGATAAAGAAATGAGCAAGATATAACCCCAAAAGTGAATATAAAACCCATCGCTCAAATCTCGCAACTACGAGTCTTACAAAGTCTCATCACTTATACAATTTACAATTTTTGATTGATTGATGGAGTTTACTAGATACAATATGAAATATAATACAAGAGTGGGTACGATACAAGTGTCCCACCTACCAATGCAAAACACCCGAATGGAACTGTGTGCCAGCGAAGCAGCTACTGATCCAAGCGGTCAACCTGCAAGAACTGTGGCACAACGGGTGTGAGTTGCCAACTCATGAATAGAAATATATCTACAAGTAGAAATTGAATAAACAACGACTCCTAGGTCAACTATATCATACAGGTAATACTATGATATCTAGGGAGACCGGGTCGTATATGTGCCAACAAGGTAGTCACTATCTATATGCATGTGGATAACATCCAACAGTAATAATCAATGCATGCATATGGATCTCGTCCAACCATAATCAAGGTATGTATGCATGTGGATCTCGTCCACCCAAAATCAATGTCTGTATGCACGTAAATATCATAAGGGAGTGTGCATGAAAGTCTGAGGATCGGCACGTAAATCATAGAACCTGAGTGCCTAGAATCGACACTCGAAAACATCATGAAAACCGTGCCCAGCATCGGCACGTAAATCCTCAAATATCGGGCTCCGTCAGTCCGGATCGGCCCACGGGCTCCGTCTGTCCGGATCAGCCCATATCATCTCTCGACTCCGGTCGGTATCCTCCGGATATCCGCCGAGCCCAAATACTATCACTGGTAGGTAATAGTCCCTCTGCCAGGCTCACAGTCTACTATACAGCGATCCGTTCTCGTTCCGGGTACCATACCGGGCCCACCATGTACCCGCAATCGGCCTCATCCGCCTCCTCGAATCGGGTTTCACATGTCACTCTCAGAACCGAGAAAACACATGGTTGACGTACTGAAATATCATATCAAGAGAAACCGGAGTTTTAAAACAACACATAATCTCTTTTGAAATATCCACGGTTCTCAGATCCAGAAATCTCATGAAAACAACATATCTCAATGCATAAAATAATAGAGCATGATGTATACGACATGTAAAAAGAAATGCGAGCATATCCGTGTATCATGCAATATGGAATAGTGATATGACATATTAAGGGGAAAACCGCTCATTTAAAATGATTCCAGATTTTAATATATAGCATGTGGTTCCCAATTTTTACAATAAAACCGGTTATCTATGTAGGTACAATATGTATATGCGCAAGTATAGATGTACCATGTATGTGTGCACAAATATGAATATACAATGTGTATGTGCACAAGTATGGGTGTATCAAGGTATATGTACACCGATATGGATATACGAATATGTATATCCGCAAGTATGAATGTATCAATGTATAGAATGTGTCAATGTATATGTGCAAGCAGGTTATGCAATGAGTCATATCATTGTGCAACAAAACTACTGTGTAGTGACATGGCAATTATCGATGATGAACTGTGTGAGCCTATAATTGTGTACGTGTGACATACGCATCATCGATAATGGTGCAGGTGTACTATTACAGGTATATGCGATGAAATAATAATATCATGAATGCAGCACAAGGTAAATCATCAGCTAAAAGCTATAAGGTATACGTAACTATCATATGTCCGAGTCGGTGAATCTATCAATCGGCATCTAGCCCAATAACATCGCGTACGGTATAATCCATCGTACGGTAACCTCTAGTCAAGGGTAAGGATCAATCATCAAGTCAAACTCATCATGCACGGAATATCATCGTGCGGCGGCATTATACTAAAAGGGATCCAATCATCTTATATGACAAATAAGGGTACGACCTAATATCACAAACAGCCTATCATCCATGATTCACAACATTCGATATATATATATATATATATACACATATATATATAAAACCCTATATACCTATGTCCCATGTCACATCTGCAATAATCTCATATCAGGGGATCGGTAGGGTATAAATCATATCGATCGACTCGCATCCTTACACCATCATATCATATCTTCATCTTATGATATCATCAAATTCTTCTTGTATTCTTTTATCGCATTTATGTCTCATATCATGTCGAGTTTACATAAACATGCTATCTCTACTAAGTATAAGTATCTAATCTAACAAACACACCCGAACCATACAATCAGACTTTTAAAGAAGTGAATCGTAGTTTTGAAAACAGGGGTTTCCATGTTTTTAAAGAAAAGATATCATTTGAAAATCCGTAACATCCCTCAAGATATACATTTAAAAGATACATACGATTCTTTGGTTTAGAAAAAAGTATGGTTCGGATGACGCGTCTACATCGACTGTCTATTCCTACAGAATCCTAAGCGGTAATATCGCTAACCGTCATCCTAGGGCAGTAGTAACATATCACACATAACTATCCTCTAGTTTCTAATATGACTACATAGCTATCTATATTCTAACCCTA
Organism: Agapanthus africanus; assembly: GCA_030015575.1. NCBI lineage: Eukaryota > Viridiplantae > Streptophyta > Magnoliopsida > Asparagales > Amaryllidaceae > Agapanthus > Agapanthus africanus. The sequence continues at coordinate 218,136,149 of CM057340.1, forward strand.
GTTTCCTAATCTAGGTTTCCTAACCATACTCTATAAATCGGTTTCCCATCAAAAGTTTGCGGGGGTGCTATACACCATCCACCCGACTTTCCCGGTAGATATAGATCTACTCACCTGGTCTTCGCTCGCCAAAATCAATGACGCCACGCTTCTTCGCCTTGGAATCCTTGGGAGGGTACCTACAATAATAAACAATCGCAACACGTATTAAAATCGATGCAGAAAACCGATATGGCGCACGGTGTGCTCATAGGTTAGAACCTATGGCCTAAACATGCAAATCAATCAAACAACCCCTGTTGTCGATGTAGAAACACCAGACAACCAAATACAAATCCAAATATCAAAAAAGTGCATTTTAAAATACGGAAAACATAGCCTAAAACACACCAAAATGCTTCCAGATTTTCCCCAGGTGACAATTTGCCAAAACTGCATATAGGAGGGGTAAAATTTAGTGCAAAATGAGCCATGGAACAAAAATGAACCAAATCCATCCTACTCTGGCCCCAAATTGCGTCCATAATGATTAAATCTGTGGCCTGGGCTTTGAATTACGGGATCGGGTCTTGATGGCAGCTTCCTAGGTGCCTGCACGACTCCCAGTAATCACAAAATCATTTCTAGTGTCCCCGGGTTGCTCCAGATTCCAAAATACCTTCACAGATCACACATTTATTCAATGTCGGGTTTCTAAATCCGTGTTTTGGGGTTTCTAAGGTCTGGTCTAGGTCACTAAACAACACCTAAGTTTAGTTAACAGCTACTAGGCATCACCCCAATTCAAACAAACAATCAAACATTCACTAGTGTTTCCCAATATCCACTAATCTTCACAAAACGACATCTAAACATGATATCTCACAAAACTAATCTAAAGGGAAGAAATTATACCTCATCTAGTCCATTCTAGGTAGCACTAACTTCCCAACGTCGTCAAAATCTCATTTTGCTCGGTCCATCGCGTAGAGGAGGAGATGGGGATAATGTTTTGTGAAGGGAGTGTAGAGTTTTGGGGCATGGTTGGAAATAGATCTAGGGTTTTAGTAGAGGGTTGTAGAGTTGAGGAGATGAGGAAGATGGAGGAAAATGGTGGGGGATTTGATTTTGGGCAGCAGCCCCCCCCCCCATCTCTCTCACTAATTCACACTCTCTTTCTCTCTCCAAAGCTCACCTAACCACTCATTATGTCTCCTTGACATTTCTTTTAATCATTTCTCTTTTATTTCTACAAATAAACCCTAATATAAAGCCCAAATTAAAATGAAACATGTAACAAAATGAACATGTCATGGTGCACCAACCATGGAAACTGTAAAAACGCGGATTTGGCTTAATGGCGATTAGTAGTGCACTGATCGGGTTTTTATCGAAACTGCACAGAATAAATTTTTAAAATGCCAAATCCTTTAATTATATTATTAAATCAATAAATCAATTTAATTTCATAATTATTTGTATATATTTATACCCTTTTTCGAAAACCTCAATTTCGCAAATCGGCAGTTTTGGGGAAAAATATTATTTTAATATTAAATTCCTAAAAATAATATTTTATATTTTCTGAAATGTTACATTCTTCACCCCTTAAATAAAATCAGTCCCCGAATTTAAATTTAAACACCCAAAATCTAAAACATTTCAATAACCGGCTCAAAACAACGGGATTCCGAAGTCATGGAAAACGTAAAAATAACAGAGCACATCGCGTCGAGTGCGCATGAAAACGAGTAAAAACTCAAAATCGAACTCCGTCAAGCGTCACGCAAATCATCAGATTTGCACGCATATCCTCGGAGTCACAATAGAGATGCATATCTCGAAATTCACTACTGAAATCCAATATACGCTAGTCAAATACTATAATACGTGTATAGTACGCATCTTTGAAAACTCCAAAATCTGAATAAAATACATGCAAAATCTTTTCTAAATCGTCACGGGAATGCGTAACTCCCGGCATAACTGAGGGACCCTCATTTTAAAATAATGATATATGTCCATATATGTTTTCTTAAATACACGTTCCGTCGTTTTCAAAATATCCCTAAAGGTTTTCCTTTATAAACGTTCGTGTCGCTCACGTACACGTAGGAAATAGCGAGACTATAGCTCCTCTTTTTCGAAAAGCTCTTGGTAAACTTTTAATGCATGCAAAGTACTCAGGTACTTTACTCAGATCAGTCCTATTTGGCTACTACACAATATAGTGCCCAACATGAAAACAAAGTGCTCAAAAGCAAAATCAGCCTCAAAAGGCGTATCCAATAATCACATGCATCTGGTGCGCATGGAAACCAAATCTATATACAGGTGCCATAATACGCACAAAAACCCAAAACTACGTGCAACGGGTATGCACGAAAGCATCTGTCAACCGCAACGGGTGTGCACGACAGCAATATCTGGTGCATCTATTGTGCACAAAAATCTCAACCCTGTGCATCCAATGTGCACGGAAATACCACTCTGGTAAAATGAATGCTTAAGGATATAAATCGGGTGCAACCAAGGTACGGAGTATACATCCAGTGCGACAAACGCTTAGATACCCTTCCGGTGCAACAAATGCAAAAAATGCAATCTAGTGCAATCAATGTGCGAAAAACGAATCTGGTGCAACGAATGCACGAAATACAATCAATAACTCAAACGCATAAAAAGTAGCACCGAGTACACCAAGGTGTAATAAAATCGTAAACGTGTGCAACTGCTTACACAAAATACATATCAATGTACTACAAGCACATATAAGCTATACCGAGTGCAAAATCAAATCATCTGTATGAAATCCATGAAAATCATAAACACATGATACGAAGGTATAAAATCGACATCTAATGTAATAGACATGCACAAATCGCAAATCAACACAACGGTATATAAAATATATATCAGGTGCGATAACTAAGCGCTAAATGTAAATACTCAGTAGGTGCAATTATGGTGCACGAAATCAATATCAGGAAACTCATCATCAAAACTCAAATCCAAGCGATATAAGCGTGATACTCGGATTACAAACACAAATCGCAAAAAAGACATTGAGGTACACCTCCTACAATGTCGAAAAATAAATTGGTGCGCCAAAAACTGGCAGAACAAGAATATCCGCTCGCCTCCTGCTCACGGCCTGGCGTCTTCGGTCTCTGGGTCTTCTTTTTTCTGTGGATTACTACTATTGCAATCCATAGGCTCATCGGCCCTGTCAGGTGTGCTAACGGGGACGATTCCATTCTGGCACTTCTTTGGTCATCTCCCGGTCAATCATCATGACCACTCGTAAGGCAGCATGTCACTGGCGTCGGCCTATGGCTCTCTGAATGCACGAGACACATCTGATCCTGGGTGCAAATCTCATTGTAGCAGTGTCCTGGAAGGAATCCTGCTCAGGGTCTCTTCCGATCTTGCCTATGCCGAACTGTACGGAGGCTGGTACTCTTATATAATCCTTTCTCATTTTCTGGACATCTGCGTCTTCGGCACATCATTTCCTCGGGAACTGGCCGTATCCCAACGCCTCTGTAAGCATATCAGGTCTCTGATCTTGACGGGGAGTAACAATAGCTCGTCAGCGTCTCGCACGAACCTCTGGTTCCATTCTCCTGTATCATCGTCCACTATGACGTCACGCTATGCTATCTACGCACTGCAATTGTTCTCGGCCATGGCCAACCCAAAGTCTCTCGCATGGACTCGAAGTCACGAACTCGGTATCTTCATCACTCTATAAAAGATGTCTGGCAGTACACGTCCTCGGGGGTTCGTCCCAACCATCGGAGATATACTCCATACTCGTCGAATTCTCATGCGAACTCTCCACTTCACTCGGCTCCAATGTCGACTGATTCGGACTCGTTTTCTCGTGGCTGCAAGGACTGCGCTCCAACGGCTATGCTCGTATCTGGAGTCTCCCAAACAATGTATCCCATCACAAGATATCCGAATGATGTCGAACCATCCGATCGATATGTCAAAACCACATAATCCCTTAAGAGATCAACATATTGGGTACAGTTTAATAGTATCAAGTACATGCCACAGCATTAGTGGTCCAGCCGTAGAAGGGCAAACCCAAGCCTCACTAATGGCGCCGTGGAACTGCCGCAAACCCTAAGGTTCAAAGGCTTTCACACGGTCATTATGTCGAGTTAGGGTTTCATTTTTCTAGAGGGTCCATAGAATTGCTTGCACGTCCTTCCGAATACTTTAAACTTGGAATATGGTTTTCTGACATTCGATCGTCTCTATCGACTCTCAACGAATCTGCGTGAAGTAGTCTCTAGCTGAAATCAATCTATCTGATGACCTCGCATCGGGTAGCGAATGAACCACATGTCCTAGTCCTTCACCCTTGGGTGGCTAGCGACCTTCCATCATATCTCTAAGTATATACTTATGTTGCAGTAGCTCTAACTACTGGGCGATACCTCTTCATTTGCAGCAACGACTGGCTCATTCGTCTGTACAATGAACAGCACCTCAATCCCCCAGGAAAGGCGATACATTGGCGGTCGTCTCTAAATTGGTCCGCTCTAGATCTGAGTAAGACTCTCCACATAGGAAATCTTCAACTCAACTGGGCCTGCTCCGGCGCATAAATCAGACGAATCACCTTCGTCTCTTAAATCGGGGTAGACTAGCTATCATCTGTCGCATTTCTGCGTAGAAGCTCCGGCGGTCTTAGCTCGTAAGCTCTGGGAGCGACATCCCATCAGTATCAGCAATAACTGGGTCACCTTTCTACATGGTAGATGACATCAAAATCTCTGAGGTATGTTGTACATCAACAGTCCTCTCGCAACTGGCAGCTCTAACAATGGCCCGATCGTCCGGTGTAAAACCAAGAACTCGCCTCCATAAGAGGTCGCAATCATCAATAATAACTCGAGACGTTCCCATGTCACCAGAAAACACCATGGTCTGCCCTCGTACCAGACGAGCTCGCCCTGACCGTAACACTAGTAGCAGCTCAAACTGCGCTCAAACAATAGTGACAAGAACCTCAATCGAGTATCGAAGAGAGCAGATCAATGGAAAGAAAGAAAACAACAGATCCAGAATGGATACATGATCATAAGAAGGAACAGTATCAATGAAAGTATGATCTCGGAACTAATAGAATCGAGGATCTCCAAGGGATGTATAATCATGGTATGAATAGAATCACAAGTCTCAAAATGTGTACATCCTAAGGTTTCTTAAGTGGAGTATCGTATCATAAATATGCCGCGGAAAATACGTACGATACGTCACTTTACTCAAGCTACCTATTCCATCAATCAGGGTCAGCCTATGAAACGAAAGTTCGGGTCTAATACCCCGCGTTCAAATCTAAGCTCTATAAGGTCAAGCCTAGGTTCCGAAATACATACCCGCCGTAGACTCCGCATAGTCAAACATAGACTCGAACAATGGTTAAACCTAGTGCTCTGATACCAACTTTGTCACGACCCGAAATATTGGCTTGTGACCAGCACTTGAATCACGCCACGTCTAAAGGCGTAACGGAATTCAAGTAAGCTGAAACCTAGAAATATAAACCTTTTATGAAAAATAAAGGAGGTGAGGTTTTGAAATAAGGGTATAATGAAATCAAGTTTTCTTAATGCATAGAAAAGAAACATGAATGAGGGAAATGAAACTTTCTAGTTTGAAAACATGTTTCGTCTTTTTGAAAAATTTTGGCAGCACCTTCTTTGTATGTTTTGATCCAAAACCACAAATACATAATAATGATAATGGCATCCCCAAGTGGGAGCTAGCTCTTCGCCAAACGGCGGATCACAACCACGCAATACAGTATAAACAAGTATACGACGCCCAACGGCGAAGTTCACCACAAATGATAAAGAAATGAGGAAGATATAACCCCAAAAGTGAATATAAAACCCATCGCTCAAATCTCTCAACTACGAGTCTCACTAAGTCTCATCACTTATACAATTTACAATTTTTGATTGATTGATGGAGTTAACTAGATACAATATGAAAAATAATATAAGAGTGGGTACGATACAAGTGTCCCACCTACCAATGCAAAACACCCGAATGGAACCGTGTGCCAGCGAAGCCGCTACTGATCCAAGCGGTCAACCTGCAAGAACTGTGGCACAACGGGGGTGAGTTGCCAACTCGTGAATAGAAATATATCTACAAGTAGAAATCGAATAAACAACGAATCCTAGGTCAACTATATCATATAGGTAATACTATGATATCTAGGGTGACCGGGTCGTATATGTGCCAACAAGGTAGTCACTATCTATATGCATGTGGATAACATCCAACAGTAATAATCAATGCATGCATATGGATTTCGTCCAACCATAATCAAGGTATGTATGCATGTGGATCTCGTCCACCCAAAATCAATGTCTGTATCCACGTAAATATCATAAGGGGATGTGCATGAAAGTATGAGGATATATATCAACGGTGTCCCTCCCGACACATCAAAATCATGGAACCTGAGTGCCTAGCATCGACACTCGAAAACATCATGAAAACCGTGCCCAGCATCGGCACGTAAATCCTCATATATCGGGCTCCGTCAGTCCGGATCGGCCCACGGCCTCCGTCAGTCCGGATCAGCCCATATCATCTCTCGACTCCGGTCGGTATCCTCCGGATATCCGCCGAGCCAAAATACTATCACCGGTAGGTAATAGTCCCTCTGCCAGGCACACCGTCTACTACACAGCTATCCGTTCCCGTCCCGGGATACCATACCGGGCCCATTATATACCCGCAATCGGCCTCAACCGCCTCCTCGAATCGGGTTTCACATGTCGCTCTCAGAACCGAGAAAACACATGGTGGACGCACTGAAATATCATATCAAGAGAAACTGGGTTTTTAAAACAATACAAAATCTCTTTTGAAATATCCATGGTTCTCAAATCCAGAAATCTCATGAAAACAACATATCTCAATGCATAAAATAATAGAGCATGATGTATGCGACATGTAAAAAGAAATGCGAGCATATCCGTGTATCATGCAATATGGAATAGTGATATGACATATTAAGGGGAAAACCGCTCATTTAAAATGATTCCAGTTTTTACAATAAAATTGGTTATCTATGTAGGTACAATATGTATATGCGCAAGTATAGATGTACTAGGTATGTGTGCACAAATATGAATATACAATGTGTATGCGCACAAGTATGGGTGTATCAAGGTATATGTACACCGATATGGATATACGAATGTGTATATCCGCAAGTATGAATGTATCAATGTCTAGAATGTATCAATGTATATGTGCAAGCAGGTTATGCGAAGAGTCATATCATGATGCAACAAAACTACTGTGTAGTGACATGGCAATTATCGATGATAAAGTGTGTGATCCTATAACTATGTACGTGTGACATACGCATCATCGATAATGGTGCAAGTGTACTATCACAGGTATATGCGATGAAATAATAATATCATGAATGAAGCACAAGGTAAATCATTAGCTAAAAGCTATTAGGTATACGTAACTATCATATGTCCGAGTCGGTGAATCTATCAATCGGCATCTAGCCCAATAACATCGCGTACGGTATAATCCATCGTACGGCAACCTCTAGTCAAGGGTAAGGATCAATCATCAAGTCAAACTCATCACGCACAGAATATCATCGTGCGGCGGCATTATACTAAAAGGGATCCTATCATCCTATACGACAAATGAGGGTACGACCTAATATCACATACATCCTATCATCCATGATTCAAAACATTCGATATATATATATATATATATATATAACCCTATATACCTATGTCCCAGGTCGCGTCTACAATAATCTCATATCAGGGAGCGGCAGAGTATAAATCATATCGATCGACTCGCATCCGTATACCATCATATCATATCATCATCTCATCATATCATCAAATTCGTCTTGTATTCATTCATCGCATTTATGTCTCATATCATGTCGAGTTTACATAAACATGCTATCTCTACTATGTATAAGTATCTAATCGAACAAACATACCCGAACCATACAATCTGACTTTTAAAGAAGTGAATCGTAGTTTTGAAAACAGGGGTTACGGTGTTTTTAAAGAAAAGATATCATTTGAAAATCCGTAACATCCCTCAAGATATACATTTAAAAGATACATACGATTCTTTGGTTTAGAAAAAAGTATGGTTCGGATGACGCATCTACATCGACTATCTAGTCCTACAGAACACTAAGCGGTAATATCGCTAACCGTCATCCTAGGGCAGTAGTAACATATCACACTTAACTATCCTCTAGTTTCTAATATGACTATATAGCTATCTATATTCTAACCCTAGTTTCCTAATCTAGGTTTCCTAACCATACTCTATAAACCGGTTTCCTATCAAAAGTTTGCGGGAGTGCTATACGCCATCCACCCGACTTCCCTGATAGATATAGATCTACTCAACTGGTCTTCGCTCTCCGAAATCGATGACGCCATGCTTCTTCGCCTCGAAATCCTTGCAAAGGTACCTACAATAATAAACAATCGCAATACGTAGTAAAATTGATGCAGAAAACCGATATGGCGCACGGTGTGCTCATAGGTTAGAACCTATGGCCTAAACATGCAAATCAATCAAACAACCCCTGTTGTCGATGTACAAACACCCGACAACCAAATACAAATCCAAATATCAAGAAAGTGCATTTTAAAATACGGAAAACATAGCCTAAAACACACCTAAATGCTTCCAGATTTTCCCCGGGTGACAATTTGCCAAAACTGCATATAGGAGGGGTCTAATTTAGTGCAAGATGAGCCATGGAACAAAAATGAACCAAATCCATGCTACTCTGGCCCCAAATTGCATCCAGAATGATTAAATCTGCGGCCTGGGCTTTGAATTAGGGGCTCGGGTCCTGATGGTAGCTTCCTAGGTGCCTGAACGACTCCGAGTAATCCCAAAATAATTTCTAGTGTCCCCGGGTTGCTCCAGATTCCAAAATACCTTCACAGATCACATATTTATTCGATGTCGGGTTTCTAAATCAATGTTTTGGGTTTTCTAAGGTCTGGTCTAGGTCACTAAATAGCACCTAAGTTTAGTTAACAGCTACTAGGCATCACCCAATTCAAACAAACACTCAAACATTCACTAGTGTTTCCTAATGTCCACCAATCTTCACAAAACGACATCTAAACATGATATCTCACAAAACTAATCTAACGGGAAGAAATTATACCTCATCTAGTCCACTCTAGGCAGCACTAACATCCCAACATCGTCAAAATCCCATTTTTCTTGGTCCATCGCGTAGAGGAGGAGATGGGGATAAAGTTTTGTGAAGGGAGTGTAGTGTTTTGGGGCATGGTTGGAGATAGATCTAGGGTGTTAGTAGTGGGTTGTGGAGTTAAGGAGATGAGGAATATGGAGGAAAATTGTGGGGTATTTCATTTTGGGCAGCAGCCCCCCTCTCTCTCTCACTAATTCACACTCTCTTTCTCTCCCCAAAGCTCACCTAACCACTCATTATGTCTCCTTGACTTTTCCTTTAATCATTTCTCTTTTCTTTCCACCAATAAACCCTAATATAAAGCCCAAATAAAAATGAAACATGTAACAAAATGAACGTGTCATGGTGCACTAACCATGGAAACTGTAAAAACGCGGATTTGGCTTAATCGCGATTAGCAGTTCACTGATCGGGTTTTTATCGAAACTGCACAAAATAAATTTTAAAAATGCCGAATCCTTTAATTATATTATTAAATGAATAAATCATTTTAATTTCATAATTATTGGTATATATTTAAACCCTTTTTCGAAAACCCCAATTTCGCAAATCGGCAGTTTGCGGGAAAAATATTATTTTAATATTAAATTCCCAAAAATAATATTTTATATTTTCTGAAATGTTATAGAGACATCCTGATTAGATAAGATAATAACCAATCTAATCTTGGAAGAGCATACGCTAAAGTGTTTTCTTCTCTCTCTCTCCAGGTAGCGACCATGTCAGACCTTAATCAAGATAATAATATGGATGTATTGACCGAACCCGCTTGTTGTACTGAGCAGGGGAAAGTTGGTTCCGTTCTTTCTTATAATTGTTATATGACTGAGCAGGAAATTGGGGAATATCCGAATTCCCACGCCACCCAAACGAAGAATAAGCATGTCGATGCATCTTCTTCGGGTGTGTTAGTTACCGAGAACTATTTCTCTGTACACTCTACGTCCTGGGTATTAAGTACTGGATCAGGATCCCACATATGTAATATGTTGCATGGGCTAAGGAAAGGTACAGAACTGGGAATGGGTGATCATTCCGTAAGAGTAGGGAATGGTGCAAATGTTGCATCCAAAGCAGTTGGCGAATATCACCTTGTATTACCAAATGTTAATACATTGATTCTGAACAAATGCTATTACATACCGAACCTGATAAGCAATCTTATATCAGTTTCTTTATTAAGTAAAGAAAGATATAATTTTGTAGTACAAGATAATGTTATGAACATCTTTCTGAATCAAAACTTGATTGGATCAGGCTCGTTAAATAATGGCATATACATTCTAAATCAAACCACAGTTCTTAACGTACAAAACACACAAGAGGATGAGTTAAAAAATGAACGAATCCTTCTTGTGGCATTGTAGACTAGGTCATATCAATGCGACACGACTAGCTAAGTTACATAAGAATGGATATTTGAATCCGTTCGAATTTTCATCTTATGACACTTGCCAGTCATGTCTCAAAGGCAAGATGACAAAAACTCCGTTTACTGGACACGGAGAAAGTGTTACGGAACTCTTGGGACTGATACATAGTGATGTATGCGGTCCCATGTCTACACATGCCAGGAATGGTTCCTTATACTTCATTACATTCACTGACGATCTCTTAAGATACAGACATGTGTTCCTGTTGAAATACAAGTCTGAAACTTTTGAGAAATTCAAAGAATATAAGCATGAAGTCGAGAACCAGACGGGTAAAAATATTAAAATCCTTCGATCTGATCGGGGAGGAGAATACTTGAGCACGAAATTCGATGACTATCTAAAAGAGAATGGGATTCTCTCTCAGCTTACTCCTCCGTACACACCACAGCACAACGGTGTATCGGAGCGGAGGAATCGCACCCTATTGGGTATGGTGCGCTCTATGATGAGCACCGCTAAGTTGCCTATCACCATTTGAGGTTATGCGCTGGAGACAGCAGCATACCGATTGAATAGAGTTCCAACCAAATCATGGCCTACCACTCCATATGAGATATGGAATGGGAAGAGACCATCTCTTAAACGAGTTAAGATATGGGGTTGTCCGGCCTATGGTAAAAGGAAAAATCTGGATAAACTCGAGGCACGATCGGTTCTTTGCATGTTTGTGGGATATCCAAACAATTCATATGGATATCATTTCTACATTAGTATGGAACAAAAGGTGTTTGTTGCTCAACATGCCACCTTTTTAGAAAAGGAATTTCTTGTAAAAGAGATTAGTGGAAAAGAGGTAGAGTTGGAAGAAGTTCCAACCGCACAAACTACAAAAGAAGATTTGGTAGAACCGGAGGATTCAACAGTTCCCAACGAACCTCAGTCTCTCCGCCGATCTAGTAGGGTTCCTTACCCACCTGAGAGATACTACGGTTTTCTCATTGATGGTGGGAGCGAAGATGGCATCATAGATGATGATGACCCAACTAGCTTCGAGCATGCCATCACGAGTGGGGACTTTGTGAAATGGATTGATGCAATGCAATCTGAGATGGAATCCATGTACACCAACAAAGTATGGACTTTGGAAGATGCTCCTGAAGGGGTAAAACCCATCGGGAGCAAGTGGTTCTTCAAGAAAAAATTTGGTGTAGATGGATAAGTTGAGACTTTCAAAGCTAGACTTGTTGCAAAAGGCTTTCGTCAACGACCAGGTGTGGATTATGATGAAACTGTTAGTTATGTATATGCCCTAGAGGCCATTGTTGTACACATGATGTATATTATAATGGATGCTTGGATATATATAGAGAGGACTTTCTTGCTCGACATGATTGTATGCTATCTGGTTTCACTTTGTCTTAACATGTTGACTTATATTAGTTTACTCTCTTGCTCTCACATGTTGATAAAGCCCTTAGGATTTGTATTCGACAACTGGAACTATGATGAGATCATACTAGTGGGGGCCAGGGTAGTCCGCGAGTACATCGAATATCTGTTCCTAGTCGAGGGTGTATCGAGACAGGGCATCGATACTCCAGAGTAGACTAGCGTACACGTATCTTGACCCATATGATGGGCGATGGATGATCTTATATGCATTGGTGTTGGACATCAAAGATGGTGTACGGGTGCTCAGTGGAGACTGGGTACACTGAACGGACTCGCCGAGAACTCCTAGATGGTATTATACCTATCGTCAGATAGCAGTTCTTTGGTGACACTGGTACAGGTTAGTCTGTAGACCCGAGATCGTCATAGAGTCTTGTATGATTCCAACCGTGCTTTGATTTCCACCATACCACGTTTAAGAGGACGTGCAAAATGGTGGCTTTTGGGTACAGTCCCGAATCACATAGAGGCAATGAGCGATAGGAAGGGTTTCGTCTCTCCCTGTATTGGGAGTTGATGTTGCACTGTGTTCGATTAGCTATAATCGGAAGTCTCTGGCCAGGGCTGATATAGAGATTTACTGGTAAGAGTTATCAGTAGTTTCTCGACCCGTTATGAGCCTCACATCGACCAGACTTATCGGTTATTGGGGTCTAACGATTTTACCACCCAAGACTGTATATGCGACATATTAGACGAAGAGAACGGACTGTATGGTAGTGTTACTGATTGGATTCGCAGGAGTATGTACAGGCTTGCTTGTTGATCTTCTGGTCGCTCAATACCCGAGTGGATGTTACGTTTAGCTGACCGCTTGCAGCTTGCGGATGATTGATGTGATCATCACCTACTGACGGCGTATTGACGAGTCTTTAGAGTCCTACACAGAGGTTTCCTGGCTCAGTAAAAATGGAGTAGGAGCACATATGTTATATGTGCGGTGACAGAGATTAATATGATATGTGATACTGTATTCTATTCTCGCGATATATAATATCGGCCGGTTATATGTGATATAGCCGGGTTATCGTATGAAGTGTTGATTTGATAAAATGATATATATATATATATATTGTATGCTCACTTAAGTATTTATTATTCTCACTTGTAATACATTTAACATATATGTGATATATGTTTATTGTATTGTTTTCTTTTGTTACATAAATAATATATATGTGATATGTAATATTGTGACATTCTAGGTTATACATGCAACTAGGATGTATGAGAAATATACCATGCTACATGTAATGTTTGGGTTTAAATTCTAAAGTAATTCAAAATTGAGGAAATGAGTCGTGGTGAAGTTTCATGAAGCTTGTGGATAAACTTTCACAAAGTCTTCTCTTTTTGTTTTGCTTAAGATATTTCTAAAATCAACCACGACACATAGCCATGGTTAACTCTCTACATGAGTTAGTGGATGACATACACTAACCTATGGTTGCATTTCTAACCTTATCTCATTCATTATTCATCTTCTTCCTCATCTCATTTTTGCTTGCTAGCTTTTGAGATCTAGAAGAAAATAAGTGAGAAATTAAATAATAATTTGAGAAAAATTCCTACTTCATCATCCTATTCTATATTATCCATATAGATTAGTGTGTTGTCTTCACCAATTTCATATAAGTGAAGTCATAGCTTGAGTTCGTATTTTCTCGAAGTAGATCGTCTTGGATTTCGAAGATTTCAAGCAAGATGCATCCAACATCGTGCGGAGCCTCTCTAGGGTCCGGGAGTTCGTGGATCGCATCGAAGGGACCACTACTCGGAGATTTTGAAGCGAAGGAACGAACTACAAAGGTTGTAATCCCTATCACTTAGATGTAAAGTTGTTTACATGCAATGTTTACCCTAATACTCTAGTTAAGATCTTGGTACGGGTTTCATAGCACCCCAAATTTTTTCAATATGGCATGTGTGATGCCTTCCTAAACCTTGTTGTCGTACTACGCAACCCTACAGTGGTATCAGAGCCAAGCTAGAGCTTTAGGCATTGTCTAGACAAAGTTTAAAATCCAATCGAACCACGAAAACCCAAACGAGACCCCTTCTCTGGAATTTTTTTCAAAAGTTGAAATTTTTCATATTAAAAATACTCAGAAAATCAGGCAGGGAATTATATGGACCCACCGAAGAAAGAGTCCGTAACTCGCTACAGCGACTGCGCAACCATCGCCAAAACTTTGTTTTGGCGGCGATTCCGCGGCGCTACTATGGAGGCTTAGGACGGGCCCTTCAGCGACGGTCCGTAGGTGTTGTTGCATGCTACTGGGAATTTTTTATTTCTGCTCAAGTGTTGAGCTCACTGGGTATTTTGGAAATTCATTGAATCAATCGAATTGTGTAACTTTGCCTAGATATCTGTGTTGTGATACATTATGTGGAATTCGTTTAGTTAGGCATGAAATCTGTAATATGTGATATTTCGGGTTTACGATGTCTAAAAAGATTGTGGATTCCAAATATTGTAGTTTTACATTTTCTTTTCTGCGATCGTAAGTGTAATATGTGGTATATCGCCGTTTTCGTCGCTATAGATCGACGACAATTGTGATAGGCACATATACTTACGTTGATGACATGTGTTGTTATGTGTTGCTGTGATATGTTATATTGGATCGTCGTGTTTTGAATAGCCGTGGGTTTTATGTGAGATGAGAGTTTTCATTTTCAATAATGTAAAATTCATTGTATGTAATATTCTTTTATTGGGGCACTTCCGGGTTGAGGATGATATCACCATTGTATATTATTTACTTTTCCGTATTAGGATAGACCCAAGCTGGGGAGCACAAGTAACCGTGTTCTAGGGTCCGGTGGGAGACCATCTCGAGGAGTCGAGACTGGGTCTCCTAACCTTAGAATTGGAAGGGTTACTTGCCGCTCTCGTAGGGGTCTCGGGATGTGGGTTTGGCTTTTCATCGCGTCTGTGGAATCCGTGTTTTATGCAGCCTCAAAATAAAACACGGACGTCCTAGTATATGAAATATTTCATTTGTTGACTTCTGCTGCAATGTTCTGTGATGAGATCATATTACTTCCTGAGACGAATGCTTATTATATATATATGATATATAAATATTTCAGCTTCTGTTTCTTCTGTGATGCTTAGGAAGCTTTATTGATGGGATTTCATTAATGAGATTAATGGAAAGAAAAGAAACCTAAAAGATGTCGTAGAATCAAATTTTATAAAAAGTGTAGCTCTAGTTTTTGCTTTGCATAGCGGTATTCCTTGTAGAATATCCAGCACCTTATTTGATAAGGAAAGAGCCGAGATCCCATCACCGGGAGTGACTTCTTTAGCGAAACTAGCAGATGCTACAACTCACTCGGTTTTGTTTTTGACTGCTTCTATAGTTCTTGCTTTGCATAGCGGTATTCCTTGTAGAATATCCATCACCTTATTCGATAAGGAATGAGCCGAGAGCCCTTCACCGGGAGTGACCTCTTTAGCGGAGCTAGCAAAAGCCTCAAAAACACTTCTTTTCAAAATCACTTGTTTCTACAACGATATCGAGTTCATTAAGCAAAAGGTTTTCATAAAAACCTGTCGTAGCCCTCTGACATTTTAGATAAGTAATATTTAGTATTTGTGCTGCGTTTGTTGGCTTTTGTCAAGGCGTAGTGTGCGGTAGCTACTTACTACTTATCTGTATCATATGATGCGATTGGATTAGGGTAGTCGTACGGCTTTGTTGGCTTTCGTCGAGGGTCGTGCTGGTGGGTTTAATTCAATCATGAAATGTACGGGTTGAACTTGACTAACGGACTATGGTTTGTTGTCTTTCCTCAAGGTCATAGCACGTTTGGGGTAAAAGAATTATCGGAATTTCAAGTGTTGAAATTTTCAATGAGATTGCATACCTGCTATGAGATAGTTAGATCCCGATACCCACTGCGAGTAAAAGTAACTCCTGGGAGAGTTTTACACAGGACAATTAGACGATCAAATAGCTGTTTAGAAAGGTGTTAACGGGGTAATGCCTCTGGGAAAACGAGGTTTATTTTAATTAGTTCCGTGCGAAAGCACGGGGAACCTCCCTCAATGTACCTACACTGGCCTGGCCGAAAGATTGGTGAACTTGTAAAGTGTAATTAATCCCTGCTAGTCTTACCTTTTATGGTTTGAAAGAAGATTTGATGAAAACAGTGGGAGCCATCCTGATTAGATAAGATAATAATCAATCTAATCTTGCAAGAGCATACGCTAAAGTGTTTCCTTCTCTCTCTCTCCATGTAGAGACCATGTCACGCCTTAATCAAGATAATAATATAGATGTATTGACCGAACCCTTTTATTATACTGAGAAGGGGAACGTTGGTCCCATTTTTTCTTATAAACGTTATAAGACTGAGCAGGGAATAGTGAAATATCCGGATCCACACACTGCCCAAATGAAGAACAAGCATTTTGATCCATCTTCTTCGAGTGTATTTGTTATCGAGAACTGTTTCTCAGTTCACTCTACGTCCTGGGTATTTGATATCGTATCAGGGTCCCACATATGTAATATGTTGCATAGACTAAAGAGAGGTAGAGAACTGGGAATGGGTGATCATTCCGTTAAAGAAGGGAATGTTCCAAATGTTGCAGCCAAAGCAGTTGGCAAATATCACCTTGTATTACCAAGTCGTAATACATTGATTCTGAACGAATGTTATTACATACCGAGCATGATATGCAACATTATATAAGTTTCTTTATTAAGTTAAGAAGGATAATGTTATGAACATCTTCCTGAATCAAAAGTTGATTGGATCAGGCTCGTTAAATAATGGCATATACGTTCTAAATCAAACTACGGTTCTTAATATACAAAACACTCACAAGAGGAAGAGTTCAGAAATGAATGAATCCTTCTTGTGGCATAGTAAACTAGGTCATATTAATGTGACACGACTAGCTAAGTTTCATAAGGATGGATATTTGAATCCGTTCGAATTTTCATCTTATGAAACTTTCCATTCATGTCTCAAAGGTAAAATGACCAAAACTCCGTTTAGTGGACACGGAGAAAGAGTTAAAGAACTCTTGGGACTGATACATAGTGATGTATGCGGTCCCATGTCTACACATGACAGGAATGGTTCCTCGTACTTCATTACATTCACTGACGATCTCTCATGATATGGACATGCGTTCCTATTGAAACACAAGTCTGAAGCTTTTGTGAAATTCAAAGAATATAAGAACGAAGTAGAGAACAAAATGGGTAAAAGTATTAAAATCCTTCGATCTGATCGAGGTGGAGAATACTTGAGCAATGAGTTCCTGGACTATCTAAATGTGAATGGGATTCTCTCTCAGCATACTCCTCCGTATACACCACAGCACAACGTTGTATCGGAACGGAGGAATCGCACACTATTAGATATGGTGCGCTCTATGATGAGCACTGCTGAGTTGCCTATTTCCTTTTGGGGGTATGCGTTTGAGACCGCCATACACATATTGAATATGGTCCCTACCAAATCAGTGCCTACCACTCCATATGAGATTTGGAAGGGGAAGAGACCAAGTCTTAATTATATTAAGATATGGGGTTGTCCGGCCTATGTCAAAACGAACAATCCGGACAAACTCGAGGCAAGATATGTCCTGTGCAAGTTTGTAGGATATCCCAAAAATTCACAAAGGTATATCTTCTACCATACCGAGGAACAAAAAGTGTTTGTTTCTCGGCATGCCACCTGTTTGGAAAAGGAATTTCTTGAAAAAGAAATTAGTGGCAAGGAGGTAGAACTGGAAGAAGTTCCAGCTACACAAACTGCAATAGAAGATTTGGTTGAACCAGAGGATTCAATAGTTCCCGACGAACCCCCGCCTCTCCGCCGATCTAGTAGGGTTCCTCATCCTCCTGTGAGATACTATGGTTTTCTCATCGATGGTGGGAGCGAGGATTGCATCATGGAAGATGATGACCCGACTAGCTTTGAGCAGGCCATCACGAGTGGGGACTCTGTGAAATGGCTGGATGCAATGTGATCTGAGATGGAATCCATGTACACCAACAAAGTATGGACTTTGGAAGTTTCTCCTGAGAGGGTAAAACCCATTGGGAGCAAATGGATCTTTAAGAAGAAATTTGGTGTAGTTGGAAAAATTAAGACTTTCAAAGCTCGACTTTGCAAAGGGTTTTCGTCAACGACCAGGTGTGGATTATGACGAAACCTTTTCTCCAGTGGCTATGCATAAGTGCAGCCGGATCCTATTTTCTATTGCTGCATTCCATGACTACGAAATCTGGCAAATGGATGTCAAGACAGCCTTTCTAAATGGTGATTTAGAGTAGTGCTTGTACATGACACAGCCATAGGGCTTCGTAGACAGTGGGAGCAGCGAAAAGGTGTGCAAGCTGCTTAAATCCATATATGGGTTGAAGCAGGCATCGCGTTGTTGGAACATATATTTTGATGTGGTAGTCAAAGAGTTTGACTTCATCAAAAACATAGATGAACCTTGTATATACAAGAAGGAGGCAGAGAGTAAGGTTGTCTTCCTCGTATTGTACCTGGATGACATACTCTTGATAGGAAATGATGTTCCTATGCTGCACTCGGTCATGCTCTTCTTATCACATAGATTCTCAATGAAAGATCTAGGTGATGCCTCCTGCATTTTGGGGATTAAGATCTATAGAGATAGATCAAGATGGATACTGGGATTGTCACAATCCAGGTACATTGACACCATACTAAAGAGATTTAGTATGGAAGAATCCAAGCGTGGAATGTTACCCACGATCTCTGGACTCACTCTCTCCAAAGAGATGTCTCCTAAGACTGATTTGGAGAGAGCTCGCATGCAAGGGATACCCTATGCTTCGGCAGTAGGCTCTATCATGTACGCGATGCTATATACTAGACATGATGTAGCATACTCACTATGTATAGTGAGTAGGTATCAAGCAGATCCTGGAGAGAATCACTGGACAGCCGTGAAGAACATTCTCAAGTACTTGAGAAAGACTAAAGAGATGTTCTTGGTACATGGTAACGGAGATCTCCAGGTGGAGTCCTTTACCGATTCAAGCTGCCAAAGTGATAAGGATGAGTCTAAGTCGCACTCGGGATTTGTCTTTACCCTAAATGGAGGGGTGGTTTGTTGGAAAAGTTCCAAACAGGAAACCGTGGCAGACTTGACGATGGAGGCTGAATACATCGCTTCCGAATATGCTGCCAAAGAGGCTATCTGGATGAAGAAGTTCATCACTGAACTTGGTGTGGTTCCGACCATTGAGCATCCAATGCCTCTGTATTGTGATAACAATGGAGCTGTGGCTTTGGCCAAGGAACCCAGGTCCCATTAGAGATCCAGGCATATTCTGAGGCGGTATCACCTGATCCGGGAGGTAGTTGATCGCCGGGAGATCGAGGTCAGGAGAGTAGATACGCAGGACAACATTGCGGATTCATTCACGAAGGCCATTTCCCAGATAAAATTTAAGATACACTTCAGGATGTTGGGTATGAGATACTACAACAGCTGGCATTAGTGAAAGTGGGAGATTGTTAGTTATGTATATGCCCTAGAGGCTATTGTTGTACATATGATGTATATTATAATGGATTCTTGGATATATATAGAGAGGACTTTCTTGGTCGACATGATAGTATGCTATCTGGTTTCACTTTGTCTTAACATGTTGACTTATATTAGTTTACTGTCTTGCTCTTACATATTGATAAAGCCCTTAAGATTAGTACTCGACTACTAGGACTATGATGAGATCATACTTGTGGGGGCCAGGGTAGTCCATGAGTACATCCTATAACTATTCCTAGTCGAGGGTGTATCGAGACAGGGAATCAATACTCCATAGTAGACTAGCGTACACGCATCTTGACCCATATGATGGGTGATGAATGATCCCATATCCATTGGTGTTGGACATCAAAGATGGTGTACAGGTGCTCAGTGGAGACTGGGTACACTAAACGGACTCTCCGAGAACTCCTAGATGGTACTATATCTATAGTCAGATAGCATTTCTCCCTTGACACTGGTACAGGTTAGTCTGTAGACCCGAGATCGTCATAGAGTCTTGTGTGATTCCCACTGTGCTTTGATTTCTACCTTACCACGTTTAAGAGGATGTGCAAAACGGTGGCTTTTGGGTACAGTCCCGAATCACATGGAGGCAATGAGCGATAGGAGGGGTTTCGTCTCTCCCGGTATTGGCAGTTGATGTTGCGCTGTGTTCGATAGGCTATAACTGGAAGTCCCTGGCCAGGGCTGATATGGAGATTTACTGGTAAGAGTTATCAGTAGTTTCTCGACCCGTTATGAGCCTCACATCGACACGACTTATCGGTTATTGGGGTTTGACGATTTTACCACCCCTAGGTTGTATATACGACATATTAGACGAAGAGATCGGACTGTATGGTAGTGTTACTGATTGGATTCGCAGGAGTATGTACAGGCTTGCTTGTTGATCTTCTGGTCGCTCAATACCCAGGTGGCTATTACGTTTAGCGGACCGCTTGTAGCTGGTGGGTTATTGATGTGATTATCACCTACTGCTGGCGTATTGACGAGTCTTTAGAGTCCTACACAGAGGTTTCCTGGCTCAGGCAAAATGGAGTAGGAGCACATATGCGATATGTGCGGGGACCGAGATTAATACGATATGTGATACCGTATTCTATTCTCGCGATATATGATATCGGCCGGTTATATATGATATAGCCAAGTTATTGGATCAAGTGTTGATTCGATAAAATGATATATATATATATATATATTTGTATATATTATATGCTCACTTAAGTATTTATTATTCTCACTTGTAATACATTTAATATATATGTCATATATGTTTATTGTATTGTTTTCTTTTGTTACATAAATATTATATATGTGATATGTAATATTGTAACATGCTAGGTTATACATGCAACTAGGATGTATGAGAATTATACCATGCTACATGTAATGTTTGGGTTTAAATTCTTAAGTAATTCAAAATTGAGGAAATGAGTCATGGTTAAGCTTCTTGAAGCTTGTGGATAAACATTGACAAAGTCTTCTCTTTTTGTTTTGCTTAAGATATTTCTAAACTCAACCATGACACATACCCATGGTAACTCTCTACATGAGTTAGTGGATGATATAGACTAACCCAGGGTTGCATTTCTAACCTTATCTCTTTCATTATTCATCTTCTTCCTCATCTCATTTTTGCTTGCTAGATTTTGAGATCTAGAAGAAAATAAGTGAGAAATTAAATAATAATGTGAGAAAAATTCCTACTTTATCATCCTCTTCTATATTAGCCATATAGATTAGTGTGTTGGCCTCACAAATTTCTTATATGTGAAGTGATCGCTTGAGTTCGTGTTTCCTCGAAGTAGATCGTCTTGGATTTCGAAGACTTCAAGCAAGATGCATCCTACATCGTGCGGAGCCTCTCTAGATTCCGGGAGTTCATGGATCGCAGCGAAGGGACCACAATTCGGAGCTTTTGAAGCGAAAGAACGGACTACAAAGGTTGTAATCACAATCAATTAGATGTAAAGTTGTTTACATGCAATGTATACCCTAATACTCTAGTTAAGATCTTGGTTAGGGTTTCATAGCACCCTAAAAATTTTCAATATGGCATGTGTGATGCCTTCCTAAACCTTGTTGTCGCGCTACGCAACCCTATAGAAACCTTATCTCCAGTGGCTATACTTAAGTCCATCCGGATCCTACTTTCCATTGTTGTATACCATAACTACGAAATCTGTTAAATGGATGTTAAGACCGCCTTTCTAAATGGTGATTTTGAAGGGAGCGTGTACATGACTCATCCAGAGGGCTTCGGGGATAGTGGGAGCAGCGGAAAGGCGTGCAAGCTGCTTAAATCCATCTACAGGTTAAAGCAGGCATCACGGAGTTAGAACATCTGTTTTGATGTGGTAGTTAAAGACTTTTGACTTCATCAAAAACGTAGATGAACCTTGTATATACAAGAAGGTGGCATCGAGTAAGGTTGTCTTCATCTTATTGTACGTGGATGATATACTCTTGATAGGAAATGATGTTCCTATGCTCCACTCGGTCAATCTCCTTTTATCACAAAGATTCTCAATGAAAGATCTAGGTGTTGCCTCGTACATCTTGGGGATTAAGTGTTGTGTTGTCTAGCGCGGCAGCAAAGTTTTGGGAGGCATCGTCTATGCCAATTTCAAAAATTTTCCGTTCTAGCTAACCCTAACACTAGAATGGTAACTAGAAAATCCGACGATATAACATGTAAACACTTTACATCTAAGTGAATGAGGGAATACAACCTTTGTACACCGGTCCTTCACTTCTAAAGCTCCATGTCGTAATTGATTGATCTAAAATTTCATTTGTTGTTTAGTAAAATGTAAAATGATCACAACCAATGAATTTATACCGCAATCAATTAACGGTGTCGAAATAGTTTCGTTAATGAATACGGATCGTCCACTGAGATGTGTGTACTTGTTCGATCTTGTTTTAGTTGAGTCGAAAAGAAAATATAAAAGAAAATGATTCAAGATTAATGAGATTTAATTTCAAGAAACATCAAGAAAATGGATCTAGAATTAAGAAGTTTTCGAATCAATTTATTTATCAAGATTATATAGAATAGCTTGTAGGAATCGATCGAATTAGTAGCAATGATGAATACTAAAAATTACAAATTTTATCTATTGATGAGTTGTAGCTAGATCGATGACAATGAATAAAGATTAGGGATCTATTGAAGAAACTAGGGTTTCTTCTTCACTATCCCTTGTCTTTTCATTGATCGTCATACGGATCTAGACTCTA
Organism: Agapanthus africanus; assembly: GCA_030015575.1. Classification (NCBI taxonomy): domain Eukaryota; kingdom Viridiplantae; phylum Streptophyta; class Magnoliopsida; order Asparagales; family Amaryllidaceae; genus Agapanthus; species Agapanthus africanus. The sequence continues at coordinate 218,159,037 of CM057340.1, forward strand.
GCAAAGAAAATCATCAATCGTTTGATCCCAAATTTGCAACGAAATAATCAAGAACATGATCTCGCTCCAAATTAGTTCATTGGTGATTATTTTTCCTAGAGCTCACAAATCTCATAAGACTTAAGATTAGTTTTAGAATTTCATCATCATTAGATCTACTGATTCTCTCGATTCCTTTACAAGCGGAAATTTCACTCACACATCATGGAAATTAGAGAATCACAAACGAGAAATTTCATAATGCAAGAATGTAATGAAAACGAGAATTAACAATTTATCACCTTCATTAAATCTTCTTCAAATTACACCTCTTAATTTGAGCTTACAAGACTAGCTATCGATCACTCTTTAGAAAGGGAATTTGTCGTCGATCTTTGTGAGGCTCGATCGCCATAAGTCGTGGATCGGATGCGGATCTCTTGCTCTTGATGACGATCGGCGTTGCGATGAAGGATCGTTGATTGCTCGCTTGATTTGCTTCTCAATGGATCTTGATTTTGCTTTGGATTTGGATTGGATTTCAAGTTGTGTCACTCAACTTGAATTTGAATAGTATTGTGGCTCAATTGTGTAACAAATTAACAACTCCCAAAATTGAGATCTATATCCCCTTTTATAGCCTCAAATTAAGCTTCCTTCATAAGCTTGGTTGTTATACAGAGCCTTCCAGAAGATGCCACATGGAAATGAAGCGTCTTGAGGAAGCTAGGCGGTTATAGGTGAGCTTCTTGAAAAGTTTCGTCACCGGCGCCCCCAACTCGGCCGCGGATCCGCGGCGGATCGGGCTGGATCATTTTTCTAGGGCTGTTTGGCTTTCGCTTTAGAGTTTTATTCTGATGTCTTGAATCTTATTTTCTTTTCTGAATCTCTGCTAGATTCTAAGTCATTGACTTGCTGCGTTTTATCGGCAATTTTGCAGTTCCAGTTCTTTGACCTGACAATTTTTCTGCACAACATCTTGATGAAAAGTGTGGAGATGTAAAATATCATGCGTGAAGTAATAAACACACAATTTCCCGCCAGAGTGTCGATTATAAGTGTAACACGTGGTATTTGGTATTTTCCAGATGAATTTGTAATCCGTGTTATATTTACAATAAACACCCTAAGATGATTAGAAAGAGTAGGGAAATGTATGTGTTAAGAATGCAATATTGTCGACTGATCAAATTCCCCCAAACTTAATTTTGGTCGTCTCGAGCAAACATCTTTTATTTAGAAGAAAATATAAGAAAAAGAAAAACTGACTAGCACACTTTCGTAGACAACACGATTGCACTGAGCACGTGCAACAAGCCTTTAAACCTCTAGGTGTCCCTAGTAAGAGGAGTGTTGTCTCCTGAAGGTTTTCAGCGGATTGCACCCACAAAATCCTATAATAAAAGGTAGACTGTGAAAGTTACATATGAAGATAAGAATTATAAAAGAAAGGCATTGAAAATCAGAGTTTCCAACTATACTAGCTTTTCGGTTGCTATGAGCCCTATCTTAATAGTCATGAAAAGATGTTAGAAATCACATCAACCCTCATTAAAATATCATCATTATTCTTCATTCCTACCTTTCTTCCAAACACTGATCATATACCCCTACGTGTGTGAACAAGACATCCCTACACTCGGAGAATTCAATTCAAGTTATCATACTCTTGTCCATTTACCTCAGTACTTTTTAATCGGTGAATATTAGATTGAATTGCTCACACATTTTTCATGCGATCATTAAAACTTCTTAAGGTACCAACCGACCGATTACTCATGTGCTTACAGATTAGGCGTAAATAACAATTTCCTCGTCTTGCAACACCTAAGGCTTAGCAGTGACTCCCAAACCAGTTAGTTTAAGGCACTAGGTGATGAAGCACTCTCGCTATATTTTTTTATGCTGCCTTGGTGATTACAAAACCATTGTTAATTTTTTTATTCACCATTTTACACTTTATGCTTCATTTATTATCTTCGTACTTTGGCTTTTAGACAAGGGCATTTCAAGGTATCCTCTACTATTCCGAGTTTCAAGACGTGTGTAAGTACGTATAGTAGGGTATCAACATTCAAATGTTTGGCTTCCAGAATAGGAACTATTTTTAGACTTATTTTTATCCTCAGATTAGTGAATTCTTTAAACTTACTAACCCTTGGGAAGACGGCTCATAACTACTTATTAACAGTATCGTCTAAGAAAACATCTAACTTTCATGGTTTTCTTAAATTTTTCCAATCTTTTAAATGTAATTTTTTTCTTTCTATCAAATTTTTTTAATGTTTTGTTCTTATGCAAAGTGATATGCAAAGTGATGCGTAAATAAGCACAAACCTCCCCCAAACCAGCTTACAGCAATGTCCTCTGTTAAATCTCAAAAACCTGTAGGCTTGGGAGGAAAAGTTATTGACGGGGGAAAGAATATATGGACGTGAAAATCTCCCCCAAACTTATTATTGGCCCACAATTTTATTTTCAAGAGCCAAAATATATCCCCCCAAACTTGAGTTAAACAATATTAAGCCAATAAAATAAAAAAGAGGGGGGTAAAGTTATTGGTCAATGCAAAGACATACAAAGACCGAAAGTCAACATCAACCATTCGAAGATTTTATCAATGTAACTAACTGGTTGGTTGAAGAACATGTTGTCTAGAGCCAGGAAGAAGTGGGGAAGAGGTAAGTGGTGTAAACGAAAGGGTTTGCGTCTCAATTTGGAGAGACGACACCGTGATGATGATGATGGATTACTCGCATTCTCGTGATTGTCCAGAAGCAGGGGAGGTGGTTCAACTTCTTTGTTTTGGGATTTATTCATCACAACTCCCATGTTTTCTAAAAATGCGAGTTCATCAGCGAAAATTTCCTCAAAGCTTTCATCGATACCCCGAAGAATAATCTCATCAGAAAGAGCGGGATGATCTTCAGACTCCATAAAAGGTTCATAATCAGCGTTAAATGTTGACCTGGACAACTCGTTAGAAGAGTCCATATGTGTATAATACATATCTGGGACAAACAATAACGTATCAAAGAAGTCTAGATCAGTATCGTGAAGCTGATCAAATTCGCTGCTGTCGACATCCATTAATTCAACAGAACATGCTTGAGAAGAAGGTTCGGAGGGTACACTTCCAACTTGTAAATATTAAGCTCAATTGGCAGCTTTCCGAAGGATAGGGTCATAGAGACGTTACGAGAGTTGATTACCGCATTGGAAGTGGCGAAAAAGGATCGACTGAGAATGACCGGAATTTGGTTCCGTGGGTTCACTACCGGTTGTGTATCCAGAACAATAAAGTCCACAGTGAATATAAATTCCCAGACTTTTATCAACACGTCCTCAAGTTCACCCTTAGGTTTGGTGATTGATCGATCTGCCATTCGGAGAATACCGTGGGAAGATTTCAACTCTCCGATATCTAACTGCTCGTAAACCGAGTATGGAAGCAGGTTAAAACTAGAGCCAAGGTCGAGAAGAGCACGGTTGATATATTTACCCCCAATAGAAATAGAAATTGTAGGACAGCCGGGGTCCTTACGTTTCTTTGGTAATTGTTGGGTAAAAGCTGTGTTTACATTGCTCGTCATGAACACCTTTTTGGGCACTTGAGTCTTCCTCTTCCTAGTGCACAAGTCCTTAAGAAATTTCGCATAAGAAGGGACTTGCTGTGTTGCATCTAGGAGAGGGATATTGATGTAACCTGTTTAAATATTTCAGTAATCTTCTCCATTTGCAGACTTGGTCTGTTTCCCCTTAACCTATTAGGATAAGGAGCTTGAGTAGTAAGGGCAGGGTCCAACATTGGATAAGGTCGTTTTGGTAGAAAAGAACCCAGAAAAGGAGTGGGGATCGTCTTTGGATGACTAGAAGAAGTGGGCTGAGGGTTCGAGGCTTGGGGAAAACGGAGAATAGGCTCGGAAGAAGAGGATGATAAACTAGACGGAATAGGGTAAGAAGTAGATGTTAGTGTATATGCCCTAGAGGCCATTACTGTATCATACTAGTTTGTATATTACTTGATGGAAGCTTGGGATATTCACCTTGTTTTGACAATCTTTCTCAAAATAGTAGTATGCTACTTGGTTTGTTTCTACTTTAATGTGTGCATGTGTTTCTTATAGCATATCGCCTTTAGACATTAGTGGATCCCTTAGGATCTTTGCTTGATTACCAGCGTTGTGATGGCAGTCGCACTCGTGGGGGCTGGGTAATCCACAAGCACATCCTTATGCAGGTCCCTAGTCATAGGACTATCGCGACAGGGCATCGATACTCCGGAGTAGACTAGCGTATGCACTTCTCATCCCAGCTTGGGAGAAGGTCTGTCCCACAGCCATCAGTACGTCATACTTGAGATAGTATGCGGGTGCTCGTTAAGTTACGAGTACACTGGACAGGACTCGTCGGGAACTGTTGGTTGGTATTATACCTATCGTCAATTATCAGTTCCCAGGTGACATGAGTACAGCTTAGTACGTTGACTTGACACTGTCACTTCGCCTCGAGTGTGTTCCCACTGTTCTTAGATTGCTACCCTACCACGGCACAAAGGAGTCGTGCAAACAGGTAGCAGTTAGGTGCAGTCCTGAAGCACTTGGAGGCAGTGACGGTTAGACAGGATTCGTCTCTCCCGGTATTGGGGGTTGATATTGCGTTGTGTCTAGGAGAGCCATTACACAAAGTCCCTAGCCAGGGCAAGTGAGATATACTGGTAGGTTTCCAGTGTTATCTCAGGGTGTTCTGGGGTACACTCCGACACGACTTGTACCGCTATTACAGGACTGACGTTTACCGCCCCCTAGGCCCGCCATGCGATACTCTTAGACGAACAGACCGGACTGTACGGAGACTGTCACATTCAGGCTCAGTAGGAGTTCAGATGGGGTTACCTCGTCACTATTCTTATCGGCATCTACCTGGGGACCGTTACGTACAGCTAGTGCCGCTTACGGCCTATGGTTCAACCCACTGCCAGCGTAGTGTCGAGTCTTTAGAGTCCCACACAGAGGGTTATTCGCCTTTAGGCAAAACAGAGTAGAGGTCGCATGGTTTTGCGACGAGGTTCGTTCGCATCCGCGCACTTGTGCACGTTTGGTGTCCGGACAGCTTATACTAGCGGGCTTTGGTTTAAGCCAGATTCTAGTATATACCTCTAGTCATTGTATTCGTGTTCCTTGGAACACGAATACGGGTGTGTATGCACAGTTGACCGAGGCAGAGGCAGAGGACCGAGGCAGAGGCAGAGGACTTTCATTAGGGTTATTGATCGTTGTCTTTTTCTTAACCCTAATGTTGATATGTGATATATGATTATTAATATTAATTAATTATAATTGTGTTATGGTTAGGGTTGTTGACCATTTGACTATGGTTGACTTATTGACCTATGTTGACATATTGAACATCATCATTTCATATGAAAGATGCTCTTTGATTTTTGCAAAAGTAATTAATGTGAAATGATAATGGTCATTTCAAGTTAACCATCACAATTATCTTTAGTTATTTTTTTAATTATCATAATTCACATATATGTGAGAAGGTTGTCATTATCTTATCATTCTATCATCCTCATTCTCACTCATCCTCTTCCTCTCTCTCAAAGCTCTCCCCTCTCATGAGTTGAGAACCATTAAGCTTTGAGATAAAACCATCAAAATTACTCTCAACTCTTTCTATGGTTCTTGGTTTAGCATACCAAGCACCTTAGTTACTTCTAGTTTGAGGTAGGAGCAAAAGGTAGAGGCCCTCAGGTGGATCTTTCTTCGGCAAGAGAAGGCGACGAGGGCAACCCGTTCATCCCACTCCAAGGAGCAAGAAGAGAAGGACTTCAAGACTTAGGTATAACCCTTTAACCGAGTAGCTAACTCTTTTAGCTTTGTTGTTAGTTTATGTTTAGCAAAGATCCTCCTTTAGTTGGTCCATGTTGCCTAGAGTTGTAAAAATCGAATTTTTATACCGTTTCTGCCTCGCCGTAAGCACCGGGGTGGGCAACGTAGACTTACAGTGGTATCAGAGCCTAGCTAAATACAAACTAGCAAGTTAGCAAAGCATCTAGAAATTCGATCGGACAAAAAAAAACCGCAAAACACCCCATAAAATTCAAGTTTCTGCCGATTTTTATTTCTGCTCAAAAAATAATAAATCGTGTACTAAAAATCGACTCAGGATTTTTAAAGAACAAGCAAGAAAAACGATCCAGTCAGTCGACCAACTCACCGCGGTTCCGCGGCAAGAGCTTGCTCCGGCCCCGGATCCGCGACCGAGTTGACTCGGCCGTGGATCGTTTCTCCTGCAGTTTTCTTCTGCTGGTGTTTTGAGATTTTTGAGATGGTTTGTTTCTACCCAGAATTTCCAGAGAATAAGTTAGTTTTTGGGGTGGTTACAAATCCGTATTTTGATCGATTTTCTGTAAACTTTGGCTAATGGGTTGTATCTGTGATGTGATATATGTATTGAACGTCTGCAAATCGCTATACGTCGATTAGTGGGGGTTATACATATCTGTGATCTGTAATGTTGATGGTTTGTGTATATGAATTCGTTGGATTGTCGCGTATGAATAACCGGGGGTTGTGAGATGAGAGTTTTCTTATTCATTCAATTCATGTAATATGTAAATTGATGTAATATTATTTATATGGCCGCACAACCGGGATGGGGATGTAGCCGTCATTGTATAATTTCTTTTACTATTTTTTGCACCTAGGATAGATCCAAGGTGGGGTGCGCAAACTACCGGGTATCTCGAAGTGCCGAGTGGCCTACTCATGTTGTTGAGGGAGGTTGCTTCACTTCGGGTACTTGGCGGGTAGTTTGCCGCACCCGTAGGGTTCTAGGGTGGGGTTTGGCTATTCATCGCGACCGTGTAATCCGCTCTTCGTTACAGGCTCGTACGGAATGTGGATTCCTAGTATATCCAATGTGTTCATCTGTGATCTGGAATGGCTAACATTGCATGTGACGAATGTATATATCTATTTAGGCGTTGCTTATGTTTTGCATCCGCGCTAGTCAAGCCCCCGCTCTGTCGTTAGTTAAGTAACCTAACGGGTGATGACGGGACCCCATGGCGAATGCGGATGGCATAAGCATACGTCATATTTTCATTGTTTTCTACAATGGTAGGATTAAATGACGGGACACATTAAAATTAATGCAAGGTAAATTAAGCAAGTAAAAGTCATTGGAACACTTTCAAAACCACTCGGTTCTTTTCAAAACCAACTTTTAAACACGGAGCTTGAACCACTCCTTTTGAAATCTATCTCGTTCCTTCGATTATATCAAGTTCACTACGTTCATGGTTTCGCCAAAACCATTCGTAGCCCTCCGTCGTTTCACATGGATGGTCAATAAGTATTCAAGCTATGTTTGTTGGCCAAAGTCAAGGCATAGTGATTGGTAGCTATTGGGTATTCATGTGCAGCATAGATATATGTGTTGGTTTGGGACAGTCGTACTGCCTTGTTGGCCAAAGTCAAGGGTATGTGCGGGTGGGTTCAAATTAACCTGGAGAATGACGGGTAGAACTTGACATGTGACTTATGATTTGTTGGCCAAAGTCAAGGTCATAAGAGCATGGGGGGAAAAATCCACATCGGGAGTTTCAAAAGAAACTGAAACTTGCTAGCGCTGCATACCATTTGGAGTGTGATGAATCTGGTAGGATTCCTTCAGTTTTGTCACGCGATGATATTTGGATCTCGATCCTACTGTGAGTATATGCTACTCCTCCAGAACATTCTCACTTAACGATCAATGCTATAAACCAAGTAAGTGTCTAGAAAGGTGTTAGCGGGGCTACGCCCACAGGGAAAAGAGGTTATTTAATTAAGGAACTTCGCGAAAGCGTTGGAAAACCTCCCTCGAAGTACCGACACTGGCCTGGCTGAACGATTAAGCAAGAATTGTACGGTGAGATTGATCGCGACAAATTCTTCCCTTATGGTTTAAGGAGGGATTCGAGTGACAGTGGGAGCCATCCTGTTTAGACAAATTAAAAACCACTCTAAACTTGCAAGAGCATCATGCTAAAGTGTTTCTTCTCTCTCTCCTAATTGCAGCGACCAAACATCATGACTGGACTTAAGTTACTACTAGATAAAAACATACTGACAGGGCCGAACTACAAAGATTGGCTCAAGATTGTCAAAATGCCAATCACTTATGACAAGTTAGGGTATCTCCTTACTACCGAAGCTCCCCCTATCCCAGGTCCCAAAACCAGCGTCGCGGATAAGAAAATCCGTAAGACCTGGGAAATCGACTGCGCGAAGGCCAAGTGCCTCGTGTTTGCCTCTATGGACAATGAACATCAGAGGAGGCATGAGAATATGGACCTCGAATCCATATTTCTTCATACAAAAGAACTGTATGGAGAGCAATCCCGTATCGCCAGATACGAAGTCTCGAAAAAGCTGTTTTCGACGAGATTGGTCGTCGGATCATCGGTAGCGGAACACGTGCTTAAGATGATTAGCTACATAGAGGAGCTCGCGGACCTTGGGACCACGTTAGAGAATGAGCTCTATACGGACTTGATTCTCCAGTCCCTTCCATCCACTTACGCCCAGTTTATCCTGAACATCAACTTGCAAGAAAAGGAAGTTGAACTTTCAGAACTCCTCAACATGCTGAGGAGTGCAGAGGGCACCCTACAGAAAGGTAGGGAAACTGTTAGGTCCACGTTACCCACCCCGGTCCTTTCGGGGAGGCGGAATAGGTAAAACGAAAATTTTTCCCTAGCTTGGTAACATGGACCATTTCATGAAGGATCGTTGCTAAACAAAAACTAACAAATATTCTACAAGTTCTAACTACTATGTAGAATGGCTATACTTTGGTCTTGAACTCCTTCTTTTCTTGTTGTGGTTCTTCCTCTTTCTTGTTCCTCGTAGTCGCTTGAACGGATCCTCCTTGTCGTCTCCTCTTTGCCATAGATGGATCCACCCGAGGGTCTCAAAATTGGGCTCCTATCTCAACCTAGAGATGACTAAGGTGTTTGGTTTGCTAAACCTAATACCTTAGATTGAGTAGAGAAGAGTGATGGTGGTTTTGTCTCAAAGGTTCATGATTTCCAACTCATGGAACACTTGAACCTTGAGAGAGGAAGAGGAAGAGGGAGTGCTTTCTTTCTAGGAGCGAGAAAGAGAATGATAGAATAAGCTCTCATAATCCAACCCTTCTCACAAAAGTGAGAATAATGATAATAATAATAATAATAATTAAGTATATGGTGATGGTTAGTTTCATTGACCATTATCATTTCATGCTATAATTGCTTTTGCAAACAACAAGCAAGCAAAAGTCATACCCATGAAATGATAGCCATGAAATGATGATGGTCAACAAGTCCAAAATGGTCAACCGGTCAACAAAGTCAACAAGTCAACAAAAGTCAAACTTTCAACTCAACCATGGCACAATAATACTTAATTAATATTATTAATCATATATCATATTCTCATTAGGGTTTAAAGAAAAGTCAACGGTCAACAAGTCAACCAAAGCCAAATGGACAACAACCCTAATGAGAATCCTCTGCCTCTGTCAACTGTGCATACACACCCACATCCGTGCTCCAAGGAACACGAATACACCGAGACAAAACCAATCCCAAAAACAGTTACTAGGATCCGGCTTAAACCAAAGCCTGCTAGTAACTACTGTCCGGACACCAAACGTACACAAGTGCGCGGATGTGAACGAACCCCGTCGCAAAACCATGCAAGCTCTACTCTGTTTCGCCCAAAGACAAGTAACCCTGTGTGTGGTACTCTAAAGGCTCGACACTACGCTGGCAGTGGGTTTAACCACAGGCCGCAAGCGGTACTAGCTGTACGTAAAGGTGCCCAGGTAGATGCCGATAAGAAGACTGATGAGGTGAACCCATCGAACTTCTACTGAGCCTGATTGTGACAATCTCCGTACAGTCCGGTCTGTTCGTCTGAGAATATCGCATGGCGGGCCTAGGGGGGCGGTAAACGTCAGTCCCTTAATAGCGGTACAAGTCGTGTCGGAGTGTAGCCCAAAACACCCTGATAATCTACTGGAAAACCTACCAGCAATTCTCGCTTGCCCTGGCCAGGGACTTTGAGTAATGGCTCTCCTAGACACAGCGCGATATCAACCCCCAATACCGGGAGAGACGAATCCTATCTAACCGTCACTGCCTCCAAGTGCTTCGGGACTGCACCCAACTACTACCTGTTTGCACGACTCAGTAGAGCCGTGGTAGGGTATTAATCTAAGAACAGTGGGAACACACCCAAGGCGAAGTGAAAGTGTCAAGTCAGCGGACTAAGTTGTACTCATGTCACCTGAGAACTGTTAACTGACGATAGGTATATAACCAACCAACAATTCCCGACGAGTCCTGTCCAGTGTACTCGTAACCTAACGAGCACCTGCATACTATCTCCAGTACGACGTACTGATGGCTGTAGGACAGACCATCTCCCCTGCTGGGAAGAGAAGCGTATGCACCGATCTACTCTGGAGTATCGATGTCCTGTCTTGATAATCCTACGACTAGGGACCAAATTAAGGATGTGCTTATAGACTACCGAGCCCCCACTAGTGTGATCGCCATCACAACGCCGGTAGTCAAGCAAAGATCCTAGGGGCTCTACCAATATGTTTTTAGCGATATGTTAAAAGAAACACATACACATATTAAGATAGAAACAAACCAAGTAGCATACTACTATATCGAGCAAGACTGTCGTAAAACCATATATATATCCCAAGCCTCCAAAATGTATTATACAAACCAGTACTATACAATAATGGCCTCTAGGGCATACATATCTAACAGAAACATCCACTTTGTTTGTAGGAGGATCTTCCTCTTTAGGTCCAAGGCGAAAGCCAAGGAAAAGAAGAAGAAAACCCCCGCCAAACCAAGGGGCGGTGTTAGTAAAGTAGATACGAAGGGAAAGGCAAAGGAAACAAAGGTAGCGGGAAAGCTTGTGGGGAAGGAAGAGTGCTTTTACTGTCACAAGAGTGGACACTGGAAGAAAGATTGCCGAGCTTGGTAGGCCAGAAACCAGGATCTGAAGCAAGTTGCGGCATCAGCTTCAGGTGTGTATGTTATTGAAAACTGTCTATCAATAAACTCTACTTCCTGGGTATTGGATACCGGGTAAGGATCTCATATCTGTAATTCTTTGCAGGCATTGAGAAACGTGGGTTTTTGAAGGCAGGTGATATGACCCTCAAAGTTGCAAACGGAGCTAGCATGGATGCTGAAGCCGTGGGGAACTATCACCTGGGAATGTCAGATGGACATGTTTTGGTTTTACGTAATTGTTATTTTGTACCCAATGCAACTTGTAATATCATTTCTGTATCTTTAATATCTAAAGAAGGTTATGAATTTGCATTTGTAAGAAATGTTGTAAACATTCACCTTAATCAAGTTCTGATTTGGTCAGGTACATTAAGCAATGGTAGATACGTACTAAACCAACCACAGATTTTCAATGTCCAGAATACACACAAAAGAAAGTCTCCGGAAACAAATCAGGCTTTCTTATGGCATTGTAGACCAGGTCACATCAATGAGAGAAGGTTGACGAAGTTACATACAGAAGGATATTTGGATCCGTTCGAATATCAATCATATGCAACTTGTCAATCCTGTCTCAAAGGAAAGATGACAAAGACTCCGTTCACTGGACACGGAGTAAGAGCGAGCGAGCTATTGGGACTCATACACAGCGACGTGTGCGGTCCAATGTCTACGCATGCACGAAGCGGTTATTCTTACTTCATTACTTTTACGGATGAATTTTCAAGGTACGGATATGTTTTCTTAATGAAACATAAATCCGAAGCCTTTGGAAAATTTCAGGAATATAAGAATAAAGTAGAAAAATAAATAGGCAAAAGTATCAAGACACTGAGATCTGATCGAGGTGGTGAATACTTGTGTTCCGAGTTCCTGGATTCCTTAAAAGAGAATGGAATTCTTTCTCATCTTACTCCTCCATACACTCCGCAACAGAACGGTGTATCGGAGAGACGGAACCGAACCCTATTGGATATGGTATGTTCCATGATGACTAACGCTGAGTTACCACGGTCATCCTAGGGATATGCACTAGAATCGGCTGCATACCGTTTGAAACGAGTTCTAACTAAGACTGTGCCTACTACACCATATCAGATGTGGTGTGGGAAGAAACCTTATCTTAATCACATTAAGACATGGGGATGTCCAGCTTTTGTCAAAAAGCAGCATGCGGACAAACTCGAGGCACGCTGAGTAAAGTGCAAGTTTGTGGGATATCCAAAGAACTCCAAGGGATATTTCTTCTATTGCGAAGATGAACAAAAGGTTTTTGTTTCTCGTTATGCCCACTTCTTGGAAACTGAGTTTTTGGAATATCAGATAAGTAGGAGCGCAATAGAACTGGAAGAAATTCCAGAACCATGAGCTATTACTGAAAGCATAGTAGAACCAGAGGGTTCGAAAGATCAGGACATTCCTGGGCCGCTCCGCAGAAGTAGTAGGCAGTCTCATCCGCCCGAGAGATACTACGGTTTTCTCATAGACGGGGATAGAGAGGATTGCATCATTGATAGTGATGAGCCGACTAGCTTCCAGCAGGCCATTCAGAGAGTTGACTCGGTAAAATGGTTGGATGCAATGCGGACCGAAATGGAGTCTATGTACACCAACAAAGAATGGACGTTGGACGTTGCTCCAGATGGTGTAAAACCCGTAGGATGCAAGTGGATCTTCAAAAGGAAGATTGGTGTAGATGGACAGGTTGAGACCTATAAGGCTAGACTTGTTGGAAAGGGTTTTCGTCAAAGACCTGGTTTGGACTATGACGAAACCTTTTCTCCAGTGGCTATGCTGAAATCCATTCGGATCCTTCTTGCCATTGCTGCCTTCCACGATTATGAGATTTGGCATATGGACGTAAAGACCGCTTTTCTAAATGGAAATTTAGAGGAGTGTGTCTATATAGACCAGCCAGAGGGTTTCATTCAGAGTGGGAGCAGCGGAAAGGTGTGCAAGTTGCTTAAGTCCATCAATGGACTAATGCAGGCATCGTGGAGTAGGAACATCTGTTTTGATGAGACGGTCAAAGAATTTGGATTTATCAAAAATCCAGATGAACCATGCATCTATAGTAGATTTGTAGCAAGAACTGTCGTATTCCTCGTTTTATACGTGGATGACATTCTCTTAATAAGAAATGGCATTCCTATGCTACAATCTGTCAAAGGGTTCTTGTCACACAGGTTCTCCATAAAAGACCTGGGTGATGCCTCTTACATTTTGGAGATCCGGATCTATCGTGACAGATCCAAGAGGATATTAGGACTTTCACAGTCCAGGTACATCGACACCATACTGAAAAGATTCAGTATGGAAGATTCCAAGCGCGGTAATCTACCGGCTTGTTACGGGATCACCCTCTCTAAAGAGATGTCTCCCAAGACTGATTTGGAAAGGGATCGCATGTCTATTATACCCTATGCTTCTGCGGTAGGCTCTATAATGTATGCGATGTTGTGTACCAGACCGGATGTAGCTTATGCACTGAGTGTGGTAAGCTGGTATCAGTCAAACCCTGGGGAGAAACACTGGATAGCGGTAAAGAACATTCTCAAGTACCTGAGAAGGACTAAGGAGATGTTCTTGGTGTATGGCGGAAAAGACCTCCAGATCGAGGCCTTTGCTGACTCCAGCTTCCAGACTGACAAGGATGATTCCAAGTCCATGTCGGGATATGTCATTACCCTCAATGGAGGGGCGGTGTGTTGGAAGAGTTCCAAACAGGAAACCGTTGCTGACTCGACGATGGAAGCGGAATATATCGCTGCTGCAGATGCCGCAATAGAAGCAGTCTGGATAAGGAAGTTCTTGACAGAACTTCAGGTGGTTCAGTCCATTGTTGATCCAGTACCTCTGTATTGCGACAACAACGGGGCTATAGCTTTAGCGAAGGAACCTAGTTCCCATCAGAAGTCCAGGCACATCTTGAGGCGGTATCACCTGATCAGGGAGATCGTGGGTCGCCAGGAGATCGGGGTTCGGAGAGTTGCTACGGAAGACAAAACTGCTGATCTATTCACGAAGGCCTTACCCCATACTCAGTTCGAGCGGCTGATCGAGATGATAGGTCTTCAATCCGCCAGTACATGGCCTTAGTGCAAGTGGGATATTGTTAGTGTATATGCCCTAGAGGCCATTATTGTATCATACTAGTTTGTCTATTACTTGATGGAAGCTTGGGATATTCACCTTGTATTGACAATCTTGATCAAAATAGTAGTATGCAATTTGGTTTGTTTCTACTTTAATGTGTGCATGTGTTTCTTATAGCATATCGCCTTTACACATTAGTGGAGCCCTTAGGATCTTTGCTTGATTACCAGCGTTGTGATGGCAGTCACACTCGTGGGGGCGGGGTAATCCACAATCACATCCTTATGTAGGTCCCTAGTCGTAAGACTATTGAGACAGGGCATCGATACTCCGGATTAGACTAGCGTATGTGCTTCTCATCCCAGCTTGGGAGACGGTCTGTCCCACAGCCGTCAGTACGTCGTACTTGAGATATTATGCGGGTGCTCGTTAGGTAACGAGTACACTGGACAGGACTCGTCGGGAAATTTTGGTTGGTATTATACCTATCGTCAGTTATCAGTTCCCAGGTGACATGAGTACAGCTTAGTCCGTTGACTTGACACTGTCACTTTGCCTCGAGTGTGTTCCCACTGTTCTTAGATTGCTACCCTATGACGGCTCAAAGGAGTCGTGCAAACAGGTAGTAGTTGGGTGCAGTCCCGAAGCACTTGGAGGTAGTGACGGTTAGACAGGATTCGTCTCTCCCGGTATTGGGGGTTGATATCGCGCTGTGTCTAGGAGAGCCATTACACAAAGTCCCTGGCCAGGGCAAGCGAGATATACTGGTAGGTTTCCAGTGTTATCTCAGGGTGTTCTGGGCTACACTCCGACACGACTTGTACCGCTATTAGGGGACTGACGTTTACCGCCCCCCTAGGCCCGCCATGCGATACTTTTAGACGAACAGACCGGACTGTATGGAGACTGTCACATTCAGGCTCAGTAGGAGTTCAGATGGGTTTACCTCGTCAGTCTTCTTATCGGTATCTACCTGGGGACCGTTACGTACAGCTACTGCCGCTTGCGGTCGGAGGTTAAACCCACTGCCAACGTAGTGTCGAGTCTTTAGAGTCCCACACAGAGGGTTATTCGCCTTTAGGCAAAACAGAGTAGAGGTCGCATGGTTTTGCGACGGGGTTCGTTCGCATCCGCGCACTTGTGCACGTTTTGTGTCCGGACAGCTTATACTAGTGGGCTTTGGTTAAAGCCAGATTCTAGTATATGTTTTGGGATTGGTTTTATCTCATTGTATTCGTGTTCCTCGGAACACGAATACGGGTGTGTATGCACAGTTGACAGAGGCAGAGGCAGAGGACTTTCATTAGGGTTACTGACCGTTTTCTTTTTCTTAACCTTAATGTTGATATGTGAAATATGATTATTAATATTAATTAATTATAATTGTGTTATGGTTTGGGTTATTGACCATTTGACTATGGTTGACTTGTTGACCTATGTGGACATATTGACCATCATCATTTCATATGAAAGATGCTCTTTGATTCTTGCAAAAGTAATTAATGTGAAATGATAATGGTAATTTAAAGTTAACCATCACAATTATCTTTAGTTAATTTTTTAATTTTCATAATTCACATATATGTGAGAAGGTTGTCATTATCTTATCATTCTATCATTCTCATTCTCTCTCATCCTCTTCATCTCTCTCAAAGCTCTCCCCTCTCATGGGTTGAGAACCATTAAGCTTTGAGATAAAACCATCAAAATTACTCTCAACTCTTTCTATGGTTCTAGGTTTAGCACACCAAGCACCTTAGTTACTTCTAGTTTGAGGTAGGAGCAAAAGGTAGAGGCCCTCGGGTGGATCTTTCTTCGGCAAGAGAAGGCGACGAGGGCAACCCGTTCATCCCACTCCAAGGAGCAAGAAGAGAAGGACTTCAAGACTTAGGTATAACCCTTTAACCGAGTAGCTAACTCTTTTAGCTTTGTTGTTAGTTTATGTTTAGCAAAGATCCTCCTTTAGTTAGTCCATGTTGCCTAGAGTTGTAAAAATCGAATTTTTATACCGTTTCCGCCTTCCCGTAAGCACCGGGATGGGCAACGTGGACTTACAGTAGAAGCCGGGGTATCAATGTCTGAATCCCCAATATCAATCTGTTCGCCTACATGATTTTCTAGCACTCTTCCAGATCTCAACATGGTAATCGCACTCACCTGATGTGATTAGCCAGGATTTGGTATGGGTTTAGCTGGAAGTTTCCCTTTCTCTCAAGCTCTCATTGCAGCATTTAATTGTGAAATTTGAGTTGTATCGTTTTAATACTCTCACCGTGAAAGGAGGAGTCCTTCATTAAAGTTTGGATAGAAGACTTAATATCTTCGGACTTTTGCGTGGAATGTTTCATAAACAAATCCAAAGTGCGTTCGAGTGCAGAGGAGTTTTCTGTACCGGCCGTTTGGAATGAATTATTCCCAGGTTCATAATTTTTGGCCGGATATTGAAAAGTTTGTGTTTGGTAGGGGTGTTGACTCAGTAGTGGTTGCTGTGGCTGTGGAAGAACCCTTTGAAAGTTATTTTGCGTTGGAAACGTGTTTTGAGTTTGGTGTTGGATCCAAGGAAAGTTAGGGTGATTTCTCCAACCCTGATTATATGTG
The DNA here is from genome assembly GCA_030015575.1 of Agapanthus africanus. Taxonomy (NCBI): domain Eukaryota; kingdom Viridiplantae; phylum Streptophyta; class Magnoliopsida; order Asparagales; family Amaryllidaceae; genus Agapanthus; species Agapanthus africanus. The sequence goes on from CM057340.1 coordinate 218,175,790, forward strand.
GAAGAATAAGGATCGTTTCTAGGTCGTTGTTGAAAAGCAGCATTAGTGAGGTCTTGACCTCGAAACGAAGAATTCAAAGGACATTCTTCCGTCAGATGTGATGGATCAGAACAGCATCCACATATGGTTTTAGGGAGCGTCATCTGGTTTAGGGAGGCTAATAAAATTTTTTTTCCATAGCTTCAAGTTTTTTTTGCATCGCAGCCATTTCGGCTTTCATTGCGATGGAAACTTCAAGCTGATGAATACCTTCCCAAGATGATGGTGTTTAATGTTACCAGGCACTGTCACAAGGGTCTATAAGGCATCAACCATGCCAGATTTAAAATTTAGACGTGCCGAATAACCTAAAGCGAGGATCTTTGCTAGATAATTAGGGTTAAACATGCAAGTAAACAACTTTACTTCTAAGAGTTAGGGATTACAACCTTTGTAGTCCGTTCCTTCAGTTCTAAAGCTCCGTGTTGAGGTCCCTTCGCTGCGATCATCGAGTACCCGGACTCAAGAGAGGCTCCATGAAGAGAAAGATGCAAACTTGCTTCCGATCATCAATAACTAAGATGATCTACCTTGAAGAAACTCAAACCCGAGCTCTTGCTTTTCTAATCAAGTATTAGCAAAGAAAACTGTAGGGTTCCTAGGCACACTATAGAGGTCTCACAAGGCATCGAACATGCCAATTTAAATTTTTATGGGTGCCGAGAAACCCTAATACGGATCGTCGGCTAGATTTCTAGGCGAAACGGTAAACTAGTTAACAACTTAACTAAAAGAAGAGAGCTACAACCTTTGTAGATCCGGTTATCCACTTCCTTAGCTCCACATGGGTGTCCTCTCGCTGTCCATCATGAATCCCGAACTCAATCGTCGGCTTCATCGGAGAAACGAGCGGAATAGGTCGTCGGCTTCGTGTCAAAGACGATCTACGTCGAGGCATCACAAGTTCAAGCTCCGACTTCACAAAGTTGTGAAACTTGTGAAGAAAACACCAAAAACAACTTGGCAAGAGGTAGAGGGTGAAGAAATAGGAGGTGGGTTCACTTTAGAATTGAATTTCTCTCACTTTAGCTCAAGTTGCTATTGATGGCATCAAGCTTTTTTCTTGAAGATGAAGATGAAGAAGAAGAAAGAATATGATAAGTGTTGAGATAAAATAAAAATAAATCAATTGTCACGCCCCGCTTCCCAATGTACGGCGAAGTGGTCGTGACGAGGCCCGCTACGTATGTACTCAGAAGTACATACGCTAAGCGTAACTAAGCAATATAAAATAATCACAAGAGACAAATAAGATTGAGATAACAGCAACTTTTATTAATAACATTCTTTATACAATGCATGAAATGAAAATACAACTGGAAAAAAGAAAGCAATGCCTAAACAGTGGCATAATAATAAAAGGAAATACTGGAAAGAACAAGTACAAAGTCTAGAGCTCTGGATCTTCTTGGAACTGCTCCAAATCTTCAGTTGTTGGCTCGGTCTCAACTTGGTCCAACGCACCTGACGACATTCAAAGAAGAAAGAAATAGAATGTCGTCAGCGAACAGGTCGCTCGGTAAGTCCCAAAGAAAAGTGGAGTGAGAATGGCAGAGTAACAGTATTTTCTAGAGTATTATGTTGTAGAATATTATGGAATATTGTTTAACGCAGTTGTTTGTAGCTTGGTACAGAAGAATGCCAGTGTATACGAGGGGGATCTCTATATGCTAGAGATCAGTGCAAACGGAGAGTACAAGGAACCGTTATGCCACGGTACAACAGCAACAGTATTCATGTTAGGTGTCTTAATCTGACCACCTCATTCCACTTTTAACATCTTCCGTACCAATCTACCCCTTTAAACCCCGTAATGTTTTAACAGTGTTGTAGTAATGGAATATGTAAATTGAGTGACTGACCAAAACCATGATATCAGTAAACATGTTGCAACTGTATAATCAGGTAAATGGAATATCAGGATAATGGAATGAATATCCATGGTTTGATTCAGTCAAAAATGAATATATTGTTAACTGTATTCAGGGATTCACGATTTCAAGTTGTGTTGGAATATGATTGAAATATAGATTGACTTGAATTATATTCAAGTCAGAATTAGTCAGACTCTAACCCGAGTCAGACTAAAAGAAAGATAATTTGAAGTTCAATATTAGCTAGGGGCCTTATTGTAATTTGTGAAACTTGAGGGGTTTTTATGTAAAAAGTACTTTTGTATAGTTTTCAAAATATACCTCAAGTATTTAATAATCGTCTTTATTATTGTAATGGATGTGAATTTTATTTGTGTTATTCTAGTGAATATATCCTAATAAAAGTATTAATTGTTTATTTGAAATTCGTGGTATTTTAATGTAACTTTTAATCTATGATTTTTAGGAAAAAGTGGAAACTTGATATTATAACAAAATAAGTGTTTAAATGATAATTATATATAATAAAACACTTAAATGATTTTTAAATGAATATTTTATTTACAAAAAAATATTACTTTCCTTAAATATTGTATTTAAACCTTTCGAGACCGAATGCTCCTTGCGGAGGTCTGAATCTCGCACTACTAGCCTGCGGGTGCACGATGAACCGTGCTATCCCTAACAGGTTCCCCAAAGATGGGTTGTAATGGCACTTTGCTCAGGTTTTTATAAATACTTTTAATTTAGGGAAAATGTTTTCTAAATATAGGGTATTTATTTGTAAAAGTATATAGTTCTCCATATTTTAGTTGTTAGGGTTTCCTAGACCATCTAACCTATATTCTATGGTCTAAACGATGAGTCATTAGAAGCCTCAAATCGCCTCTTCACCGTCGAATGCAGCCAGGTAAGTGCCAGGTAAGTGGGAAGGAACCACAGTCGTGGGCCTAATTAAAAACCACTAGCCTTAGACACACTTGCCTAGACCCACAAGACAGTTTAGATAAACGATCGATGTCCATGACCAATCGTGCTTTCATTTTGTATAAGTTTTATTTAAAAAGAATTTACAATTTAAAGATTAAACTAAAAGTTATAAAGGTTATGGTATTTTAGTGAAAAAGTCCTATAATATCGTATTCTGTATTTTTGTTATTTATCAATTAGGGTTATAATGAGTGTGTGTAAGGGTAGGTCATTACCCCGTGACTTATATTAAATTTTGGTGAAGTTTCAAGGTGAAATAAGCTATGTTAAACTTAAGGGTATTAAGGTGCAAGAATACGGTATTCATAAACGTTATCATTTCATGTGTGAAATTTCATCCAAATTGAATGAAACAAGTTTTGTTATCAAAATAAACATGATTAGGAGTGGGGTATCTAAATAGAACATTAAAATTTAACTTGATGGTATTTTTATGCAAGAAATACGGTTTTCTAAAGAACTTGTCATTTCATGTGGAAAAGTACAATTAAATTTGACTTAAGGGTGATTAATAGTCAACATGCAAGAGGGTTGATAATATGTATTAGGTGACAAATGGAATTTTTAAGAAAAACCGAATCGGAAATCGGTTTGTCCGATTTCCGTCGGGTTTCAAAAAGTCGTATTTTGCAAATATAGAAAAGAGAGGTAGAAGGTTGGGACTTACATACACAAGCCGGTATTGTCACCGGGCTTGTCTATCCGCCGACAGCCTCGCGTTACTAGCGAGACCTTCTTGAAGAGTTCTTCATGTTCTTCTTCTTGGGCTTTAGGTGAAGAGGGAGAAATGAGAGATAGAAAAATATGAGGAAGGAAAAGATGGAGGAGGACAATTAAGATGGTGTAATGGTGAATTATATATAATAATATATGCATTTAACATAAGAATTAAAAGAGAAATGAAAGGTCACCATTCATTTTGGAAATGAAAGGTCTCATTTGTAGGTTATGAGAAGAATAAAAAAATGATAAAAAATAATTGCAAGAATGGGGATTTGAACATGTGACTTATGGAATAACAATGCAAGGACTTAACCAATGAGCTATAAGGTTGTTCATGCATATATTTAATTAGAATTAAATATATGATGTTGCTTAAAAAGAAAATGGGCTTTTTAGATGGGCTGTAGAGAATAAGAATAATGGATTTGGGTTAAATATTTATGAAAGGAAAAATAAGAATGAGAAATTAAAAACTTAAATATAAGAAAAAGAAATTGTACCTAGAAAAAAATACATAATAGATTGAGGAATAAAATAATAAAAAATTTAATAGAAAGAGGAAAATACCAAGTACAAATAAATACGGTATATTTTTGAAGAGGGATAATACAAATGTATAAAGATTTTGGGGTCATTACATCAATACTTATCATAATGTGAACCATAGTTAAGTGTAGAGAATTAACTAAGGTTAGAAGAAAGGTTAGGGTTTAGTGTGAAGACAAAATGGTCACAAAGTCAAAGCTTCATGAAGCTTCAACAATGTTCAAGAATGAAAGCAACCATTTTGTATTTTTATCCCATTCTTTTTCAAAAATGAATAAATAAAAGAATGGATAAATAAAAACCCTAATCACTTTCTTAACCTAAGTTTAATTCTATACACTTAACCAAATAAGCATGCATCATCAAACATGATACAATCATGTGTACAAAAGTATATCACATATACAATTTGCACATCAAGTGAGAAAATCCATATAAAGTGAACCAATACTAGTTAATGCAATGCAATATATCAAATATATAATTATACATTAAATCATTAAATCAACATTTGATTCAATGATCCGGTCATGTCGCACATAACCGACTAGAATCCAATGTATCGATTTATCGAATCAATGATTCGATAACTAGGTCATATCGAATATAACCAATCGAAACATATATCGCAAGAATGAAATGCGGTATCACATACACGCATCATTCTCGGTCCTGCACATATCTCATATGCGCTCTTATTTCATTTCGCTTGAGCCAGGAAACCTCTGTGTAGGACTCTAAAGACTCGTCAATACGCCGGTAGCAGATGATGATCATATCAAGCACCTACAAGCCGCAAGCGGTCTGCTAAACGTAACGGCCATCCGGGTATTGAGCGATCAGAAGATCGACGAGCTAGCCCGCTCACACTCCTGTGAATCCAACCAGTAACACTTACCATACAGTCCGGTCTGTTCGTCTGATATGTCGCATATCAAGTCTAGGGGTGGTAAACGTCAGACCCCAATAACCAATAAGTCGTGCCGATGTGATGCTCATAACGGGTCGAGAAACTACTGGTAACACTTACCAGCAAATCTCTGATCAGCCCTGGCCAGGGACTTCCCTGTTACGGCCAATCGAGCACAGTGCAACATCAACCCCCAATACCGGGAGAGACGAAACCCCTCCTATCGCTCATTGCCTACATGTGACTCGGGACTGTACCCAAAGACCACCGTTTTGCACGCCCTCATGGACGTGGTAAGGTGGAGATCAAAGCACAGTGGGAATCACACAAGACTCTATGACGATCTCCGGTCTACAGACTAACCTGCACAAGTGTCACCTGAGAACTGCCATCTGACGTGAGGTATAGTACCATCTGGGAGTTCTCGTCGAGTCCGTCCAGTGTACCCAGTCTCCACTGAGCACCCGTATACCATCTCTGATGTCAAACACCAATGGATATGGGATCATCCATCGCCCATCACATGGGTCGAGAAGCGTATACGCTAGTCTACACTGGTATATCGATGCCCCGTCTCGATACACCCACGACTAGGGACCTTGAAGGATGTACTTATAGACTACCATGTCCCCACTAGTATGATCTGCATCATAGTCCAGGTAGTCAAGTACACATCCTAAGGGCTTTACCAACATGTAACTATAAGACAGTATAAAGAGACTAGTGTACATGTTAAGATAAAGAGCAACCAGATAGCATACTATCATGTCGAGCAAGAAAGTCATCTCTATATATGTCCAAGCATCGAATATAATATACATCATCTGTACAATACTGGCCTCTAGGGCATACATACAACTAACAATCTCCCACTTGCACTAGGGCCAGCTGCTGTAGTATCGCATACCGAGCATCCCGAAGAGTCTCTCAAACTGTATCTGGGGAATGGCCTTCGTGAGTGGATCCGCCGTGTTGTTCTTCGTGTCAACCCTCCTGACCTCGATCTCCCGGCGATCAACTATCTCCCGGATCAGGTGATACCGCCTCAGAATATGCCTGGATCGCTGATGGGACCTGGGTTCCTTGGCCAAAGCCACCGCTCCATTGTTATCGCAATACAAAGGTATTGGATGCTCAATGGATGGAACCACTCCAAGTTCAGCAATGAACTTCTTGATCCAGACAGCCTCTTTAGCAGCATCGTTGGCAGCGATGTATTCAGCCTCCATCGTCGAGTCTGCCACGGTTTCCTGCTTGGAACTCTTCCAGCTAACCGCCCTTCCGTAAAGGGTAAAGACAAAGCCCGACTGCGACTTAGAGTCGTCCTTAACACTCTGGAAGCTCGAATCGGTAAAGGACTCCACTTAGAGCTCTCCGTTACCATACACCAAGAACATATCTCTAGTCCTTCGTAAGTACTTGAGAATGCTCTTCACAGCTGTCCAGTGACTCTCTCCAGGATCAGCTTGATACCTGCTCACTACACTTAGTGAGTATGCTACATCGGGTCTGGTACATAGCATCGCATACATGATAGAGCCTACTGCCGAAGCATAGGGTATCCCTTGCATGCGAGCTCTCTCCAAATCAGTCTTGGGAGACATCTCTTTGGAGAGAGTGACTCCAGAGATCGTAGGCAAGTTCCCACGCTTGGACTCTTCCATACTAAACCTCTTTAGTATGGTGTCAATGTACCTGGATTGGGTCAATCCCAAAATCCTTTTGGATCTATCTCTATAGATCCTAATTCCCAATATGCAGGAGGCATCACCAAGATCTTTCATTGAGAATCTTTGTGATAAGAAGAGCTTGACCGATTGCAGCATAGGAATATCATTTCCTATCAAGAGTATGTCGTCCACGTACAATACGAGGAAGAAAACCTTACTCTCTGCCACCTTCTTGTAGATACAAGGTTCATCTGGGTTTTTGACGAAATCAAACTCTTTGATAACGACGTCAAAGCAGATGTTCCAACTCCGCGATGCTTGCTTTAATCCATAAATGGATTTAAGCAGCTTGCATACCTTCCCGCTGCTCCCACTATCTACGAAGCCCTCTGGCTGAGTCATGTACACGCACTCTTCTAAATCACCATTTAGAAAGGCGGTCTTAACATCCATTTGCCAGATTTCGTAATCATGATATGCAGCGATGGCAAGCATGATCCGGATGGATTTAAGCATAGCCACTGGAGAAAAGGTCTCGTCATAGTCCACACCTGGTCTTTGACGAAAACCCTTTGCTACAAGTCTAGCTTTGAAAGTCTCCACTTTCCCATCTACACCAAGTTTCTTCTTGAAGATCCACTTGCTCCCAATGGGTTTTACCCCTTCAGGAGCAACTTCCAAAGTCCATACTTTGTTGGTGTACATGGATTCCCTCTCGGACCGCATAGCATCCAGCCATTTCACTGAGTCCCCACTCGTGATGGCCTGCTCGAAGCTAGTTGGGTCATCATCCTCCATGATGCAATCCTCGCTCCCACCGTCCATGAGAAAACCGTAGTATCTCTCAGGTTGGCGAGGAACCCTACTAGATCGGCGGAGTGGCTGGGGTTCATCGGGAACTACGGAATCCTCTGGTTCAACCAAATCTTCTGTTGTAGTCTGTGTCGCTGGAACCTCTTCCAGTTCTACCTCAATGCCACTTATCTGTTTCATAAGAAAACTTTTTTTCTAAGAAAGTGGCATGTCGAGAAACAAACACCTTTTGTTCCTCGGGGTGGTAGAAGATATACCCTTGTGAATTTTTGGGATATCCTACAAACATACATAAGACAGATCTTGCCTCGAGTTTGTCCGGATTTTGTCTTTTGACATAGGCTGGACAACCCCATATCTTAATATAATTAAGATGTGGTCTCTTTCCTTTCCATATCTCATATGGAGTGGTAGGCACTGATTTGGTAGGAACTCTATTCAATAGGTCCATGGCTGTCTCAAGCGCATATCCCCAGAAGGAAATAGGTAACTCGGCTGTACTCATCATTGAGCGCACCATATCTAATAGGGTGCGGTTTCTCCGTTCAGATACACCGTTGTGCTGTGGTGTATATGGAGGAGTCAGCTGAGAGAGAATTCCATTCTCTTTTAGGAAGTCCAGGAATTCATTGCTCAAGTATTCCCCTCCTCGATCAGATCGTAGGATTTTAATACTTTTTCCGGTTTGGTTCTCGACTTCACTTTTATATTCTCTAAATTTCTCAAAAGCTTCTGATTTGTGTTTCATCAAGAACACATATCCGAATCTAGAGAGATTGTCAGTGAATGTAATGAAGTACGAAGAACCATCCCTGGCATGTGTAGACATGGGACCGCATACATCACTATGTATCAGTCCCAAGAGTTCGGTAACTCTTTCTCCGTGTCCCGTAAACGGAGCTTTGGTCATCTTGCCTTTGAGACATGACTGGCAAGTGTCATAGGATGAAAATTCAAACGGATTTAAATATCCATCCTTATGCAACTTAGCCAGTCGTGTCGCATTGATGTGAGCCAGTCTACAATGCCACAAGAAGGATTCGTTCAGTTCAGAACTCTTCCTCTTGTGTGTGTTTGTTATGCTCAGAACTGTTGATTGGTTTAGAATATAAATGCCATTGCACAACGTGCCTGATCCAACCAACTTTTGGTTACGGAAAATGTTCATAACATTATCCTGTAATACAAAATTATATCCCTCTTTACTCAATAAAGAAACCGATATAATGTTGCATATCAGGTTCGGCATGTAATAGCATTCGTTCAGAACCAATGTATTACCAGTTGGTAATGCAAGGTGATATTCCCCGACAGTCTTAGCTGCAACAATTGCACCATTTCCAACTCTAATGTCTTTATCACCTTCTCCAAGTTCTCTACCTTTCCTAAGCCCATGTAACTGATTACATATATGGGATCCTGACCCGGTATCTAATACCCAGGACGTGGAGCAAATGGAGAAACAGTTCTCTGTAACGAACACACCCGAAGAAAATGCATCAACATGTACTTTCTTCATTCGGGTGGCATGGGAATCCTGGTATTCCCCTATTTCCTGTTCATTCCTATAACTCTTATAAGAAGGAACGGAACCAACGTTCCCCAGCACAGTATAACATGCGGGTTCGGTCAATACATCCATATTATTATCTTGATTAAGGCATGAAATGGTCGCTACCTGGAGAGAGAGAGAAGAAAACACTTTAGCGTAAGCTCGTGCAAGATCAGATTGGTTATTATCTTATCTAATCAGGATGGCTCCCACTGCTTTTTATCAAATCTTCCTTCAAACCCTAAAAGGAAAGACTAGCCGGGATTAATTACACACTACAAGTTCGCCAATCTTTCAGCCAGTCCAGTGTCGGTACTTTGAGGGAGGTCCCCCGTGCTTTCGCACGAACCTAATTAATGTAAACCTCGTTTTCCCAGAGGCGTAACCCCGTTGACACCTTTCTAGACACCTACTTGATCGGCTAATTGCAATGTGTAAAACTCTCCCAGGAGTAACTCTTACTCGCAGTGGGTATCGGGATCCAACTATCTCATAGAAGGTATGCAATCTCATTGCAAATTTCAACACTTGAAATACCCGATAATATTTTGCCCCTAGCGTGCTATGACCTTGACGCATGCCAAACAACCCATAGTCCGCTAGTCAAGTTCAACCCGTACATTTCTTGATTGAATTAAACCCACCCGCACGACCCTTGACGCATGCCAAACAACGCCGTGCGAATACCCTAATCCAATCACATCGTATGCTAGCAGATAAGCACTAGTTAGCTACCGTACACTACGCCTTGACGCATGCCAAACAACAGTAGCACGAATACTAACTAGTACTTATCTGAAATGACGGAGGGCTACGACAGGTTTTTCTGAAAACCTATTGCGTAATGAACTTGATATCGTTGTAGAATCAAATGAAGTTTTGAAATGGAGTGATTTTGAGGCTTTTCTAGTTTTGCTAAAGGAGTCACTCCCGGTGAAGGGATCTTGGTCCTTTCCTCGTCGAATGAGGTGCGGGATATATCATATATATCACTGTGCAAAGCAAAAACTCTTAAAAGCAATCAAAACCAAACCGAGTGTGTAGCATCTGCCAGTTACTGCTAAAGGAGTCACTCCCGGTGAAGGGATCTCGGTCCTTTCCTCATCGAATAAGGTGCAGGGTATATCATATATACCGCTATGCAAAGCAAGAACTGTAGCTACCTGTTTTATTTTAAAATTCGATTCCACAACATCTTAGGTTTCTTATCTTTCATTAATCACATTAATGAAGTCCCATCATTTAAATACCTAAACATCACAGATAGATATGACGTACACTTATGCCATCCGCATTCGCCTCGATGTCCCCTCGTGCACCGTTAGGTTAGGTAACTAACGACAGAGCAGAGCCGGGCTAGCGCGGGTGTAAAACATAAGTAACGTCTATATAATATATCATATATACTATATATAGTATCTATCACAGAACATCACATGATCACATCACAGATATCGCAGCAGAAGAAACATATGAAATATTGGATATACTAGGACGTCCGTGTTTTCAATACGAGCCAGTATAAAACACGGATTCCATGGTCGTGATGAATAGCCAATCCCACACCCCTAGACCCCTACGAGAGCGGCAAGCAACCCTGCCAATTCTAGGGTTAGGAGACCCGGACTCGACTCCTCGAGTTGGTCTCCCACTGGACCCCAGAACCCGGTTACTTGTGCTCCCCTCCTTGGGTCTATCCTAATGCGGAAAAGTAAATAATATACAAAGGGTGACAGCTTCCGCTACCTGGAAGTGCCCCAAATAAAAGAATATTACATACAAGTTTTTACATGAATGAAAATGAAAAACACTCATCTCACATAAAAACCCCCGGCTATTCAAACACGACGATCCAATATAACATATCCAGCAACACATAACATCACATGTCATCAACGTAAGTAAGTACGCATACCCCAATTGTCGTTGACATATAGCAACGAAACCGACGATATGAACATACTACACTTACGGTCACAGAAAAGAAAGTGTAAAACTACAACAATTGGAATCTGCAACTTCTTTAGACATCGCATGCCTAATCAAATGAAATACTTAGACATCACATGCCTAATCGATATAAATCCTGCATTTTAGTCTCATTATCGAAAACTCTTTTCAATATCATGTGGGACTAAACTGCTAGATTTATTACATTCATTCAGTTATCTCATAACAGTTTGTGAATTCCAATTATTGTATCACATTCCAGATAAACAGAAAATGTTAAACTTTCCGATCGAACATTCGAACACCCAAGTTTTCCCGATACAGTCCAACTCATGAAATAAGTCTAGCAACATTCAGTTCGTGCCTCAGTACCAACGGTCCAGCCGTAGAAGGGTCAAGCCAACGCCTCACATGTGGCACGCCGTACTGCCCCAAACCCGAAGGTTCAAAGGGCAGTTCAAGACGGTCACATAACCGAGTTAAGGTTTGTTGTCTTCTAGAGGGTCCATCGCGTTACTTGCACTACTTAGAACGTCGTTAAACTACGGAAAAATCCAACACTTGGAAATCCCCCGACAGGGGAAAAATTGGGTATTTATATCCGGTCGAACTTTTTAACATATTCTAAAAATTATCCCGAAATACACAAATGACGAAATTTGATAATCCGATCGAAATACCGAATCCCCAAAACAACCCTGAAAATTAAAACTCTGGAAAAACCATTAAAAATTCCCAGGAAAATCACCACTGGAAACTAAGAGTTACTGTGCAAAAAACTTTACATACTGTGGCCGTACGGCCGCGGAACCGCCGCATGAGCCTTGCTCATGCCGCGGAACCGCGGTGATAAAGTGGAATTAGGCTCACGAATTTCACAGTAAACCTTTGAATTTCCTGCTGATTTTTCTTCATATTTTTAATATCGAAAAACTCCAGATTTTGGAAAAAGTCCAGAGAGCATGTTTGGTTTAGGTTTTCGGGTTCGTTCGGGCTTCAAATTACGTCTAGACTTCGCCTAAGGCTCTAACCTGGCTCTGATACCACTGTAGGGTTCTTAGGCACACTATAGAGGTCTCACAAGGCATCGAACATGCCAATTTAAATTTTTATGGGTGCCGAGAAACCCTAATACGGATCGTCGGCTAGATTTCTAGGCGAAACGGTAAACTAGTTAACAACTTAACTAAAAGAAGAGAGCTACAACCTTTGTAGATCCGGTTATCCACTTCCTTAGCTCCACGTGGGTGTCCTCTCGCTGTCCAACATGAATCCCGAACTCAATCGTCGGCTTCATCGGAGAAACGAGCGGAATAGGTCGTCGGCTTCGTGTCAAAGACGATCTACGTCGAGGCATCACAAGTTCAAGCTCCGACTTCACAAAGTTGTGAAACTTGTGAAGAAAACACCCAAAACAACTTGGCAAGAGGTAGAGGGTGAAGAAATAGGAGGTGGGTTCACTTTAGAATTGGATTTCTCTCACTTTAGCTCAAGTTGCCATTGATGGCATCAAGCTTTTTTCGTGAAGATGAAGATGAAGAAGAAGAAAGAATATGATAAGTGTTGAGATAAAATAAAAATAAATCAATACTTATCATAATGTGAACCATAGTTAAGTGTAGAGAATTAACTAAGGTTAGAAGAAAGGTTAGGGTTTAGTGTGAAGACAAAATGGTCACAAAGTCAAAGCTTCATGAAGCTTCAACAATGTTCAAGAATGAAAGCAACCATTTTGTATTTTTATCCCATTCTTTTTCAAAATTGAATAAACAAAAGAATGGATAAATAAAAACCCTAATCACTTTCTTAACCTAAGTTTAATTCTATACACTTAACCAAATAAGCATGCATCATCAAACATGATACAATCATGTGCACAAAAGTATATCACATATACAATTTGCACATCAAGTGAGAAAATCCATATAAAGTGAACCAATACTAGTTAATGCAATGCAATATATCAAATATATAATTATACATTAAATCATTAAATCAAAATTTGATTCAATGATCCGGTCATGTCGCACATAACCGACTAGAATCCAATGTATCGATTTATCGAATCAATGATTCGATAACTAGGTCATATCGAATATAACCAATCGAAACATATATCGCGAGAATGAAATGCGGTATCACATACACGCATCATTCTCGGTCCTGCACATATCTCATATGCGCTCCTATTTCGTTTCGCTTGAGCCAGGAAACCTCTGTGTAGGACTCTAAAGACTCGTCAATACGCCGGTAGCAGATGATGATCATATCAAGCACCCACAAGCCGCAAGCGGTCTGCTAAATGTAACGGCTATCCGGGTATTGAGCGATCAGAAGATCGACGAGCTAGCCCGCTCACACTCCTGTGAATCCAACCAGTAACACTTACCGTACAGTCCGGTCTGTTCGTCTGATATGTCGCATATCAAGTCTAGGGGTGGTAAACGTCAGACCCCAATAACCGATAAGTCGTGCCGATGTGAGGCTCATAACGGGTCGAGAAACTACTGGTAATACTTACCAGCAAATCTCTGATCAGCCCTGGCCAGGGACTTCCCTGTTACGGCCAATCGAGCACAGCGCAACATCAACCCCCAATACCGGGAGAGACGAAACCCCTCCTATCGCTCATTGCCTCCATGTGACTCGGGACTGTACCCAAAGACCACCGTTTTGCACGCCCTCATGGACGTGGTAAGGTGGAGATCAAAGCACAGTGGGAATCATACAAGACTCTATGACGATCTCGGGTCCACAGACTAACCTGCACAAGTGTCACCTGAGAACTGCCATCTGACGTGAGGTATAATACCATCTGGGAGTTCTCGGCGAGTCCGTCCAGTGTACCCAGTCTCCACTGAGCACCCGTATACCATCTCTGATGTCAAACACCAATGGATATGGGATCATCCATCGCCCATCACATGGGTCGAGAAGCGTATACGCTAGTCTACACTGGTATATCGATGCCCCGTCTCGATACACCCACGACTAGGGACCTTGAAGGATGTACTTATGGACTACCATGTCCCCACTAGTATGATCTGCATCATAGTCCAGGTAGTCAAGTACACATCCTAAGGGCTTTACCAACATGTAACTATAAGACAGTATAAAGAGACTAGTGTACATGTTAAGATAAAGAGCAACCAGATAGCATACTATCATGTCGAGCAAGAAATTCATTTCTATATATGTCCAAGCATCCAATATAATATACATCATCTGTACAATACTGGCCTCTAGGGCATACATACAACTAACAAAAACACCCTAATCTAAGCTACTAGAATAGATGAGGATGATGAAGTAGGAATTTAGCACTCTTTTGTTTTCAATTTCTCACATATAAACATCACAAATGAAAAGGCTAGAAAGCTTTTCATCAAAGGAAGAAGAAGAAGAAGATCAAAACCTTTTGTGATGAACAATGAAATCAAGTGTGAGGTTAGAATTGCAACCATGGGTTAAGTAAGAAGACTTAACCCTTGTAGAGATTTAACTATGGTTAAAGGTGTAGGGTTCCTAGGCACACTAATGAGGTCTCACAAGGCATCAACCATGCCAAATTCAAATTTTACAAGTGCCGAGAAACCCTAATACGGATCGTTGACTAGAGTTTAGGCAAAAACTAGAACTAGTAAACTGCTTTACTAATAAGTGAACGGAAATACAACCTTTGTAGATCCGGTCCTCCACCTCCATAGCTCCATGATGAAGTCCCTCCGCTGTACCCATCGGATCCCGAACTCTCACGGTGGTTTCATCGAAGAAATGATCGGGCTAGGTCGTCGACTTCGATGCCGAAGATGATCTACGTCGAGGCAACACAAAATCAAGCTCCAACTTCACCAAGTCAAGAAACTTGTGAAGAAAACACCCTATACTACTTGGCAAGTGGTAGAGGATGAAGAAATAGGAAGTGGGTTCACTTTAGAATTGGATTTCTCAATCTTTTCATCAAGTCACCATTGATGGTTGCAAGCTTTCTTCTTCTTGAAGAAGAAGAAGAAGAAGAAAAAGAATATGATTAGTATTTCAAAATAGAAAATAATATGATACTTATCATATTTGCAACCATAGTTAGGTGTAGAGAATAAACTAAGGCTAGGTTTTATGGTTAGGTTAAGGCTAAGAGACAAAATGGTCAAAGTTTTCAACACTTCATGAAGCTTCTTGAAAGAAACCAAAAACTAGCCACCATTTTATTCTTGCCTAAAAATGAATTAACAAAAATAAATAGATAAGTAAATCAAAACCCTAACCATTATGATAACCATGGTTTAATCATACACACCCAAGTATGCATGTATCATCAAACATGATACAATCAAGTGCACAAAACTATATCATATATACAATGTCCACTTCAAGTGAGAAAATCCATTTAAATGAACAAATACTACTTAATGTAAATTAATATATCAAATATATAATTATACATTAAATCATTAAATCAACACTTGATTTAACGATCCGGTCATATTGCATATAACCGGCTAATATCAAGTGTATAAATGTATCGAATCAACACTTGATTCGGTAACCCGGCTATATCATATATAACCGACCAATGATACAATTCGCGAGAATAGAATACAGTATCACATACTGGTATTATTCTCGGTCCCGCACATATCTCATATGCGCTCCTATTTCGTTTCTCTTGAGCCAGGAAACCTCTGTGTAGGACTCTAAAGACTCGTCAATACGCCGGCAGCGGGTGATGATCATATCAAGCACCCACAAGCCGCAAGCGGTCTGCTAAACGTAACAGCCACCCGGGTATTGATCGATCAGAAGATCGACGAGCAAGCCCGCTCACACTCCTGTGAATCCAACCAGTAACACTTACCGTACAGTCCGGTCTGTTCGTCTGATATGTCGCATATCTCGCCTAGGGTTGGTAAACGTCAGACCCCAGTAGCTCGATAAGTCGTGTCGATATGAGGTCTATAACAGTTCAAGAAACTACTGGTAACACTTACCAGTAAATCTCAGCAACCCTAGCCAGGGATTTCCGGTTATAGCCAATCGAAAACAGCGCAACATCAACTCCCTATACCGGGAGAGACGAATCCCCTCCTATCGCTCATTGCCTCCATGTGATTCGGGACTGTACCCAAAAACCACCGTTTTGCACGCCCTCTTGGACGTGGTAAGGTGGAAACCAAAGCACAGTGGGAACCACACAAGAATCTATGATGTTCTCGGGTCAACAGACTATTCTGTACCAGTGTCACCAGAGAACTGCCATCTGACGTAAGGTATAATACCATATGGGAGTTCTCGGCGAGTCCGTCCAGTGTACCTAGTCTCCACTGAGCACCCGTATATCATCTCCGATGTCAAACACTAATGGATATGGGATCATCCATCGCCCATCTATATGGGTCGAGAAGGTATACGCTAGTATACTCTGGTATATCGATGCCCCGTATCGATACACCCACGACTAGGGACCTTGAAGGATGTACTTATGGACTACCATGTCCCCACTAGTATGATCCGCATCATAGTCTAGGTAGTCAAGTACACATCCTAAGGGCTTTACCAACATGTAACAGAGAGACAATCAGTATACACGTTAAGGTAAAGAGCAACCAGATAGCATACTATCATGTCGAGCAAGAAAGTCCTCCCTATATATGTCCAAGCATCCACTACAATATACATCCTATGTATAGTAATGGCCTCTAGGGCATACATATAACTTACAATCTCCCACTTGCACTAGGGCCATCTGATAGCAGTGGTTGTAGTATCTCATACTCAACCATCCCATAAAAGTCTCTCTCTGGGAAAAGGCCATTGTGAGTGGATCCGCCGTGTTGTCCTCTGAGTCTACTCTCCTAACCTCGATCTCCTTGGAGATCAACCATCTCCATGATCAGGTGATACTGCCTTAGAATATGTTTGGATCACTGATGGGACGGGTGTTCCTTGGCATAAGCCACAACTCCATTGTCACACAATGGGAGGAACGAAGTTCATCTCATGAACTAATATGCACCCAGACTGCCTCTTTGGTAGCATCTTATGCAGCGATGTATCTAGCCTTTATCGTCTAGTATGTCACAGTATCTAGCTTGGAACTATTCCAACATACCGTCCCTTTACTGAGGGTAAAGACAATGCCTGCGACTGACATTCCGTCGTCTTTATCACCCTGGAACCTTTCCAGTGATTCTCCCCAGGATCAAATGATATCATCTGACTACAACTAATGTGTATACTAACATCCAATTAGATCTATCTCATAGATCCAAAATCCAGGATTTAGTAGATATCATTTTGATCCTATATGGAGAATCCTTGTGATAAGCGGAGATTGACCGAGCGTAGCATAGGAAAATCCTTCCCTATCAAGAGTATGTCATCCACGTACTCTACGAGGATCACTACCATACTCCCTACTACCTTTTTGTATATACAAGGTTCATCTGCCATTTTGATGATGTCAAACTGTTTGACAAACTCATCAAAACAGATGTTCCAACTCCGCGATGCCTGCTTCATCACATAAAACATCTTGCATACGTTTCCGCTGCTCCCACTATTTACGAAGCCCTCTGGCTGTGTACTTATAGACGTTCTCTTCTAAAACATCATTTAGAAAAGCAGTCATGGCACCCAACCGCCAGATATCGTAGTCATGGTATGTAGCCGTGGCAAGTAGGATCTGGATGGACTTAAGCATAGGCCCCAGAAAGGTTTCATCATTAGCCACAACTGGTCTATGATGCAAACCTTTAATGAGTCTAGCTTTGAAAGTCTCAACTTTTCCATGTACACCAAGTAATCTTCTCAAGATATACTTGCTTCTGATGGGGATTTAACCCTTCAGATAAAGCAACCAAAGTCCATACTTTGCTGGTGTATAAGGATTCCATCTCAGATCGCTAAGCATCCAGCCATTCTTTAAGAGTCCCACTCCTGATGGCCAGCTCGAAACTAGTTGGGTCATCATCTCATGATGCAATCCTCGCTCCTACTGTCATAGAGAAACCGAAGAATCTCTCAGGTGGGTGAGGAACCCTACTAGATCGGCGGAGAGGCTGAGGTTCGTTGGAATCTACTGAATCCTTTGGTTTTATCAAATCATCAGCTGCAGTTTGTATAGCTGGAACATTTCCATTTCTACATAACAGACCTTGCCTCGAGCTTGTCCGGATTTTGCTTTTAGACATAGGCCGGACAACCCTAAATCTTAACAAACTTAAGATATGGGCTCTTCCCTTTCCATATCACATATGAAGTGGTAGGCAACTGATTTGATTTGAACCCTATTCAATAGGTATGCAACTTCATAAGTGCATAACTCCCAAAAGGAAATAGGTAACTCAGTAGTACTCATCATAGAGCACACCATATCAAATAGGGTGTATCTGCTCCGCCCCAATACACCGACATGCTGTGGTGTATACGGAGGAGTAATGCAGAGAGAGAATCTCATTCTCCTTTAGAATAATCCAGGATTTCCATGCTCAAGTATTCTCCTCGTTGATCTCATCATAGGACATAATACTTATACCCGTATTTTTGGTTCTCTACTTCTAATTTATATTCTGTGAATATCTCAAAAGTTTCGGACTTGTGTTTCAACAGGAACATATGTCTGAATCTTAAGAGATCATCAGAGAATTTAATGAAGTACAAAGAACCGGTCCTGGCATGTGTAGACAGGAGACCTTACATACATCATCATGTATCGGTCCCAAGAGTTCACTAACTCTTTCTCTGTTTCTAGTAAACAGAGCTGTGGTCATCTTATCTTTGTGACATGACTGGCAAGTTTCACAAGATGTAAATTCAAACTAATTTAAATATGCATCTAAATGTAACTTCAGCCAGTCGGGTCGCATTGATATGACTTAGTCTACAATGCCTCAAGAAGGATTCATTCATTTCTAAACTCTTCCTCTTGTGTGTGTTCTGTATACTAGAAACTGTAGTTTGATTTAGAACGTCAATGCTTTTAGATAACGTGCCTGAACCGATCAACTTTTGATATAGGAAATGTTCAAAACATTATCCAACAATACAAAATTATATCCTTTCTTTACTAATAAAGAGACTGATATGATTTTGTATATCAGGTTCGGTATCTAATAGCATTTGTTCAGAATCCATGTATTGGTAATACAGGGTGACAGTGACCAACAGACTTGGCTGCAACACATGCACCGTTTTCTGTCTCATGAAACTTATCACCCGTTCTCAGTTCTTTACCTATCTGTAGCCCATGTAACATATTACATATCTGGGATCCTGTTCCGGTATCTAATACCCAGGACGTAAAGGATACTGAGAAATAGTTCTCTGTAATGAACACATCCGAAGATGATGCATCAGTATGCACTTTCTTCGTTTGGGCGGCAAAGGAATCCTGGTAATCCCCAATTTCCTGCTCTGTCTTATAAGAATTATAAGTTGGAGCGGGACCAACGTTCCCCAGCTCAGTACAACAACCGGGTTCGGTCAATATATCCGTATTATTATCTTGATTAAGGCGTGATATGGTCGCTACCTGGAGAGAGAGAGAAGAAAACACTCTGCGTGTGCTCTTGCAAAATCAGATTGGTTATTGTTTTATCTAATCAGGATGGCTCCGACTGCTTTTTATCAAATCTTCCTTCAAACCCTAAAAGGAAAGACTAGCTGGGATTAATTACACGCTACAAGTTCGCCAATATTTCAGCCAGGCAAGTGTCGGTACTTTGAGGGAGGTTCCCCATGCTTTCGCACGGACCTAATTACGGTAAACCTCATTTTCCCAGAGGCGCAACCTCGTTAACACCTTTCTAGACACCTACTTGATCGGCTAATTGTAATGTGTAAAACTCTCCCAGGAGTAATAATTACTCGCAACGGGTATTGGGATCCTACTATCTCATAGAAGGTATGCAATCTCATTGCAAATTTCAACACTTGAAATTCCCGATAATATTTTTCCCCTAACGTGCTATGACCTTGACGAAAGCCAACAAACCATAGCCCGCTAGTTAAGTTCAACCCGTCATTTCCTGATTGAATTAAACCCACCCGCACGACCCTTGACGAAAGGCAACAAAGCCGCACGACTACCCTAATCCAATCGCATCGTATGCTGCATATAGGCAGCATATAGCTACCGCACACTGCACCTTGACGAAAGCCAACAAATGGAGCACGAATACTATATACAACTTATCTGAAATGACGGAGGGCTACGACAGGTTTTTCTGAAAACCTATTGCGTAATGAACTTGATATCGTTGTAGAATCAAATGATTTTGAAACGGAGTGTTCTTGAGGCTTTTCTAGTTTTGCTAAAGGAGTCACTCCCGGTGAAGGGATCGTCGGTCCTTTCCTCGTCGAATGAGGTGCGGGATATATCATATATATCACTGTGCAAAGCAGAAACTATAGAAGCAATCAAAAGACAAACCGAGTGTGTAGCATCTGCCAGTTATTGCTAAAGGGGTCACTCCCGGTGAAGGGATCGTCGGCCCTTTCCTCATCGAATAAGGTGCAGGATATATCATATATACCGCTGTGCAAAGCAAGAACTGTAGCTACCTGTTTTATTTTTGAAATTCGATTCCACAACATCTTTAGGTTTCTTTTCTTTCATTAATCATATTAATGAAGTCCCATCATTTAAGTCACCTAAACATCACAGATAAATACGACGTACACTTATGCCATCAGCATTCGCCTCGATGTCCCGTCTGCACCGTTAGGTTAGGTAACTAACGGCAGAGCGAGGCAGGGCTAGCGCGGGTGTAAAACATAAGCAACGTCTATATAATATATCATATATACGATATACTATATCTATCTGAACATATCACATGATCACATCACAGATAACGCAGCAGAAGAAACATATGAAATATTGGATATACTAGGACGTCTGTGTTTTATTTAGAGCCTCTATAAAACACGGATTCCACGGTCATGATGAATAGCCAAACCCACACCCCTAGACCCCTACGAGAGCGGCAAGCAACCCTACCAATTCTAGAGCTAGGAGACCCGGACTCGACTCCTCGAGTTGGTCTCCCATTGGACCCTAGAACCCGGTTACTTGTGCTCTCCTACTTGGGTCTATCCTAGTGCGGAAAAGTAAATAATATACAAATGGTGACATCTTCCGCAACCTGGAAGTGCCCCAATAAAAGAATATTACATACAAGTTTTTACATGAATGAAAATAAAAACACTCATCTCACAAAAAAAACCCGGCTATTCAAACACGACGATCCAATATAACATATCCAGCAACACATAACATCACATGTCATCAACGTAAGTAAATATACGCATCCCAATTGTCGTTGACATAAAGCAACGAAACCTGCGATATCACATATTACACTTACGGTCACAGAAAAGAAAGTGTAAAACTACAACAGTTGGAATCCGCAACCTGCATAGACATCCCATGCCTAATCAAATGAATTCCTTAGACATCGTATGCCTAACAATTATAAACCCCGCATTTTAGTCTCATTATCAAAAACACTTTTCAATACCAAGTCGGGCAATTCAACAAGATTCCCGACATCCTGATCGAATGCTCGTCGCAAACTTTAGTAGACGGCCGCACCCCCGATGCCGTCGACGAAGTGCACTAAGGCGGAACACCGCTGCCGCGAGCACCCGAACGGATGCTTTCGGCGACGGGGTTCTCCTACAGTCACTTGGTCAGGGCTATGGGGCGTGGTTATCTATTAAGTTTACCGGCGAGTATCCGCGTACGCTACGAGACTGCGACAGACTTTTGATCACATCAAAATTCCGTGGCAACCGATCATGTGAGACTAAAGTGCTATGTTTATAACATTCATATCAGTTATCTTATAACAACGTGTGGATTCTAAGTATTGTATCACATTGCAGATAAACAGAAGATGTTAAACTTTCCGACCGAACAGTCAAACACCCAAGTTTTCCTGATACAGCTCAACACATGAAATAGGTTTAAAAACATCCAGTTCATGCCTCAGTACCAACGGTCCTGCCGTAGAAGGGTCAAGCCAACGCCTCACATGTGGCACGCCGTACTGCCCCAAACCCTAAGGTTCAAAGGGCAGTTCAAGACGGTCACATAATCGAGTTAAGGTTTGTTGTCTTCTAGAGGGTCCATCGCGTTACTTGCACTACTTAGAACGTTCTTAAGCCACGGAAAGATCCAACACATGGAAATTTCCCGACAGGGGAAAAAGTGGTTATTTATATCCGGTCGAACTTTTTAACATATTCAAAAATAACCCGGAAAGACACATAGACAAAGTCTGATAATACGATCGAATCTACGAACTCCCAATACAACCCAGAAAACTCAACTCTTGAGTAAACATTAAAAATTCCCAGAAAACTCAGCACCTGAAGAGAAAAATTACTGTGCAAAAATGGAAGCGTAATCACATAATTTGGCCGCGGAACCGCCGCAGAAGCCATGCTTCTGCCGCGGTTCCGCCGCTCTTTTGGCGTATCGTTTGCTCATTTTTGCACCGTAATTCTTAGAATTTCCTGCTGAATTTTTAAGCATTTTTAATCTGGAAAAAACCCAGTTTTGTAAAAATGTACAGAGAGGGGTCATTTTTAGGGTTTCGGGGTTCGATCGGAATTCTAACATCGTCTACACTTCGCATAAGGCTCTAGCTAGGCTCTGATACTACTGTAGGGTTCCTAGGCACACTAATGAGGTCTTTCAAGGCATCAACCATGCCAAATTCAAATTTTACAAGTGCCGAGAAACCCTAATACGAATCGTTGACTAGAGTTTAGGCGAAAACTAGAACTAGTAAACTGCTTTACTAATAAGTGAACGGAAATACAACCTTTGTAGATCCGGTCCTCCACCTCCATAGCTCCGTGATGAAGTCCCTCCGCTGTACCCATCGGATCCCGAACTCTCGCGGTGGTTTTATCGAAGAAATGATCGGGCTAGGTCGTCGACTTCGATGCCGAAGATGATCTACGTCGAGGCAACACAAAATCAAGCTCCAACTTCACCAAGTCAAGAAACTTGTGAAGAAAACACCCTATACTACTTGGCAAGTGGTAGAGGATGAAGATATAGGAAGTGGGTTCACTTTAGAATTGGGTTTCTCACTCTTTTCATCAAGTCACCATTGATGGTTGCAAGCTTTCTTCTTCTTGAAGAAGAAGAAGAAGAAAAAGAATATGATTAGTATTTCAAAATAGAAAATAATATGATACTTATCATATTTGCAACCATAGTTAGGTGTAGAGAATAAACTAAGGTTAGGTTTAATGGTTAGGTTAAGGCTAAGAGACAAAATGGTCAAAGTTTTAAAAACTTCAAGAAGCTTAATGAAAGAAACCAAAAACTAGCCACCATTTTATTCTTGCCTTAAAATGAATTAACAAAAATAAATAGATAAGTAAATCAAAACCCTAACCATTAAGATAACCATGGTTTAATCATACACACCCAAGTATGCATGTATCATCAAACATGATACAATCTAGTGCACAAAACTATATCATATATACAATGTTCACTTCAAGTGAGAAAATCCATTTAAATGAACAAATACTAGTTAATGTAAAGTAATATATCAAATATATAATTATACATTAAATCATTAATTCAACACTTGATTTAACGATCCGGTCATATCGCATATAAGCGACTAATATCAAGTGTATCAATGTATCGAATCAACACTTGATTCGGTAACCCGGCTATATCATATATAACCGACCAATGATACAATTCGTGAGAATAGAATACAGTATCACATACTGGTATTATTCTCGGTCCCGCACATATCTCATATGCGCTCCTATTTCGTTTCGCTTGAGCCAGGAAACCTCTGTGTAGGACTCTAAAGACTCGTCAATACGCCGGCAGCAGGTGATGATCATATCAAGCACCCACAAGCCGCAAGCGGTCTGCTAATCGTAACGGCTACCCGGGTATTGAGCGATCAGAACATCGACGAGCAAGCCCGCTCACACTCCTGTGAATCCAACCAGTAACACTTACCGTACAGTCCGGTCTGTTCGTCTGATATGTCGCATATCTCGCCTAGGGGTGGTAAACGTCAGTCCCCAATAGCTCGATAAGTCGTGTCGATATGAGGTCTATAACAGTTCGAGAAACTACTGGTAACACTTACCAGTAAATCTCAGCAACCCTTGCCAGGGATTTCCGGTTATAGCCAATCAAACACAGCGCAACATCAACTCCCTATACCGGGAGAGACGAATCCCCTCCTATCGCTCATTTCCTCCATGTGATTCGGGACTGTACCCAAAAACCACCATTTTGCATGCCCTCTTGGACGTGGTAAGGTGGAAATCAAAGCACAGTGGGAACCACACAAGACTCTATGACGATCTCGGGTCAACAGACTACTCAGTACCAGTGTCACCAGAGAACTGCCATCTGACGTAAGGTATAATACCATCTGGGAGTTCTCGGCGAGTCCGTCCAGTGTACCCAGTCTCCACTGAGCACCCGTATATCATCTCCGATATCAAACACCAATGGATATGGGATCATCCATCGCCCATCTGTATGGGTCGAGAAGGTATACGCTAGTCTACTCTGGTATATCGATGCCCCGTCTCGATACACCCACGACTAGGGACCTTGAAGGATGTACTTATGGACTACCATGTCCCCACTAGTATGATCCGTATCATAGTCCAGGTAGTCAAGTACACATCCTAAGGGCTTTACCAACATGTAACAGAGAGACAATCGGTATACACGTTATGGTAAAAAGCAACCAGATAGCATACTATCATGTCGAGCAAGAAAGTCCTCCCTATATATGTCCAAGCATCCGCTACAATATACATCCTATGTATAGTAATGGCCTCTAGGGCATACATATAACTAACAAAAGGGTTGGGTTGGGTCAAATAAATATCTTTCCAAAATATCACAAAATATCAAGGTCAAAATCAAAGCTTCATGAAGCTTCTTGAAAGCTTCATGAAAGCATAACCCTAATCCAAACCCTAACCATAATTAAACTCCAAAAATCATGTTGCATTTATAACCATAACATGTTACAATATTATATATCACATATACAATATTTCTTGTAACAAAATAAAATAATACAATTAACATATATTGCATATATATCAATGTATTACCCGACTGAGAAAAAGAATCTTTAAGTGAGCTTATATTAGGTAATGTAATTTAATATATCAAATATATAATTATACATTAAATTATCGAATCAACAATTGATCCGATAATCCGGCTATTTCATAAATAACAGACTAATATAATCTATATCAGTTCATCGAATCAACACTTGATCCGATGACCCGGCTATAACACATATACCCGGCCGATATCTCATATCGCGAGAATCTAATACGGTATCACATACACGTATTGTTCTTGGTCCCTCACATATCAAATATGTGCTCCTACTCCGTTTTGCCTGAGCAAAGAAACCTCTGTGTAGGACTCTAATGAATCGTCAATACGCCGGCAGTAGGTGATGATCATATCAAACACCCACAAGCTGCAAGCGGTCAGCTAAACATAACAGCCACCCAGGTATTGAGCAATCAGAAGATCAACAAGCAAGCCTGTACTTTCTCCCGTGAATCCGACCAGTAACACTCCCGTATAGTCCGGTCTCTTCGTCTGATATGTCGCATATTTTGCCTAGGGGTGGTAAACGTAAGACCCCAGTAACTTGATAAGTCATGTCGATATGAGATCCATAACAGTTCGAGAAACTACTGATAACACTTACCAGTAAATCTCAGCAACCCTGGCCAGGGATTTCTAGTTATAGCCAATCGAACAAAGCGCAACATCAACTCCCTATACTAGGAGAGACGAAACACCTCCTATCTCTCATTGCCTCCATGTGATTCGGGACTGTACCCAAAAGCCACCTTTTTGCACGCCCTCTTGGACGTGGTATGATGGAAATCAAAGCATAGTGGGAATCACACAAGATTCTATGACGATCTTAGGTCTACAGACTAACATGTACCAGTGTCACCAGAGAACTGCCATCTGACGTGAGGTATAATACCATCTGGGAATTCTCGGCGAGTTCGTCCAGAGTACCCCGTCTCCATAGAGCACCTTTATACCTTCTATGATGTCAAACACCAATGGATATGGGATCATCCATCGCCCATCATATGGGTCAAGAAGCGCATACGCCAGTCTACTCTGGAGTATCGATGCCCCTTCTCAGTACTCCCACGACCAGGATTATTTGAAGGATGTAGTTGGCGACTACACTGTCCCCACTAGTATAATCTTAATCATAGTCCTGGTAGTCAAGTACTCATCCTAAGGGCTTTATCAACATATGACATAGAGACAATCAGAGTACATGTTATGATAAAGAGTAACCAGATAACATACTATCATGTTGAGCAAGAAAGTCCTCCCTATATATGTCCAAGCATCCAGTACAATATACAACGTATGTACAGTAATGTCCTCTAGGGCATACATATAACTAACAATCTCCCACTTGCACTAGGGTCCTCTGTTATAGTATCGCATACCCAACAATCAGCTGTGGTTGAAGTATCTCATACTCAACCATCCTATAAAAGTCTCTACTGGGAAATAGTCCTTTGTGAGTGGATCCGCGATGTTTTCCTCTGTGTCTACTCTCCTAACCTCGATCTACCTGGAGATCAACCATCTCCATGATCAAGTGATACTGCCTAAGAATATATCTGGATCACAGATAGGACGGGGGTTCCTTAGCATAAGCCACCACTCCACGAAGTTCATCTCATGAACTAAAATATATCCAGACTGCCACTTTGGTAGCATCCTTGGTAACGATGTATCTTTCCTTTAATCGTCTAGTAAGTCACGGTATCTAGCTTGAAACTCTTCGAACATACCGTCCCTCCACTGAGGGTAAAGACAATGCCTGCGAGTGACATTCAGTCGTCCTTATCACTCTAGAACCTTTCCAGTGATTCTCCCCATCGATTGATACCCTCTCACTTCAACTAGTGAGAATACTAACATTCAATTAGATCTATCTCATAGATCCATAACTCAGGATTTAGGAGGTATCTCCTTGATCCTATAGAGAATCTTTGTGATAAGCGGAGATTAACCGAGCGTAGCATAGGAAACTCCTTCCCTATCAAGAGTATGTCATCCACGTACTATACGAGGATCACCAACATACTCTCTACTACCTTTTTGTATATACAAGGTTCATCTACCATTTTGATGAAGTCAAACTCTTCGACTACCACATCAAAATAGACGTTCCAACTCCGCGATGCCTGATTTATCACATAAAACATATTTCACACTTTTCCGCTGCTCCCACTGTCTATGAAGCCCTCTGGCTGTGTACTTACAGACGCTCTCTTCTAAATCATCATTTAGAAAAGCAGTCATGACACCCAACCACCAAATATCGTAGTCATGGTATGTAGCAAAGGCAAGTAGGATCTGGATGGACTTAAGCATAGCTTTGAAAGTCTCAACTTTTCCATGTAAACCAAGTAATCTTCTCAAGATATACTTGCTTCTGATGGGGAATTAACCCTTCAGATAAACCAACCAAAGTCCATACTTTGTTGGTATATAAGGATTCCATCTCAGATCGCTAAGCATCCAGCCATTCTCATAGAGTCACCACTCCTGATGGCCTGCTCGAAACTAGTTGGGTCATCATCTCTTGATGCAATCCTCTCTCCCACTGTCATAAAGAAACCGAAGTATCTCTCAGGTGGATGAGGAACCCTACCAGATCGGCGGAGAGGCCGAGGTTCGTTGGAAACTATTGAATCCTCTGGGTTTACCAAATCATCAGCTGCAGTTTGTATATCTGGAACTCCTTCCAGTTCTACCTCATAACCACTAATTTCATCATAAGAAATTCCCTTTTGCTCAAAACGTGGGATGCCTAGAAATAAAACATCTTTTGTTCCTCGGTGTGATAGAAGATATTCCCTTGCGAATACTTGGGATATCCAACAAACTTCCACAGAACTGACCTTGCCTCGAGCTTATGCGGATTTTTCTATTGACGTAGACCGGACAACCCCAAATCTTAACATCTTTAAGAAACGGGCTCTTCTCATACCATATCACATATGGAGTAGTAGGCATCTGATTTGGTTGGAACCCTATTCAGTAGGTATGTAACTTCTCAAGTGCATAACCCCAAAAGAAAATAAGCAACTCAGTAGTACTCATCATAGAGCACACCATATCTCATAGGGTGTGATTGCTCCGCCCCGATACACCGACGTGCTGTGGTGTATACGGAGGAGTAATCTTGAGAGATAATCTCATTCTCCTTTAGAATAGTCCAGGAATTCCATGCTCAAGTATTCTCCTCCTTGATCTCATCAAAGGACATAATACTTATACCCGTTTTTGGTTCTCTACTTCTAACTTATATTCTGTGATTATCTCAAAAGTTTCGGACTTGTGTTTCAACAGGAATATATGTCTGAATCTTGAGAGATCATCAGTGAATGTAATGAAGTACAAAGAACCGGTCTTGGCATGTGTAGACAGGGGACCTTCATACATCAGCATGTATCAATCTCAAGAGTTCACTAACTCTTTCCCTGTTTCCAATAAACGGAGCTGTGGTCTTCTTATCTTTGTGACATGGCTGACAAGTTTTACAAGATGTAAATCCAAACTAATTTAAATATGCATCGTTGTGTAACTTTAGCTAGTCGGGTCGCACTGATATGACCTAGTCTACAATGCCACAAGAAGGATTCGTTCATTTCTGAACTCTTCCTCTTGTGTGTGTTCTATACATTAAGAACTGTAGTTTGATTTAGAACGTCTATGTTTTTAGATAACGTGCCTGAACCGATCAAATCTTGATATAGGAAATGTTTAAAACATTATCCAACAATACAAAATTATATCCTTCTTTACTGATAAAGAGACTGATATGATGTTGTATATCAGGTTCGGTATCTAATGACATTCGTTCAGAATTAATGTATTCTGGTAATACAGGGTGATAACTGCCAACAGACTTGGCTGCAACACATGCATCATTTCCAACTCTTGAAACTTATCACCCATTCTCAGTTATCTACCTATCTGTAGCCCATGTAACAAATTACATTTGCGGGGTCCTGATCCGGTATCTCATACCTAGGACATAAAGGATACTGAGAAACAGTTCTCGGTAATGAACACACCCGAAGAAGATGCATCAGCTTGTACTTTCTTCGTTTGGGTGGCACGGGAATTCTGGTAATCCCCTATTTCCTGCTCTGTCTTATAACAATTATAAGTTGGAGCGGGACAAACGTTCCCTAGCACAGTAAAACAAGCGGGTTTCGTCAATAAATCCGTATTATTATCTTGATTAAGGCGTGACATGGTTGCTACCTGGAGAGAGATAGAAGAAAACACTCAGCGTATGCTCTTGTAAGATTAGATTAGTTATTAATATATCTAATCAAGATGTCTTCCACTGTTTTAGTCAAATCTTCCTTCAAACCCTAAAAGGAATGACTAGACGGGATTAATTACACTCTACAGGTTTGCTAATCTTTCAGCCAGGCCAGTGCCAGTACTTTGAGGGAGGTTCCCCGTTCTTTCGCACGGACCTAATTAAAATAAACCTCGTCTTCCCAGAGGCATAACCCCGTAGACACCTTTCTAGACACCTACTTGATCGGCTAATTGTAATGTGTAAAACTCTCCCAGGAGTAACTCTTACTCGCAGTGGGTATCGGGATCCAACTATCTCATAGAAGGTATGCAATCTCATTGCAAATTTCAACTCTTGAAATTCCCAATAATATTTTACCCCTAGCATCCTATGACCTTGACGAAAGCCAACAAACCATAGGCTACTAGTCAAGTTCAACCCGTCATTTCCCGATTGAATTAAACCCACCCGCACGACCTTTAACGAAAACCAACAAAGTCGCACGACTACCCTAACTCAATCGCATCATATGCTTATACAGATAAGCATAAATATCTACCACACACTACGCCTTGATGAAAGCCAACAAACGTAGTGCAAATACTATGAAGTACTTATCTGAAATGGCAGAGGGCTACGAAGGTTTTTAAGAAAACCCTTTGCGTAATGAACTTGATATCGTTGTAGAATCGAGTGATTTTAAAAAGGAGTGTTTTTTAGGCTTTTCTAGTTTTGCTAAAGAGGTCACTCCCGGTGAGGGGATCTCGGCTCTTTCCTTATCGAATAAGGTGCAGGATATTTCACAAATATCACTACGCAAAGCAAAAACTATAAAAACAATCAAAATACAAACCGAGTTTGTAGCATCTGCTAGTTTCGCTAAAGAGGTCATTCCCGGTGAAGGGATCTCGGCTCTTTCATTATCGAATAAGGTGCTGGATGTTCTACAAGGAACACCGTTATGCAAAGCAAGAACTAGAGATACCTGCTTTTGAGACAAGTTTCTACAACATCTTTAGGTTTCTTTTAGTTTCATTAAACTCATTAATGAAGTCCCATTTTATTATGCTTCACAAGCATCACATTTGAAATAAAATCAGCAATATAACATATATCTCATATATATAATATAAACATTCATCTCAGGTAGTAATATGTTCTCATCACAGAACATTGTAGCAGAAGATAACATATGAAATATTGCATATACTAGAACGTCCGTATTTTAAGCGAGCCTGTATAAAACGAGGATTCCACGGTCACGATGAATAGCCAAACCCACATCTCTAGACCCCTATGAGAGCGGCAAGCAACACTGCCAATTCTAGGGTTAGGAGACCTAGTCTCGACTTCTTGAGATGGTCTCCCTCTAGACCCTAAAACCCGGTTACTTGTGCTCCCCGCCTTGGGTCTACCTAATGCGGAAAAGAAAATAATATACAATGGTGACATCATCCTCAGCCGGAACTGCCCCAACAAAAGAATATTACATACAATTGAAATTTACATGAATGAAAATAAAAACCCTCATCTCACATAAAACCCCCGGCTATTCAAAACACGACGATCCAATATAACATATCACAACAACACATAATATCTCATATCATCAATGTAAGAAAGTACGCTATCCCGATCGTCATTGATGTATAGCAACGAAGCCGGCGATACACTACATACTACGCTTACGGTCGCAGAAAAGAAAGTGTAAAACTACAACAGTTGGAATCCGCAACCTTTTTAGACATCGCATGCCTAACCAAATGAAGTCCTTAGACATCGCATGCCTAACAATTATAAACCCCGTATTTTAGTCTCGATCTCGAAAACACTTTTCAATATCTGGTCGGGCAATTCTACAAGATTCCCGACATCCTGATCGAATGCTCGTCGCAAACTTTAGTAGACGTCCGCACCCCCGGATGCCGTCGACGAAGTGCGCTAAGGCGGAACACCGCTGCCGTGAGCACCGGAACAGATGCTTTTGGCGACGGGGTTCTTCTACAGTCATTTGGTCGGGGCTAGGGTCGTGGCCATCTATTAAGTTTACCCGGCGAGTATCCGCGTACGCTACGTGATTGCGACGGACTTTTGATCGCATCAAAATCCCGTGGCAACCGATCATCTGAGACTAAATTGCTAGATTTATAACATTCAAATTAGTTATCTCATAACTACTTGTGGATTCCAAATATTGTATCGCATTCCAGATAAATAGACAATGTTACTTTCTGATCGAATAAACAAACACCCAAGATTTCCCAAATAACTCAACACTTGAGCAGAGTTCAAAAAGTATCCATCACATGCCACAGTACCAATGGTCCAACCGTAAAAGGGTCAAACCAACGCCTCACATGTGGAAACGCCGTACTGCCCTAAACCCTAAGGTTTAGAGACGGTTCAGGCGGTCACATAATAGAGTTAAGGTTTGTGTTCTTCTAGAGGGTCCACCGCATTACTTGCACGACTATGAATGTTCTTTAATTAAGGAAAAAATCCAACACTTGGAAATTTTCCGGCAGGGAAAAAGTGAGTTATTGATATTCGTTCGAACTTTTTAACACATTCTAAATTACCCGGAAAAAGTTAAACGAAGTTAAACTTTCTGATCGAATCAATGAATACAAAAGATCTTCAGAAAACTCAACACTTAAGTATAATTAAAAATTCCCAGAAGCTTGCAAAATTACCTACTGATCAACTGTTCAAAAATGATCCCTCAATCCTCAAGACTTGCCGCGGAACCGCCGCCAATACCCTGGTTTGGCCGCGGTTCCGCGACGCTTTGATGGATTCAGGGGGTCGTTTTTCAAAAATTTCCATAAAATCACCTGCTTATTTTTCTGAGTATTTTTAATACAGAAAAATGAACATTTTAAAAAATTTCCAGGGAAGGGGTATATATCGACGTTTCAGGGCTCGATCGGACTTTAAACTTCGTCTAAATGAGGGCTAAAGCTCTAGCTTGGCTCTGATACCACTGTAAGGTTACTAGGCACTGTCACAAGGGTCTATAAGGCATCAACCATGCCCGATTTAAAATGTAGACGTGCCGAACAACCTAAAGCGAGGATCTTTGCTAGACAATTAGGGTTAAACATGCAAGTAAACAACTTTACTTCTAAGAGTTAGGGATTACAACCTTTGTAGTCCGTTCCTTCACTTCTAAAGCTCCATGTTGAGGTCTCTTCGCTGCGATCATCGAGTACCCGGACTCAAGAGAGGCTCCATGAAGAGAAAGATGCAAACCTGCTTCCGATCTTCAATAAAAAAGATGATCTACCTTGAAGAAACTCAAACCCAAGCTCCTGCTTTGCTAATCAAGTATTAGCAAAGCAAATACCCTAATCTAAGCGGCAAGAATAGATGAGGATGATGAAGTAGGAATTTAGCACTCTTTTGTTTTCAATTTCTCACATATAAACATCACAAATGAAAAAGCTAGAAAGCTTTTCAGAAAAGGAAGAAGAAGAAGAAGATCAAAACCTTTTGTGATGAATAATGAAATCAAGTGTGAGGTTAGAATTGCAACCATGGGTTAAGTAAGAAGACTTAACCCTTATAGAGATTTAACTATGGTTAAAGGTTTGGGTTGGGTTAAATAAATATCTTTGCAAAATATCACAAAATATCAATGTCAAAGTCAAAGATTCAAGAAGCTTCTTGAAAGCTTCATGAAAGCTTAACCCTTATCCAAACCCTAACCATATTTAAACTCCACAAATCATGTTGCATTTATAACCATAACAAGTTACAATATTATATATCTCATATACAATATTTATTGTAACAAAATAAAATAATACAATTAACATATATCGCATATATATCGATGTATTACCCGAGTGAGAAAAAGAATCTTTAAGTGAGCATATTTTAGGTAATGTAATTTAATATATCAAATATATAATTATACATTAAATTATCGAATCAACACTTGATCCGATAATCCAGCTATTTCATAAATAACCGACTAATATAATCTGTATCAGTTCATCGAATCGACACTTGATCCGATGACCCGGCTATATCACATATACCCGGCCGATATCTCATATCGCAAGAATCTAATGCGGTATCACATACACGAATTGTTCTCGGTCCTGCACATATCATATATGTGCTCATACTCCATTTTGCCTGAGCCAAGAAACCTCTGTGTACGACTCTAAAGAATCGCCAATACGCCGGCAGTAGGTGATGATCATACCAAACACCCACAAGCTGCAAGCGGTAAGCTAAACGTTACAGCCACCCAGGTATTGAGAAATCAGAAGATCAACAAGCAAGCTTGTACTTTCTCCCGTGAATCCAACGAGTAACACTCCCGTACAGTCCGGTCTCTTTGTCTGATATGTCGCATATCTCGCCTAGGGGTGGTAAACGTCAGAACCCAGTAGCTTTATAAGTCGTGTCGATACGAGGTCTATAACAGTTCGAGAAACTACTGATAACACTTACCAGTAAATCTCAGCAACCCTGGCCAGGGATTTCTAGTTATAGCCAATCGAACACAGCGCAACATCAACTCCCTATACCGGGAGAGAATAAACCCCTCATATCGCTCATTGCCTCCATATGATTCGGGACTGTACCAAAAAGCCACCTTTTTGCATGCCCTCTTGGACGTGGTATGATGGAAATCAAAGCACAGTGGAAATCACATAAGACTCTATGACGATCTTTGGTCTACAGACTAACTTGTATCAGTGTCACCAGAGAACTGCCAGCTGACGTGAGGTATAAAACCATCTGGGAGTTCTCGGCGCGTCCGTCCAGTGTACCGAGTCTCCACTGAGCACCCGTATACCTTATCTGATATCAAACACCAATGGATATGGAGTCATCCATCGCCTATCATATCGGTCAAGAAGCGCATACGCTAGTCTACTCTGGAGTATCGATGCCCTGTCTCGGTACTCCCATGACTAGGAACATTTGAAGGATGTACTTGGCGACTACACTCTCCCCACTAGTATGATCTGCATCATAGTCCTGGTAGTCAAGTACTCATCCTAATGGCTCTATCAACATGTGACATAGAGACAATCGGAGTACATGTTAAGATAAAGAGTAACCAGATAGCATATTATCATGTTGAGCAAGAAAGTCCTCCCTATATATGTCCAAGCATCCACTACAATATACAACGTATATGCAGTAATTGCCTCTAGGGCATACATATAACTAACATGGTGGTCTAACGCTTTCCCATTTTTAAGTGTTTTCAGCGAAATTTTCTAGGAATTTCCAAGCTTCGCCATCGTCTTTGGACATGAAATTGCCTTGACACATGGTTTCAAGTGTCTGCTTTGTGGCAGGTGTAATGCCCTCATATATGATTCTGCACAGATCCCATCGATGGATTCCGTGATGAGGAAATTGGACTAGCAGATCCTTGAATCGTTCGAAGCATTTCCAAAATGGTTCATTTGGAAGCTGGGTAAATTGATTTATTTCGCTACGGATGCGGGCGGTCTTATGATTGGGATACAATTTCTTAAGGAATGCTACAATGAATTCATCCCAGTTGGCAATAGAATGTGCGGCTGTGTTATAAATTCACTTCTCGGCTAAATCGCACAAAGTGAACTGGAGAAGACGTAGACGCATAGCATCCACAGAAAGTTGTGAAATACCCATCATAGCGCATACATTTTCAAATTTGGTAATAAAAACGTATGCGTCTTCAGACTCGAGCCCGTGAAATTTAGGTAAAAGA
The DNA here is from genome assembly GCA_030015575.1 of Agapanthus africanus. NCBI lineage: Eukaryota > Viridiplantae > Streptophyta > Magnoliopsida > Asparagales > Amaryllidaceae > Agapanthus > Agapanthus africanus. The sequence goes on from CM057340.1 coordinate 218,210,992, forward strand.
TTGATGTATTTTGGTTTGATTTCAAAGTTTTCACCGTTGGCTGGTGGAATGGAAAGACAGGTAGGAAGAGGACCTCGAATAGGGTAGCATCTCTTCTGGTGAGAGATGCGGGGTGGGTTCTGCACACCTATGGGTGGTGGCAGAGTGGTGTTAAAGTTTGACGGAAATCCGTCCATCGCGGTGGATGTGGTAGTGGATGATGAAAAAATAGATGTAGAAATACCGACTTCGGAGTCGATAGGAGGAACGCGGACAAGAAGGGCACTAGAATCCCGTGTCCAGCCGAGCATGCAGTAAATGGTTTAGCACAAGTGGCAGCGTAAGTGATAATTAGAGAAAATATGGATTTGGTGTTTGTTTTTGAAAAAGACAGATTTTTGAAAAATCACACAAATAATGCACAAGCAACCCTAAATCTAATGGTCACCTAGGTCAATTCTCTAGAGCGCTCCTAGACTTCCAGAAGACAAGTCACAAGATAGAGCCTCTACTGCCTCTTTATCCTTTCTGTGGCCAGGTAAGTGGGAGGTTCTCCGCTACGTATGTAGCGGGCCTAATTAAGTAACCACTTTCTTTAGACACACTTGCCTTAGACACCACAAAAGAAACGCGGATATGCAATAGAGTACCCACGACCTTCTTCTGTCCTAATTGAGCGCGACGGTCCTTAAAGTCTTGTCTATATCTTTTTTAGTTAATGAGGGTAATGCGGATACAAGTTTTGTGATTTTTGAGGCTTAGGAAGGGTAATGAAATCCCTGCCTAATCTGAATTGGGTCTTTGCCCCTTAATTTCCATATTAAAATATGCAAACAACCAATATTCAAAACACGGAACAATTTCTTTTTGCGGCGCTGCGAATTTTTGCAAAGAATCCTGCAGAGAATAGTTATTGGACAAGAGCAGGGAGGAGATAAGAAAGTAGGAGGCGGACATGAGAAAAGTGGAGAACTGAAGCCCCTATCTCGCCGTTGTTCCGCCTCGACATCATGCTTATGGCCGCGGATCCGCGTTCTTGTTGCAAGATCTGTGAACAAAACTTTTTCTAGCCGCTCCTGTTACTTCACTGAACTTCCTGAGATGATCTGAATATTTTTCCCTATGCTCCAATGATTCCAGATTCCCCTTGCAAAATTCACAAGTAATCATTAAGCGCTTGATGCGATTTTGATCTAAAATTTCTGATGGAATAATACAATTTTTCAACTCAAATTGCAAAAACGAACAAATTAGCACACATCCCCGGCAACGACGCCATTTGATTGATCTAAAATTTCGTTTGTTGTTTAGTAAAATGTAAAATGATCACAACCAAAGAATTTATACCGCAATCAATTAACGTTGTCGAAATAGTTTTGTTAATGAATATAGATCGTCCACTGAGATGTGTGTACTTGTTCGATCTTGTTTCAGTTGAGTCGAAAAGAAAATATAAAAGAAAATGATTCAAGATTAATGAGATTTAATTTCAAGAAACATCAAGAAAATAGATCTAGAATCAAGAAGATGTTGAATCAATTTAGTTATCAAGATTATGTAGAAAAGCTTGTACGAATCGATCGAATTATTAGCAATGATGAATACTAAAAATTACAAATCTTATCTATTGATGAGTTATAGCTAGATCGATGACAATGAATGAAGATTATGGATCTATTGAAGAAACTAGGGTTTCTCCTTCACTATCCCTTGTCTTTTCATTGATCGTCATACGGATCTAGCCTCTAGCAAAGAAATCATCAATCGTTTTATCCCTAATTTGTAACGAAATAATCAAGAACTTGATCTCGCTCCAAATTAGGTCATTGATGATTCTTTTTCCTAGAGTTCACAAATCTCATAAGACTTAAGATTAGTTTTAGGATTTCATTATCATTAGATCTACCGATCCTCTCGATTCACTTACAAGCGGAGATTTCACTCACACATCATGAAAATTAAAGAATCACAAACGAGAAATTTCATAATGCAAGAATTTAATGAAAACGAGAATTAACAATTTATCACCTTCATTAAATCTTCTTCAAAGTACACCTCTCAATTTGAGGTTACAAGACTAGCTCTCGATCACTCTTTAGAAAGGGAATTTGTCATCGTTCTTTGCGAGGCTCGATCGCCGTGAGTCGTGGATCGGATGCGGATCTCTTGCTCTTGATGACAACCGGCGTTGCGATGAAGGATAGTTGATTGCTCGCTTGATTTGCTTCTAAATGGATCTTGATTTTGCTTTGGATTTGGATTGGATCTCAAGTTGTGTCAGTCAACTTGAATTTGAATTGTATTGTGGCTCAATTGTGTAACAGATTAACAACCCCAAAATTGAGATCTAGATCCCCTTTTATAGCCTCAAATTAAGCTTCCTTCATAAGCTTGGTTGTTATGCAAAGCCTTCCAGAAGTTGCCACGTTGAAATGAAGCGTCTTGAGGAAGCTAGGCGGTTATAGGTGAGCTTCTTGAAAAGTTTCGTCACCGGTGCCCCGAACTCGGCCGCGGATCCGCGGCCGATCGGGATGGATCATTTTTCTGTGGCTGTTTGGATTTGGCTTTAGGGTCTTCTTCTCATGTCTGCAATCTTATTTTCTTTTATGAATCTCTGCCAGATTCTAAGTCTTTGACTTACTGCGTTTTATCGGCAATTTTGCAATTCCAGTTCTTTGACCTGAAGATTTTTCTGCACAAAATCTTGATGAAAAGTGTGGAGATGTACAGCATGACGCGTGAAGTAATAAACACACAATTTCCCTCCAGAGTGTTGATTATAAGTGTAACACGTGGTATTTGGTATTTTCTAGATAAATTTGTAATCCGTGTTAAATTTACAATAAACACCCTTAGATGATTAGAAAGAGTACGGAAATTGATGTGTTAAGAATGCAATATTTTCGATTGATCAGTAATCCCTTCGCTGCACGTTGTGAAGACCCGGACTCTTGTAAGGGTTCACATGAAGAAACGAACAAGCTTGCTCAATGCCTTTGAAGACGAAGATGATCTATGTCGAGGAGACTCAAGCTCATGCTACCACTTCACAAATGGTGAAATTAGTGAAACAAACACTCTAAACTAAATGGCTAATAGTAGTGGATGATGAAGTAAGAAATGGGCTCTCTTTAGATTTATTTTTCTCACAATATTACTTCATATCTCAAAACCCTAGAAAGCTTTTTGAGCTCATCGTGTTGTTGTGTAGCTGTTGCTCTTGAGTTGGTTTCGTAGTGTCGCTACGCACGTTAGCTACTAAGCGAACACTTGAGAGTATGTTTTCAGTTGGTGCGCCGGTCAAACGTTGTTTGTACAGGTTATTGGTCGATTGCTAATATATACACTTGCTTTGTTGTTATGTGATTTTAGGATCGCAGGTGAGGACTTCGGACGCTGCAAAGAAGGGAAGCGAGTGGTTAGCTTTACTTAGCCATGATAGTTGTGAGTAGATTTAACATTTACAGGGGAATCTCCCGCATGGCGTTATGCGTCAGGGCTAGAAATGATATGATATTATCCGCATGTTTATATTGCACATACAGGCATAAAACTTCACTGCATATTATTACTTGTTGTGCTTGGGCTTGTATCTTTTGGAAACTGCACTATTACTGACGGTTTATGTTGCATGAGCACTGATTGTATGCCACTCACACCATCAATAATTGACATGACACGCACAACACCTATACATACGTAATACTGTATTGGCTTGGAACTTGACACATGATCCTTATTTTTTATTGTGTATATAACTTATAGCATACCTGTATACCTACATGCTTACACATATGCCTTGACATACCTACAAGCTAGTTATCCATATACCTATATGGTATTGTATCATTATTGACATGTATATACACATGTTAGTGTATATGCCCTAGAGGCCATTACTGTATCATACTGGTTTGTATATTACTTAATGGAAGCTTGGGATATTCACCTTGTATAGACAATCTTGCTCAAAATAGTAGTATGCTACATGGTTTGTTTCTACTTTAATGTGTACATGTGTTTATTTTAGTATATCACCTATACACATTAGTGGAGCCCTTAGGATCTTTGCTTGATTACCAGCGTTGTGATTGCAGTCACACTCGTGGGGGCTAGGTAATCCACAAGCACATCCTTATGCAGGTCCCTAGTCGTAGGACTATCGAGACAGGGCATCGATACTCCGGAGTAGACTAGCGTATGCGCTTCTCATCCGAGCAGGGGAGACGGTCTGTCCCACAGCCGTCAGTACGTCGTACTTGAGTTAGTATGCTGGTGCTCGTTAGGTTACGAGTACACTGGACATGACTAATCGGGAACTGTTGGTTGGTACTATACCTATCATCAGTTATCAGTTCCTAGGTGACATGAGTACAGCTTAGTCTGATGACTTGACACTGTCACTTCGCCTCGAGTGTGTTCCCACTGTACTTAGATTACTACCCTACCACGGCTCAAAGGAGTCGTGCAAACAGGTAGTAGTTGGATGCAGTCCCGAAGCACTTGGAGGCAATGACGGTTTGACAGGATTCGTCTCTCCCGGTATTGGGGGTTGATATCGCGTTGTGTCTAAGAGAGCCATTACACAAAGTCCCTGGCCAGGGCAAGCGAGATATACTGGTAGGTTTCCAGTGTTATTTCAGGGTGTTCTGGGCTACACTCCGACACGACTTGTACCGCTATTAGAGGACTGACGTTTACCGCCTCCCTAGGCCCGCCATGCGATATTCTCAGACGAACAGACCAGACTGTACGCAGATTGTCACATTTAGGCTCAGTAGGAGTTCAGATGGGTTTCACCTCGTCCGTCTTCTTATCGGCATCTACCTGGGGGCCGTTACGCACAGCTAGTGCCGCTTGTGGTCTATGGTTAAACCCACTGCCATCGTAGTGTCGAGTCTTTAGAGTCCCACACAGAGAGTTATTCGCTTTTAGGCAAAAGAGTAGAGGTCGCATGGTTTTGCGACAGGGTTCGGTCACATCTGTGCACATGTGCACGTTTAGTGTCCGGGCAGTAATCACTACCGGGCTTTGGTTTAAGCCAGATCCTAGTGTACGTTTTAGGATTGGTTTTATCTCGTTTGTATTCGTGTTCCTCGGAACGCGGATGCGGGTATGTATGCACCGTTGACAGAGACAGAGGCAGAGGATTCTCATTAGGGTTGTTGACTGTTGACTTTTGCTAAACCCTAATGAGAATAAGAAATATGATTAATGATAATATTAATTAAGTATTATTGTGCCATGGTTGGGTTTATAGGTTGACTTCGTTGACTTGTTGACTTTGTTGACCGGTTGACTAGGTTGGACTAGTTGACCATCATCATTATAATGGCTATCATTTCATGGCAAAGACTTTTGCTTGCTTGTTATTCTTCACAAAATGAGTGCATGAAATGATATTGCCATTTTGACTTGAACCATCACATAATACTCAATTACTATTATTGGTTATGATTATTTTGGATTATGAGAGCAAGGGTGAGAAAATGCCTGCTCATTCTATCATTCTCATTCTCTCTCATCCTCAAGCTCTCCCTCTTCCTCTTGCTCTCTCTCTAGTTCATGGTTCTATTGTCTCATGTGTTAAGAAGCAAGAACCATAGAGATAAAGCCCAACACACTCCTCTACTAATCATAGTACACAAGGTTTAGCAAACCAAGTGTTCTAGTTTCCTCAAGATTGAGGTTGAAGCCAAAGGTAGAAACTTTCAGGTGGATCCATCTTCGGCACAAAGCGACGACGAGGAGAGAACCATCCAACCACCACAAGGAGTCCAAGAGAAGGAGTTCAAGTTAAGGTATAACCCATAACCGAGTAGGTAAAACTCCTAGTTAGGTTGTTAGATAGTTGTTTAACAAAGATCCGTATTTTGAGTCCATGTTACCACCAAAAGAAAAATCGTTTTTCATCATTTCCGCAAGCCCGAAAGAACCGGGAGAGGTAACGTGGACTTACAGTGGTATCAGAGCCAGGTTAAACACTATCTAACATGTTAGCAAAGTAAATAGAAGTTCGATCGGAGAAAAAGTCGCGAAACACGCCCGAAATGTATACTTTTTGCCGATTTTTTTTCCTGTTCAAAAATTAATAATTCATGTACTAAAAATCGGCTCAGGGTTTTTAAAGAACGTGCAAGAAAAATGGTCCACTAACTCGGTCAAGGTGCCGTGGAACCGCGGCTGGAGCATGCTCCCACCGCGGATCCGCGGCCGTGTTGACTCAGTCGTGGCACAATTTTCCTGCAGTGTTTTTCTGGGGGTGTTTTGGGATTTTTGGAATATGATTTTTCTGCCCAGATTTTCCAGAAAGCAAAATTTGATTTTGGGGTTGAAAAATCCATATTTTGATTGAACTTCTAAAGACTTAAGCTAACGGGTTATATCTGTGATGTGATATATGTATTGAACGTCTGTCAATCGCTATACGTTGATTAGTGGGGGTTATACATATGTGTGATCTGTAATGTTGATGGTATATGTATATGAATTCATTGTATTTTCGTGGATGAATAGCTGGGGGTTGTGATATGAGAGTTTTCTTTATCTTTTCAATTCATGTAATTTGTAATTGATGTAATATTATTTATATGGCCGCACAACCGGGATGGGGTTGTAGCCGTCATTGTATAATTTCTTTTACTGTTTTTGCTCCTAGGATAGACCCAAGGGAGGGTGCATAAACTACCGGGTGTCTCGAAGTGCCGAGTGGCCTACTCACGGTGTTGAGGGAGGTTGCTTCGCTTCGGGTACTTGGCGGGTAGTTTTCTGCATCCGTAGGGGTCTAGGGTAGGGTCTTGGCTATTCATCACGACCGTGTAATCCGCTCTTCGTTACCGGCTTGAATGGAATGCGGATTCCTAGTATTTCCAATGTGTTCATCTGTGATCTGGAATGGCTATCATTGCATGTGACGAATGTGTATATCTATATATGATATCTATTTCTGTGATCTGGAATGGCTATCATTGCATGTGACGAAAGTGTATATCTATATATGATATCTATTTAGGCGTTGCTTATGTTTTGCATCCGCGCTAGTCCAGCCCCCGCTCTGTCGTTAGTTAAGTAACCTAACGGGTAATGACGGGGCCCCGTGGCGAATGCGGATGGCATAAGCGTACGTCATATTTTCGTTGTTTTCTGTAATGGTAGGATTAAATGATGGGACACATTAAATTAATGCAAGAAAATAAACCAAAGTTGAGTCGTTGGAACACTTTCAAAACTACTCGGTTTCTTTTCAAAAACAACTTTTAAACGCGGAGCTTAAGCCACTCCTTTTAAAAGCTATCTCGTTCCATCGATTATATCAAGTTCACTACGTTCACGGTTTCGCCAAAACCATTCGTAGCCCTCCGTCGTTTCACATGGATAGCCAATAGTATTCAAGCTATGTTTGTTGGCCAAAGTCAAGGCATAGTGATTGGTAGCTATTGGGTATTCATGTGCAGCATAGATAGATGTGTTGGTTTGGGACAGTCGTACTGCCTTGTTGGCCAAAGTCAAGGGTAGGTACGGGTGGGTTCAAATTAACCTGGAGAATGACGGGTAGAACTTTACATGTGACTTATGATTTGTTGGCCAAAGTCAAGGTCATAAGTGCATGGGGCAAAAATCCACATCGGGAGTTTCAAAAGAAACTGAAACTTGCTAAGCGCTGCATACCATTTGGAGTGTGATGATCCTGGTAGGATTCCTTCAGTTTTGTCACGCAATGATATTTGGATCCCGATCCTACTGTGAGTATATGGTATTCCTCGGGAAATTTCTCACTTAACGATCAATGCTATAAACCAAGTAGGTGTCTAGAAAGGTGTTAGCTGGGCTACGCCCACAGGGAAAAGATGTTATTTAATTAAGGAACTTCGCGAAAGAGTTGGAAAACCTCCCTCGAAGTACCGACACTAGCCTGGCTGAACGGTTAAGCAAGTATTGTACGGTGAGATTGATCCTGACTAATTCTTCCTTTTTGGTTTGAGGAGAGATTCGAGAGACAGTGGGAGCCATCCTGTTTAGAAAAATTAAAAACCACTCTAAACTTGCAAGAGCATCATGCTAAAGTGTTTCTTCTCTCTCTCCTAATTGCAGCGACCAAACATCATGACTGGACTTAAGTTACTACTAGATAAAAACATACTGACAGGGCCGAACTACAAAGATTGGCTCAAGATTGTCAAAATGCCAATCACTTATGACAAGTTAGGGTATCTCCTTACCACCGAAGCTCCCCCTATCCCAGGTCCCAAAACCAGCGTCGCGGATAAGGAAATCCGTAAGACCTGGGAAATCGACTGCGCGAAGGCCAAGTGCCTCGTGTTTGCCTCTATGGACAATGAACATCAGAGGAGGCACGAGAATAAGGACCTTGAATCCATATTTCTCCATACAAAAGAACTGTATGGAGAGCAATCCCGTATCTCCAGATACGAAGTCTCGAAAAAGCTGTTTTCGGCGAGATTGGCCGTCGGATCATCGGTAGCGGAACACGTGCTTAAGATGATTGGCTTCATTGAGGAGCTCGCGGACCTTGGGACCACGTTAGAGAACGAGCTCTACACGGACTTGATTATCCACTCCCTTCCTTCCACTTACGCCCAGTTTATCCTGAACTTCAACTTGCAAGAAAAAGAAGTTGAACTTTCAGAACTTCTCAACATACTGAGGAGTGCAGAGGGCACCCTACAGAAAGGTAGGGAAACATCCACTTTGTTTGTAGGAGGATCTTCCTCTTCTAGGTCCAAGGCGAGAGCCAAGGGAAAGAAGAAGAAAGCCCCCGCCAAACCAAGGGGCGGTGTTAGTAAAGTGGATACGAAGGGAAAGAAAAAAGCAACAAAGGTAGCGGGAAAGCATGTGGGAAAGGAAGAATGCTTTTACTGTCACAAGAGTGGACACTGGAAAAATGATTGCAGGGCTTGGAAGGCCAGAACCCAGGATCTGAAGCAAGTTGCGGCTTCAGCTACAGGTGTGTATGTTATTGAAAAATGTCTATCAATAAACTAGACATCCTGGGTATTGGATACCGGATCAGGATCTCATATCTGTAATTCTTTACAGGCACTGAGAAGGCGTAGGGTTTTGAAGGCAGGTGATATGACCCTCAGAGTTGCAAACGGAGCTGGCATGGATGCTGAGTCCCTGGGGGACCTGGGGTTGTCAGATGGACACGTTTTGGTTTTTGCGTGATTGTTATTTTGTACCCAATGCAACCTTTAATATCATACTGTATCTTTATTATCTAAAGAAGGTTATGAATTTTCATTTGTAAGTAATGTTGTGAACATTCACCTTAATCAAGTTTTGATTGGGTCAGGTACACTAAGCAATGGTATATACGTATTAAACCAACCACATATTTTCAATGTCCAGAATAAACACAAAAGAAAGTCTCCGGAAACAAATCAGGCTTTCTTATGGCTTTGTAGACTGGGTCACATCAATTAGAGAAGGTTGACAAAGTTACATACAGAAGGATATTTGGATCCGTTCGAATATCAATCATATGCAACTTGTCAATCTTGTCTCAAAGGAAGGAAGACAAAGACTCCGTTCACTGGACACGGAGTAAGAGCGAGCGAGCTCTTGGGACTCGTACACAGCGACGTGTGCGGTCCAATGTCAACACATGCGCGAAGCGGTTATTCTTACTTCATTACTTTTACGGATGACTTTTCAAGGTACGGATATGTCTTCTTAATGAAACATAAATCCGAAGCCTTTGGAAAATTCCAGGAATATAAGAATGAAGTAGAAAAATAAACAGGCAAAAGTATCAAAACACTGAGATCTGATCGAGGTGGTGAATACTTAAGTGCCGAGTTCCTGGATTACTTAAAAGAGAATGGAATTCTCTCTCAGCTTACTCCTCCGTACACTCCGCAACATAACGGTGTATCGGAGAGACGAAACCGCACCCTATTGGAATGGTACAATCCATGATGAGTAACGCTGAGTTACCGCGATCATTCTGGGGATATGCACTAGAATCAGCTGCATACCTTTTGAACCGAGTTCCAACTAAGAATGTGCCTACCACACAATATCAGATGTGGTGTGGTAAGAAACCCTATCTTAAGCACATTAAGATATGGGGGTGTCCAGCTTTTGTCAAAAAGTAGCATGCGGACAAACTCGAGGCACACTCAGTACAGTGCAAGTTTGTGGGATATCCAAAGAACACCAAAGGATATTTCTTCTATTGCGAAGAGGAACAAAAGGTTTTTGTTTCTCGTCATGCCCACTTCTTGGAAACTTAGTTTTTGGAAAATCAGATAAGTGGGAGCGCAATAGAACTGGAAGAAATTCCATAACCACGAGCTATTACTGAAAGCTTAGTAGAACAAGAGGTGTCAAGACCCAAAATTGGCCCGTGACGGCTCTAATACTACGCAACAACTAAAGACGCAACGCAGTAAAAGAAAGCCAAAACCCAGAAATCTAAACCATAAAAATACGGAAAAGATAATAAAAGTTTTTGAAACATTTGAAATCACAACCCAAATTCTTTAAAAGTCCTACTTTCTTTCTTTAAAATTTTGGCAACACCCCTTTTTGGTAAAACCTAGCCATGATGAATACAATACAAATATACGACGCCGTAGAGAAGAAATAAAGACAGTAGAGAGAAAGCTGTATATAAAAGACAACAAATCCACAATTAAAATACAACAACGTACTCACCAAGTCTCTAAGTCAACAACATAATAGTAGATGGAGAGTACAAGATACAACGAATGTACAATATGAAATACAGATAATCATCTAACCCACCTAAGCAAAATGGTACTGTGTGCTGATGCGGCATCTGTAGCAAAAGATGATAGATGGATACTGAATAGCGGAATAGCCTGCCTCGACTACTTTGGGGAACAACCTGAAATACCTGTGGCACAACGGGGGTGAGTTGCCAACTAGTGAATAGTAGATAACATATGCAGGTAATCGCAGGAATGTACGTACAGCATGAATCTAAGATATGCGATTACAGAAATAACATGTCATGTGAATGCAAAATAATGGAAAGTACACTAGAAGGTACAATCATTATGTAGAGCAATAATAACATGATAATAGCATGCAATAACTATGCAATAGGGATATGAGAAAGTAGATATGCAACTATCATAAGGGTACACTAACAGGTACTACCAATATATGAAACTGTGCATAAAATAGGTAAGTTTGAGGTATGGGGTGGAATATGTCATTTCCACGGAAACCTGACATCGTGGCCGGATCACAATCCATCAAGACACTCAAATCCCAAATCCTCAAATCAGCCCCCAAGTTGGGCTCTCATATCATATATGTCTCACATCTCCTCAATGTACAATATCGAATAGATCTCCTATATCCCGACTGTACAAATCATCAATCTCTTTCATATCCAATATCCAATCTCAATGAATCACCTATATCCCAAGTCGAATCTCAAAATAATTACTAACATCCTAAATATATATATGCAGAAATAAATATGATGGGGTCAATACACATATATTAGCGTCCCATTCCACTAATATTGGTGTAAGGGTATATGTAACAAAAGCTAAATCCCCTGTTATATATACAAAGGTATTAAAAGAAATATCATGAAAACAATGTGCCAAGCATCGACACAGAAATCCTGATCACGTATCATACGCTATCCCGAAAGCACGAGTGCCTAGCTCTGACCCTCGCCTTTCGATGTATGCATATGTACATGACTCCCAACGGTGTCTCCGTGATCCCCCGCCGAGTCATGGGTACTGTCACCGGTAGGTACTCGCCCGCCTCCAGGCTCAATCGGCAAAGTCCATCGATCTTTTTGCCGAGGGGAAGCATACCGGGCCCCACCATGTACCCTCTACGGCCTCGACGCCTCCTCGTAGGGGTATATATAAATCAGCACCGATAAAACTCATGGTGGATGCGCAAATATCATATCAAGGAAGCCGGGTTTTTCAATGTATGCATAATTTCATGAACTCCCACGGTTCCCAAATCCAGAAAACATCATCTAAAATCCCAATAAACAATGCATAAATTCAGGAATAAAGATATGCGATATATCTGAAATGCGAGCATATAAACGAGAATATGTAGCTGAAACCAGATGTATGCGAAATCAATAAGGTACAACTAAGTATAGGTGTCTACCTAGAAGTAACAGATGTCGTATACCCCCTGGGTATAAGTAGCATATGAAGGGTACCCCTGGGTATAAGTAAAATATGTGCAAGGTATACCTGTAGCTGTATCGCAAGGTGTAGGTGTACCTATCATTAATGGTAAGATACACTATAGGTATACCGATAAGCTAGATGTCTAGTATGATAAGCAATATAGTATCTATAAAGGGTTGTGTGTGACATGGAAATTATTGACGGTGTGTGTAGCATACAATCCGTGCTCGTGCAACATGAACCGTCAATAATATGTGCAGTGTCCTACGGCGGCTAGTCACAGTACAACTATATCAAGGAAATAAGATAAAGGCGCAATTCTAACAATGACGTAGAATTTGCGACAGGTATTTGAATCCTAGCCCAGACGCATAACGCCATCCGGGCGATTCCCCTGTAGATGTTAAATCCACTCACCTACGCTCCACGCTAGGTGATTCTTACCGTCTGCTCCCCCCTGTAGCAGTGTCCGTAGTCCCTTCCTGCAAACCTGCAAATAAGACATGGAAATCATATATAAGCCAAATATTCCGCAAAACGTGATATCGAACCAAAACGAGAAACTCACGTCGCGAAATAAACGGGCTCATGCACGGTACACTAAAACGTGTGTATACGCGTCTAAAACCATCGCGACACGCCGTGATACGCTGGATCACAGAACCCTCTCACGTATCGCACGTATCGCTCAAACACAACAAACTAGAAATACGATATATTGGCCCAGATTTTCCTACAGGTCAAATCTTTCAAAACTAGACATGCCAAAACACTATACAACACCGAAGAGAGCCCTACACAAAAACCCAACACCTAACTCATATTCCTGGCTCAAATTGCGGCCGTATGGATTAAATTGGTGGCCCGGGTTGGGAATGGGTGGCTCTTGTTCATGTGGTGTGTTCTATACCTAGTGTACATGCTCCAGTCTTCTCAATTTTGTTCTTAAGGGTCCGGGTCAATAGCAGATCACAGAATGTCACAATGTCGCCAAAAAACGCTAATTTTGCACAAAACACAAACCCTATGGTATTTTAGTGAAATCTGGGGAATTCTCAGTGTAAGTGACCCTAACAACACGTAAATAGCTAGTGTTTGTCAACACAATCATCACTTATCCCAATTTCCACACAATTCACTAATATCTAGAACTAAACTCACTAATTAACACTAACCGACACAAATTAGCACACAACCTAAGCAAAAGAGAGATGGGTTCAGAAAATATACCCTAGAGAACCCTAAGAAGCAGAAGAAGAAGTGTGTAGAGGAGGTGAGAGCTTGCTACAACTGCTGGAGCTGCTGCTGCTACTGCGTTGAAGTTGCTTCTAGTGTTGCTGTTGTTGTTGTAGTTGTTGTTGATGCTGATGTTGCTATTGTTTGCTTCAGGTGCAGCTGCTACTTGCTTCTCTTGTTGTTGCTGAAGCTCCTGCTGCTGCTGCTCTTGCTATGTTGTTGTTGATGCTGTGGCTACTGCTGTTGTTGCATGAGTTGCTGATGGAGCTGATGCTGTTGCTAATGAGGCTGCTGTTGCTGCTGCCTTGGCTGCTGCTGGGTGAGTGTGTGTTGTGAGAGAATGAGAGGGAGAGTGAAAAGAGAAGTGATAATGAGAGACAAAGTCAAAACCCCTCCTCTCTCTCTTCATTTAGTGAAGCATGGCAAAGCCATCATGCCCCATTCTCTCTCTCTCTCACCAAGGTCAACATTCAAACCATTTAAAAACCCTTTTTAAATTCATTTCATTTTTGAAAGGAACCATATACAAATAAAAAAAACCCAAAAGCACCTAATACAATATTAAACTAGATTAGAGAAAATGGTTGGCTCACCAAGTTGCTAATCATGGTTAAACCCCAAAAACAACCCTAGTTAACATGCACAAGTGTGTGCAAGCCTAAGAAAAATCTAATAAAATATTCAATAAATAGGATAAAATAATTAAAAACCAATTTGGTAAATTTTTTAGTAAAAACCATATATTAAAATATAATTAGCCACAAAACACATTCTAAGGTGTTACAAGAGGGTTCGAAAGATCAGGACATTCCTGCGCCGCTCCGCAAGAGTAGTAGGCAGTCTCATCTGCCCAAGAGATACTACGGTTTTCTCATAGACAGGGATAGAGAGGATTGCATCATTGATAGTGATGAGCCGACTAGCTTCCAGCAGGCCATTCAGAGCGTTGACTCGGTAAAATGGCTGGATGCAAAGCGGACCGAAATGGAGTCCATGTACACCAACAAAGTATGGACGTTGGTCGTTGCTCCAGATGGGGTAAAACCCGTAGGATGCATGTGGATCTTCAAAAGGAAGATTGTTGTAGATGGAGAGGTTGAGACCTATAAGGCTAGACGTGTTGCAAAGGGTTTTCATCAAAAGACCTGGTTTGGACCATGACGAAACCATTTCTCCAGTGGCTATGGTGAAATCCATTCGAATCCTTCTTGCCATTGCTGCCTTCCACGATTATGAGATTTGGCAGATGGACGTAAAGACCGCTTTTCTGAATGGAAATTTAGAGGTGTGTGTCTATATGGACCAGCCAGAGGGTTTCATTCAGAGTGGGACCAGCGGAAAGGTGTGCAAGTTGCTTAAGTCCATCTATGGACTAAAGCAGGCATCGCGGAGTTGGAACATCTGATTTGATGAGACGGTCAAAGAATTTAGCTTTATCAAATATCCAGATGAACCATGCATCTATAGTAGATTTGTAGCAAGAACTATTGTATTCCTCGTTTTGTACGTCGATGACATTCTTTTGATAGGAAATGACATTCCTATGCTACAATCTGTCGAGGGTTTCTTGTCACATAGGTTCTCCATGAAAGACCTGGGTGATGCCTCTTACATTCTGGGGATCCAGATCTATCGTGACAGATCCAAGAGAATATTAGGACATTCACAGTCCAGGTACATCGACACCATACTGAGAAGATTCAGTATGGAAGATTCCAAGCACGGTAATCTACCGGCTTGTCACGGGATCACCCTCTCTAAGGAGATGTCTCCCAAGACTAATTTGGAAAGGGATCGCATGTCTATTATACCCTACGCTTCTGTGGTAGGCTCTATAATGTATGTGATGTTGTGTACCAGACCAGATGTAGCTTATGCACCGAGTGTGGTAAGCCGGTATCAGTCAAACCTTGGGGAGAAGCACTGGATAGCGGTAAAGAACATTCTGAAGTAGCTGAGAAGGACTAAGGAGATGTTCTTGGTGTATGGCGGAAAAGACCTCCAGATCGAGGCCTTTGCTGACTCCAGCTTCCAGAGTGACAAGGATGATTCCAAGTCCATGTCGGGTTATGTCTTTACCCTCAATGGAGGGGCGGTGTGTTGGAAGAGTTCCAAACAGGAAACCGTTGCTGACTCGACGATGGAAGCGGATTATATCGCTGCTGCAGATGCCGCAAAAGAAGCCGTCTGGATGAGGAAGTTCTTGACAGAACTTCAGGTGGTTCCGTCCATTGTTGATCCAATACCTCTGTATTGTGAAAAGAATGGGGCTATAGCTTTAGCGAAGGAACCCAGGTCCCATCAGAGGTCCAGAAACATCTTGAGGCGGTGTCACCTGATCAGGGAGATCGTGGGTCGCCAGGAGATCGAGGTTCGGAGAGTTGCTACGGAAAATAACACTGCTGATCCATTCACGAAGGCCTTACCCCAGAATCAGTTCAAGCGGCTGATCGAGATGATAGGTCTTCGATACGCCAGTACATGGCCTTAGTGCAAGTGGGAGATTGTTAGTGTATATGCCCTAGAGTCCATTACTGTATCATACTAGTTTGTATAATACTTAATGGAAGCTTGGGATATTCACCTTGTATAGACAATCTTGCTCAAAATAGTAGTATGCTACTTGGTTTGTTTCTACTTTAATGTGTACATGTGTTTATTTTAGTATATCACCTATACATATTAGTGGAGCCCTTAAGATCTTTGCTTGATTACCAGCGTTGTGTTGGCAGTCACACTCGTGGGGGATGGGTAATCCAAAAGCACATCCTTATGCAGGTCCCTAGTCGTAGGACTATCGAGACAGGGCATCGATACTCCGGAGTAGACTAGCGTATGCGCTTCTCATCCTAGCAGGGTAGACGGTCTGTCCCACAGCCGTCAGTACGTCGTACTTGAGATAGTATGCGGGTGCTCGTTAGGTTACGAGTATACTTGTAACGCCTTGAAAAGTCGTTTTGGTGTTTTCCTGAAAATCGGTGAAAATTCGGTATTTTCCGAAAACCGTCTTTCTCGTTATTTTGAAGTTTAGGACTAATTATACCTAAAATGGATAGGTAATTGCTTGTTTTTAGTAGCTAATGAGTTACTTATGAAATTTTGGTCATTTAAAAATTCTTCCCTATTTTTCAATTTTTTAATATTATTTTAAGCCTGTAAGAAAATACATTAAATTAGCGATAAATACAAATTTTTATGGGCTAATTTTAATCTTTAAAATTATGTTAATTAAAATCTAGTTGTAACATAAATTTTTAGTATTTTATTTTGATTTTTAACTAATTTTTATTATAGGAAACTAATTTATTGAATTTTAAGCTAAAACTTGCAATTTTTGACTTGTAGGGGGTCTTTTTGCAAAAAATTTCTTTTGTAAAACCCCTCTCTCACTACCCTCAACCCTAGGACAGCCCCACCATCATCAGGTCCAGAAAAAAAATGCCATGCCCTTTGACATTATTCTTGTGTGGAAATGAGCGTATTTTTAAAGGTTTTTGAATTGTTAATTAGGTATGGTCTTTTGTGGGTTGGTAGGAGTTGACCAAGACTTTTCCCACACACCCCACACCATCCCCTTCCCTTGTTCTGGCCGAAATTCCAGCAGCCCCCTTCATCTCCTTGATCTTTTCATTTTTCTTCAAAAAATTCATTAAGTTGCTTCAAAAATTCAAGCTAAAACTCACAAATTAAAACCCCATTCTTCATCCCTTTTTCCTTCACCTCTCTTGCTTGGAATCATGGTGCTAGGAGGCCATCATTGAGGCAAATTTCTTCTTGCTAGATCCATAGGTTTGAGGTATAATTTCTACTCTTTTAATTTCTTATGGTTAGAATACTTTAATCTAGTTGCTTAGTGTTAATTTTAGTGTTAATCCTAATCTAGTTTTTTTTAGTTAATGATTGAAAATTAAACTAGGGTTTCTTGAAACCATGTTTTAGTCAATTAAGTCTTTTAATTAACTTAATTGTTTACTTAACCAATTTATATGGTTACTTTGCTTAAGTGGCTTCATATTAGGCTAATCTATGTTAAAGTTGTGTGAAATTTTCATTAAGGTTGCTAATTATGAAAATCAAGAAATGTTTTGTTTATGGAAATTAGGTTTTTAAGCATAGTTAATGGTTTAAAATTAGTGTAATGGCTAGCTAGTGGGTTAGTTTGGATTGTTGTGTTGGATTGTGTTAATTTTCTCGCTAATTGTCGATGTTTGCACCAATTTTGCAAACTTCTAGCTTACTAGGTTTTTATTATATTATTGTGGCGATTTAATTGCGATATCTAGAGTATTTTGTTGGCTTATCCTATGACATTTAGGATGCGTGAGTGCGGATTTTTGAGTAGTCGGGTTTTAGTTTTGCCGGGCGACCAAATCGGCGATTTTTGCAGTTTTTGCGATTTTCGCGTGTGTTCCGCGCACCTTGTGCACGTTGTACCTAGCTTATGAACATTAGTATTTTCGTTTGGGTTTTGCGTCATTCTTGATATGTAACCTTATGTTTGGTATTGATGTAAATTCCAGGTTCGGTCGCGGAGACGTCAGACGCGGCACGAAAGGGGAAAGCGGTGATTGGACACAGCTAGCTAGGGATTCCGGTGAGTAGATGTAACATCTACGGGGGACTATCGTTGGATGGCGCAAGCCGCCCGATAGTTTAGTAACTTAAAAGATTCTTAGTGATGTTAGTAATTAGGGGTGTAATACTTATATGATTATTTGCTACATTCATGTCCTATATTGACATACATATACAAAACCATTTTATAGGACACCTGCACCATTGCCAGGGTTTTTATATGCAGCACGAGCACTATTCATGCTTACACACACACCCTGGTAATTGCCATGCCACCACACTAGATAACCTTTAAATTGAAACCTTTTACTATAATTGATACTTAAACTCGCGCTATTGCTTTAATTCCTTAAAATGAAATCGTAGGATTGCTATTCATGTCCATGTACCTCATCATATTATTTGTTCATGCCGAGTCTATTAATCATACATCGTAGCTTAATTATTGATACCATATGCATTCATCACCATTGACATATACACTTATGAGGAATTCTTGAGATTTTATGATATTTCTGGATTTCGGGGGAAAGCCGCAAAATTTCTAAACTTATTATATTTTTTTAAAATATGTAAATTGCAGTTTTCTAGTGATGTAAGTGTCGTCCACCATGAGTTTTCTGTGGTTTTCGAGATCCGTGTCGAGGAGTGGAGGAACCGTCACGGGTACATGGTGGGCCCGGTAAGGTACCCCGGGGCAAGAGGAATGTGGTGTTGACGTTGAGCCTGGCAGGGGACGGATTACCTACCGGTGACTGTTTGGGACGGCGGATATCCAGAGGATACCGACCGTGGCCGCTAGATGATGAGATATTGATATTTGAGATGGGTCAGCCGGACGGCTGAGGCCAGAGATACATTGATATGAGATTTGAGACAGTTTTGAAGTGTCGATGCTGGACACAGGTTCTTGTTGATTCTATTGGTATTGTGCAGGTATTTCAAAAGAGATTCTTAAAGGGAAAAACATGATTTCTTATACTTACACATTCAGATCACGAGTTGATTCGCATTGCATTCATACCTGCTAGTATATCCATATTGCATACATAATTGCCATTATGTCCTGCCTTACCTGTATTTAGATGCTAGGATACTTGTGTGCATGCATTCGATAGCCTGTGTAGATGTTATTTATTACTCACGAGTTGGCAACTCACCCCCGTTGTGCCATAGCCTTTTGCAGGTCCGCTCCGTCAGTACAGTAGCGGCGGGTGCGCTTGCTTCTTTTGCCTCTTTTGCCTGGACTCGAGGTTTTGCTCATAGGTGGGTTATGTTATTATTTTTGTACCACCTTATATATTCTTTGTATCTAGTGTACTCCATCTACTGTATCTACCAGTATTATTGTATATTGACCTAGAGATGAGACTGTGAGGTTTGTGGACTTTTATGCTGTATTTTGGGGTCGAGCTCACTTGAGTCGACATGCTGTTTTCTTATGCTTCATTATGATTATTTCGCATGTTGTTGCTTTATATTGCGTGGGAATTGTGACCGCCTTGTGGCGAAGAGCTAGCTCCCGCTTGGGGATGCCTTATTTGTTGGATTCATATATATTTTTGTTGTACCCATTTTGGGGGCCAGTATTTACAAAGGAGACTCTGCCGAAATTTTCGGAAAAATTGATATTGTTTTTAAAAAGGATTTTATATGACTTATTTGATAAACTCGCTTTCAATTGATTGGGTTTTCTTCACACTTTTGCTTGTTTGGTTTTGGTTTCTGGGCTTTGGCTTACTTATTTTACGGACGTCTTGAGACGTTTCGTAAACTTAAGTGCCAGTCACGTTCCGTACCGTGCGGGTCGTGACAATACTGGAAAGGACTCGTCGGGAACTGTTGGTTGGTACTATACCTATCGTCAGTTATCAGTTCCCAGGTGATATGAGTATAGCTTAGTCCGATGACTTGACACTGTCACTTCGCCTCGAGTGTGTTCCCACTGTACTTAGATTACTACCCTACCACGGCTCAAAGGAGTCGTGCAAACAGGTAGTAGTTGGGTGCAGTCCCAAAGCACTTGGAGGCAGTGACGGTTAGACAGGATTCGTCTCTCCCGGTATTGGGGGTTGATATCGCGCTGTGTCTAGGTGAACCATTACACAAAGTCCCGGGCCAGGGCAAGCGAGATATACTGGTAGGTTTCCAGTGTTATCTCAGGGTGTTCTGGGCTACACTCCGACACGACTTGTACCGCTATTAGGGGACTGACGTTTACCGCCCCCCTAGGCCGCCATGCGATAATATCAGACGAACAGACCGGACTGTACGCAAATTGTCACATTCAGGCTCAGTAAGAGTTCAGATGGGTTTCACCTCGTCCGTCTTCTTATCGGCATCTACCTGGGGGCCGTTAAGCACAGCTAGTGCCGCTTTTGGTCTGTGGTTAAACCTACTGCCAGCGTAGTGTCGAGTCTTTAGAGTCCCACACAGAGAGCTATTCGCCTTTAGGAAAAAGAGTAGAGGTCGCATGGTTTTGCGACAAGGTTCGGTCACATCCGTACACTTGTGCATGTTTAGTGTCCGGGCAGTTATCACTAGCGGGCTTTGGTTTAAGCCAGATCCTAGTGTACGTTTTAGGATTGGTTTTATCTCATTTGTATTCGTGTTCCTCGGAACGCGGATGCGGGTGTGTATGCACGGTTAACAGAGACAAAGGCAGAGGATTCTCATTAGGGTTGTTGACTGTTGACTTTTGCTAAACCCTAATGAGAATAAAAAATATGATTAATGATAATATTAATTAAGTATTATTATGCCATGGTTGGGTTGATAGGTTGACTTTGTTAACTTGTTGACTTTGTTGACAGGTTGACAAGGTTGGACTAGTTGACCGTCATTATTATAATGTCTATCATTTCATGGCAAAGACTTTTGCTTGCTAGTTATTCTTCACAAAATGAGTGCATGAAATGATATTGCCATTTTGACTTGAACCATAACATATACTCAATTACTATTATTGGTTATGATTATTTTGGATTATGAGAGCAAAGGTGAGAAAAGGCTTGCTCATTGTATCATTCTCATTCTCTCTCATCCTCAAGCTCTCCCTCTTCCTCTTGCTCTCTCTCTAGTTCATGGTTCTATTGTCTCATGTGTTGAGAAGCAAGAACCATAGAGATAAAGTCCAACACACTCCTCTACTCATCTTATTACACAAGGTTTAGCAAACCAAGTGTTCTAGTTTCCTCAAGATTGAAGTTGAAGCCAAAGGTAGAAGCTTTCAGGTGGATCCATCTTCGGCATAAAGAGACGACGAGGAGAGAACCATCCGACCACCATAAGGAGTCCAAGAGAAGGAGTTCAAGTTAAGGTATAACCCCTAACCGAGTAGGTAAAACTCCGAGTTAGGTTGTTAGATAGTTGTTTAACAAAGATCAGCATTTTGAGTCCATGTTACCACCAAAATAAAAATCGTTTTTCAACATTTCCGCAAGCCCGAAAGAACCGGGAGAGGTAACGTGGTCTTACAACACATACCTGGCTTGATATAGCTACACAAATATGTCACGTCCCGAAAGATGGAACATGACCGGCACTTAAACTACGAAACGTCTCGAGGCGTACGTAATCTAAGTAAATCGAAAACCCAGAAATCCAAACCAAAAAAGGTAGTAGAGTGAAGGAAAACCAATTTAAAACAAGTAGTTTTAATAGCATACGCCGAATACATCAAAATTTACTGAAAATTTCGGCAGTCTCCTTTGTAAATACTGGCCCCCAAACGGGATACAACATGAATAGTGTACGAAATCAATAAAAAGGCATCCCCAAACGGGAGCTAGCTCTTTGTCAATCGACGGTCACAACCACACAAGCAACATAATATACAACGCCAACGGCGAGGATCAAAATCCAAAAGGAAACTCAAAACCACAAGAAAACCGCAGAAATATAACGCGCGACTCTGAGGTCGAAGGAATAACATCACCGGTCTCTATCTCAAAATAAATACATGTTTGGTTGATGGAACTTCTAGATACAACAGAGTAATAATATACAAGTTATATAATGGGGGGTACGATACCAGTAAACCCACCTACTAGCAAATCACCCGAAGGAAACTATGCCCGCAAGCCGTAAAGAAACCTGTACGGCAAACCTGCAAGAAACTGGGGCACAACGGGGGTGAGTTGCCAACTCATGAATAGAAAAACATCTACGCACAGAAATCGCATAAATAACGCAACCTAGGTCAATGATCATAATGTATATCCTCAAATATATATATAACATGCAACCTATAACAAGGCTAGGGTAAAATCTAACCCGAGTATAATCTCATGTGCCCATGTCAGTGCCTCAGGTAGCAATATATCATATGAATGAGGTATGAATGCATGGAAACAGAATACATGTAAATGAAGAACTGTTTTCATAATTTAGTGAGATTTTCTTGTATTTTTAAAATGAGGTATCATAATGAAATCAGCATAAAACAGTGCTTAGCATCGGCACAAAACGTAATCCCAAATCTCGATATCTCTGTATCACAGTCTCTGTACCTCAATATCTCGAAATCTCAATGTATCGATTACAATATCTAGGGCGCCGTCGGTCCAGACCGGCCCCTACCATCTATCTCAAGACCACGACGGTATCCTCCGGATATCCGATGCGTCGGGTAAAATCACCGGTAGGTAGTGCTCCCCTGCCAGGCTCACATTGTCATCATCACGCGCTTCTTGCCCCGGGGTACCTTACCGGGTCCACCATGTACCCGAAACGGTTCATCCGTCTCCTCGAATCGGGTCTCGAAATCCATCAGCTAACTCATGGTGGACGACTCATACATCATGGGAAAAACCGCACTTTTATTAAAAAAAGAGAGAAATCAGTTTATATATGTTTTGCAGTTTTCCTCCAAATCCAGGAAATATCATGGGAATCCGAATCATCAATAGCATGTAAAACTATGAATATAAGCATGAGAATGAATAACTGTATGCACGAAGCGACAAGTAATAACTACAATATCTAAGCTGGCATATAAGGTATGTACACTAATATTATGTCAAACTACTGGTTATCAAGCTAAGTTCAGCAACAATATTTTCTAAGGTGTACGTGACATGGCAATTACCGATGAAAATGTGTGTGAGCCGGCAAGTAAGTGTATGTGGTACATACGCATCATCGGTAATGGTGCTGGTGTCCTAACAGCATAATGTCAACAATGCAATATGAAATAACAATGTAAATATGCGATGCGGAGCGAGCAACCAAAATGAGCGGGGGCTAAAAATTAAACAATGGTGCCATTTGGAATAACACGAATCGCGGGGTTTTGAAAATAGGGCTACGGTGGTTTTTATGAAAAGATACGTCTTTTGAAAATATCAGTAGGATCCCTTGGGCTGTCTTTTAAAATACCCACGATTCGTTAGTTTTTAAAATAGGTAAGAATCGAATCTAATCTAACAACTAAACTAAACTAAAGGGCTAAGCTAACAAGCTGGACTACAGGTAAGGAAACCGCCTAACATCTGAGTCGATACATATACGTACCTGTATATATATTAGTCGGTGATCCCGCCTCAATAATATCATATCCGATACTATATCTATAATCAGACGTCCCAAGTCAAGAGTGCGGATCAATCATCAATATATAGCTCGTACGTAAATCTGTCGTACGGCATCCCAAATCTGGGTACGGGTCAATATCACATTCAACAGACTATTCATCTGGTATCCCCTTTATCAAAGATCGTAATCCGGGTACTGATCTATGTAGTACAATGCTGATACCACCTACGTATGCATACACGTGTGTGAAACACTACGTCAAAAGACCCGCTACAACGTCATATCGTATCTCAAATACGAACCCTGCCAAATCACATATCTCACGGCCTCGAATCAAATCCCATCGACTCGTCTCAAATCCCAAACACTATCCTCAAATCCGTATATGAACACATAGTCCCATACCCATGTGAACACATAACTATAAAGAATCCCATGAGCACATATAAATAGGAATGTATGCAAGTATGTATGTGTGTATGTGTAGTGCAACACTACCCTAGGGTTCGCAACACTAAAATGATCCAACACATCAATATCCATCCTAAACATCGTTATTAATCCCAAAAACGTACAATAATTTTTGGTGTGTATACGCATCCGTATACACCACCACGGCCTGCGGGGGTGCTATACGCCATCCACCCGACTTCTCCCCGTAGATATAAATCTACTCACCTGGTCCTCGCTCGCCGGTGCCGACGTCGCCACTCGCTTGCTTGTCGTCTCGAAGTCCACATGGGGTACCTACATATCATAACGCACCGTATCGCATTAAAATCCGACTCATGACCAAAATGACTCACGAATCCCACATAGGTCAAAACCTATGGTTGCTTTCACAAATCAACCCAAAAACCCTCGACGTCGGCGTACAAATGCCAAACTATCGAGAAAAACCCCAAGCACACTCATTTGCACATTCACAAACACTAATTATAATATAAAATAGGCTAAAATTCACAAAAACCCCAAACTAAAATAAAATCGATTTAACCCAAAAACCTAGTAAGAGACAAATACCCGTTTTACTTCAAAACACGATATTTTAACAAATCTAGTTGTCAAAATGCTCATAAAATATCTTAACTAAGCCACACTAACCATAACCAAATTTTTTTCCATCTAATTACATCTATCCTAAAACCTAGTTTCCAAAATATTTTCATTTGGACACTTTACATGTTACAATTGGCAATAAGTAACAAATTTAAGTTGCATAGCTTAAGATGCAAAAAGAAAACATGACACAACCATGAACACATGATCACAACCTAACTTGATCTCAAACTCTTTCCATTACAAACTAAATCCCAATTAGAATCACATTTAAACTTAATTGACTTTGATCAAAGAAACTATCCAACAATTTAAATTTGGCTTGGGATTTATACCTCACAAAATCAAGAGACCAAGCTTGAAATCTAGTCTCCCAAAATGGCCTCCAAGCTCCTAGATCCATGCTTGATGAGATAAAGAATAATGGGTAGGAGTTAGATTTGGATTTAGAATTGAATTTGTATGGATTTTGAAGTGGTTTTGTGGATTCTTTTGATGCAAAAATGAGTGGGATTTGGGGGGGCTGCTTCTGTTGGGAGATGGGGAGGCTCGGCCTGATGAGGCGGGGTGAGGGGAGAGAGAAATTGGTGAGGTTAAGAAGTCAAGAATTGACCAAGTCAAACAAGCCCATACCTAATATATGCATTCTTTCATTTTCTTTTCCATACATATTGTTTCATTTCAAACTAAACTAGAAGTGTGAGATGTGTGGGTGTGGGGCTGCCATGGGTTCAGCCAATGATGGAAAGTAGGGGTGTGTGAGTGTGGGGTAAAGGAAAATGACACATACAATACCCCCAACATCCATTTATACTAAAAAAAAGCCTTTTTTTCTTCGATATTTTCTAAACCGTTTTGGCAAACGATTTCGTTTCAAAAACCACACTTAAAATTTTATTTAAAGTTTTATGATGCACAAAATTTGTTTCAACTCATTCCAATTTATAATTTTCCCTAATTAAATGTATTAGTGAAGGCTTAAAATAATATTAAAATAATAATTTTTTTCAGAAAATTTGAAATTTCACCAGTGCCTTAATAAACACCAAATACTAGCAATAACATAGCTAGAATATGTATATTTAATTTTTATAATAAGATATTTGTATTTTGACTTTTTACAGAAAACCCCCTTATTTTACTGTTTTTTTTTTAAAATTTCACCGAAACGATTTTCAAAACGTTACAATCTTCCCCTCTTAAAGAAATTCGGTCCCCGAATTTAAATTAAAACTCTCCCCAAATACTAAAACATCTAAACCAAAACCATCAAATCGTCGGGATTCCGAAATTGTAAATACATAAAACAAATTGTAGCACAGCACATGCGCATGAAAAATGAGCATATAACTCAAATCACAACTCCGTCAAGCATCCCGCAATCATCGAAGTCATGGGGAAGACATCAATGCCAAATCCAAAGCAAAACCAATATGATATAACTCGAAACTATACATGTAAATATCGAATCTATATATGTAAGTATCTGAAGGAAATGCATGCCAAATCTCTTTAAGTCGCTGTGCACGCGTATAACACTGCACCGTGGCGGACGTCTATCATAAGAAAATAACTATATACATATATACCTTTGTTTGAAATGTACGTTCCGCCGTTTTGGAAACAATTTAGAAGGGTCTCTTTGTTTTAAACATTTCGTGTCATATTAGACACGTAGGTAAATACTGAGGCTATAGCTCGCTTTTTGGAAATCCCATCAATAACTATCAATGCATGCAAAATATATTCAGGTACTGTCCTCTGACTAGTCCTGCTCAGTACGAAAACACATAGCAATATCATAAAAACGTACTGCTCTATAAGAAAAAAAATCAATCCCAAAATACGCGTATGAATACTACGTGCGTCTGGTGCGCACGGAAATCAAAATCCAAATATGTGCCATACATATGCACAGAAACAACATCTAAGTGCATCGGGTGTGCACGAAACATCTGTCGTAAGCAACATGTGTGCCTGACAGCAAAATCAGGTGCATCTGACATGCACAAAAAAAAATCTCGATTTAGTGCCTCTGGTGTGCACCAAAATCGCATCTCAAGACATGCGCTCAACATGCGCGAAAACCCAAAACCAAGGGCATCCATCATGCACGAAATCATGAAATCCAATATCAAGCGCCGAACATGCGCAAAATCAAATCAGGTGCACAAGGTGCACAAAACAAATATCGAGTATCACAGTCGAACTCGAAGTCTAGTGCATCTAAGTGCACAAAAGGCGTATCACTGCACTGCAAGCATATATAACTATACAGAGTGCAGGAACCAAATCTTGTGCGTGCATACGCACAAAATCAACTCAAATGTCTAAAACCGTAAAATCACAAACATGTGAAACCAAATCACGAAAACGATATCAAGTGCAACACTGTGCAAAGACCGTAAATCCTCAATCATCAAAATCAAATCATGCGAATAAATCACCCAAAACATCGAAATCAATAATGGCGGAATAGTACCGCTCAAGCGCATCCTCTATGAATCTCGGGCCAACTGTCGCGGTCACTAGTGGGACGTCTCGTCGATGATCATGAACTCTGGCCTGCTGGTGTGCGTAACAATGACCACTCCTGGGTCAAGGTCTTCACTGTGAATTACCAATCTCTCGGTCCATCGGCTGATCGGCCCTGTCAGGTGTGCTAACGGGGATGATTCCGTTCTGGCACTTCTCTGGTCTTCTCTCGGTCAATCATCGCGACCACTCGTAAGACAGTATATCACTGGCGTCCGCCTCTGGCTCTCTGAATGTACGTGACACATCTGATCCTGGGTGCAAGTATCCTTGCAGCAGTGTCCTGGATGGAATCCTGCTCACGGTCCCTTCCATGTCTCGTCTCTGCCAACTGTCCGGAAGTCATCGTCCTTTCCTATATCTGCATCTTGCTCTGGAACGACTGCATACTCATCGCGACTCCTTCTGGCAGGTAAATCCAAGTACCATGCCTCGGCATGCGCATCGCATCTCTGAGGTCGGCGGAGTGGAACGTCATCTCATCTAGATCTGGTACGAACCTCTTACTTAACTTTTCTCTAATGTCATCTACTTTGGACTCGTCTCGTCGCGGCTATATGGACTGAGCTCCAACGGCTATCCTCGTATCTGGAGTCTCCCAAGAAAGCATCTCACCACCTAGCATCCGATTGAAGTCGAACCATTCGATCAATTCGTCGAAACCTCATAATCCCCCAAGAGCTCAACATCTTGGTACAGTTTAATAGTATCGAATATATATACCACAGCATCGGTGGTCCAGCCGTAGAAGGGCAAACCCAAGCCTCACTAATGGCGCCGTGGCACTGCCGCAAATCCGAAGGTTCAAAGGCTCTCACACGGTCATTATGTCGAGTTAGGGTTTCATTCTTCTAGAGGGACCATAGAATTGCCTGCATGTCTTTCCGAATACTTTAAACTTGGAATAATAGGTTTCTGACACTCGATCGTCTCAGTCGACTCTCAACGTCTCCGCGTGAAGTCGTCTCTAGCTGGAATCAATCTATCTGATGACCTCGCATCGGGGTAGCGAACGAACAACACGTCCTAGTCATTCATCCTCGGTGACTAGCGACCTTCTATAATCTCTTTGTACAACTCGTACTGCAATAGCTCCAACATCTAGGGTGATATCTCGTCGTTCGCAGCAATCACTGGCTCACTCGTCTGCACGCTGAACAGCGCCTCAATCATCATGAATAAGCAATGCGCCAACGGTCATCGAAATCTGGCTGGCCTATATCATTGGCTCAATCCCCTGGTGCAATCGGCACGTCCGAATAAACTCGTACGGCAATCCACCCAACGCTCGTGGCGCGAAAACACAATGAAAAGACATATCTCTGCAACCGTGTGTCGCCGAAACCATGCCCTGGTCAGTCCTCGTTCTTGACGAGCTCATACTGACCGCAACTCTAGCCGTAGCTCTCCCTGCCCGTAATCGTGGCAGCAAAACCAAACTGGTACCGATGAGGCTAGATCAGGATGAATATAATACTGAGCAAAGAAATGTACATCCTAAGTCTTCTTAAGTGGAGTAGCGTATCGTAAATATGCCGCGGAACATACCCACGGTACGTCACTCTACTTTAGTCACCTATTCCATCAACCAAGGGTCATCCTACGCTCCGAAGGTAAAACCTAACGCTCTGATACCAACTTTATCACGTCCCGAAAGATGGAACATGACCGGCACTTAAACTACGAAACGTCTCGAGGCGTACGTAATCTAAGTAAACCGAAAACCCAGAAATCCAAACCGAAAACCCAGAAATCCAAACCAAAAAAGGCAGTAGAGTGAAGGAAAACCAATTTAAAACAAGTAGTTTTAATAGCATACGCCGAATTATACGGTTTTTAAGAACATCAAAATTTACTGAAAATTTCGGCAGTCTCCTTTGTAAATACTGGCCCCAAAATGGGATACAACATGAATAGTATACGAAATCATTAAAAAGGCATCCCCAAGCGGGAGCTAGCTCTTCGTCAATCGACAGTCACAACCACACAAGCAACATAATATACAACGCCAACGGAGAGGATCAAAATCCAAAAGGAAACTCAAAACCACAAGAAAACCGCAGAAATATAACGCGCGACTCTGAGGTCGAAGGAATAACATCACTGGTCTCTATCTCAAAATAAATACATGTTTGGATGATGGAACTTCTAGATACAACAGAGTAATAATATACAAGTTATATAATAGGGGGTACGATACCAGTAAACCCACCTACTAGCAAATCACCCGAAGGAAACTATGCCCGCAAGCCGTAAAGAAACCTGTACGGCAAACCTGCAAGAAACTGGGGCACAACGGGGGTGAGTTGCCAACTCGTGAATAGAAAAACATCTACGCACAGAAATCGCATAAATAACGCAACCTAAGTCAATGATCATAATATATATCCTCAAATATATATATAACATGCAACCTATAACAAGGCTAGGGTAAAATCTAACCCGAGTATAATCTCATGTGCCCGTGTCAGTGCCTCAGATAGCAATATATCATATGAATGAGGTATGAATGCATGGAAACAAAATGCATGGAAACAGAATACATGTAAATGAAGAACTGTTTTCATAATTTATTGAGATTTCCTTGTATTTTTAAAATGAGGTATCATAATGAAATCAGCATAAAACAGTGCCTAGCATCGGCACAAAACGTAATCCCAAATCTCGATATCTCTGTATCACAGTCTCTGTACCTCAATATCTCGAAATCTCAATGTCTCGATCACAATATCTAGGGCGCCGTCAGTCCAGACCGGCCCCTACCATACATCTCAAGACCACGATGGTATCCTCCGGATATCCGACGCGTCGGGTAAAATCACCGGTAGGTAGTGCTCCCCTGCCAGGCTCACATCGTCAGCATCACGCGCATCTTGCCCCGGGGTACCTTACCGGGTCCACCATGTACCCGAAACGGTTCATCCGTCTCCTCGAATCGGGTCTCCAAATCCATCAGCAAACTCATGGTGGACGACTCATACATCATAGGAAAAACCGCACTTTTATTAAAAAAAAGAAAGAAATCAGTTTATATATGTTTTGCGGTTTTCCTCCAAATCCAGGAAATATCATGGGAATCCGAATCTTCAATTGCATGTAAAACCATGAATATAAGCATGAGAATGAATAACAGTATGCATGAAGGGACAAGTAATAACTACAATATCTAAGCTGGCATATAAGGTATGTACACTAATATTATGTCAAACTACTGGTTATCAAGCTAAGTTCGGCAACAATATTTTCTAAGGTGTACATGACATGGCAATTACCGATGAAGATGTGTGTGAGCCGGCAAGTAAGTGTATGTGGTACATACGCATCATCGGTAATGGTGCTGGTGTCCTAACAACATAATGTCAACAATGCAATATGAAATAACAATGTAAATATGCGATGCGGAGCGAGCAACCAAAATGAGCGGTAGCTAAAAATTAAACAATGGTGCCATTTGGAATAACTCGAATCGCGGGGTTTTGAAAATAGGGCTACGGTGGTTTTTATGAAAAGATACGTCTTTTGAAAATATCCGTAGGATCCCTTGGGCTGTCTTTTAAAATACCCACGATTCGTTAGTTTTTGAAATAGGTAAGAATCGAATCTAATCTAACAATTAAACTAAACTAAAGGGCTAAGCTAACAAGCTGGACTACAGGTAAGGAAACCGCCTAACATCTGAGTCGATACATATACGTACCTGTATATATATTAGTCGGTGATCCCGCCTCAATAATATCATATCCGATACTATATCTATAATCAGACATCCCAAGTCAAGAGTGCGGATTAATCATCAATATATAGCTCGTACGTAAATCCGTCGTACGGCATCCCAAATCTGGGTATGGGTCAATATCACAATCAACACACTATTCATCTGGTATCCCCTTTATCAAAGATCATAATCCGGGTACTGATCTATGTAGTACAATGCTGATACCACCTACGTATGCATGCACGTGTGTGAAACACTACGTCAAAGGACCCGCTACAACGTCATGTCGTATCTCAAATACGAACCCTGCCAAATAACCGATCTCACGGCCTCGAATCAAATCCCATCGACTCGTCTCAAATCCCAAACAGTATCCTCAAATCCGTATATGAACACATAGTCCCATACCCATGTGAACACATAACTATAAAGAATCCCAAGAGCGCATATAAATAGGAATGTATGCAAGTATGTATGTGTGTATGTATAGTGCTACACTACCCTAGGTTCGCAACACTAAAATGATCCAACACATCAATATCCATCCTAAACATCGTTATTAATCCCAAAAACATACAATAATTGTTGGTGTGTATACGCATCTGTATACACCACCACGGACTGCGGGGGTGCTATACGCCATCCACCCGACTTCCCCCCGTAGATATAAATCTACTCACCTGGTCCTCGCTCGCCGGTGCTGACGTCGCCACTCGCTTGCTTGTCATCTCGAAGTCCACATGGGGTACCTACATATCATAACGCACCGTATCGCATTAAAATCTGACTCATGACCAAAATGTCTCACGAATCCCACATAGGTCAAAACCTATGGTTGTTTTCACAAATCAACCCAAAAACCCTCGACGTCGGCGTACAAACGCCAAACTATCGAGAAAAACCCAAAGCACACTCATTTGCACATTCACAAACACTAATTATAATATAAAATAAGCTAAAATTCACAAAAACCCCAAACTAAAATAAAATCGATTTAACCCAAAAACCTAGTAAGCGACAAATACCCGTTTTACTTCAAAACACGATATTTTAACAAATCTAGTGGTCAAAATGCTCATAAATTATTTTAACTAAGCTACAATTACCATAACCAAATTTTTTTTCATCTAATTACATCTATCCTAAAACCTAGTTTCCAAAATATTTTCATTTGGACACTTTACAGGTTACAATTGGCAATAAGTAACAAATTTAAGTTGCATAGCTTAAGATGCAAAAAAAAAACATCACACAACCATGAACACATGATCACAACCTAACTTGATCTTAAACTCTTTCCATTACAAACTAAATCCCAATTAGAATCACATTTAAACTTAATTGACTTTGATCAAAGAAACTACCCAACAATTTAAATTTGGCTTGGGATTTATACCTCACAAAATCAAGAGACCAAGCTTGAAATCTAGCCTCCCAAAATGGCCTCCAAGCTCCTAGATCCATGCTTGATGAGATATAGAATAATGGGTAGGAGTTAGATTTGAATTTAGAATTGTATTTGTATGGATTTTTAAGTGGTTTTGTGGATTCTTTTGATGCAAAAATGAGTGGGATTTAGGGGGCTGCTGCTGTTTGGAGAAGGGGGGCTCGGCCTGATGAGGGGGGATGAGGGGGGAGAGAAATTGGTGAGGTTAAGAAGTCATTAATTGACCAAGTCAAACAAGCCCATACCTAATATATGCATTCTTTCATTTTCTTTTCCATACATCTTGTTTCATTTCAAACTAAACTAGAAGTGTGAGATGTGTGGGTGTGGGGCTGCCATGGGTTCAGCCAATGATGGAAAGTAGGGGTGTGTGAGTGTGGGGTGAAGGAAAATGACAAATACAATACCCCCAACATCCATTTATACTAAAAAAAAGCCTTTTTTCGATATTTTCTAAATCGTTTTGGCAAACGATTTCGTTTCAAAAACCACACTTAAAATTTTATTTAAAGTTTTATGATGCACAAAATTTGTTTCAACTCATTCCAATTTGTAATTTTCCCTAATTAAATGTATTAGTGACGGCTTAAAATAATATTTTTTTTCAGAAAATTTGAAATTTCACCAGTGGCTCAATAAACACCAAATACTAGCAATTACATAGCTAGAATATGTATATTTAATTTTTATAATAAGATATTTGTATTTTGACTTTTTACAGAAAAACCCCCTTATTTTACCATTTTTTTTTTCAAATTTCACCGAAACGATTTTCAAAACGTTACAATATACTTGGAGGGTATTACATCATTATTGATAGGTAGATACACATATCTTGCTATACCGACATGGTTACGTATACATGGCTATAGCTACTTGTTCACCTTTATATGATGTTGTATAGATTTCAGAGAACTTAGGAACCACATGATATATTTAATAACTTGTTGCAGTTAAACAGCGGTTTTTCCTTTATATGCTCATATTACTGTTTCATGTTGCATATATTATATTTCATGAATGTTTTACTCCTGCGTATATATATCAGTGGTATAGGACGCTGACATATATATGTATATATGTAATACCCAGTTTTCGACGTACTATTTTACATATTTGAATGAAATAATTGTCCTATATTTTATTCTATTTATTTTCCATTCCTTAATGGTAATCCCCTAAAATTTTAGAGGATATTTCCAATTCATATTTTATTATTTTAATCTAAATCCAATCTCCCCCTTCTTGGCCAGGCCCATCTCCTTTTCCCAACTTCTTTTCCCCATTCCCAATTCCTCGGCCCAGAACAAATATTTAAATTAAATTAAAACCCTAAAGCCCAAGCACCTCCCCGGCCCAAGGCAAATATCTAGCCTAATGAAGTAAACCAAATAATAAAACCCTTAACCATCGGCCCAGCCCAAACAAAACCTTAATTAAATAAATTCCCTATTTCCTTCCCCCGGACCAGCCCAAGCTCCCAAGCCCAAACGCCCAAGCAGACCTGACCCGACCCGACCCGACTCCCTTCTCCTTCCCCACTCTGCTCATTTTTCCCGCTCGATTCCCCTGCTGCCCCACGTCGCCCCCACGTCGCCGCTCACCTCGCCAACGCCCCCGCTCCTCAAGGCCATGACCGCGCGCCACTCAACCCCCTCGTGTCTCTAGCTCTCTGCCCCTCTTCACTCTCTCTCAAAACTCTCCTCTCTCTGAAAACTCCAAGCTTTCCCAGCCGCCGAGCTCCCTCGACGACGACAATCACCAGCCACCTCATTCTATGAAAACTCCTCCTCCTCTCATCGCCACTCCCCGCACCCACTACTCCACCCCTCGCCTGTACACCCAACCCACCGCCGAGCTCGAGCCTCCTGCACGCCCTCCGCCACCGAGCATCCCCTGCACCCCACACGCCTCGAACTCCTCCCTCGAGGCCCAGTTCCGTGTCGCACCGTGCCACACACCGAGCCAGGACCACGACCACTGCCGTATCACGCCCGCGTCTCCACCGCGTCCAGTACCGGGTCACCGCGCACCGCGCTCACGCCGCGCACCGTATCCAGCGTCGCGCCGTCCCGTGTGTTAGTGTATATGCCCTAGGGGCCATTATTGTATCATACTAGCTTGTCTATTACTTAATGGAAGCTTGGGATATTCACAGTTATATAACAGTCTTGCTAAACATGGTAGTATGCTACTTGGTTTTATCTATTTTAATATGTGTGTACGTATTGATAGAGCCCTTAGGATCTTGCTTGACTACCAGCGTTAAGATGACAGTCACACTAGTGGGGGCTGGGTAGTCTACAAGCACATCCTTTTTCAGGTCCCTAGTCGTACGATTATCGAGACAGGGCATCGATACTCCAGAGTAGACTAGTGTGTACGCTTCTCATCCCAGTTGGGCAGATGGTCTGTCCCACAGCCATCAGTACGTCATACTGGAGATAGTATACAGGTTCTCGTTGGGTTACGGGTATACCGGACAAGACTGGCGGGGAACTGTTGGTTGGTATTATACCCATCGTCAGTGAACAGTTTCCATGTGACATGAGTACAGCATAGTCCGCAGAATTGACACTGCTACTTCGCATCGAGTGTGTCCCACTTTTCTTAAATTGCTACCCTACCACGGCTCAAAGGAGTCGTGCAAACAGGTTGTAGTTGGGTGCAGTCCCGAGCACTTAGAGGCAGTGGCGGTTAGACAGGATTCGTCTCTCCCGGTATTAGGAGTTGATATCGCGCTGTGTCAGAGAGCCATTACGCAAAGTCCCTGGCCAGGGCAAGCGATATTTACTGGTAGGTTCCAGTAGTTTCTCAAGGTGTAATGGGCTTCACTCCGGCACGACTTATACCGCTATTATGGGACTGACGCTTGCCTCCCCCTAGGCCCGATATGCGATAATCCTAGACGAACAGACCGGACTGCACGGAGTTTGTCACATCAGGCTCAGTAGGAGTTCGGATGGGTTTTGTCATCGGCCTTCTTATCGACATCTACCTGGGGAACGTTACGTACAGCTAGTGCCGCTTGCGGTCTGTGGTTAAACCCACTGCCAGCATAGTAGTCGAGTCTTTAGAGTCCCACACAAAGAGTTTCCCTGCTCCAGACGAAACGATATAGAGGTCGTATGGTTTTACGATAAGGGTTCGAACGCATACGTGTTTAATCGCAAGTACGACGTTCGGGCAGTTTTTACTAGCCGGCTTTGGTTTAAGCCAGATTCTAGTATCGGGTTATTGGCTTTATACAGTCTAAAGTTTTTCCGTGTTTTCACGAATAGGAGGGGCGTTCTCGTAATTTGGCGGGAAGCTTCTAGAACTATGGTGACCTGAGGGTTTAGGTGGCATAAGCATTTATTTCTTTAGTGACTCATTTGTGTGATTCATCCATGTCATTAATGCATCATTAAATGGTTAATGACTCATGTAGCGAATCACACATATTGAATTAATGAAGCATGATGATTGATCATTTTATTTATTTATTTGATAAATCATTATGCTTCATATATTCAAGAGAGATCATTATCTCATTCTCATTCTTATGCTCACCTTCTCTCTCCTCAAGCTCACTCTCTCTTCAAACCCTAATCCTACTCCTCATGTGTTGAGATCAAAGATTAGATAGACTAATTAATCCATAACCATACTCTATATCATCTAGGTGACTTTGATTAGCAACTAAAAAAACCTAGTTACCTCAAGATTAGAGACAAAGCTTGGAGTAGAAGCTCTCGTGGTGGATCGTCTATTACATAGAGGAGGCCGACGAGGAGGTGGATAACGATAAGACGAAGGACTAGGTTCACTAGGTATAATCTTTTCTCATAGTAGTTAACAACTCCTATGTATATGTTAGTTATAGTTTAGCAAAGATTCTTCGGTTAGTCGATGTTAAGTTCAAACAAAACGATTGTTTTTCATATTTCCGCCTCCCCGCAACTCGTGGGGTGTAGTACATCGACTTACAGTGGTATCGGAGCCTCGCTAAACAATAACTAACTTATTAGCAAAGTCGTTACAATTTCGAACGCAAAATGAACCGGAAAAAATATCGTATTCACAAAGTTTCTGTCGAATTTAAATCGAGGTCTAAAATTTTTTTAGGGACCTCTAAAATTACAAGCAGGGAAATATAAGAATACAGGAAAAAATTGGGTGCATGAATCGGCCAAACAGCCGCGGAACCGCGGCCGATCCTACCGATCTGCCGGGGATCCGCGGCCGAGTTGAAGTCGATTCAGCCCAATTTTCCCTAGTAACTCTTCTATGAATATTTTGTCTTTTCTGGAATGTTTATTTTCTGCTCAAGTCTCATGTGCACAGAGAAGTTTTGGAGTAGAATCTAAAGTGTTTGCTCGATCGAAATTAAACGATGTTTGCTAATTAGATTATATCTGTGAACTGTATAATGTGTTCATAAACCTCCCCTAACTGCTAGTATGTCGGTTGGCAGGGGGTTGCACATTTCTGTAATATTTTACTGTTTGTGATTATGAACTTGATTGGATTGTTGTGATGATTAGCCGGGGTTTGAGATGGATTTTAATATTCATTCATTCGATGTAATTGTAATATGTTGTAATATTATTTTGCGGGGCACATCCAGGTTGCGGTTGTAGCCACCGTTGTATTATTTCATTTTACTGCTTTTTCTCCTAGGATAGACCTAAGGTGGGGTGCACAAACTACCGGGTAATTTGAAGTGTTTAGTTGCCTACTCACGTTGTTGAGGGAGACCGCTTCACTTCGGGTACATGGCGGATAGTTTTTCGTACCCGTAGGGGTCTAGGGTGGGGTAATGGCTATTCATCACAACTGTGTAATCCGTCTTTCGTTGCAGGCTCAAAAGGAAACGCGGATTGCTTGTATATCCAATAATGTGCATCTGTGATCTGGAATGCCTATTATTGCATCAGACGAATGTACAATATCTATATATGATAGCTATTTAGATGTCACTTATGTTTTACACCCGCGCTAAATCATCCCCCGCTCTGTCGTTAGTTAAGTAACCTAACAGGTGATGACGGGACCCGGTGGCGAATGCGGATGGCATAAGAGGACGTTGTATTTTCGTTGTTTTCTGCAATGATAGGTTAATGATGGGGCGCATTATTATTAATGCAAAGAAAATAAACCAAAGTTGAATCGTTGGAACAGTTTAAAAGAAACCACTCGGTTATTTTTAAAACAGAAGATATTTTTTTAATTGCGGAGCTTTAACCACTCCTTTTAAAAGCTATCAGGTTCCTTCGGTCATATCAAGTTCATTACGTTCACGGTTTCGCCAAAACAATTCATAGCCCTTCGTCATTTCATTTGGGTATTCAGTAGTATTCAAGCTATATATTTTGACCAACGCCAAGGCATAGTGTTTGGTAGCTGCTGGGTATTCATTTGTTGCATAGATAGATGAGTTAGTTTGGGACAGTCGTATTATCATTTGGCCAACGTCAGGGGTATGTACGGATGGGTTCAAATTAACAAGATAATGATGGGTAGAACTTGACAAGTGACTTATGACATTTTGACCAACGCCAAGGTCATAAGAGCATGGGGCAGAAATTTATATCGGGAATTTCTAAAGAAACTGAAATTTGCAAAGAGATGCATACCATTTGGAGTTTGATGAATGTTGGTAGGATTCCTTCAGCATTATCATACGATGATATTTGGATCCCGATCCTACTGTGAGTATATGCTACTAATCAGGAGATTCGTCACTTAACGATCAATGCTATAAACCAAGTAGGTGCCGAGAAAGGTGTCAGTGGGTTTACGCCCCCAGAGAAAAGAGGTTATTTAATTAAGAAACTTTGCGAAAGCGTTGGAAAACCTCCCTCGAAGTATCGACACCAGCCTGGCTGAACGGTTAAGCAAGTATTGTACAGTGAGAATAGTCCTGACTTGTTCCTCCTTTTTGGTTTGAGAAGCCATTCGAAAAATAGTGGGAGACATCCAGTTTAGATAAACTAAAAACCACTCTAAACTTGCAAGAGCATCATGCTAAAGTGTTCCCTCTCTCTCTCGTTACAGCGACCCAAAACATGACAGGACTTAAGTTACTATTAAAGAAAAATATATTGACAGGGCCAAACTATAAAGATTGGCTGCGGAATGTCAAAATGGCTTTGACCTATGACAGATTGGGGTATGTCCTCACCGCTAAGGCACCTGCAGTCCCAGGTCCCAAATCCAGTAATGCGGATAAGGAAATCCGCAAAACCTGGAAGTTAGATTCCACGAAGGCCAAGTGCATCGTGCTTGCCTCGATGAATAATGAACACCAGAGGAGGCACGAGGATATGGATCTTGATGCCATATTTCTCCATACAAAGGAACTTTATGGAGAGCAATTTCGTATACCAAGATACGAGACCTCAAAGAACTTGTTTCAAGCGAGGTTGGCTGTCGGATCATCGGTAGGAGAACATGTCCTAAAGATGATTGGCTATATAGAAGAGCTCGCAGACCTTGGGACGACTTTGGATAATGAGCTCTATACAGACCTGATTCTCCAGTCCCTCCCTTCCACCTACGCCCAGTTTATTCTGAATTTCAACATTCAACGAAAAGAAGTTGAACTTTCAGAACTCCTTAACATGTTGAGGAGTCCAGAGGGAACCTTGCAGAAGGCAAGGGAAACACACACTATGTTTGTTCACGGTGATTCTTCTTCCGGGTCCAAGGCTAAAGCCAAGGGAAGGAAGAATAAGGCCACCACCAAACCTAGAGGAGGTCTTAGTAAGGTAGGAGCGAAGGGAAAGAAAAAGATTGCGGTGCCAGTAGTGGCCAAGGATGAGTTCTTCCATTGTCATAGGAAAGGGCACTGGTGTTGGAGATAGTGCCCTCATAGTCAATTATTGGATCGCAGGTACGTGATTGCAATGATTGCGGAGGACCTATCCCGGTAGGACAGTCTTACTCGAAATGATAGTATACTATCTGGTTTGCCTTTATCAGTCGTGTACATGTTCAGGTGACTGATTGCATGTTACACTTTGATAGAGCCCTTAGGATCTTGCTTTACTACCAACAGTATGATGGCGATCATATACGTGAGAGTTGGGTAGTTTATATGCATATCCTTAATTGTGGTCCCTAGTCGTGGGAGTTTCGAGACAGGGCATCGATACTCCGGAGTAGACTAGTGTGTACAGTCGAGACCCCGACGAGGGGCGGTGGCCGGTCTCACAAGCCACTGGTGTCAGTTGGATCACCTAAGATGTATACAGGTGCTCATTGGGTTATGAGTACACCGGACAGGACTCGCCGGGAATCTGCTAGTTAGTATTATATCTACCGTCAGTTAGCAGTTCCCTGGTGACATGTGTACAGGTTAGTTCATCGACCTGAGGTCGTCATTTGTCTCGTGTGAGTTCCCACTGTGCTTTGATTACTACCCTACCACGGCTCAAAGGAGTCGTGCAAACAGGTAGCTTTTGGGTACAGTCCCGAGCCATATGGAGGCACGTGAGCGGATCGGCAGGGGATTCGTCTCTCCCGGTATTAGGGGCGAGATCGTGCTGTGTCTAGGAGAGCCATTACACAAAGTCCATGGCCATGGTAGGAGATTTACTGGTAGGTACTCCAGTAGTATCTCAGGGTGTTATTAGGCTACACTCCGACACGACTTATACTGCTTCTGGGGGTCTGACGTTACTAGCCCCCTAGGCGGATATGCGATACTCATTGACGAACGGACCGGACTGTATATACATTGTCACTGTTAGGCTCAGTAGGGTTTCTGGATGTGTTAGCTCATCGGCCACCCTTGAGTGCGCTCATCAGTCTCCCTTAAGTTCAGTCCATGGGCAACCGTTACGCATAGCTAGTGCCGCTGACGGTTTGTGGTTAAACCCACTGCCAGGGTACTGAAGAGTCATTAGAGTCCCCCACAGACAGTTTCCCAAGTTTCGGGCGAAACGTTGTAGAGGCCGTATGGTTTTATGGCAGGGTTCGGAAAATGCACGTGCGTTTACGCACGTGTTATTTTTCGGGCAGATAATACTGGTCGGTTTTGGTTTAAGCCGGATCCGAGTATTATATTGAGTAGGTATAATATCTTTGTCTCAGTTGCATTTGTATTCGGTCGTAATACAAATGCGGGTGTATTTATACAGTTTCGGGGTTATCCTGAAAGTCGTTTCAAGATCACTTTTGGAAGTTGCCAGTTTCCAGTTTTCTATCAGCCGTCTTTTAACATTTGGTTAAAGACGGATTTATCTTTTCTACAGATAAGGTGAGTCAGTGTTCTAGAATATTCTACATGAGGTGACTAGGCTTATTGGTGTAGGGTTTTCATTGGTTGCATTTATTAAAGGGTGACTAAGCCTAATGACTCATGCTTTGTGATTAATTCCTTTTGGATTGCTTAAGATATTTTGAAGTGAGAAGCTTTTAGCTTATGGTCACCCCCTTCTCCTACGGTCACCTCCCTCTTGCTATATATGGCTTGCCCTCTCTCTCTCCTCTTTCTCACTCTCACTTGATGTTTCATTTTAGAGAGAAAAGATTATGATAGGTTTTATCGGTGTATGGAATTTCACAGTCCATTTCATTCCATCACCCGATTTCCACGGCAACTTCATTAACCGATCGTCCACGGACTTGGACGAAGTGAGACAAAGTCATCTACTCATTCTCTACATCAAATCTTGGTCGTCTCTTTTAGCAAACTTGACGATCGAGTTGCCTCGAGTCAGAGGCGGGAGCCCGTTTAAAGAACCGATCATGTGGTGCCACCTCGACGAGGAGATCGGAGATCGACGAGATCGGAGCAGCCGCAACGGAGCGTGGGATGATGGTTGAAGAACGAAGGACTCGGATCGTTCGGTATAACCATTCTACACTCTTTACAGTTTGTTAGTTTAGCAATAATGGTAGATCCGGGTTAAAGTATACGATAGCGCCAAGTTAAAAAGTTTTGTTCCGCATTTTGGCGTCTGTAGACTGCCGGGGCGCTAGCGTAGACTTACAGTGGTATCAGAGCCTCACCATTTTGCTATACTAACTTGTGCTAACGCGTTTAAAACATCGATCGAACCGGAAATCGAAAACTACAATATTCCATTTTGACAGTTTCTGTTGTTTTAAAATGATCTCGTAAAATTATTCTACATATCTCAGAATACTGTGCAGGCTTTTATTAGAACGACGTAGAAATTTGGGCGCGAGATTCGATGATCCTGCCGCGGAAAGGCGGTCAAATCTATGGTTTGACCGCGCTTCCGCGGCCAAACAGTGAGCTCGTGGCCCCAAATTTTTCCAGTGGGTTCTATGTTGGATTTTGTGGTTTTTGGTAAATATCGTTTTGGCCCAGATTTTGTTACTGTTCACCAGTAAGCCGTGGGGCCCACTTTTTGATATTTGGTCTTTGGTCGATCGAAATTTAAACACGTTAGTTTACAGTGCTTACATTATATCTCCGACCGGGAATGTCATTTGATCGGTAAACTGCGTCTGATTGCTATAGTTCTTTTAGACGGGTTTGCGAACGTGACATTCGCGTTGATGTTCTGTGTTGTGCTGTATTGTTGCGGATTTGTCGTGGTGGATAGCAGTGTGCAATGGTAGTACAGGTTGAGTTTATTTGTACATTTGATATTGCGGGGCGAGCGTCCAACTTGTGGACTGCCGTCACTGCCTGTTGTATAATATTCTTTTGGGGCACGACCAGGTTGCGGTCGATGTACCTATTGTACTATTTTTCATTACTGTACTAGGTTTTACCCCGCGACGGAGTGCACGGATAGCCGGGTTCGGGAAAGCAACGGGTCCGCATCTCATGGCTTTGAGAGGCAGAGGGGCCCCACTTCAGAATTGGCAGACTATTCGCCGCACTCGTAGGGGGTACAGGTTGACCCAAGGAGGGGTGCCCAAGATTACCGGATTCCGTGGAGTGCTGGGTGGTCCATTCACTATGCTGTAGGGGGCTGCCTCGCTTCAAGTTTTGGCGGGTAACTTGCCGCACCCGTAGGGGTCTAGGTTTCATTGCACAGGCTATCCACACGACAGGGGAACGTCGAGTTTCAGCAGCGGCTCTGTGAAACTCGGGGATCCCAGATATCTGTATTGTTCTGTGATGCTTATTACTTTTTCTGTAATGTTGCATATTATCACGCCTGGAGCGATTATGTATATTGGTTTATATACTATTAGATGTTGTATATGTTTTACACCCGCGCTAGTCCAGTCCCCGCTCTGTCGTTAGTTAAGTAACCTAACGGGTGATGACGGGACCCAGTGACGAATGCGGATGGCATATACGTACATTTTATTTTCGTTCTTTTCTGGTGTGATTGATTGATGGGACTGCATTGATTCTGATCAATGCAAAGTTAAACAAACCTGTTTTAGTTGTTGGAACAATTTTAAAAGGTGTTATTGCAAAGACGTTTTCTTTTGTTTTGCATAGAGATATTCGGTTGGAATATCCTGCACCTCATTCGACGGGGCAAGGGCCGATATCCCTTCACCGGGACTGACCCCTTGGGCAGAAGTTTGCGTCAGGGTAATAACTTCACTATAGCCGATTACATGTTGCTTTGCATAGCGATATTCAGTGGAATATCCTGCACCTCATTCCACGAGGAAAGAGCCGAGATCCCTTCACCGGGAGTGACCTCTTTAGCAAAGGTTTTCGCCACTATATTTTAAAAAAAGCTATCAGGTTCCTTCAGCGATATCAAGTTCACTACGCTAAAGGTTTTTTCGCCAAAAACCAGTCGTAGCCCTCCGTCGTTTCTTATGGATGGTCAGTAGTATTCAAGCTATGTTTGTTGGCATACGTCAAGGCATAGTGTTTGGTAGCTGCTGGGTATTCATTTGTTGCATAGATAGATGAGTTGGTTTGGGACAGTCGTATTACCTTGTTGGCATACGTCAAGGGTATGTACGGGTGGGTTCAAATTAACAAGATAATGACGGGCAGAACTTGACATGTGACTTATGATTTGTTGACATACGCCAAGGTCATAAGAGCATGGGGCATGAAAAAGATATCGGGAGTTTCTAAAGAAACTGAAACTTGCCAAGTATGCGCATACCTTCTGGAGTATGAATAACGTGGATGCATTCCATCACGTTAACATGCGATGAGAGTTGGATCCCGATTCCCACTGATAAGTTGGTTTACTCTTCGGGTGATCCCAATTGATTCTTCTTTAGGTTTGGAGGAGAATTTGACAGGACAGTGGGAGGTTTCCGGATTAGATAAAGTTATGACCATTCTGATCTAGGTTAGAGTGCACGCAGAGTGTTTCTTTTCTCTCTCTCTCTCTTTGGCAGCGACCTTTGACCGACCCTAGACTATGACTCAGTGACCAGGTTGACCGAACCTTCTTAAAATACTGGCTTTTGGATTGTCTATGTTGCATAAGTCATTGCCACTCCTTCTTTTACCCTTTGTATTTCTCAGAACACCCGTATTACTACGGATATCCACTTCCATTGGATAGATCCATCGTATGGTTATATACGAACTCGAAGGGACTTCTTCGAGGATGGATCCAGGTTCAGGAGAAATAGAATTGGTTTATTCAGTTGTCTTTTATTATCACCTTCTCTCAGGTTGCGAGAGCTCCTTGGTTTAGGAGAGTACGCCTATTACGCTTATTGGATAGTCTTATTCCAAACCATAGGCAGGTGCCGAAAGGTAGGGAATGAAGAAAACCAATTAGCCTAAGTAAGGTGTGCAGAAGGTAATATGTAA
Organism: Agapanthus africanus; assembly: GCA_030015575.1. Taxonomy (NCBI): domain Eukaryota; kingdom Viridiplantae; phylum Streptophyta; class Magnoliopsida; order Asparagales; family Amaryllidaceae; genus Agapanthus; species Agapanthus africanus. The sequence continues at coordinate 218,254,956 of CM057340.1, forward strand.
AGACAAAATGAAGGGATTAGAAAGAGGGCAAAGTAAATTGCGACTAATATCATTCACGACCAAAACCGCGTACTTCATCGCCACTCCTATTTCACCTTTAAAAGAATAAGGTATTATTCAGTTGTCTTTTATCATCACCTTCTCTCGAGATGCGAGTACTCCTTGGTTTAGGAGGGTACACCTATTATGCTTACTGGATAGTCTTCTTCCAAACCGTAGGCTGGTGCCGAACAGTAGGGAAGGAAGAAAACCATTTAGCATAACGATGGTGTACAGAAGGTAACGACTAAAGACAAATAAAGGGATTTGGAGAGATGGCAATAAAATATACGGTTGAAGTCATGAATTGGATTATGGAAGAGGCATTGCTATGAATACCAGGATACCCCTATGAAACATTTTCATGTTTCAGTGCATTGTTAAAGAAAACTGTTTTCCCGATTAGACACTTACGCCAAGGGTATGTATTTACCAGGTTTCATTTTCATATCTGCATGGTTTTACAGATGATGAGTGGGAGTAAGATATTAGGAATTAGGTGATCATCCTCATTATATCGGAATTCGTTGTAATTGGTGATATTTGAGGAAATCGCCAGGGTACAGTTTTCAACCTACGACGCACAGGTTTTGAGTTGTTTAACTCAGCGGACTTATACAGAGTATTGTATGTTGTCCAGTGTCCATCAGGACAAAGGGGTAGGTCCTCGTACTATGTTCTGTTTACTTATAACTTCTCTAGTATTTAGACAAGTGTTTCGTAGAAATACAAGGTCTAAGTTTTGAGAAGTTGTGGGTATAAGAATAAAGTAGAGAACCAGGTATCACAAGTATCGGGATTCTTCAAAGAGATCGAAGATGTAGATTCTTGTGATTGGTATTCAGATGATAGTGATGGTTTTGAGAAATATTTTTTTTTTTTTCCTTCTTCAGGTTACTCATAATTGGATGGATTCCTAAGTTGAGTAATGCTGATTAGCCTCTTTCCATTAAAGTGATATGCACTGGAGACAGCTGCATGATTTGAATATGGTTCCAATTAAATTAGTGCCAAAGTTTCTGTATTGGATATAGAATGGATCGTACCTTAAAAGAAATTAAGGTATGGGGAGTTGTCCAGCTTATGCTTAAAACCAGACACTGGATAACTCAGGGCACGTTTCTGTAATGGCTGTTTGTGGGTTGACCCTGGCTATGACGAGGGTTGATATTCTACCATTTGGAAGATCAATAGTGACATTGTTCTTGACTCGCCACAGTTTTAGTAAAATGGATCTTTTTCAGAAAACAGTAGTGGGAGTATGGTAGAACTGGAAGTGATTCCAGAACCGCGAACGATTACGGAAAATTTAATAGGACCTATATATTCAATCAGGTTTGACATTCCAATAGCCACTCCGCAGATTTGATAGGTAACCTCAGACACCCGAGAGGTACTTCGGTAGGCTCAAGGACGGTGACAGGGAGGTTCTTATCTACCAAGACTTGACACTACTGTTGTTCCAGGATATGAGACCCGGTAGGAGGGTTGTCGTAGTCAGTGGGAGCAACGGAAGCATGGTGGGCAAGTAGCTTATGTCTATTTATAGACTAGAGCAGTTATAGCGGAGATAGATCATCTGATTTTGATGTGACAGTCATGGGTTTGACTTCAATCAGAATAAGGATGGATCAGTTAAGAAGGTAGTAGGGTGTGATGTCATGATATCTAGATGACATACACAGAGTAGGAAGTAAAATTCCTATACTACGATCGGTTGTACTGTGGTTGTCATACAGTTGTTTCTCCAGACAGGATATGGATATAATATTTGACAATTTGGTTTCTAGATCTATGGTTTTAGATCTGGATTTGGGTAGTTTCCCAATGTGGGTACTTTGACAGTTATTCTAATGGTTTTTAGAATAGTTGACTCCTAGCATGGTAGTGTACCTGCAGGTGATGGAGTCACCCTCTCTAAAGGTGTCGTATAGACTAAAGTGGAGAGGGATGTGCATGATTGGCAGATCACTTGCTTAGGCAATTGAGTCAATCATGAGATGTCAAGTACCGCACCAAATGTTGTTTTTGCACTAGATGCAATAAGTTTGTATTAATCCAATCCTGGAGAAACATAAGGAAGCAGTTTTAGAACATTAGTACATGTTCTACGGATTTGATAACGGCAACCTCTTTCGGGAGACGGTTATCATTCCAGGCTTCAAAGGTGACATGGATGACAGAGTGATTGTCAGAGTTTTAGTTTTCCCTTTGACGAGGGACAGTATTATGGACAGGTGGTTCCAGAGGATACTGTGGGTGGCATGGTGCCAGATACTGATTGGTTTCAGTGATCCATACAGTCTAAGAAGTTTGGATATGGAGTTCATTTATGAACTAAGGTCCCATCAGATATCCAGACATATTCTAAGACAGGTACTACTCAATTCGGGAGATGGCTTTCTCCGCGAATTTGACATTAAGAGAGATATAGAAAGATACTTCTAGGCGGATCCACTCACTGAGGCTATTTCTCGAACACAATAGTTTTACAAACGGGCTTTGTGAAACTGATTAGTAGAGGAGTTGGATGTTCGGTTTCACACGGGCTGTGAGTAGTCGACATCGCAATAATTAGCCTTGAGTACAAGTGGGAGATTGTTGGAGATAGTGCCCTCATAGTCAATTATTGGATCGCAGGTACGTGATTGCAATGATTGCGGAGGACCTATCCCGGTAGGACAGTCTTACTCGAAATGATAGTATACTATCTGGTTTGCCTTTATCAGTCGTGTACATGTTCAGGTGACTGATTGCATGTTACACTTTGATAGAGCCCTTAGGATCTTGCTTTACTACCAACAGTATGATGGCGATCATATACGTGAGAGTTGGGTAGTTTATATGCATATCCTTAATTGTGGTCCCTAGTCGTGGGAGTTTCGAGACAGGGCATCGATACTCCGGAGTAGACTAGTGTGTACAGTCGAGACCCCGACGAGGGGCGGTGGCCGGTCTCACAAGCCACTGGTGTCAGTTGGATCACCTAAGATGTATACAGGTGCTCATTGGGTTATGAGTACACCGGACAGGACTCGCCGGGAATCTGCTAGTTAGTATTATATCTACCGTCAGATAGCAGTTCCCTGGTGACATGTGTACAGGTTAGTTCATCGACCTGAGGTCGTCATTTGTCTCGTGTGAGTTCCCACTGTGCTTTGATTACTACCCTACCACGGCTCAAAGGAGTCGTGCAAACAGGTAGCTTTTGGGTACAGTCCCGAGCCATATGGAGGCACGTGAGCGGATCGGCAGGGGATTCGTCTCTCCCGGTATTGGGGGCGAGATCGTGCTGTGTCTAGGAGAGCCATTACACAAAGTCCATGGCCATGGTAGGAGATTTACTGGTAGGTACTCCAGTAGTATCTCAGGGTGTTATTAGGCTACACTCCGACACGACTTATACTGCTTCTGGGGGTCTGACGTTACTAGCCCCCTAGGCGGATATGCGATACTCATTGACGAATGGACCGGACTGTATATACATTGTCACTGTTAGGCTCAGTAGGGTTTCTGGATGTGTTAGCTCATCGGCCACCCTTGAGTGCGCTCATCAGTCTCCCTTAAGTTCAGTCCATGGGCAACCGTTACGCATAGCTAGTGCCGCTGACGGTTTGTGGTTAAACCCACTGCCAGGGTACTGAAGAGTCATTAGAGTCCCCCACAGACAGTTTCCCAAGTTTCGGGCGAAACGTTGTAGAGGCCGTATGGTTTTATGGCAGGGTTCGGAAAATGCACGTGCGTTTACGCACGTGTTATTTTTCGGGCAGATAATACTGGTCGGTTTTGGTTTAAGCCGGATCCGAGTATTATATTGAGTAGGTATAATATCTTTGTCTCAGTTGCATTTGTATTCGGTCGTAATACAAATGCGGGTGTATTTATACAGTTTCGGGGTTATCCTGAAAGTCGTTTCAGGATCACTTTTGGAAGTTGCCAGTTTCCAGTTTTCTATCAGCCGTCTTTTAACATTTGGTTAAAGACGGATTTATCTTTTCTACAGATAAGGTGAGTCAGTGTTCTAGAATATTCTAGATGAGGTGACTAGGCTTATTGGTGTAGGGTTTTCATTGGTTGCATTTATTAAAGGGTGACTAAGCCTAATGACTCATGCTTTGTGATTAATTCCTTTTGGATTGCTTAAGATATTTTGAAGTGAGAAGCTTTTAGCTTATGGTCACCCCCTTCTCCTACGGTCACCTCCCTCTTGCTATATATGGCTTGCCCTCTCTCTCTCCTCTTTCTCACTCTCACTTGATGTTTCATTTTAGAGAGAAAAGATTATGATAGGTTTTATCGGTGTATGGAATTTCACAGTCCATTTCATTCCATCACCCGATTTCCACGGCAACTTCATTAACCGATCGTCCACGGACTTGGACGAAGTGAGACAAAGTCATCTACTCATTCTCTACATCAAATCTTGGTCGTCTCTTTTAGCAAACTTGACGATCGAGTTGCCTCGAGTCAGAGGCGGGAGCCCGTTTAAAGAACCGATCATGTGGTGCCACCTCGACGAGGAGATCGGAGATCGACGAGATCGGAGCAGCCGCAACGGAGCGTGGGATGATGGTTGAAGAACGAAGGACTCGGATCGTTCGGTATAACCATTCTACACTCTTTACAGTTTGTTAGTTTAGCAATAATGGTAGATCCGGGTTAAAGTATACGATAGCGCCAAGTTAAAAAGTTTTGTTCCGCATTTTGGCGTCTGTAGACTGCCGGGGCGCTAGCGTAGACTTACAACAGGAGGAAAGATTGCATGGCATGGAACGCCAAGAACCAGGAACCGAAGCAAGCTGTGGCTTCGACTTCAGGTGTGTTTGTAATTGAGAATTGTCTGTCAATCAACTCTACTTCCTGGGTATTGGATACCAGATCAGGATCTCATATATGCAATTCATTGCAGGCACTGAGAAACCATAGAGTGCTGAAGGTTGGTGATATGACCCTGATGGTTGCTAACGGAGCTAGCGTGGGAGCTGTGTCCGTAGGGGATTATCACCTGGGATTGACGAGTGGACATATTTTGGCTTTACATAACAGTTTTTGTATACCTAGTTTAACGTGTAATATCATATCAGTTTCCTTGTTATCAAATAAAGGTTATGATTTCACGTTTGTAAGCAATGTTGTTAACATCCACCTTAATCATGGTTTGATTGCTTCCGGTACACTGAATAACGGTATATATGTCTTAAACCAACTACATATTTTCAATGTCCCGAACACACTAAAAAGAAAGACTCCAGATTTAGATAAGTCTTTCTTATGGCATTGTAAACTGGGTCACATCAATGAGACAAGGTTAACTAAGTAACATAGAGAAGGATATTTGGACTCGTTCGAATATCAAACTTATGCCACATTTCAATCATGTCTCAAAGGAAAGATGACAAAGACTCATTTCACTGGACATTGAGTAAGAGCGAGCGAGCTCTTAGAACTCATACACATCGATGTATGTGGTCCTATGTCTACACATGCAAGAGTTGGTTTTTCCTATTTCATTACTTTTACGGATGATTACTCTGGTTACGGATTCATTTTTCTGATGAAACATAAATCCATGGCTTTTGAGAAATTCCAAAAGTATAAGAATGAAGTAGAAAACCAAACCGGCAAAAGTATCGAGACACTAAGATCTGATCGAGGTGATGAATACTTAAGTGCCGAGTTCCTAGGTTACCTAAAAGAGAAAGGAATTCTCTCTCAGCTTACTCCTCCATACACTCTGTAAGTCCACGTTGCCCACCCCGGTGCTTGCGGGGAGGCGGAAACGGTATAAAAACGGATTTTTAACACACTATGCAACATGGACTAGCAAAAGGAGGATCTTTGCTAAACAAAAACTAACTACAATGCTAAAAAGTTTAGCTACTCGGAAAAGAGGTTATACCTAGGGCTTCTAGTCCTTCTCTCCTTGCTCCTTGGAATGAATGGAAGTGATCTCCTTGTCGCCTTCACTTGTCGAAGAAGGATCCACCCGAGAGCCTCAACCTTTGGCTTCAACTTCAAACTAGAAGTAACTAAGATGCTTGGAGTGCTAATCCAAGAACCTTAGAAAAGAGTAGAGAGTATTTTAGAATGATTTATCTCAAGCTCAAGAGATTCTCAACTCATGAGAGGGGAGAGCTAGAGAGAGAGGAAGATGAGGAGAGAGAACCAAAATGATAGAATAAAAAAGAAAATGAACCATTCTCCTCATATATGTGAATTATGGAAATTAGATAATTAGCTAAGATAATTGTCATGGTTAATCAAGACTTGACCATTATCATTTCACATTATATGCCATTTGCAAGGATCAAAGAGCATCTTTTATAGGGAATGATGATGGTCACCATGTCAATCTAGGTCAACAAGTCAAGTATAGTCAAATGGTCAACTACCCTAACCATGCACAATTATATTTAACTAATATCAATTAATTATAATTCACACATAAGCATTAGGGTTAAGAAAATGACAATGGTCATCAACCCTAATCAAAGTCCTCTGCCTCTGTCTCAGTCAACTCTGCATACGCACCCGTATCCGTGATCGGAAGAACACTAATACAATGAGATAAAACCAATCCCAAATCATATACTAGGATCCGGCTTAAACCAAAGCCCGCTAGTATAAGCTGTCCGGACAGCAAACGTGCACAAGTGCGCGGATGTGAACGAACCCTGTCGCAAAACCATGCGACCTCTACTCATTTTGCCTAAAGGCGAATAACCCTCTGTGTGGGACTCTAAATACTCGACACTACGCTGGCAGTGGGTTTAACCACAGACCGCAAGAGGCACTAGCTGTACGTAACGGTCCCCAGGTTGATGCCGATAAGAAGACTGACGAGGTGAACCCATCTGAACTCCTACTGAGCCTGAATGTGACAGTCTCCGTACAGTCCGGTTTGTTCATCTCATACATCGCATGGCGGGCCTAGAGGGCGGTAAACGTCAGTCCTCTAATAGCGGTACAAGTTGTGCCGGAGTGTAGCCCAGAACACCCAGAGATAACACTGGAAACCTACCAGTATACCTCGCTTGCCCTGGCCAGGGACTACTTGTGTAATGGCTCTCCTGGACACAGCGCGATGTCAACCCCCAATACTGGGAGAGACGAATCCTGTCTAACCGTCACTGCCTCCAAGTGCTTCGGGACTGCACCCAACTACTACCTGTTTGTGTGACTCCTTTGAGCCGTGGTAGGGTAGTAATCAAAGTACAGTAGGAACACACTCGAGGCGAAGTGACAGTGTCAAGTCAGCGGACTAAGCTGTACTCATGTCACCTGGGAACTGATAACTGACGATAGGTATAATACCAACCAACAGTTCCCGATGAGTCCTGTCCAGTGTACTCGTAACCTAACGAGCACCCGCATACTATCTCAAGTACGACATACTGACGGCTGTGGGACAGGCCGTCTCCCGCGCTGGGATGAGAAGCGCATACGCTAGTCTACTCCGGAGTATCGATGCCCTGTCTCGATAATCCCACGACCAGGGACGTGTAAATAAGGATGTGTTTGTAGATTACCCAGCCCCCACGAGTGCGACTGCTATCACAATGCTGGTAATCAAGCAAGGATCTTAAGGGCTCCACTAATGCGTATATGCGATATAATAAAAGAAACACATGTACACATTAAAGCAGAGACAAACCAAGTAGCATACTACCATTTCGAGCAAGATTGTCTATACAACTGTGAATATCCCAAGCTTCCATCAAGTAATATACATACTAGTATGATACAGTAATGGCCTCTAGGGCATATACACTAACAATCTCCCACTTGCACTAAGGCCATGTTCTGGCGTATCGAAGACCTATCATTTCGATCAACCGCTCGAACTGAGTCTGGGGTAAGGCCTTCGTGAATGGATCTGCAGTGTTATCTTCTGAAGCAACCCTCCGAACCTCGATCTCCTGGCGATCCACTATCTCCCAGATCAGGTGATACCGCCTCAAGATGTGTCTGGATTTCTGATGGGACCTGGGTTACTTCGCTAAATATATAGCCCCGTTGTTGTCACAATACATAGGTATTGGATCAACAATGGACGGAACCACATGAAGTTCTTTCAAGAACTTCCTCATCCAGACTGCTTCTTTTGCGGCATCAGATGCAGCGGTATATTCCGCTTCCATAGTCGAGTCAGCAACGGTTTCCTGTTTGGAACTCTTCCAACACACCGCCCCTCTATTGAGGGTAAAGACCAAACCCGACATGGACTTGGAATCATCCTTGTCACTCTGGAAGCTGGAGTCAGCAAAGGCCTCAATCTGGAGGTCTTTTCCGCCATACACCAAGAACATCTCCTTAGTCCTTCTCAAGTACTTGAGAATGTTCTTTACCGCTATCCAATGTTTCTCCCCTGGGTTTGACTGATACCTGCTTACCACACTCAGTGCATAAGCCACATCTGGTCTGGTACACAACATCGCATACATTATAGAGCCTACCGCAGAAGCGTAGGGTATAATAGACATGTGATCCCTCTCCAAATCAGTCTTGGGAGACATCTCTTTGGAGAGGGTGATCCCGTGACAAGCCGGTAGATTACCACGCTTGGAATCTTTCATACCGAATCTTTTCAGTATGGTGTCGATGTACCTGGACTGTGAGAGTCCTAATATCCTCTTGGATCTGTCACGGTAGATTCGGATCCCCAGAATGTATGAGGCATCACCCAGGTCTTTCATGGAGAACCTGTGTGACAAGAACCCTTTGACAGATTGTAGCATAGGAATGTCATCCACCTATAAAACGAGGAATACTACAGTTCTCACTAAAAATCTACTATAGATGCATGGTTCATCTGGATTTTTGATAAAGCCAAATTCCTTAACTGTCTCATCAAAACAGATGTTCCAACTCCGCGATGCCTGCTTTAGTCCATAAATGGACTTAAGCAACTTGCACACCATTCCGCTGCTCCCACTCTGAATGAAACCCTCTGGATGGTCCATATAGACACACTCCTCAAAATTTCCATTTAGAAAAGCGGTCTTTACGTCCATCTGCCAAATCACATAATCGTGGAAGGCAGCAATGGCAAGAAGGATCCGAATGGATTTCAGCATAGCTGCTGGAGAAAAGGTTTCGTCATAGTCCAAACCAGGTATTTGACGAAAACCCTTTGCAACAAGTCTAGTTTTATAGGTCTCAACCTGTCCATCTACACCAATCTTCCTTTTGAAGATCCACTTGCATCCTACGGGTTTTACCCCATCTGGTGCAATGTCCAACGTCCATACTTTGTTGGTGTACATGGACTCCATTTCGGTCCGCATTGCATCCAGCCATTTTACCGAGTCAACGGTCTGAATGGCTTGCTGGAAGCTAGTAGGATCATCACATTCAATGATGCAATCCTCTCTATCCCCATCTATGAGAAAACCGTAGTATCTCTCGGGCGGATGAGACTGCCTACTACTCCTGCGGAGCGGCGTAGGAATGTCCTGATCTTTCGAACCCTCTGGTTCTACTAAGCTTTCAGTAATACCTCGTGGTTCTGGAATTTCTTCCAGTTCTATTACGCTCCCACTAATATTCTTTTCCAAGAACTAGTGTTCTAGAAAGTTGTCACGACCCAAAGTTTGGCCCGTGACCGGCACTTAACCACGTAACGTCTACAGGCGTAACGCGGCTAAGCGAACCAAAAACCCAGAAATCAAACCAGTAAAAGTATAGAGTGTTATAAGTTTAAAATGAAACACTTACTAACATGTTAAGAAATCTAAGTAAATAATCACCAAGATAACAATATACGACGCCGTAGCGAAGATCAAAATCCACAAGTGGGAACATCACAGATAGAATAAAACTGCATAAGAAAAGTCGGCTCACAACGAGCTCGACACCAGGATACCAATAATATACATCATCGTCCTCACACTGTCTCTAAGTCAAATACATACATGGTAGATGGAGAATACTAGATACAACAATGTACATAACTGAAAGATAAACAGATACTGCACAAACCCACCTATCAGCAAAAGAGTTAGTACATCAACTATGGGGGTATCTGTGTCAAAAGATGCAAGCGCAGCCTGCCGCGACTACTCCGAAGGGCTACCTGCAAATGCTGTGGCACGACGGGGGTGAGTTGCCAACTCGTGAATAGAAATAACATTTAAAGGTGATCGCGAGCATGCACGTACTGCGCTACTCTAACATATGCCAGCAGATGATATCAATGCGAAGTAAGCAGTATGTACAATAATCATGCAAGTGCTCTATCAGGTGATATAACTACAGGATGAGATGCAATAATAAATGCTGAGCATGGGAATATAACATTTACACGGTATGTCAAGGTGGAATAAAAATAAATATGCACCGCAAATCCCAACAACCCAGACGCCGGCACTCCCATCGGCCATCAAATCCTATACATCCCTGAGAATCATGAGTGCCCAGCATCGGCACCCAAAGAACATAAATACTTGTGTCTAGCATCGACACGCAAATCCTCCTCTATCGGGCATCGGTCAATCCGGGTCAGCCCTCTCTCAATATATCGGGCATCCGTCAGTCCGGGTCAGCCCTCTCTCAATATATCGGGCATCCGTCAGTCCGGGTCAGCCCTCTCTCAATATATCGGGCATCCGTCAGTCCGGGTCAGCCCTCTCTCAGTATATACCACTTCAGCACCGAGGAAACACAGGGTGGGCGCATCTAAATATCATATGAAGGGAATCGGATTTTTAAATGATTACATATTTGAAAATGGCCACGGTTTCCAAATCCAGAAATCACATGTAATCCCAACCAATATGCAAGTAATGTGATGTGATATGCGCATCAGGTATGAATATCATGTCAAGTCACATAAAAGATGAGCTACAACATAATGATTCGATGCGATATATGCATCAAGTATGAATATCATGGCAATTCTAACGTTGTGTGTGTAACATGCAGGGTAGTGCTCGTGCAACATGAACTGTCAGTAAGGGTGCGGTGTTCTATCAATTCTAGTTTATATACGTACAGCAGGGAATGCAGTATGCACTAAATAGTAGCCATGAACGGTCAATGTAGGTAAATGTAGCTATAAGGTCTTATCAGCCCTGACGTAGAACGCCATGCGGGCGATATCCCCGTAGATGTTAAATCTACTCACCGTAGTCTCTCGCTAGGTACAGCCAACAACTTGTTTTCCCTTCTGCGCGGCGTCCGCCGTACTCGCCTGCGAACATAGAATTACACAATATATCACACATAAGGTTGAAGTCACACAAACACGAAATTAAAGCCGAACTAGTAACTCATGTCGCGAACCAAACGCGCGTGTGCGCGATACGCTAAAACGTGTGATTACGCGCCTGAAGCCACTCCGACGCATCACGATACGCAGAAACACCAAACCCACACACACGTATCATGCGTGTCGCGAAAGATTGAAAATACGGAAAATTGGGTATTCTACTCCAGATTTTGATACAGAAATGATAATGTAAAACAATATATACCAAAATAACCCACATAGCAGCAGACTCCAGTGGCCCAATCCCTAAATCCCAACTCACCCATCTGGCCGCAAATTGCGGCCAGAATGAATATTCCGGCGGCCTGGGTAGGGGGGTGGGCTCCTAGGTTTGGTGTGTACACTCTATACCCCCCATATATGCTACAGTAACATCTAGTTTCATGCTGAAATATCTTAGGTAGCAGCAGATCCTACAGAGCCTTATTTCTAGTTAAAATCCACACTTTTGCACTAAAATGGAACTTTATGGTATTTCTGTGCAAACTGAAACAAACCTGGCCAAAAATAGTTCTAATAACACCTAATAGAGCTAACCAAACTAACAAAACCCTAATCTAACTTGTGAAACACAAATATCCTTTAATATCACTAAAAATGCACAAAAATGAGATTTTTGCTAAACAATACTACAAGTTTAAGGAAAAGAAGTGCTAACATGAGTTAATACCTTCTAAGAACCTTGTAAAACACCAAAAGTCTCAGCTTTTCCCTCAAGTGTGCAGATTTGCCTTTGAACACCTTAACAACCTCACTTTTCCATGGTTTCGTGAAGAAAATGAGTTGATATGTATAGGGTTTTGTGAAAGGATCAAAAGGGAAATGAAAAAGGATAAGAAAAGATAGAGGAAGAGGGGGTTTCTCTGCTGGAAGGCTGCAGAATTCTGAAGTGGGGGAGAAGAGAAGAGAGAGAGGGGAAGAAAATGGTCTAAAGGTCAAACTTCACCTAACCACTATGCATCATTGTTTAATAGGATTTGAAATTATAAAAAAAAAGATTATGATATGATTTAAAATGGTGGGGATAAGTTAGCAACCATGCAACAAAAGAATGGTTAACATGCTACCAAAACCCTAAGTCACAAAAATGGCTAGTGTGCAAGTGTACACTACAAAGCAAATTTTTCCAATTTGCTAACACGACTAAAATAACTAATAATCCTATGTACACTAATATAATAACATGCACAAATACTAATTGTCACAAAAACATTCTAACGGAAATTCAAAGTGTTACAAAAGTGGGCATGACGAGAAACAAAAACCTTTTGTTCCTCTTCGCAATAGAAGAAATATCCCTTGGAGTTCTTTGGATATCCCACAAACTTGCACTGTACTGAGCGTGCCTTGAGCTTGTCCACATGCTGTTTTTGACAAAAGCTGGACATCCCCATGTCTTAATGTGATTAAGATAGGGTCTCTTCCCACACCACATCTGATATGGTGTAGTAGGCACAGTCTTAGTTGGAACTCGGTTCAAAAGGTATGCAGCTGATTCTAGCGCATATCCCCAGAATGATCATGGTAACTCAACGTTACTCATCATGGAACGTACCATATCCAATAGGGTTCGGTTCCGTCTCTCCGATACACCGTTATGTTGTGGAGTGTATGGAGGAGTAAGCTGAGAGAGAATTCCATTCTCTTTTAAGTAATCCAGGAACTCGGCACTCAAGTATTCACCAACTCGATCAGATCTCAGTGCCTTGATACTTTTGCCTGTTTGTTTTTCTACTTCATTCTTATATTCCTGGAATTTTTCAAAGGCCACGGATTTATGTTTCATTAAGAAGACATATCTGTACCTTGAAAAGTCATCCGTAAAAGTAATGAAGTAATAATAACTGCTTCGTGCATGCATAGACATTGGACCGCACACGTCGCTGTGTACGAGTCCCAAGAGCTCGCTCGCTCTTACTCCGTGTCCAGTGAACGGAGTCTTTGTCATCTTTCCTTTGAGACAGGATTGACAAGTTTCATATGATTGATATTCGAACGGATTCAAATATCCTTCAGTATGTAACTTAGTCAACCTTCTCTCATTGATGTGACCCAGTCTACAATGCCATAAGAAAGTTTTATTGATTTCTGGAGACTTTCTTTTGTGTGTATTCTGGACATTGAAAATATGTGGTTGGTTTAATACGGATATACCGTTGTTCAATGTACCTGACCCAATCAAAACTTGATTAAGGTGAATGTTCACAACATTACTTACAAATGCAAATTCATAACCTTCTTTAGACAATAAAGATACAGAAATGATATTACAAGTTGCATTTGGTACAAAATAACAACTACGCAAAACCAAAAAGTGTCTATGTGACAATCCCAGGTGATAGTCCCCCACAGCCTCAGCATCCATGCTAGCTCCGTTTGCAACTCTGAGGGTCATATCACCTGCTCTCAAAACCCTACGCTTTCTCAATGCCTGCAAAGAATTACAGATATGAGATCCTGAAACGGTATCCAATACCCAGGAAGTAGAGTTTATTGATAGACAGTTTTCAATAACATACACACCTGAAGTTGAAGCCGCAACTCGCTTCAGATCCTGGGTTCTGGCCTTCCAAGCCTTGCAATCATGTTTCCAGTGTCCACTCTTGTGACAGTAAAAGCATTCTTCCTTTCCCACAAGCTTTCCCGCTACCTTTGTTGCCTTTCCCTTTCCCTTCGTATCCACTTTACTAACACCGCCCCTTAGTTTGGCGGGGGCTTTCTTCTTCTTTCCCTTGGCTTTCGCCCTGGACCTAGAAGAGGAAGATCCTCCTACAAACAAAGTGGATGTCTCCCTACCTTTCTGTAGGGTGCCCTCAGCATTCCTCAACATGTTCAGAAGTTCGGAAAGTTCAACCCCCTTTCCTTGCATGTTGAAGTTTAGGATAAACTGGGCGTAAGTGGAAGGAAGGGACTGGAGAATCAAGTCAGTGTAGAGTTCATTCTCCAACATGGTCCCAAGGTCCGCGAGCTCCTCTATGTAGCCAATCATCTTAAGCACGTGTTCCGCTACCGATGATCCGATGGCCAATCTTGCCGAAAACAGCTTCTTCGACACTTCGTATCTGGCGATATGAGGCTGCTCTCCATACAGTTCTTTTGTATGAAGAAATATGGATTCTAGGTCCATATACTCGTGCCTCCTCTGATGTTTGTTGTCCATAGAGGCAAGCACGAGGCATTTGGCCTTCGCGCAATCGATCTCCCATGTCTTACGGATTTCTATATCCGCGACGCTGGAGGAAGGACCTAGGACAGGGGGAGCTTTGGTGGTAAGGATATACCCCAACTTGTCGTAAGTGATGGCCATCTTGACATTCCTGAGCCAATCTTTGTAGTTTGGCCCTGTCAGTATGTTTTAATCTAGTAATAACTTAAGTCCGGTCATGTTGATTGGTCGCTGCAATTAGGAGAGAGAAAAGAAACACTTTAGCATGATACTCTTGCAAGTTTAGAGTGGTTTTTAGTTTGTCTAAACAGGATGGCTCCCACTATCTCTCGAATCCCTCCTCAAACCATAAAGAAAGAATTAGTCGGGATCAATCTCACCGTACAATACTTGCTTAACTGTTCAGCCAGGCCAGTGTCGGTACTTCGAGGGAGGTTTTCCAACGCTTTCGCGAAGTTCCTTAATTAAGTAACCTCTTTTCCCTGTGGGCATAGCCCCGCTAACACCTTTCTAGACACCTACTACGTTTATAGCATTGATCGTTAAGTGAGAAATTTCCCGAGGAGTAGCATATACTCACAGTAGGATCGGGATCCAAATATCATCGCGTGATAAAACTGAAGGAATCCTACCAGAATCATCTCACTCCAAATGGTATGCAGCGTTAGCAAGTTTCAGTACTTATGAAACTCCCGATGTGGATTTTTGCCCCATGCTCTTATGACCTTGACTTTGGCCAAAATATCATAAGTCACATGTCAAGTTCTACCCGTCATTCTCCAGGTTAATTTGGACCCACCCGTACCTACCCTTGACTTTGGCCAAAATGGCAGTACGGCTGTCCCAAACCAACGCATCTACCTATGCTGCACATGAATACCCAATAGCTACCAATCACTATGCCTTGACTTTGGCCAACATACATAGCTTGAATACTTTTTGACCATTCATGTGGAATGACGGAGGGCTACGAATGGTTTTGGCGAAACCGTGAACGTAGTGAACTTGATATAATCGATGGAACGAGATAGCTTTTAAACGGAGTGGTTCAAGCTCCAGATTTTAAAAGTTTTGTTTTGAAAAGAACCGAGTGGTTTTGAAAGTGTTCCAACGACTTTTACTTGGTTTATTTTCTAGCATTAATTTTAATGCGTCCCATCATTTAATCCTACCATTGCAGAAAACAACCAAAATATGGGTACGCTTATGCCATCCGCATTCGCCACGGGGCCCCGTCATCACCCGTTAGGTTACTTAACTAACGACAGAGCGGGGGCTGGACTAGCGCGGATGCAAAACATAAGCAACACCTAAATAGATATCATATATAGATATATAGCAATGATAATCAATCCATATCACAGATGAACACTTTGGATATACTAGGAATCCGCGATTCGTTCGAGCCTATAACAAAACGCGGATTACACGGTCGCGATGAATAGCCAAACCCCACCCTAGACCCCTACGGGTGCGGCAAACTACCCGCCAAGTACCCGAAGTGAAGCAACCTCCCTCAACAACTTGAGTAGGCCACTTGGCACTTCGAGATACCCGGTAGTTTGTGCACCCCACCTTGGGTCTATCCTAGGAGCAAAAACAGTAAAAAGAAAATATACAATGACGGCTACAACCCCGACCCGCTTGTGCGGCCATACCAATAATATTACATAAAATTACATGTTACATGAATGAAAGAAAAAGAAACTCTCATCTCACATCCACCCCGGCTATTCATCCGCGACAATCCACCGAGTTCATATACACAAACCAACAAGCATTACAGATCAAAGATATGTATAACCCCCACTAATCGACGTATAGCGATTAGAAGACGTTCAATACATATAATACATCACAGATATAACCTATTAGTCAAAGTATAAGGAAGTTCGATCAAAAATACAGAATTATAACCATCCCAAATACAAATTTCTTTTCTGGAAAATCTGGGCAGAAATAAAATATCTTAAAAATCCCAAAACCTTAACAGAAGAACACTGCACCAAACTTGGTCCTCTATCGAGTCAACTCGGCCGCGGATCCACGGCAAGAAGCATATTCTTGCCGCGGAACCGCGGCGCTTTGAACAGTTCACTAGATCGTGTTTGGTGTGTTTCTTAACAAAACCCTGAGCCGATTTTTGAAGTATGATTTATTATTTTTATAGCACAAAAAAAATCAACAGAAAGTTAGGGTTTTGAAAACTAGTTTTGCGATTTTTACCGATCGAACTTCTATACATATTACTAACTAGCTAGTTTATGTTTAGTTAGGCTCTTATACCAATGTAAGTCCACGTTGCCCACCCCGGTGCTTGCGGGAAAGCGGAAACGGTATAAAAAAAAGATTTTTAACACACTAGGCAACATGGACTAGCAAATGGAGGATCTTTGCTAAACAAAAACTAACTACAATGCTAAAAAGTTTAGCTACTCGGAAAAGAGGTTATACCTAGGTCTTCTAGTCTTTCTCACCTTGCTCCTTGGAGTGAATGGAAGTGATCTCCTTGTCGCCTTCTCTTGTCGAAGAAGGATCCACCCGAAAGCCTCAACCTTTGGTTTCAACTTCAAACTAGAAGTAACTAAGATGCTTGGAGTGCTAATCCTAGAACCTTAGAAAAGAGTAGAGAGTATTTTAGAATGATTTATCTCAAGCTCAAGAGATTCTCAACTCATGAGAGGGGAGAGCTAGAGAGAGAGGAAGAGGAGGAGAGAGAACCAAAATGATAGAATAAAAAAGAAAATGAACCATTCTCCTCATATATGTGAATTATGGAAATTAGATAATTAGCTAAGATAATTGTCATGATTATTCAAGACTTGACCATTATCATTTCACATTAAATGCCATTTGCAAGGATCAAAGAGTATCTTTCATATGGAATGATGATGGTCAACATGTCAACCTAGATCAATAAGTTAAGTATAGTCAAATGGTCAACAACCCTAACCATGCACAATTATATTTAACTAATATCAATTAATCATAATTCACACATAAGCATTAGGGTTAAGAAAATGACAATGGTCATCAACCCTAATCAAAGTCATCTGCCTCTGTCTAAGTCAACTGTGCATACGCATCCGTATCCGTGATCTAAGGAACACGAATACAATGAGATAAAACCAATCCCAAATCATATACTAGGATCCGGCTTAAACAAAAGCCCGCTAGTATAAGCTGCCCGGACAGCAAACGTGCACAAGTGCGCGGATGTGAACGAACCCTGTCGCAAAACCATACGACCTCTACTCATTTGGCCTAAAGGCGAATAACCCTCTGTGTGGGACTCTAAAGACTCGACACTACGCTGGTAGTGGGTTTAACCACAGACCGTAAGCGGCACTAGCTATACGTAACGGTCCATAGGTAGATGCCGATAAGAAGACTGACAAGGTGAACCCATCTGAACTCCTACTGAGCCTGAATGTGACAGTCTCCGTAGAGTCCGGTCTGTTCGTCTGATACATCGCATGGCGGTCCTAGGGGGCGGTAAACGTCAGTCCCCTAATTGCGGTACAAGTCGTGCCGGAGTGTAGCCTAGAACACCCTGAGATAACACTGGAAACCTACCAGTATACCTCGTTTGCCCTGGCCAGGGACTACTTGTGTAATGGCTCCCCTGGATACAGCGCGATGTCAACCCCCAATACCGGGAGAGACGAATCATGTCTAACCGTCACTGCCTCCAAGTGCTTCGGGACTGCACCCAACTACTACCTGTTTGCATGACTCCTTTGAGTCGTGGTAGGGTAGTAATCAAAGTACAGTGGGAACACACTCGAGGCGAAGTGACAGTGACAAGTCAGCGGACTAAGCTGTACTCATGTCACTTGGGAACTGATTACTGACGATAGATATAATACCAACCAACAGTTCCCGACGAGTCATGTCCTGTGTACTCGTAACCTAACGAGCACCCGCATACTATCTCAAGTACGACGTACTGACGGCTGTGGGACAGGCCGTCTCCCGCGCTGGGATGAGAAGCGCATACGCTAGTCTACTCCGGAGTATCGATGCCCTGTCTCGATAATCCCATGACCAAGGACGTGTAAATAAAGATGTGCTTGTAGATTACCCAGCCCCCACGAGTGTGACTGCCATCACAATGCTGGTAATCAAGCAATGATCCTAAGGGCTCCACTAATGCGTATATGCGATATAATAAAAGAAACGCATGTACACATTAAAGCAGAGACAAACCAAGTAGCATACTACCATTTCGAGCAAGATTGTCTATACAACTTTGAATATCCCAAGCTTCCATCACGTAATATACATACTAGTATGATAAAATAATGGCCTCTACGGCATATACACTAACACACTCCACAGCATAACGATGTATTGGAAAAAAGGAATCGAACCCTAGTGGATATGGCACGTTCCATGATGAGTAATGCTGAGTTACCACGATCTTTCTGGGGTTATGCACTAGAATCAGCGGCATATCTTTTGAACAGGGTTCCTACCAAGACTGTGCCTACCACGCCATATCAGATGTGGAGTGGGAAGAAACCCTATCTTCAGTATCTGAAGATATGGGGATGTCCATCTTTTGTTAAAAAGCAGCATGTGGACAAACTCGAGGCACGATCAATACAGTGTAAGTTTGTGGGATATCCAAAGAACTCCAAGGGGTATTATTTCTATTATGCAGAGGAACAAAAGGTTTTGTTTCTCGTAATGCCCATTTTCTAGAACAGCAGTTTATAGAAAAGGAAACAAGTGGGAGCGAAATAGAATTGGAAGAAAATCCAGAACAACAAACTACTACTGAAAGTTTGGTAGAACCAGTAGTTCAAGAAGAACAGGATATTCCCGCACCCCTCCGCAGGAGTAGTAGGCCGTCTCATCCGCCTGAGAGATACTACGGTTTTCTCATTGATAGGGGATAGAGAGGATTGCGTCATTGATGATGATTAACCTACTAGCTTCCAGCAGGCCATCCAGAGCGGCGACTCGGTACGATGGCTAGATGCAATGCAGACCGAAATGGAGTCCATGTACACCAACAAAGTATGGACTTTGGACTTTGCTCCAGATGGGGTAAAACCCATAGGATGAAAATGGATCTTCAAGAAAACGATTGGTGTAGATGGACAGGTGGAAACCTATAAGACTGGACTTTTTGCAAAGAGTTTTCGACAAAGACCTGGTTTGGACTATGACAAGACTTTTTATCCAGTGGCTATGCTCAAATCCATTCGGGTCCTTCTTGCTATTGTCGCCTTCTATGATTATGAGATCTGGCAGACGGACGTAAAGACGGCTTTTCTAAATGGTAATTTTGAAGCGTGCGTCTATATGGATCAGCCAGAAGGCTTCAATCAGAATAGGAGCAGCGGGAAAGTGTGCAAGTTGCTTAAGTCCATTTATAGACTAAAGCAGGCATCGCGGAGTTGGAACATCTGTTTTGATGAAACGGTCAAAGAATATGACTTTATCAAAAATCCAGATGAACCATGTATATATAGTAAAATTGTAGCACGAACTGTTGTATTCATCGTCTTGTACGTGGATGACATTCTATTGATAAGAAATGACATTCCTATGCTACAATCTGTCAAAGGATTCTTGTCACACAGGTTCTCCAGGAAAGACCTGGGTGATGCCTCTTACATTCTGGGGATCCGGATTTATCGTGATAGATCCAAGAGGATATTAGGAATTTCGCAGTCCAGATATATCAACACTATGCTGAAAAGATTTAGTATGGAAGATTCTAAGCGCGGTAATCTACCGGCTTGTCACGGAATCACCCCATCCAAAGAGATGTCTCCCAAGACTGATTTGGAAAGGGATCACATGTCTATTATACCCTACGTTTCTGCTGTAGGCTCTATAATGTATGCGATGTTGTGCACCAAACCAGATGTAGCTTACGCACTGAGCGTAGTATGCCGGTATCAGTCAGACCCAGGGGAGAATCACTGGATAGCAGTGAAGAACATTCTGAAGTACCTGAGAAGGACTAAGGTGATGTTCTTGGTTTACGGCGGAAAAGACCTCAAGATCGAGGCCTTTGCTGATTCCGGCTTCCAGAGTGATAAGGACGATTCCAAATCCATGTCAGGTTATGTCTTTACCCTCAATGGTGGGGCGGTGTGCTGGAAGAGTTCCAAGCAGGACACCGTTGCTGACTTGATGATGGAAGCGGAGTATATTGATGCTTACAATGCCGCAAAAGAAGCGGTCAGGATGAAGAAGTTCCTAACAGAACTTCAGGTGGTTCCTACCATTATTGATCCACTACCACTGTATTGCGACAACAACGAAGCTATAGCTTTAGCGAAGGAACCCAGGTCCCATCAGAAGTCCAGATACATCTTAAGGCGGTATCACCTGATCAGGGAGATCATAGATCGCCGGGAGATCGAGGTCCGGAGAGTTGCTACAGAGGAGAACATTGCTGATCCATTCACAAAGGCCTTACCTCAGATTCAGTTCGAGAGGCTACTCGAGATCATCGGTCTTCGATTTGCCAGTACATGGCCCTAGTGCAAGTGGGAGATTTTTAGTATATATGCCCTAGGGGCCATTATTGTATCATACTAGCTTGTATATTACTTAATGGAAGCTTGGGATATTCACAGTTATATAACAGTCTTGCTAAACATGGTAGTATGCTATTTGGTTTTATCTATCTTAATATGTGTGTGCGTATTGATAGAGCCCTTAGGATCTTGCTTGACTACCAGCGTTGTGATGGCAGTCACACTAATAGGGGCTGGGTATTCTACAAGCACATCCTTTATCAGGTCCCTAGTCGTAGGATTATCGAGACAGGGCATCGATACTCTGGAGTAGACTAGTGTGTACGCTTCTCATCCCAGTTGGGGAGATGGTCTGTCCCACAGCCATCAGTACGTCGTACTGGAGATAGTATATAGGTGCTCGTTGGGTTACGGGTACACCGGACATGACTCGCGGGGAACAGTTGGTTTGTATTATACCCGTCATCATTTAACAGTTCCCATGTGACATGAGTATAGCATAGTCCGCAAACTTGACACTGCTACTTCGCCTCGAGTGTGTCCCACTGTTCTTAGATTGCTACCCTACCACGGCTCAAAAGAGTCATGCAAACAGGTAGAAGTTGGGTGCTGTCCCGAGCACTTGGAGGCAGTGGCGGTTAGACAGGATTAGTTTCTCCCAGTATTGGGAGTTGATATCGCGCTGTGTCAGAGAGCCATTACGCAAAGTCCCTGGTCAGGGCAAGCGAGATTTACTGGTAGGTTCCAGTAGTTTCTCAAGGTGTAATGGGCTTCACTCCGACACGACTTACACCGCTTTTAGGGGATTGACGCTTGCCGCCCCCTAGGCCCGATATACGATAGTCCTAGATGAACAGACCGGACTGTACGGAGATTGTCACATCAGGCTCAGTAGGAGTTCGGATGGGTTTCCTCATCGGCCTTCTTATCGACATCTACCTGGGGATCGTTACATACAGCTAGTGCCGCTTGCGGTCTGTGGTTAAACCCACTGTCAGCGTAGTAGTCAAGTCTTTAGAGTCCCACACAGATAGTTTCCCTTCTCCAGGAGAAACGATATAGAGTTCGTATGGTTATACGACAAGGGTTCGGACGCATACGTGTTTAAACGCACGTACGACGTTCGGACAGTTTTTACTAGCCGGCTTTGGTTTAAGCCAGATTCTAGTATCGGGTTATTGGATTTATATAGTCTAAAGTTTTTCCGTGTTTTCACGGATAGGAGGGGCGTTCTCGTAATTTGGCGGGAAGCTTCTAGAAGTATGGTGACTTGAGGGTTTAGGTGGCATAAGCATTTATTGCTTTAGTGACTCATTTGTGTGATTCATCCATGTCATTAATGCATCATTAAATGGTTAATGATGTAAGTGCACGGCGGCGCCCCGGCCGTCAATCCGAGGCCAAAATGCGGAAACGATAAATTACTTTAACTTTTGAACTGACACCACCGCGCACTATAAACCCGGATCGAGCCATTAATCTAGTCCTAGCTAACAAAAGAACGGCTAGAGAGATATACCGAGCGATCAGTATCCTTCGGTCTTCTCGTCGTCGTCCCGATCTCTCCGCGGAATCTCCAGTCTTCAACTCCTTGTCGGAAGGGCACCACTTCGCCGGCTTCTTTTACGGGCTCCCACCTCTGGACCGAGGAAACTCGGGCACAAAGTTGGCGAGTCGACGTGCCCAATGATTGCTGTAGAATAGTGTAGTGCTCTTTGTCTCTATTGGGGTAGAGGAAGTGGCCATATTGTGGAGGTATGAGATATGAACTTTTGGAGGAGGAGCTAAAATGATTTTGCCAAGCCAAATGAGTGTAAATCCCCCACCCAAAAATTGGGACAGCCCCCCAACTCTCTTGGCCGGCCCAAGCTCATGAGGAAAACAAAAGAGAGTCAAGTGAAAAGAAATGAGGGAGCCACACCATAATGCAAGAGAGAGAGAGAGAAAGGGTGATGATGAAAAGCAATGATCACCATAAAACCCTCACTCCAAATCAACCAATCATAACTACAAAAAGACATGCAATCATGAACTTATGAAGTCAATGGATCAAGGTCAAACAAGAGCTATCATGAAGCATCTACTTGCAAAAACAACCCTCCAAAATGCTTATTTGCACAAATGCAAATAAGCCCTCCTCCACTAATCTTCAGCCAATGAAAGATACAAAGAAATATGGCCGAAACGGAAAACAAACTGGCAACTTCATAAAACTGTTCCTGTAATAAATTATAGGAAAACCCCGCTACTGTATATACATACCCGCAATTGTATTCCGACCGAATACAAATGCAATGAGACAAAATCTACACTGTACTATACTAGGATCTGGCTTAAACCAAAGTCCGCGAGTATATCCATCCGATCATGATCCGTGCAATACCGCACGTATCTGATCGAACCCTGCCATATCTCCATACGGCCTCTACAGCGTTTCGCCCGAAACTTGAGCAACTGGTCTGTGGGGAACTCTAAAGACTCGTCAATACTTTGGCTGTGGATTTAACCACTAGCACGTCAGAGGTATTAGCCATACATAACGGGCTACCAGCTATTGACCAAAAGGGACGTCGCTGAGCGAACTCATCCTGATACCCCACTGAGCCTGTCAACCTGTACCCCCTACGAGTGCGGCGAATGGCCAGCAAATTCTAGAGTGAGGCCCCCTCCGTCTCAATGCTATGAGATGCGGGCCCGTTGCCCTCTAGAACCCGGCTATCCGTGCACTCCACCTTGGGGTAATCCTACTGCAGAAAAAAAAATATACATACAACGGGTACATCGACCTCACCTCGGTCGTGCCCCAAAAGAATAATATACAAACAGGTGTTAGTTATATGTATGCCATAGAGGCCATTACTGTACATTGGATGTATATTGTAGTGGATGCTGGGACATATATAGGTAGGACTTTCTTGCTCGACATGATAGTACGCTATCTGGTTGCTCTTTATCTTAACATGTAAACTTTCTGTCTCTCTGATTACATGTTGATAAAGCCTTTAGGATGTGTGCTCGACTTCCAGTACTATGATGTAAATCATACTAGAGGGGCCCGGGTAGTCCATGAGTACATCCTTCAATGTTCCTAGTCATGGGAATATCGAGACGGGGCATCGAAATTCCAGAGTAGACTAGCGTGTATCTTCTCGACCCATGTGATGGGCGATGTTTGATCCCATATCCATTGGTGTTTGACATCAGATATGGTATGCAGGTGCTCAATGGAGATTGGGTACACTGAACAGACTCGCCGAGAACTCCCAGATGGTATTATACCTCACGTCAGATGGCAGTTCTCTGGTGACACTGGTACAGCTTAGTCTGTTGACCCGAGATCGTCTTAGAGTCTTGTGTGTCTCCCACTGTGCTTTGATTTCCACCTTACCACGGCTCTACTGAGTCGTGCAAACAGGTGGTTTTTGGGTACAGTCCCTATTCACATGGAGGCAATGAGCGATAGGAGGGGATTCGTCTCTCCCGATATTGGGGGTTGATGTTGCGCTATGCACGACTGGCCATAACTGGAAATCCCTTGCCACGGTTGCAGTGATCTACTGGTAAGTGTTATCAGTAGTTTCACATATGTTATTGACCTTATATCGGTATGACTTATCGAGCTACTGGGGTCTGACGTTTACCACCCCTAGGCGAGATATACGACATATCAGACGAACAGACCGGACTGTACGGTAAGTGTTACTGGTTGGATTTACAGGAGTGTGAGCGGGCTTGCTCGTAGATCTTCTGATCGCTCAATACCCGGGTGGCCGTTACGTTTAGCTGACCGCTTGCGGCTTGTGGGTGCTTGATATGATCATCATCTGCTGCCGGCGTATTGACGAGTCTTTAGAGTCCTACACAAAGGTTTCCTGGCTCAAGAGAAACGAAATAGGAGCGCATATGAGATATGTGCGGGACCGAGAATAATGCGTGTATGTGATACCGTATTCTATTCTCGCGATGAATGTATCGATTGGTTGTATGCGATATAACCTAGTTATCGAATCAAGAATTGATTCGATGAGTCGATACATTGGATATTAGTCGGTCATATGCGATATGACCGGATCGTTAAATCAAGTGTTGATTTAATGATTTAATGTATAATTATATATTAGATATATTACTTTACATTAACTAGTATTGGTTCACTTAAAATGGATTTTTTCACCTGATGTGCACATTGTATATATGATATAGTTTTGTTTACTAGTTTGTATCATGTTTGATGATACATGCAAACTTGGGTGTGTATGATTAAACCATGATTAGGTTAATGGTTAGGGTTTGATTTACTTATTTACTTATTCATTTTATTTAGTTTTTTGGCAAAAACAAAATGGTTTCTTTCGTTGCTTCATGATACTTCTTAGCATCTTTGAAAATATTGACCATTTTGTTTTTTCCTTAACCCAACCATTACATCCTAACCATAGTTTATTCTCTACACTTGTTACTCTCACCATGGTTGAATTATGATAAGATCACTTGATTTATGATTATTAATCAATTGATTTTATCATTCATAACATATTATTTTTCTTCTTCTTCTTCTTCTTCAAGAAGAAAGAAGCTTGCTAGCTTCAATGGTGCCTTGTGAAAAAGAGTGAGAAATCCAAATCCAAAGTGAACCCACTTCCTATTTCTTCATCCTCTACCACTTGCCAAGTAGTATAGGGTGTTTTCTTCACAAGTTTCATGACTTGGTGAAGTTGGAGCTTGATCTTGAGTTGCCTCGACATAGATCATCTTCGGCATCGAAGTCGACGACCTAGCCCGATCTTTTCTCCGATGAAACCACCGCGATAATCTAGGATTCCGATGGGTACAGCGGAGGGACGTCATCACGGAGCCAAGGAAGTGGAGCACCGGATCAACAATGGTTGTAGTCACTTTCCTTTAGCAATAAATTTGTTTACTTGCTTGCTTTGCTTATCCTCTAGTTACGATCTTGCTTAGGGTTACTTGGCACATAGGAAATTTTTGAATTGGCCATATTTGATCACTTGTAGAACCTCATGGGGGTGACTAGGAACCCTATAGTGGTATCAGAGCCTAGCTAGAGCCTTAGGCGATGAGTAGACGAAGTTAGAAACCCGATCGAACCCAAAACCCTAATCCAAATCCGCTCTCTGTACATTTTTTGAAATCGGGGATTTTTGTGAATTAAAAATATGCATAAATATCAACAGGGTTTTCTAGAAATTACTGTGCAAAACGAGAGCTCAATTCGACCAAACCGCCGCGGTTCCGCGGCACGAGCATGGCTCGTGCGGCGGTTCCGCGGCCGTACGGAAGCATCATTCATTTTAATTTGCATAGTAATTCCTATATTTTGGTGCTGTATTTTCTGGGAATTTTTAAATCTTACTCAAGAGTTGAGTATTCTGGGTTGTATTGGGAGTTCGTAAATTCGATCGGATTATCTAATTTTGTCTATGTGTTTTTCCGGATAACTTTAGAATATGTTAAAAAGTTCGACCGGATAAAAATACCCACTTTTTCCCCTGTCGGGAAATTTCCAAATGTTGGATTTTTCTGTGGTTTAAAGACGTTCTAAGTAGTGCAAGTACGCGATGGACCCTCCAGAAGACAGCAAACCTTAACTCGATTATGTGACCATCTTGAACTGCCCTTTGAACCTTAGGGTTTGGGACAGTACGGCGTGCCACATGTAAGGCGTTGGCTTGACCCTTCTACGGCTGGACCGTTGGTACTGAGGCACGAAGTAAATGTTTTTAAACTTATTTCATGTGTTGAGCTGTTTCGGGAAAACTTGGGTGTTCGATTGTTCGATCGGAAAGTTTAACATTTTCTATTTATCCGGAATGTGATACAATAATTGGAATTCACAAGTAGTTATGAGATAACTGAATGAATATTATAAATCTAGCGGTTTAGTCTCACTTGATCGGTTGCCACGGAATTTTGATGTGATCAAAAGTCCATCGCAATCACGTAGCGTACGCGGATACTCGCCGGGTAAACTTAATAGACAGCCTCATCCCATAGCCCCGACCAAGTGACTGTAGGAGAACCCCGTCGCCGAAAGCATCCGTTCGGGTGCTCGCGGCAGCGGTGTTCCGCCTTGGTGCACTTCGTCGACGGCGTCGGGGGTGTGGCCGTCTACTAAAGTTTGCGACGAGCATTCGTTCTGGATGCCGGGAATCTTGTTGAATTTCCCGACTTAATATTGAAAAGAGTTTTCGATAATGAGACTAAAATGCGGGGTTTATAATTGTTAGGCATGTGATGTCTAGGGAATTCATTTGATTAGGAATGCGATGTCTAAAGAGGTTGCGGATTCCAACTGTTGTAGTTTTACACTTTCTTTTCTGTGACCGTAAGTGTAATATGTGATATCGCCGGTTTCGTTGCTATATGTCAAGGACAATTGGGATACGCATGTTTACTTATGTTGATGACATGTGATGTTATGTGTTGCTGGATATGTTATATTGGATCGTCGTGTTCGAATAGCCGGGGGGTTTTTATGTGAGATGAGTGTTTTTCATTTTCATTCATGTAAAAACTTGTATGTAATATTCTTTTATTGGGGCACTTCCAGGTTGCGGAAGATGTCACCGTTGATGTACATTATTTACATTTCCGCGTTAGGATAGACCCAAGGAGGGGAGCACAAGCAACCGGGTTCTAGGGTCCAGTGGGAGACCATCTCGAGGAGTCGAGTCCGGGTCTCCTAACCCTAGAATTGGTAGGGTTGCTTGCCGCTCTCGTAGGGGTCTAGGGGTGTGGGATTGGAAATTCATCGCGACCGTGGAATCCGTGTTTTATACTGGCTCGTATTAAAAACACGGACGTCCTTGTATATCCAATATTTCATATGATATTTTCTGCTGCGTTATCTGTGATGTGATCATGTGATATGTTCAGATAGATATTTGTATATAGTATATATGATATATTATATAGACGTTGCTTATGTTTTACACCTGCGCTAGCCCTGCCTCGCTCTGGCATTAGTTACCTAACCTAACGGTGCAGACGGGACATCGAGGCGAATGCGGATGGCATAAGCGTACGTTATATTTATCTGTGATGTTTAGGTAATTTAAATGATGAGACTTCATTAATGTGATTAATGAAAGAAAATAAACCTAAAAGTTGTTGTGGAATCGAATTTCAAAATAAAACAGGTAGCTACAGTTCTTGCTTTGCATCGCGGTGTTCCTTGTAGAACATCCTGCACCTTATTCGATAAGGAAAGGACCGAGATCCCTTCACCCGGAGTGACTCCTTTTGCAATAACTGGCATATGCTACACACTCGCTGTAAGTGCACGGCGGCGCCCCGGCCTCTATCCCGAGGCCAAAATGCGGAAGCGGTGATATACTTTAATTTTTCATGAACTTGCACAACCGCGCACTAATACCTGGATCGAACCATTAACTAGTCCTAGCTAACTACAAGATGGGGAAGAGAGATATACCGACTGATCCGTGTCCTCCGGTCTTCTCGTCATCGTCCCGATCTCCCGCGGAATGTCCGGTCTCCACCTCCTCGCCGAATGGCACTACGTCGCCTGCTTCTTTTACGGGCTCCCACCTCTATACCGAGGCAACTCGGGCACGAAGTTGGCGAGCCGACGTGCCCAAGATTTGCTGTAGAATGTAGTGTGGAACTCATGTCTCATTTTGGGGTTGTAGGAATTGCCATATGGTGGAGGAATTGATACAAGCTTTTGGAGGAGGAGCTAATATGATTTTTGCCAAGCCAAATGAGTGTAAATCCCTACACTAGAATTTTGGACAGCCCCATCAAGAGAAAGGACGGCCAGGGCATTGGAGAGGAGAGAATGAGAGTGAGTGAGGGAGTGTATCAATCAAAAGAATGAGAGTCTCTCATAATCCAAGAGAGAGAAAGGTCAAATGAAATCATGAAAGGAAATCATCAAAAACACAAACCCACACTCCACCATCATAATCCATCATCTCAAGCATGATGACTCCAGATGGTCAAGCCATCATCACCAAGCATGATGACTTCAAAAAGTCAAGCCATCATGAAGAAGTCAAGAAGTCAAAGAAGAGCTATCATGATACAACAATATGCAATCACCTCCCTCCACAAATGCTTATTTGCACAAATGCAAATAAGCCCTCCTCCACCAATCTTCGGCCAATGAATGGTACAAATGAAAATGGCCGAAACGGAAAGCAAGCTGGCAACTCCAGAAAACTGGTCCCGTAATAAATTACAGGAAAACCCCGCTGCTGTGCATACACACCCGCATTTGTATTCCGACCGAAATACAAATGCAATGAGACAAAATCTACACTGTACTATACTAGGATCCGGCTTAAACCAAAGCCGGCTAGTATTATCCGTTCGATCCTAATCTGTGCAATACCGCACGTATCTGATCGAACCCTGCCATATATCCATACGGCCTATAGTACAAACTGTCCGATTCTGATCCGTGCAATACCGCACGTATCTGATCGGACCTTGCCATATCTCCATACGGCCTCTACAGCTTTTTGCCCGAAAACTTGAGCAACTGAATGTGGGGGACTCTAAAGACTCGTCAACACCTTGGTTGTGGATTTAACCACTAGCACGTCAGAGGTATAAGCCAATACGTAACGGGCTACCAGGTATTGACCAAAAGGGACGTCGATGAGCGAACTCATCCTGACACCCTACTAAGCCTGTCAGTGACAATATCCGTACAGTCCGGTCCGTTCGTCTATGAGCATCGCATGGAGGGCCTAGGGAGTTGGTAAAAGTCAGACCCCCAAAAGCGATACAAGTCGTGTCGGAGTGTAGCCCAGAACACCCTGAGATACTACTGGAATACCTACCAGTAAATCTCCTGCCTCGGCCGAGGGCTTCGTGTAATGGCTCTCCTAGACACAGTGCGACCTCACCCCTAATACCGGGAGAGACGAACCCCCGAAGATGCGCTCACTGCCTCCATGTGGCTCGGGAATGTACCCAACTAAAACCTGTTTGCACGTCTCCTTTGAGCGTGGTAGGGTAGTAATCAAAGTACAGTGGGAACTCACACGAGTCAAATGACGATCCCCAGGTCGATGAACTAACCTGTACACATGTCACCAGGGAACTGCTATCTGACGTCAGGTATAAGACCGACTAGCATGTTCCCGGCGGGTCCTGCCCGGTGTACTCATAACCCAATGAGCACCTGTATACATCTTAGGTGAACCAACTGACACCAGTGGCTTGTGAGACCGGCCACCGCCTCTCGTCGGGGTCTCAACTGTATACACTAGTCTACTCTGGAGTATCGATGCCCTGTCTCGAAACTCCACGACTAGGGACCTTTTAAGGATGTGCTTATAGACTGCCAGCTCTCACGTATATGATCGCCCTCATACTGCTGGTGGTCAAGAGAGAATCCTAGGGGCTCTATCAACGTGTAATAGCAACCTGTCAGGTCACCTAAAGCAGTACACGATGATAAAGATAAACCAGATAGCATACTATCATCTTGAGTAAGACTGTCCTACCGGGATAGGTCCTCCATCAATCATTGCAATCACGTGCATGTGATCCAATAATTGACTCTGAGGGCACTATCTCCAACAATCTCCCACTTGTACTCAAGGCTAATTATTGCGATGTCGCATACTCACAGCCCGTATGATACCGAGCACTGAACTCCTCTACTAGTCAGTCTCACAAAGCCCGCTTGCGAAACTATTGCGTTCGAGGAATAGCCTCAGTGAGTGGATCCGCTTTGAAACTTCTTTCTATGTCTCTCTATATCGCAAGTTCGCTGAGAAACCCATCTCCCGAAATGAGCAACACATGTCTTAGAATATGTTTGGATGTCTGATGGGACCTAGCTCATAAATGAACTCCAAATCCAAACTTCTTAGACTGTATCGTCAACTGAACTTAATCAGTATCCTGCGCCATGCCTCCCTCAGTATTGCCTTGGACAACCTGTCCAAAATACTGCCCCTCGTTAAAAGGAAAAACTATAGCTCTGACAACCTCCTTGTCGTCCATGTCACCTTGGAAGCCTGGAATGATAACTGTCTCCCTAATGAGGCTGTCGTTATCATATCCCTAGAACATCCACTTATGTTCTAAAACTGCTTCCGACTGCTTTTCCAGGATTGGATCAATGTCAACATATTGCATCTAGTGCAAGAAACATCTGGTGTGGTACTTGACATCTCATGATTGACTCAATTGCCTGAGCAAGTGATCTGCCAATCATGCACATCCCTCTCCCCTTTAGTCTGTAAGACATCTTTAGAGAGGGTGACCCCATTACCTGCAGGTACAGTACCGTGCCAGGAGTCGTCCATTCTAAATACTCTTAGAATGTTGTCTAAGTACCCTTAATTGGGAAACCACCCAAATATAGATCTAAAACCATAGATCTAGTAACCAGTATGTTTGATATAATGTCCAAGTCCTCAGTGGAGAAGCTACTGTGTGACGACCAAAATATAACCGATCGTAGTATAGGAATATCACTTCCTACTCTGTGCATGTCATCCAAATACCATAACATCACACCCTACTACCTTCTCAACAGATCCATCCCCTATTCTGATGAAGTCAAACCTATGACTGTCACATCAGAAATAGATGATCTATCTCCGCTACTGGTGCTTCAGTCTATAAATAGACATAAGCTACCTGTCCACCAATGCTTCCGCTGCTCCCACTGACTACGAAAACCCTCTGGCAGAGTCATATATACGTACACTTCTAAAGCTAGTTTAAAACGACGCTATACTCATCCTCCCGCCGGGTCTCGCAACCTGGAACAACTGCAATGGCAATTGTGGGTAAACAAGAACTTCCCTGTCACCGTCCTTGGGGCTACCTGAGTACCTCTCGGGTGCCTAAAGTTACCCACCTTATCTGCGGAGTGGCCAATGGAATGTCAAATCAGATTGAATCTTTAGGTTCCTATGAAATCTTCAGTAATCGTTTGTGGTTCTGGAATCACTTCCAGTTCTACCATACTCTCACTACTGTTTTCTGAAGAAAAAAATCCATTTTATTTAAAACTGTGGCGAGTTTAGAACAATATTGCTATTGTTCATCCAGATGGTAGAAAGTCTACCCTCGTCATAGCCTGGGTCAACCCACAAACAGCCATTACAGAAACGTGCCTTGAGTTATCCAGAGTCTGGTTTTAATCATAAGCCAGACAACTCCCCGTACCTTAACAATGTTAAGATACAAACTGTTCTATATCCAATATAGAAACAGAGGCACTGATTTAATTGAACCAGATTCAAATCATGCATCTGTCTCCAGTGCATGTCAGCTATATGGAAGAAGGCCGATCAGCGTTACTCAACTTAGGAATGCTTCCAATTATGAGTAACCTGAAAGAGAAGCAAGTTCTCTTAACCATTACTATCAACTGAATACCATACTCAAGTATCTACATCTTCGATCACTTTGAAGAATCCCGATACTTGCAATACCTGGTTCTCTACTTTATTCAAATACCTATAACTTCTCAAAATTTGGACCCTGTGTTTTCAAGAAACACCTGTCTAAAAACTAGAGAAGTCATAAGTAAACCGAATATAGTACGAGGACCAACCCCTCTGTCCTGATGGACCCTGGACAACATACAATACTCTGTATAAGTCCCTTGAGTCTGATAACTAATTCACTGTGTGTCGTAGGTTGAGAACTGTACTTATGGTTAAGAAGAATTACACCGCTGTTTAATGCTCCTTACCTAACCATCTACTGATATAGGTAAATGTCATAGACATAATTTCAAAAAGGTATGTCTCACTCTATGAAAATAGACGTACAGATATATCAATTTGAAATTGGTGCATAACAGCGGATATTCAAAACCAAATATTTGCCGTCCGGCAAACAACCCAGGTGACTTCCTCAAATATCACTGATTACAACGAATCCCGATATAATGAGGATGATCACCCAATTCCCAATAACTTACTCCCACTCATCATCTGTAAAACCATACAGATGTGAGAATCATACCTGGTAAATACATACCCTGGAGTAAGTATCTAATCGGGAAATCAGTTTTCTTTTAACATTACACAGTGAAACTGAAACATTGAAATGTTTCGATGGAGTATCCTGGTATTCCTAGTAATGCCTCTTCCATTATCCAGATTCACAACTATAACCGTGTAATTCTTTGCCACCTCTCCGAATCCCTTTATATGTCTTTAGTCATTACCTTCTCTACACCCCTTTAGGCCAAATGGTTTTCTTCCTTCCCTACCGTTTGGCACCTGCCTATGGTTTGGAAGAAGACTATCCAATAAGCATAATGGGTGTACTGTCCTAATCCTAGGAACACTCGCAATGCGAGAGGAGGTGAGGATAAAAGAAAACCGAATAAATCTTATTCCTATTTCTCCTGAACCAGAATCCATCCCCGAACTGGAACAAGTTCCTTTCGAGTTCGTATATAACCATGCGATGGAGTATCCAATAAACTGTGGATCTTCGTAGTGATACGGAGTGTCCTGGAGAAACACAAAGGTGATTTTAGGATTGGCGAAGAAATACCTGGTTTGGTCGTGAATATCAGTCGCAATTTACTTTGCCCTCTTACTAATCCCTTGCTTTGTCTTAACTTAATACCTTCTGCACACCATCGTTATGCTAATTGGTTTTCTTCATTCCCCACCGTTCGGCACCAGCCTAAGGTTTGGAGGAAGACTATCCAATTTGCGTAATAGGTGTACTATCTCCTAAACCAAGGAGTACTCGCAACCTGAGAGAAGGTAAAAGGAAAAGACAACTGAATAATCCTATCCGTTTTCTCCAGAACCGGAAACCATCCTCGAATTCCTTCGAGTTCGTATCTAACCATACGATGGTTTTGTCCAATGGAAGTGGACGTTCGTAGTAATATGAGGTGTCCTGGAGAAAAGGGTAAAAGTAGGAGTGGCAATGAGGTTTGCAACTCTGACAATCCAAAAGCCAGTGTTTTAAGAAGGTTCAGTCAATTTTGGTCACTGGGTCATAGTCTTAGGGTCGGGTCAATGGTCGCTGCCAAAGAGAGAGAGAAAAGAAACACTTAGCGTGCACTCTAACCTAGATCAGAATTGTTACCAATTTATCTAATCTGGAAACCTCCCACTGTACCGTCAAATTCTCCTCTAAACCTAAAAGAAGAATTAGTCGGGAACACCCGAGGAATAAACCAACTCATCAGTAGGAATCGGGATCCAACTATCATCGCATGATAACGTGACGGAATCCGCTCACGGTGTCACACTCCAGAAGGTATGCGCATATCTGGCAAGTTTCAGTTTCTTTAGAAACTCCCGATGTGATTTCTGCCCCATGCTCTTATGACCTTGACTTTGGCCAACATATCATAAGTCACATGTCAAGTTCTACCCGTCATTCTCCAGGTTAATTTGAACCCACCCGTACCTACCCTTGACTTTGGCCAAAATGGCAGTACGACTGTCCCAAACCAACGCATCTATCTATGCTGCATATGAATACCCCAATAGCTACCAATCACTATGCCTTGACTTTGGCCAACATACACAGCTTGAATACTATTGACCACCCATATGAAACGACGGAGGGCTACGAATGGTTTCTGGCGAAAACCTTTAACGTAATGAACTTGATATCGTTGAAGGAACGGATAGCTTTTAAAAATATAGTGACGAAAACCGTTGCTAAAGAGGTCACTCCCGGTGAAGGGATCTCGGCTCTTTCCCCGTAGAATGAGGTGCAGGATATTCCAACTGAATACCACAGTGCAAAGCAAAAGTAATCGGCTATACTGAAGTTATTGCCCTGACGCAAACTTTTTGTCCAAGGGGTCACTCCCGGTGAAGGGATCTCGGCCCTTGCCTTGTCGACTGAGGAGCAGGATATTCCAACTGAATACCACGATGCAAAACAAAAGAGAACGTCCTTGCAATGACAGCTTTTTGAAAAGTGTTCCAACAACATCAGATTAGGTTTGTTTTTAACTTGCATTGATCCTAATCAACGCAGTCCCATCATTTGATCACACCACAAAGAACGAAAATATACTGATGTACGTATTTGCCATCTGCATTCGCCACTGGGTCCCATCATTACCCGTTAGGTTAGCTAACTAACGACAGAGCGGGGACTGGACTAGCGCGGATGCAAAACATATACAACATCTACTAATATATATACCAATATATTATTTTCGCTCAAGGCGTGATAAAATGTAACATCACAGAAATGTACAGAGTCACAGAACAATACAGATATCTGGGATCCCCGGGTTTCACAGAGCCACTACTGAAACCCGACGTTCCCCTGGTCGTGTGGATAGCCTGTGCAATGAAATCCTAGACCCCTACGGGCGCGGCAAGTTACTCGCCAAAACCTGAAGCGAGGCAGCCCCCTTCAGCAACGTGAATGGACCACCCAGCACTTCACGGAATCCGGTAACTTGGGCACCCCTCCTGGGTCAACCTGTACCCCCTACGAGTGCGGCGAATAGCCCGCCAATTCTAGAGTGAAGCCCCCTCCGTCTCAATGCCATGAGATGTGGGCTTGTTGCCCTCTAGAACCCGGCTATCCGTGCACCCCTCCACAGGGTAATCCTAGTACAGAAAGTAAAATATACATACAACGGGTACATCGACCGCAACCTGGTCGTGCCCCAAAATAATAATACAATCAGGCAGTGACGGCAGTCCACATGTCGGACGCTCGCCCCGCAATATCAAATGTACATAATACAACCACAACTGTACTGGCATTGCATCCAGGCTATCCCCCATGACCAATCCGCAATATCACAGCAATACACAGAACATCAACGTGAAAGTCACGTTCGCAAATCCGTCTAACCGGGCTATAGCAGTTGGACTGGATTTACCGATCAAGTGAAATTCACGGTCGCAGATATAATGTAAATACTGTGAACTAATGTGTTTAAAATATCCGATCGATCAAATTTTATCAAGTGGGCCCCCAAGCAATACTGTAGCACTCACAGAAATTCTGGGCCCAAACAAAGTATACCAAAACCCCTATTTTCAGCCCACAAGCCCACTGCAAAAAAATGATGACATGAATCCACATTCCTGCGGCGGAACCACGGCCAAAGAGGGGTTATAGCCGCGGTTCTGCGGCCGTACGGAAGGATCAGGGCACCAAATTTTTCCAGTGTTCTTACGACTTTCAGTACATCACTTTTCTACAACCTGAAAAAATTTTCGAGCCAGAAAAAAATCGACAGAAAACTGATGTGAAGAAAACGCGGGTTTTTGGAATTTTGGTCGATCGGAAATGCAAACACATTAAATAAAGCTAGACTATGTTAATGGTGAGGCTCTGATACCACTGTAAGTGCACGGCGGCGCCCCGGCCTTCATCTCGAGGCCAAAATGCGGAAGCGGTGATATACTTTAATTTTTCATGGACTGGCACCACCGCGCACTAATACCCGGATCGAACCATTAACTAGTCCTAGCTAACTACAAGATGGGGAAGAGAGATATACCGACTGATCCGTGTCCTCCGGTCTTCTCGTCATCGTCCCGATCTCCCGCGGAATGTCCGGTCTCCACCTCCTCACCGGAATGGCACCACGTCGACTGCTTCTTTTACGGGCTCCCACCTCTATACCGAGGCAACTCGGGCACGAAGTTGGCGAGCCGACGTGCCCAAGATTTGCTGTAGAATGTAGTGTGGAACTCATGTCTCATTTTGGGGTTGTAGGAATTGCCATATGGTGGAGGAATTGATACAAGCTTTTGGAGGAGGAGCTAATATGATTTTTGCCAAGCCAAATGAGTGTAAATCCCTACACTAGAATTTTGGACAGCCCCATCAAGAGCAAGGCCGGCCATGGCATTGGAGAGGAGAGAATGAGAGTGAGTGAGGGAGTGTATCAATCAAAAGAATGAGAGTCTCTCATAATCCAAGAGAGAGAAAGGTCAAATGAAATCATGAAAGGAAATCATCAAAAACACAAACCCACACTCCACCATCATAATCCATCATCTCAAGCATGATGACTCCAAATGGTCAAGCCATCATCACCAAGCATGATGACTTCAAAAAGTCAAGCCATCATGAAGAAGTCAAGAAGTCAAAGAAGAGCTATCATGATACAACAATATGCAATCACCTCCCTCCACAAATGCTTATTTGCACAAATGCAAATAAGCCCTCCTCCACCAATCTTCGGCCAATGAAAGATACAAATGAAAATGGACGAAACGGAAAGCAAACTGGGAACTCCAGAAAACTGGTCCCGTAATAAATTACAGGAAAACCCCGCTACTGTGCATACACACCCGCATTTGTATTCCGACCGAAATACAAATGCAATGAGACAAAATCTACACTGTACTATACTAGGATCCGGCTTAAACCAAAGCCGGCTAGTATTATCCGTTCGATCCTGATCCGTGCAATACCGCACGTATCTGATCAAACCCTGCCATATATCCATACGGCCTATAGCATAAACTGTCCGATTTTGATCCGTGCAATACCGCACGTATCTGATCGGACCTTGCCATATCTCCATATGGCCTCTACAGCTTTTCGCCCGAAAACTTGAGCAACTGAATGTGGGGGACTCTAAAGACTCGTCAACACCTTGGTTGTGGATTTAACCACTAGCACGTCAGAGGTATAAGCCAATACGAAACGGGCTACCAGGTATTGACCAAAAGGGACGTCGATGAGCGAACTCATCCTGACACCCTACTGAGCCTGTCAGTGACAATATCCGTACAGTCCGGTCCGTTCGTCTATGAGCATCGCATGGCGGGCCTAGGAGGTTGGTAAAAGTCAGACCCCCAAAAGCGGTACAAGTCGTGTCGGAGTGTAGCCAGAACACCCTGAGATACTACTGGAATACCTACCAGTAAATCTCCTGCCTCGGCCGAGGGCTTCGTGTAATGGCTCTCCTAGACACAGCGCGACCTCACCCCCAATACCGGAAGAGACGAACCCCCGAAGATGCGCTCACTGCCTCCATGTGGCTCGAGACTGTACCCAACTAAAACCTGTTTGCACGTCTCCTTTGAGCATGGTAGGGTAGTAATCAAAGTACAGTGGGAACTCACACGAGACAAATGACGATCCCCAGGTCGATGAACTAACCTGTACACATGTCACCAGGGAACTGCTATCTGACGTCAGGTATAAGACCAACTAGCATGTTCCCGGCGAGTCCTGTCCGGTGTACTCATAACCCAATGAGCACCTGTATACATCTTAGGTGAACCAACTGACACCAGTGGCTTGTAAGACCGGCCACCGCCCCTCGTCGGGGTCTCGACTGTATACACTAGTCTACTCTGGAGTATCGATGCCCTGTCTCGAAACTCCACGACTAGGGACCTTTTAAGGATGTGCTTATAGACTGCCAGCTCTCACGTATATGATCGCCCTCATACTACTGGTGGTCAAGCAAGAATCCTATGGGCTCTATCAACGTGTAATAGCAACCTGTCAGGTCACCTAAAGCAGTACACGATGATAAAGATAAACCAGATAGCATACTATCATCTTGAGTAAGACTGTCCAACCGGGATAGGTCCTCCATCAATCAATGCAATCACGTGCCTGTGATCCAATAATTGACTCTTAGGGCACTATCTCCAACACTCGGTTTGTTTTTTGATTGCTTCTATAGTTTCTGCTTTGCACAGTGATATATATGATATATCCCGCACCTCATTCGACGAGGAAAGGGCCGACGATCCCTTCACTGGGAGTGACCCCTTTAGCAAAACTAGAAAAGCATCAAAAACATTCCATTTAAAAACCATTTGATTCCGCAACGAGATCAAGTTCAAAGCGTTAAAGGTTTTCATAAAAACCATCCGCAACCCTCCGTCATTTTAGGAAGTAGAGTACTTAGTATTCGTGCTGTGTTTGTTGACCTTAGTTAAGGCACAGTGTACGGTAGCTAAGTGATTTCTTTCTACACCGCATATGATGCGATTAGTTAGGACAGTCGCGTGACTTTGTTGACCTTAGTTAAGGGTCTTGTGGGTGGGTCTAATTTATCACAAAATGACGGGTAGAACTTGACTAGTGCTTATGATTTGTTAACCATAGTTAAGGTCATAAGCGCTAGGGGAAAAATCTTTATCGGGAGTTTCAAATGTTGAAATTTGCAATGAGATTGCATACCTTCTATGTGATAGTTGGATCCCGATACCCACTGCGAGTAATTGTTACTCCTGGGAGAGTTTTGCACTTTGCAATTAGCCGATCAAGTAGGTGTCTAGAAAGGTGTCAACGGGGTTACGCCTCTGGGAAAACGAGGTTTACTGTAATTAGGTCCGTGCGAAAGCACGGGGAACCTCCCTCAAAGTACCGACACTGGCCTGGCTGAAAGATTGGCGAACTTGTAGAGTGTAATTAATCCCGGCTAGTCTTTCCTTTTAGGGTTTGAAGGAAGATTTGATAAAAACAGTGGGAGCCATCCTGATTAGATAAAATAAATAACCAATCTAATCTTGCAAGAGCGCACGCAGAGTGTTTTCTTCTCTCTCTCTCTCCAGGTAGCGACCATATCACGCCTTAATCAAGATAATAATATGGATGTATTGACTGAACCCGCTTGTTATACAGTGCTGGGGAACGTTGGTCCCGCTCCAACTTATAATTGTTATAAGACAGAGTAGGAAATAGGGAAATACCAGAATTCCCATGCCACCCAAACGAAGAAAGTGCATATGATACATCTCCTTCGGGTGTGTTCATTACAAAGAACTATTTCTCAGTATCCTCTGCATCCTGGGTATTTGATACCGGATCAGGATCCCAGATATGTAATCTGTTACATAGGGCTACAGAAAGGTAGAAAACTGAGAACGGGAGATATGTTTCATGAGACAGAAAACGGGGAAAGTGTTGCAGCCAAGTCTGTTGGTGACTGTCACCCTGTATTACCAGTACATTGATTCTGAACAAATGCTATTAGATACCGAACCTGATATACAAAATCATATCAGTCTCTTTATTAGTAAAGAAGGATATAATTTTGTATTGTTGGATATTGTTTTGAACATTTCCTATATCAAAAGTTGATCGGTTCAAGCACGTTATCTAAAAGCATTGATGTTCTAAATCAAACTACAGTTCCTAGTATACAGAACGCATACAAGAGGAAGAGTTCAGAAATGAACGAATCCTTCTTGAGGCATTGTAGACTAGGTCATATCAATGCGACCCGACTGGCTGAAGTTACATTTAGATGCATATTTAAATCAGTTTGAATTTACATCTTGTGAAACTTGCCAGTCATGTCACAAAGATTAGATGACCATAGCTCTGTTTATTGTAAACAGAGATTGAGTTAGTAAACCCTTGGGATTGATACATGATGTATGTAAGATCCCCTGTCTACACATGCCAAGACCGGTTCTTTGTATTTCATTACAT
Source organism: Agapanthus africanus (assembly GCA_030015575.1). Classification (NCBI taxonomy): domain Eukaryota; kingdom Viridiplantae; phylum Streptophyta; class Magnoliopsida; order Asparagales; family Amaryllidaceae; genus Agapanthus; species Agapanthus africanus. The sequence continues at coordinate 218,295,319 of CM057340.1, forward strand.
TCTCTGATGATCTCTCAAGATTCAGACATATGTTCCTGTTGAAACACAAGTCTGAACCTTTTGAGATATTCACAGAATATAAGTTAGAAATAGAGAACCAAAAACTGGGTATAAGTATTATGTCCTACGATAAGATCAGGGAGGATAATACTTGTGCATAGAATTCCTGGATTATTCTAAAGGAGAATGAGATTCTCTCTCGGTATTACTCCTCTGATTATACCACAGCACAACGATGTATCAGGGCGGAGCAATAGCACCCTATATGATATGGTGTGCTCTATGATGAGTATTACTGAGTTACCTGTTTCTTTTAGGGAGTTATGCACTTATAAAGTTGCATACCTATTGAATAGGGTTCAATTCAAATCAGTGCCTACCACTCCATATAAGATATGGCATGGGAAAAGCATATCTCTTAAGTAAGTTAAGATTTGGGATTGTCCGGCCTATGTCAAAAGAAAAATCCGGACAAGATCGAGGCAAGGTCGGTTCTGTAGAACTGGAAAGGTTCCAGCTATACAAAACTGCAGCTGATGATTTGATAGAACCAAAGGATTCAATAGTCCCCGACGAACCTCAGCCTCTCCGCCGATCTGGTAGGTTTCCTCACCTGCCTGAGAGATACTTCGGTTTCTCGATGACAGTGGGAGCGAGGATTGCATCATGAGATGATGACCCAACTAGATTCGAGCAGGTCATCGAGAGTAGGGACTCTGTAAGAATGGCTGGATGCTTAGCGATCTGAGATGGAATCCATATACACCAACAAAGTATGGACTTTATTTGCGATATCTGAAGGGTTAAATCCCTATCAGGAGCAAGTATATCTTGAGAAGATTACTTGGTGTAGATGGAAAAGTTGAGAATTTCAAAGCTAGACTCGCTAAAGGTTTTCGTCATCGACCGGGCATGGATAATGATGAAACCTTTTCCAGTAGCTGTGCTTAAGTCCATCTAGATCCTACTTACCAATGCTACATACCATGACTACGATATCTGGTGGTCGGGTGCCATGACTGCTTTTCTAAATATTGATTTAGAATAGAAAGTCTATAAGTACACAGCCAGAGGGCTTCGTAAACAGTGGGAGAAGCAGAAACAGGTGCAAGCTGCTTTAAAGGATAAAGCAGGCATCGCGGAGTTGGAACATCTGTTTTGATGTGGTAGTCAAAGAGTTTGACTTCATCAAAATGGTAGATGAACCTTGTATATACAAAACGGTAGTAGAGAGTAAGGTGGTCATCCTCGTATTGTACGTGGACAACATGCTCTTGATAGGAAAAGAGTTTCCTATACTACACACGGTCAATCTCCTCTTTTCACATGGATTCTCTAATAGGATCAATGTGATACCTCCTAAATCCTGGGTTTTGGATCTATGAGATAGATCTAAATGGATGTTAGGATTCTCACTAACTATAGTGAGATAGTATCGGTTGATCCTGGGGAGAATCACTGGAAAGGTTCCAGGGTGATAAGGACGACTGAGTGTCAGTCGCATGCATTGTCTTTACCCTCAGTAAAGGGACGGTATGTTGGAAGAGTTCCAAGCTAGATACCGTGGAAAACTAGACGATAAAGGATGGTAACATCGCTATTATAGATGCTACCAAGGAGGCAGTTTGGGTGTATAATGGTTCATGAAATGAACTAGGTTCCTACCATTGTGTGACAATGGAAGAGAGGCTTTGGCCCCGGAACCCTGGTCCCTCCAGTGACCCAGACATATTCTGAGGCAGCATCACCTGATCATGGAGATAGTTGATCTCCAGGGTGATCGAGGTAAGGAGAGTAGACTCAGAGGACAACACGGCGGATCCACTCACAAAGGCCTTTTCCCAAAGAGAGACTTTTATAGGATGGTTGAGTATGTGATACTGCAACCACTGCTACAGATGGCCCTAGTGCAAGTGGGAGATTGTTAGTTATATGTATGCCCTAGAGGCCATTACTATGCATTGGATGTATATTGTAGTGGATGCTGGGACATATATAGGTAGGACTTTCTTGCTCGACATGATAGTGCGCTATCTGGTCGCTCTTTATCGTAACATGTATACTTTCTGTCTCTCTGATTACATGTTGATAAAGCCCTTAGGATGTGTGCTCGACTTCCAGGACTATGATGTAGATCATACTAGTGGGCCTGGGTAGTCCATGAGTACATCCTTCAATGTTCCTAGTCGTGGGAATATCGAGACGGGGCATCGATATTCCAGAGTAGACTAGCGTATATCTTCTCGACCCATGTGATGGGCGATGGATGATCCCATATCCATTGGTGTTTGACATCAGAGATGGTATGCGGGTGCTCAGTGGAGACTGGGTACACTGAACGGACTCGCCGAGAACTCCCAGATGGTATTATACCTCACGTCAGATGGCAGTTCTCTGGTGACACTGGTACAGCTTAGTCTGTTGACCCGAGATCGTCATAGAGTCTTGTGTGTCTCCCACTGTGCTTTGATTTCCACCCTACCACGGCTCTACTGAGTCGTGCAAACAGGTGGTTTTTGGGTACAGTCCCGATTCACATGGAGGCAATGGGCGATAGGAGGGGATTCATCTCTTCCGGTATTGGGGGTTGATGTTGCGCTATGCACGACTGGCCAAAACTGGAAATCCCTGGACAGGGTTGCAGTGATCTACTGGTAAGTGTTATCAGTAATTTCACACATGTTATAGACCTTATATTGGTATGACTTATCGAGCTACTGGGGTCTGACGTTTACCACCCCTAGGCGAGATATGCGACATATCAGACGAACAGACCGGACTGTACGGTAAGTTTTACTGGTTGGATTCACAGGAGTGTGAGCGGGCTTGCTCGTCGATCTTCTGATCGCTCAATACCCGGGTGGCCGTTACGTTTAGCAGACCGCCTGCGGCTTGTGGGTGCGTGATATGATCATCATCTGCTGCCGGCGTATTGATGAGTCTTTAGAGTCCTACACAGAGGTTTCCTGGCTCAGGCGAAACGAAATAGGGGCGCATATGAGATATGTGCGGGACTAAGAATAATGCGTGTATGTGATACCGTATTCTATTCTCGCGATGAATGTATCGATTGGTTGTATGCGATATAACCTAGTTATCGAATCTAGAATTGATTCGATGAGTCGATACATTGCATATTAGTCGGTCATATGCGTTATGACCGGATCGTTAAATCAAGTGTTGATTTAATGATTTAATGTATAATTATATATTAGATATATTACTTTACATTAACTAGTATCGGTTCACTTAAAATGGATTTTTTCACTTGATGTGCACATTGTATATATGATATAGTTTTGTGCACTAGTTTGTATCATGTTTGATGATACATGCAAACTTGGGTGTGTATGATTAAACCATGATTAGGTTAATGGTTAGGTTTTGATTTACTTATTTACTTATTCATTTTATTTAGTTTTTTTGCAAAAACAAAATGGTTTCTTTCTTTGCTTCATGATACTTCTTAGCATCTTTGAAAATATTGACCATTTTGTTTTTTCCTTAACCCAACCATTACATCCTAACCATAGTTTATTCTCTACACTTGTTACTCTCACCATGATTGCATTATGATAAGATCACTTGGTTTATGATTATTAATCAATTGATTTTATCATTCATAACATATTCTTTTTCTTCTTCTTCTTCATCAAGAAGAAAGAAGCTTGCTAGCTTCAATGCTGCATTGTGAAAAAGAGTGAGAAATCCAAATCCAAAGTGAACCCACTTCCTATTTCTTCATCCTCTACCACTTGCCAAGTAGTATAGGGTGTTTTCTTCACAAGTTTCATGACTTGGTGAAGTTGGAGCTTGATCTTGAGTTGCCTCGACGTAGATCATCTTCGGCATCGAAGTCGACGACCTAGCCCGATCTTTTCTCCGATGAAACTACCGCGAGAGTCTAGGATTCTGATGGGCACAGCGGTGGGACGTCATCACGGAGCCAAGGAAGTGGAGCACCTGATCTACAAAGGTTGTAGTCACTTTCCTTTAGCAATAAATTTGTTTACTTGCTTGCATCGCTTATCCTCTAGTTACGATCTTGCTTAGGGTTACTTGGCACATAGGAAATTTTTGAATTGGCCATATTTGATCACTTGTAGAACCTCATGAGGGTGCCTAGGAACCCTACAACAGGCAGTGACGGCAGTCCACATGTCGGACGCTCGCCCCGCAATATCAAATGTACATAATACAACCAAAACTGTACTAGCATTGCATCCAGGCTATCCCCCACGACCAATCCGCAACATCACAGCACAACACAGAACATCAACGTGAATGTCACGTTCGAAAATCCGTCTAACCGGGCTATAGCAGTTAGACCGGATTTACCGATCAAGTGATATTCACGATCGCAGATATAATGTAAATACTGTGAACTAACATGTTTAAAATATTCGATGGATCAAATTTACCCATGTGGGCCCCAAGCATTACTGTAGTACTCACAGAAAATCTGGGCCCAAAAAGAATATCCCAAAACCCCTATTTTCAAGTCCAAGAGCCTCTGTAAAATTCTGATACGCTGAACAGTGAAAATGGCGGCGGAACCGCGGCCCAAGCATGGGTTTGGCCGCGGTTCCGCGGTGGGGTAATGGGTTCAGGCGACCAAAATTTACCAGAGTTCTTATACTTCCCTGCACATCATTCTCCAACTACCTGAAAAAATTTTCGAGCTAAAAATATTTTGAGAGAAACTGATGCTTTTGAAAACGCGGGTTTTGGAATTTTGTTCGATCGAAAGTGTAAACACATTAGCCCAAGCTAGACAAGATTAACGGCCTGGCTCTGATACCACTGTAAGTGCACGGCGGCGCCCTGGCCGTCAATCCAAGGCCAAAATGCGGAAACGATAATTTACTTTAACTTTTGAACCGGCACCACCGCGCACTATAAACCCGGATCGAGCCATTAATCTAGTCCTAGCTACCAAAAGAATGGGTAGAGAGATATACCGAGCGATCCGTGTCCTACGGTCTTCTCGTCGTCGTCCCGATCTCTCCGCGGAATCTCCGGTCTTCAACTCCTCGTCGGAAGGGCACCACTTCGCCGGCTTCTTTTACGGGCTCCCACCTCTGGACCGAGGCAACTCGGGCATGAAGTTGGCGAGTCGACGTGCCCAAGGATTGCTGTAGAATAGTGTAGTGCTCTTTGTCTCTATTGGGGTAGAGGAAGTTGCCATATGGTGGAGGTATGAGATATGATCTTTTGGAGGAGGAGCTAAAATGATTTTGCCAAGCCAAATGAGTGTAAATCCTCCACCCAAAAATTGGGACAGCCCCCCAACTCTCTTGGCCGGCCCAAGCTCATGAGGAAAACAAAAGAGAGTCAAGTGAAAAGAAATGAGGGAGCCACACCATAATGCAAGAGAGAGAGAAAAAGGGTGATGATGAAAAGCAATGATCACCATAAAACCCTCACTCCAAATCAACCAATCATAACAACAAAAAGTCATGCAATCAACTTATGAAGTCAATGGGTCAAGGTCAAACAAGAGCTATCATGAATCATCTACTTGCAAAAACAACTCGCCAAAATGCTTATTTGCATAAATGCAAATAAGCCCTCCTCCACTAATCTTCAGCCAATGAAAGATACAAAGAAATATGGCCGAAACGGAAAACAAACTGGCAACTTCATAAAACTGGTCCCGTAATAAATTACAGGAAAACCTCGCTACTGTATATACATACCCGCATTTGTATTCCGACCGAATACAAATGCAATGAGACAAAATCTACACTGTACTATACTAGGATCTGGCTTAAACCATAGCCCGCTAGTATATCCGTCCGATCATGAACCGTGCAATACCGCACGTATCTGATCGAACCCTGCCATATCTCCATACGGCCTCTACAGCGTTTCGCCCGAAACTTAAGCAACTGGTCTGTGGGGAACTCTAAAGACTCGTCAATACTTTGGCTGTGGATTTAACCACTAGCACGTCAGAGCTATTAGCCATACGTAACGGGCTATCAGCTATTGACCAAAAGGGACGTCGCTGAGCGAACTCATCCTGACACCCTGCTGAGCCTGTCAGTGACAATATCCGTACAGTCCGATCCGTTCGTCTATGAGCATCGCATGGCGGGCCTAGGGGGTTGGTAAAAGTCATACCCCCAAAAGCGGTACAAGTCGTGTCGGAGATCAGCCCAGAACACCCTGAGATACTACAGGAATACCTACCAGTAAATCTCCTGCCTTGGCCAAGGACTTCGTGTAATGGCTCTCCTAGACACAGCTCGACCTCACCCCCAATACCGGGAGAGACGAACCCCTGCAGATCCGCCCACTGCCTCCATGTGGCTCGGGTATAATCTCTTCTCACAGTAGTTAACAACTCCTATGTATATGTTAGTTATTGTTTAGCAAAGATTCTTCGGTTAGTCGATGTTAAGTTCAAACAAAATGATTGTTTTTCATATTTCCGCCTCCCCGCAACTCGTGGGGTGTAGTACATCGACTTACACCGTGTGTCGGGACAAACCCTGCAGCGGCGTCACTTCCATATCAAGCGACCGAGGGATGTACCCTACTTGCTACATGCTAGTTATTACTGTTACATTTCTAAAACCTATTAATTCCGTGTTTAAAACTCGTGAAAACTTATACGACACAAGTTCTTGATGTAAAGCTCGAATAAAAACCTTCCTTTAAACTGATGGAAATTGATCGTATAATCTGGCCCATGTGATAATGAAGATTGTGTAGAAATTTGACTGAAAAATATGATTGTTACTGGCTTAAACGATCACCCCCAATTACACCCACTAAAACTGAATATTTCCCGCGTCTGAAACTTGTTAAAACATAATTAATTGTGTTCATATTGAAATGATGCGTTCGAGGGCTCTAATCGAAGCGGACTCGACGACATAGAACCCTATAAAAGTTTTTAATTGTTACTGTACTGAAAATATGGCTAGATCTGGTTCGGAGAGCGGCTCTGGACTGCAGTCCAGAGCAGCTCTGGCTGTTGATTTCTATCTCGTAATGCTTACACCTTTGCTGTCTGAACTTGTATATTGCGGAAACCTATAACTTTTTGAAGGTGAAACTGTTATCTAAATAACGCAAGTGATTTCACCCCTTTTTATCGTTGTTTACTATTTAAACTGCAATTTAAAAGAACGGGACATATAGCAGTCCCAAACAGAACCCGAACTGATACCCTAGTGTTGAACAGTGCATAACATCTGACGTAGAGATGTGATTGAGAATACGTATGGTGCGTTCGAAACCTTATTAAAAAACCTAAATTTCATTCAACTGTAGTGTTGCTAAATTCTGAACCCAACTGGGATTAAAATGCGTTACAAAACGGACTTCCGATTCTGAAACCGGATTTCCAGCAGTGAACGCTTAAAATGAAATGGCCATATCTTGTTATCCTGAAACCCGACTAACGTGAAACCAATTTTGTTGGATAGATAATTAAGCATACTGCTCACCCCCTGTTCATTGTTTCGCTAAATTCTGTATGTATGATTTATGATAAATTATGCAAGTGGTAGGACACCGACTTATGACATCTTAATCATGCCAGAATTATCGTATTCTCATCACATTACATATATGTTATTGCATTGGTAACCTAGTGATCATGTGCATTACCCAGTGTTAGGTTTTAGTGTTTGATTGTGGCAAGTACGTTAGTGTTTAAGCATGAATGGATAAGTGAAAGTGACACGTACTTGTACACAATTAGTGGACCTTATTGATTTATTACATTGTCAACGTCTGTGGGACGTGTATAAGTGTGACTATAATTGGTATGGGACAATTATGGAAGCACTTGTATGGGTGTCACAGGTAAGGCACCAAACGCTGTCCATTTATCTTGGGTATCAGTCGGGACATGCTTGATGGAGATCCTGTCTCCAGTTCTCGCGCAGACTTGTTATGGACCGACCGGTATTTGAGTTTATGGTTGGCGTTTGACGTAGACCACGGGGTGTGGGGTAGTTTGAGTGTGAGTTCAACATAATCTCGGGAGTCCCATGCCGGCACATGGAGATGTATGGAGATATATAGGAATATCACTGATTATTAGCGAGCGACTCAGGCCCGTGTTCCCTTGCCCTTCGGCCCTACCCATAGGTGGGGGATACTCACGAGTGGTTGACTCTCACACTTGGACAGACGATAGGCTAAGTGTAACACTTCAGAAAAATATAATATTATTTTTGGGAATTTTTATAATTTAATATTATTTTATTGAATATTTTAATATTTCGCTATAATTAAATACCGATAAATGGGGAAAATTCTGAAGAAAAATTATGGAAATTCTAAAATATGTTTAATGTAGGGTTTTTGGTAAAAAGTTTACCGAAATTGGTTTCTGATGAATTATTTGGTTTTATGAATATTTTATCGCAATTTTATCTGGGCAGCACACATATGTGCATGGTAGCTAGGGTTGAGCCTAGGGTTGAACCATGCTTAGATGACCATGGTGGCTTAAACCTTATGATTAAGTTAAGTGTGTTGTTTAAAGGTGATTAGGGATAAGTTGACTTGTGGCTAGAAAGAGTGGTAGGTGGCTCCTTGGTAATGTCACAATCATCATCCACTTCAAAACTTTTGCCTCTCACATCTGTACCTCTCACACACCACACTACACCAGCAGCAGCAGATGCATCAGCAGCTCAAACCTACCTGATAACAGCCCCCAATATCTATAACACCTACACACTCACATCAGCTGCACAAAGCATCAGCAATTCAGCATCAGCAGCCACCCCAACCCATAATTTCAGCTGCTGCAGTACCATCAACCAAAAACACCCCACTAGCTACACTCCACCATACAACAACACCAACCCCAACACTTCTACTGCTGCACTCAGCCACAAGAAAAAGAGAGAGAGGGTTGCAAGCAACAACAACAGCAACATGCTTTCATGTGAAAAACAGCAACATCAGCTTCAGCTAAACTGCAACTACAGGAGCTGTAGAATCAGCTCAGCAGCAGCAACAGATCCTTCTCCTTCCCCTCTTCTCCTTCATCTTGAATCCCTTGAGGTATAATCGCACAACCCAACTCCTTTCTTGCAACTTATGGGTAATAGGCTGAAATTTAGTGTTTATATCATGATTAGTGCTAGTTTAGGCAAATTTGAGTGAGACTTGACCAAGTGTCGGTTTTGATGGTTGGTATAACCTTATTTGGTGTGTTTGAGACCAGTTCACCCCTGAATTTCCCCAGATCCGAGCAAAATACCAGATTGTTCGATTTAGTGTCGGTTAGCGTTTTGTCGACTTTTTAAGCCTTTCTGGAATCTGCTACAACCCGGGACCTCCTAAAATAAAATTGACTTGGCAGTAAGATGTGCAGGTAGATAGAAGCCAATACCCAAACCCCTAGCCCCTGGACCCACTTCCAGGCCGCATATTTAATCCCTCTGGCCGCAATTTGCGGCCAGAGCAGTAGGGAACCCCCTCGTTTTGTGTGCAAAGCACTTTTACCTGTAAACTTGACCCTCGGAATGTCAAGTTTTGACTGGTTCCAACAAGGGTAGAATCTAGGTTGATTTTCTTGACTTGGCGCATAATTTACAACTTGTTTCGTATGGATTTTGGTATTTGATGATTCGTTTCTGTCGGGTGGCGTTTGAACGCCAACGGCAGAGGGTTATTGACTTTGTTTGCACGCGAGGCCACAGGTTTTTACCTAAGGGCGTAGCATGCACCATTTTGTCTTCCGACATGGTTTTTATGTGTTTTAGCGTGTGATATCCTTGTAGGTACCCCATGTGGCGTCAAAGTGTTGGAGATGCAAATGGCGACATCGGTACCGGCACACATAAGAAGGTGAGTAGATTTATATCTACGGGGAGAAGTCGGGTAGATGGCATATAGCACCCCCGCAGTCCGATGTCCAGTATACCATATATACTGTACTTATATATGATAGCTTATGTGTGACTTGGTTGTTTAGGATGTGGTAGGTGTACTATGCATTGATTAGGGTTAAAAGTAACTAGTGTAGTTCCTAGTCGCGAACCTTAGAATAGTTTGCACCGACACGCACACACGTGCTTATTTGCTATGTTCATACTGTGATGACGAGGATATTGGAGGAATTTGGATGTGAGACGATAATTTTGGGCATGGTGCCATGATATCGGTGATGTGATGTGATTCGTATTTGGGATACGATATATGATTTTTAGCGGGCCTTTGGGCGTGTCTTTCGCACACGCATTCATACTTATGTAGATGGTATCGATTCGTACAAGACTTAGATCAGTACCCCAGATTTTGTGATATGATGATAAGGATACCAGATAATTAATGTGATGATTGTGATATTGACCCGCACCCAGCTATTGGGATGCCGTACGACGATTTACCGTACGAGCTTTATATTGATGATTGATCCGCACTCATGACTTGCGGGTGACAGATGATTTACGGTATCGTATGCGATGCTATTGATGCGGGATCACCGACTACTATCTTTATTTTTATATGTATCGACTCAGATTTAGGTGGTTTCCATACCTTTCCATATTGACTTGATAGTTGATCAGTAGTTAGTATAGTAGATGTTAGACTAGACCCGAGTCATACCTATTTCAAAACTAACGAATCGGGAGTATTTTAAAGACAGGAAAAAAGGGATTCTACGAATAATTTCAAAGGGCGCATCTTTTCTTAAAAACACCGTAGCCCTTATTTTACTAAAAACCCCGATTCGTCTTATTTCAAAAAGGAAAAACTGCATGACACTTACATATTGATGTAGACTCATCACTATTGCGTTGATTATTTGATTTCGCATATTCATATTATTTGCATCGCATTACTTTTGTTTATTGAGATATTACCATCTTGCTGTTAGGACACCAGCACCATTATCGATGATGTGTATGTTCCACGTACACTATTTGCCAGCTCACACACTTCATCATCGATAATTGCCATTCCACTGCACTGTAGTACTGTTGCATTCATGATATGATTCTTGCATGGCATATTGTACACTTATACTTGTACACATACATAGATGATTCCGGCTTGATTAGAGATTTGGGAACCGCAAGATATTCTTTAAAACTGATTTATTTTAAGAAGAGCGGTTTCCCTCGACATGAACACATTACTATTCCATGTTGCACGACTTACTGATATGCTTACCTTTCTTTACATATCGCATACATCTTGTTTTGATTATACGCATTGAGATATGTTGTTTCCATGATATTTCTGGATTTGGGGACCGTGGACATTTAAAAAGAAAATATGTAATTGTTTTAAAAATCCGGTCACCCTTGATATGATATTTCAGTGCGTCCACCATGAGTTTTCTCGGTTCCAGAGAGCTTGTGTGGGTATACCCGATTCGAGGAGCTGTAGGCATCGATTGCGGGTATATGGTGGACCCGGTGAGGCACCCCGGGGCAAGAAGACTCATATATGCTAGACGGTGAGCCCGGCATGGGAGTACTACCTACCGGTGATAGTATTTGGGACCCGTCGGTTATCTGGGGGATACCGACTGGAGTCATGAGATGGATATGATGGCCGACCATGGTGTGCGGCGCCTGAGATACATGAGGATTTACGTGTCGATGCTAGGCACAGGTGTTCATGATGTTTTCGGGTGTCAATGCTAGGCACTCAGGTTCCATGGTTTGATTATATCCTCATATTTCCATGCATATGCTTTACGATATTTACATGCATGATGCTCGTTGTCATTGGGTGACACGTAGACGGGATCCACCGATTTACAGATATTGATTACATAGTTGGAGGACATCCACATACTACTAGATTCATGTTATAGCTGGCATTGATTCATATTGATTATATCGATCATACCTCATTTGTATATATAACAGTGAGTGAGGACGCTGTTATATATACCCTTACACCAATATTAGTGGAATGGGACGCTAATATATGTGTATTGATATCATTTTAGATACTTCATCATATTACTCTATGCAGACATACCTCATATTTATGACATGTTATTACCTGAGGCATTGGCGAGTACTTGGCACTACATACATGTATAGATGTTGCATTGCCACTTTAGCATGCTTCAGACTTATTCATTTGAGGTTTATATATGTTGATCGTATGACCTAGGATTGCGTCATACATGCGATTTTCTGTTCGTAGATGTTCTTCTATTCACGAGTTGGAAACTCACCCACGTTGTGCCCCAGTTCTTGCAGGTGTTTGCCATACAGGGTTCAATACGGCTTGTGGCACTGCTTCCTTCGGGTGATTTTCTAGTAGGTGGGTTTATTTGTATCGTACCCATCATTATACATTGTATATTATATTCAGTTGTATCCAGAAGTTCCATCAACCAAACATGTACTTATTTGAGATAGTGACCAGTGTTGATTATTCTTTCGACCTTAGAGTCGCACGTTATATTTCTCTGGGTTTCATGCTGTTGAGTTTCCTTTCTGTTGAGATCCTCGCCTTTAGGTGTTGTATATTATATTGCAGACTTGTTGTTTTACTTATGGTTTTCCTTCACTCTACCACTTCTCTTTGTTTGGATTTCTGGGCTCGGCTTACTTAGAGCACGTACGCCTTGAGACGTTCATAGCCTAAGTGCCGGTCATGTTCCGTACTTTCGAGTCGTGACAAAGTTGGTATCAAAGCGTTAGGTTTTACCTTCGGAGCGTAGGATGACCCTTGGTTGATGGAATAGGTAACTAAAGTAGAGTGACGAACCGTGGGTATGTCCGCGGCATATTTACGACACGCCACTCCACTTAAGAAGCTTCAGGATGTACATTTCCTTGTTCAGTACCATATTCATTCCTGATTTAGCCTCATCGGTACCCGTTATGTTTTACTTCCACGATTACGGGCAGGGAGAGCTACGGCTAGAGTTGCGGTCAGCATGAGCTCGTTACGAACGAGGACTGACCGGGGTGTAATTCCGGCGATACACGGTGGTAGAGATGTGTCTTTTTGATTGTGTTTCCTGGTGACATGGGAATGTCTCGAGTTAGTACTGATGATTGTGGCCTCTTGTGGAGGAGGGTTCTTGGTTTTACACCGGATGATCGGGCCATTGTTAGAGCCGCCAGTTGAGAGAGGACTGTCGATGTACAACATACCTCAGAGATTATGATGCCGCCTACCGTGCAGGCAGAGGAGCCAGCTATTGCTTAGATCGATAGAATGTCACTTCCAGAGCTTACGAGCTGAGATCGCCGGAGCTTCCAGTAAGATATGAGACAGATGATAGCTAGTCTACTTGAATTGAGAGACGGAGCTGGTTCGTCCGATTTAGGCGCCGGAGCAGGCCCAGTTGAGCTGAAGATTTCCAAGTGTGGGGAGTCCTACTCAGATCTAGAGCAGTCCGATTTGGAGATGACCGCCAAGGTATCGCCTTTCCAAGAGGATTGAGGCGCTGATCAGCGTACAGACGAAGGTGCCAGTTGTCTCTACGAACGACGAGATATTGCCGCAGATGTTGGAGTTATTGCAGTACGAGTTGTACTAAGAGATGATAGAAGTCCGCTAGTCACCAAGGATAAATGACTAGGACATGTGGATCGTTCGCTACCCCGATGCGAGGTCATCAGATAGATTGATTCCAGCTAGAGACGACTTCACGGGGAGACGTTGAGAGTCGACAGAGACAATCGAATGTCAGAAACCTACTATTCCAAGTTTAAAGTATTCGGAAGGATGTGCAGGCAATTCTATGGACCCTCTAGAAGAATGAAACCCTAACTCGACTTAATGACAGTGTGAAAGCCCTTGAACCTTAGGGTTTACGGCAGTTCTACGGCGCCATTAGTGAGGCTTGGGTTTTCCCTTCTATGGCTGGACCACCGATGCTGTGGTGTGTACTCAATACTATTAAACTGTACCCAAGATGTTGAGCTCTTGGGGGATTATGAGGTTCTGACGAGTCGATCGGATAGTTCGACATCATTCGGATATCATGAGATAAGACACACTGCTTGGGAGGCTTCAGATACAAGCATAGCCATTGAGGCGCAGTCCAGCAGGCCAGAGTTCGGCATCGTCGACGAGATAGTTGACCAGGTTCGGATATAGGACCTCACCCAGATGTGTTGTGAGTTGATCGAGAACGGACGAGTATTGAGTATTCCTCCGATGGTTGGGACACGTGCCCGAGAACCTGTTCGGCCAGACGTCTTCTACCGAATGATGAAGCTACAGAGTACGCGATTTCGAGTCCGTGCGAGGGACTTCGGATTGACCGTGACCGAGAACAGTGCAGTGCATAGATAGCATGGCGTGACGTCATAGTGGACGACGATAAAGACAAGCGGGATAAGAGGTTCGTGCGTGACGCTGATGAGCTGTCATTACCTTCCGTCGAGAATAGAAAACTGATATGCTTACAGAGGCGTTAGGATATGGCCATTTTCCGAGGAAATGTGTGTGGAACACGCAGATGTCCAGAAAACGAGAAAGGATTATGTAAGAGTACCAGCCTCCGTACAGTTCGGCATAGGCAAGATCGGAAGCGACCCTGAGAAGGATTCCTTCCAGGACACAGCTGCAATGATAGTTGCACCAGGATCAGATGTGTGATGTGCATTCAGAAAGCCAGAGGCTGACGCCAATGAGATGCTGCTTTACGAGTGGTCATGATGATTAATCGAGAGATGACCAGAGGAGTACCAGAACGGAATCATTTCCGTTAGCACACCTGACTGGGCCGATGAGCCAATGGATGACGAGATTGGTAAATCCACAGAGAAGATAAGGACCCAGAGACAGAGGAAGCCAGACAGTGAGCAAGAGGCAAGTAGATATCTTGCGCTGCTAGCATTGGATGCACCGACACCTCCTTGACCTTGAAGGAGGGACTACCGACGACGGTATTTATGATTTATGATTTTGTGATTCGATTATCACGCATCCGTCATCTTGGATTTCGGTATTTTGGACGTTCGGTTTGCATGATTTAGTCTTAATGACTGAGTTTCATGACTATTGTTTTCATGCACCTTGGTTGCACCTATTGAGTATTTACGATTTTGCACAGTGTTGCACTTGATATTGTTTTCGTGCCTTGGTTTCACATGTTTGTGATTTTATGGGTTTTTGATATTTGAGTTGATTTTGTGCGTATGCAGGCACAAGATTTGGTTTTGCACTCTGTATAGTTTACATATGCTTGCAGTGCAGTGACATGTATTTTTGTGCACACCAGATGCACTAAACCGATATTTTTCGTGCATGTCAGATGCACCTGATTTTGCTGTCAGGCACACACGTTGCCTATGACCGATGTTGTGTGCACACCCGTTGCACCTTGATGTCGTTTTGTACATCAGCTTGGCATATGTATGGATTTTGATTTCCGTGCGCACCAGATGCACATAGTTTTCATATGCTCTTTTTGGGATTAATTTCTTTATGGAGCAATACATTTTTATGATATTGCGATTTGTTTTCGCACTGAGCAGGACTAGTCAGAGGACAGTGCCTGGATATACTTCGCATGCATAGATAGATTTCAAAGGGTTTTCCAAAAGCGAGCTATAGTCTCATTATTTGCATACGTGTCCGATATGACACGAAACGTTTAAAAACAGGGAACCCTTCTAAATTTTTTTCAAACGGCGGATCATGCATACTAAAGAGAAGTTATATACGTATATGGCTATTTTCTTATAAAGACGTCCGTCGCTGTGCAATGTTATGCGCATTCCACATCGATTTAAGGAATTTTTGGCATGTGTTTCCTTCATATATTTACGTATATAGTTCCGATTTATGGCATATCGGTTTTGGCTTTGGATTTAGCCTTCGTGTTTTCGCCTTGACTCCGATGATTGCAGGATGCTTGACGGAGTTTTGATTTTTGAGTTATCAGCTCATTGCTCATGCGCTTGTATTGCGCTACGATGTGTTTCATAGATTGATGATTTCGGAGCACCGTGGACTTGGACATTTTATTGAAATGTTTTAGAATTTGGGGGTTTTAATTTTAAATTCGGGGACCGAATTTCTTTAAGGGGGGAAGACTGTAACACTTCAGAAAAATATAATATTATTTTTGGGAATTTTTATAATTTAATATTATTTTATTGAATATTTTAATATTTCGGTATAATTAAATACCGATAAATGGGGAAAATTCTAAAGAAAAATTATGGAAATTCTAAAATATGTTTAATGTAGGGTTTTTGGTAAAAAGTTTACCAAAATTGGTTTCTGATGAATTATCTGGTTTTATGAATATTTTATCGGAATTTTATCTAGGCTGCACACATATGTGCATGGTAGCTAGGGTTGAGCCTAGGGTTGAACCATGCTTAGATGACCATGGTGGCTTAAACCTTATGATTAAGTTAAGTGTGTTGTTTAAGGGTGATTACAGATAAGTTGACTTGTGGCTAGAAAGAGAGGTAGGTGGCTCCTAGGTAATGTCACAATCACCATTCACTTCAAAACGTTTGTCTCTCACATCTCTCCCTCTCACTCTCACATACCACACTACACCAGTAGCAGCAGCTGCATCAGCAGCTCAAACCCTACTTGATAACAGCCCCCTATATCTATAACACTTACACACTCACATCGGCCGCACAAAGCATCAGCAACTCAGCATCAACAGCCACCCCAGCCCCTAATTTCAGCTGCAGCAGTACCATCAGCCATCATCACCCCAGTAGCTACACTCCACCATACATCAACACCAACCCCAACACTTCTACTGCTGCACTCAGCAACAAGAAAAAGAGAGAGGGGGGTTGCAAGCAACAACAACAGCAACATGCTTTCATGTGAAAAACAGCAGCATCAGCTTCAGCTCAACTGCAACTACTGGAGCTGTAGAAGCAGCTCAGCAGCAGCAACAGATCCTTCTCCTTCCCCTCTTCTCCTTTATCTTGAATCCCTTGAGGTATAATCGCACAACCCAACTCCTTTCTTGCAAGTTATGGGTAATAGGCTGAAATTTAGTGTTTATATCGTGATTAGTGCTAGTTTAGGCAAATTTGAGTGAGACTTGACCAAGTGTTGGTTTTGATGGTTGGTATAACCTTATTAGGTGTGTTTGAGACCAGTTCACCCCTGAATTTCCCCAGATCCCAGCAAAATACCAGATTGTTCGATTTAGTGTCGGTTAGCGTTTTGTCGACTTTTTAAGCCTTTCTGGAATCTGCTACAACCCGGGACCTCCTAAAATAAAATTGACTTGGCAGTGAGATGTGCAGGTAGATAGAAGCCAACACCCAAGGCCCCAGCCCATGGACCAACTTCCTGGCTGCAGATTTAATCCCTCTGGCCGCAATTTGCGGCCAGAGCTGTAGGGAACCCCCTCGTTTTGCGTGCACAGCTCTTTTACCTATAAAATTGACCCTGGGAATGTCTAGTTTTGACCGGTTCCAACCAGGGTAGAATCTGGGTTGATTTTCTTGACTTGGCGCATGATTTACGACTTGTTTTCGTATGGATTTTGGTATTTGATGATTCGTTTCTGTCGGGTGGCGTTTGAACGCCAACGGTAGAGGGTTATGGACTGTGTTTTCACGCGAGGCCACAGGTTTTTACCTAAGGGCGTATCATGCACCATTTTGGCTTCCGAAATGGTTTTTATGTGTTTTAGCGTGTGATATCCTTGTAGGTACCCCATGTGGGGTCAAAGCGTTGGAGATGCAAATGGCGACATCGGCACCGGCACACATAAGAAGGTGAGTAGATTTATATCTACGAGGAGAAGTCGGGTAGATGGCGTATAGCACCCCCGCAGTCCGATGTCTAGTATACCATATATACTGTACTTATATATGATAGCTTATGTGTGACTTAGTTGTTTAGGATGTGGTAGGTGTACTATGCATTGATTAGGGTTAAAAGTAACTAGTGTAGTTCCTAGTCGCGAACCCTAGAATAGTTTGCACCGACACGCACACACGTGCTTATTTGCTATGTTCATACTTTGATGACGAGGATATTGGAGAACTTTGGATGTGAGTCGATAAGTTTGGGCATGGTGTCATGATATCGGTGATGTGATGTTATTCGTATTTGGGATACGATATATGATTTTTAGCGTGCCTTTGGGCGTGTCTTTCGCACACGCATTCATACTTATGTAGATGGTATCGATTCGTACTAGACTTAGATCAGTACCCCGTATTTTGTGATATGATGATAAGGATACCAGATAATTGATGTGATGATTGTGATATTGACCCGCACCCAACTATTGGGATGCTGTACGACGATTTACCGTACGAGCTTTATATTGATGATTGATCCGCACTCATGACTTGAGGGTGTCAGATGATTTACGGTATCGTATGCGATACTATTGATGAGGGATCACCGACTACTATCTTTATTTTTATATGTATCGACTCAGATTTAGGTGGTTTCCATACCCTTCCATATTGACTTGATAGTTGATCAGTAGTTAATATAGTAGATGTTAGACTAGACACGAGTCATACCTATTTCAAAACTAACGAATCAGGAGTATTTTAAAGACAGGCAAAAAGGGATTCTACGGATAATTTCAAAGGGCGCATTTTTCTTAAAAACACTGTAGCCGTTATTTTACTAAAAACCCCGATTCGTCTTATTTCAAAAAAGCAAAACTGCATGACACTTACATATTGATGTAGACTCTTCACTATTGCGTTGATTATTTGATTCCGCATATTCATATTATTTGCATCGCATTACTTGTGTTTATTGAGATATTAACATCTTGCTGTTAGGATACCAGCACCATTATCGATGATGCGTATGTTCCACGTACACTATTTGCCGGCTCACACACTTCATCATCGATAATTGCCATGCCACTACCCTGTAGTACTGTTGCATTCATGATATGATTCTTGCATGGCATATTGTACACTTATACCTGCACACATACATATATGATTCCGGCTTGATTAGAGATTTGGAAACCACAAGATATTCTTTAAAACTGATTTATTTTAAAAAGAGCGGTTTCCCTCGACATGTGCACATTACTATTCCATGTTGCACGACTTACTGATATGCTTGCCTTTCTTTACATATCGCATACATCATGTTTTGATTATACGCATTGAGATATGTTGTTTCCATGATATTTCTGGATTTGGGGACCGTGGATATTTCAAAAGAAAATATGTAATTGTTTTAAAAATCCGGTCACCCTTGATATAATATTTCGGTGCGTCCACCATGAGTTTTCTCTGTTCCAGAGAGCTTATGTGGGTATACCCGATTCGAGGAGCAGTAGGCACCGATTGCGGGTACATGGTGGACCCGGTGAGGTACCCCGGGGCAAGAAGACTCGTATATGCTACATGGTGAGCCAGGCAGGGGAGTACTACCTACCGGTGATAGTATTTGGGACCCGTCGGTTATCTGGGGGATACCTACTGGAGTCATGAGATGGATCTGAGGGCTGACCAGGGTGTGCGGCGCCTGAGATACATGAGGATTTACATGTCGATGCTAGGCACAGATGTTCATGATGTTTTCGAGTGTCGATGCTAGGCACCCAGGTTCCATGATTTGATTATATCCTCATATTTCTATGCATATGCTTTACGATATTTACATGCATGATGCTTGTTGTCATTGGGTGACACGTGGACGGGATCCACCGATTTACAGATATTGATTACCTAGTTGGAGGACATCCACATACAACTAGATTCATGTTATAGCTGAAATTGATTCATATCGATTTTATCGATCATACCTCATTTGTATATATAACAGTGAGTGAGGACGCTGTTATATATGCCCTTACAACAATATTAGTGGAATGGGACACTAATATATGTGTATTGATATCATTTTAGATACTTCATCATATTACTCTATGCAGACATACCTCATATTTATGACATGTTATTACCCGAGGCATTGGCGAGTACTTGGCACTACATACATGTATAGATATTACATTGCCACTTTAGCATTCTTCAGACTTATTCATTTGAGGTTTATATATGTTGATCGTATGACCTAGGATTGCGTCATACATGCGATTTTCTGTTCGTAGATGTTCTTCTATTCACGAGTTGGCAACTCACCCCCGTTGTGCCCCAGTTCTTGCAGGTCTTTGCCATACAGGGTTCATTACGGCTTCTGGCACTGCTTCTTTCGGGTGATTTGCTAGTAGGTGAGTTTATTTGTATCGTACCCATCATTATACATTGTATATTATATTCAGTTGTATCTAGAAGTTCCATCAACCAAACATGTACTTATTTGAGATAGAGACCAGTGTTGATTATTCTTTCGACCTTAGAGTCGCACGTTATATTTCTCTTGGTTTCATGCTGTTGAGTTTCCTTTCTGTTGAGATCCTCGCCTTTAGGCGTTGTATATTATATTGCAGACTGGTTGTTTTACTTATGGTTTTCCTTCACTCTACCACTTCTCTTGGTTTGGATTTCTGGGCTCGGCTTACTTAGAGCACGTACGCCTTGAGACGTTCGTAGCCTAAGTGCCGGTCATGTTCTGTACTTTCGGGTCGTGACACTTAGTGACCTGTACAGTGAGACTTAGAGACTGATAGGATTAGTGACATTGACATGCATCGTTTACTGACTTAACATACCTGCTACACTGTTTACCGCGTTACTGTTTACCTGCTCTTTTAGCTACTTGCATTGGTTGCTTCATGTTCACGTCCTTACTCTCTTGATTTACTGTTACATATTCATTATTACTGCACGAGTTACCATTTGTACCTACATATATATGTTGTTATCGTGTCGCTCTGACGACCTGAGTATGCATGCTCAGAGTGAGAGGTGGATCTAGCTTGGACCAGGACCTGACGTACCTCGAGGACATCGCGGACATCTTGATCAGCTACCCAGGGCTATACTTTTGATCTCCATCGGGTTAGTTCTTTTGTATATGTTTTGATTCAGTTACTGCGTTTCTCATAACCTGTGCGTTGATTATTGATTACCATGTAAAGCTAGAAGCCGAAGTGTGACTACGGAGAGTTATCTCCTCGACCGTAGGAGCATGGCTGGCCTTGTCAACCCCTCGAATTCCGTATTTTGGGAAGCGGGGCGTGACAATATATATATGGTATATATATGTCAGTGGTATGGGACGCTGTTATATATGTACATCTACCTGATATATCATCATAATGATTCGTGCAATTATATTAATTGATTTCTTGATGTTTTCTTGATTTGAGGACCGTGGTAGTTTCATGAAATTATGCATTATTTGAAAAACCCGGTTTCTCTTGATATGATATTTCAGCATCCACCATGAGATTTCTCGGTTCTGATATATACCCCATGCGAGGAGTGGAGTGGGCCATGTGTGGGTACATGGTGGGGCATGGAGGTACCCCGGGGCAAGAAGATCGCAGATGATGGCGATGAGTTAGTGGGGGAATCATACCTACCGGTGACAGTATTGGACTCGTCGGTAATCGCGGAGATATCGACCGGAGTCATATACGTATGGATACGGGGAATTCGAGTATCGAAGCTGGGCACTCAGGTTTCCGATGAACGTATGATACGTACATATCAGGACCAGTCGTGGTGACGACGCCTGACAGATCAGTTTTTATGTGTCGATACTAGGTACTAGTTTTCATGATGTTTTCGGGTGTCGTTGTTTGACACTCCGGTTCCGTGAGACATACAAGATATAAAGGCCGATATTATGGTCGATATGCGGGACGATATTATGGTCGATATGAGGGCCGATCTGATGGCCGATATGAGGGCCGATCTAAGGGTCGATTTGAGGAATTTGGGATTTAGATTATCTTGATGGACATTGGTCCTGCCACGATGAGGATTCCGTGAGGATGACAAGTTTTATCTCATACTCCGCATTTATTCTATATGCATTGCTTCATGTATTAGTAGTACCTGATAGAGTACCTTTCATGACTATTGCATATACATATTGCCATATTATTGCTTCATGTATTAGTAGTACCTAATAGAGTTCCTTTCATGACTGTTGCATATACATATGGCCATTTATTGCTATTAGCTTGCATGTGATAGATTTGCGCAATACGTGCAAACTTGCGATTACCTGCATATGTTATTTACTATTCACGAGTTAGCAACTCACACCCGTTGTACCGCAGTGTTTTGCAGGTAGTCCCTCAGGGCAGTCGAGGCAGGGCTTTCTACCTATCGTATCATCTTTTGCAGCGGATACCGCTACGGCTGACTGTGTGCATTTTTGCTATAGGAATGTTTTGCGGTTATCCGATGTTACTCATTGTATATTCGTTGTATCCAGTACTCTCCATCTACTACTATCATGTATTGACTTAGATACATGATGTGAGGATGATATTGTATATTATTTGGTGACTTGGAGGTCTTCTATGCAATTTCTATTTATATCATTTTTTTCTTCGTTACGGCGTCGTATATCTGTTGTGGTGGTTGTTTTCCGCCTTTGGACGTGGATTTGCTCCCATTTGGGGATGCTTTACTTTTATCTTTTGTTGTACCCGTTTTGGGGGCTTGTTTTACAAAGGAGGTGCTGCCAAAATTTTAAAGGAAATAAAGTTGGACTTTAAAGAATTTGTATTTGAGGTTTCAAAAGTTTTAACAATGTTCTTATCACTTACTACTTTTGATAGTTTAGATTGCTGGGTTTTCGGCTTACTTGAATTACGTTACGCCTGGAGATGTTACGTGGTTTAAGGGCCGTCACGTGCCAAATTTCGGGTCGTGACGAAGTTGGTATCAAAGAACTAGGTTTTACCTTTCGGAGTGTAGGATGACCTTGGTATAATGGAGTAGATAGCATAAGCAGAGTGATGTAGCGTGTGTATGTCCGCGGCATACATACGACATGATACTCCGCTTAAGTGACCTAAGTACTAATTTCTTGAAATTCCTTCCTTGATGATACATATCCTTGTGATTCGATTTTCGTGTTCTTATCGAATCCTTTTTCCATTTATAGCCTTATGTCACCGATGACTATGAGGGCTCAGAGTGATGCAGCGAGAGCCGAGATCAGAGTTGACTCATGTAAGACGAGGATTGACCAGGATGGTACGCTCGTTGCACAGGAGCAGATTGATCCGCCTTCAATAGATCGTATCGCTAGGCTTGAGGCGGATATACAGGACTTGCGCCAGATGATGAGGTCGTTGGTTGAGGACAGTCGAGCGCAGCGACAGGAGGTTGTCACCCCTGTTACCCAGTTATTCCTTGCTATCAGCACACAGTATTGTGTTACGTATACAGCAGCACTGGATGCAGCCCGTTTAGCTAAGGAGCGTCTTCCCGAGACTTTGGGAGTTCCGGAACCGAGGAGGGCTCGTACAGGTGTATCAGCCTAGAGACAGAGGCTTAGTCACCGTAACAGGTTTCATGCACGTCGTAAGAGTAGCAGAGGCTTAGGACGAGGACAGTTGTTTAGCTCTTATCCCCAGGAGGGTCAGCAGTCATCTGTCATGACCCGAAATGGCACGTGACTGGCCTTTGAATCATATGAAGTCTATAGGACCCCATCTAATTCAAGTAAGCCAAAAGCCCAGAAATCTAAAACCAATTTAAATAATAAATGAAGGAAAACTAGTTTTAAAGAAGTGGTTTTAATAGAATAAGCCGAATTATGCATTTTTAAAATCCCAAGTCTTTTCTGAAAATTTCGGCAGAGTTTCCATTGTAAAAACTGGCCCCGAACGGAGTACAACATGAATAATATGTACATCAATAATAAAAGTCATCCCTAAGTAGGAGCTAGCACTTCGTCAATCGACATTCACAGCCACGCAAGACATATAATATACAACGCCGAAGGGCGAGGATCAAAACTCAAAAGGAAACTCAAAATCATCAAGAAAACCATACTAATACAACGCGCGACTCTAAGGCCGAAAGAATATTCAATTGGTTTTCTAAGTCTGAATAAATATACAAGTCTGGTTGATGGAATTTTTACTAGATACAACTGATAATAAATGAGTACAATGGTGGTCATGAAGCAAGTAAACCCACCTACCAAAGCAAATCATCCAGAATGGAAGCAGTGTGCCAGCAAAGCCGCAATTCACTATATTGTGTATTAGCCAAACCAATTGAATATTGTGTATTAGGCTGATTTTTGCTTTTGAGCACTATATTGTGTATTAGCCAATAGGACTGATCTGAGGACAGTACCTGAGTACTTTGCATGCATTAATATACTACCAAAAGGGTTTTTAAAAAGAGCTATAGTCTCGCTATTTCCTACGTGTCCATGAGCGACACGAACGTTTATAAGGAAAACCTTTTAGGATATTTTGGAAACGACGGAACGTGTATTTAAGAAAACATATAAGGACATATATTATTATTTTAAAATGAGCGTCCGTCAGTTATGCCGTGAGTTACACATTTCCGCGGCGGTTTAGAAAAGATTTTGCATGTATTTCATTCAGATTTTGGATTTTTTCAAAGATACGTACTATACACGTATTATAGTATTTGACTAGTGTATATTGGATTTCAATAGTGGATTTAGAGATCTGTATCTCCATTGTAACTCCGAGGATATGCGTGCAAAATGAGATGATTTGCGTAACGCTTGACGGAGTTCAATTTTGAGCTTTGTCCACAATTTCTTGCGCACTTGACGCACGGTGTTATTTCTGCTTTTTCCATGATTTAGGAACCCCATTATTTTGAGCCGATTATTGAAATGTTTTAGATTTTGGGGGTTTAAATTTAAATTCGGGGACCGAATTTATTTAATGGGGAAGATTGTAACACTTCAGAAAAATAAAATATTATTTTTGGGAATTTTTATAAATAAATAATATTATATTGAATATTTTAATATTTCGGTATAATTAAATACCGATAAATTGGGAAAAATTTGGAAATTAATAAAATGAGGGTGCTTTATTGGATTTATGCAAATTATGAAGTTTTACGAGTTATTTGACACTAATTTAGTGCTAATCGCGATTAAAAATCGCTAATCGCGCTTTAAGCGTATTTTGTGCAAAACATGCACCGTATCTTTTTCTACACTTGTTACATATTTTCCCATGGCTTTCCTACATGTTTTTTTAATCATGGTTGATGATTTATTAAAGGAAAGAAAAAGAAAAGGAATATAGTATTAGGTATGGGTGAGAGAGAGAGAGAAGGGTGAGGGATATCTTTGACTTGGCCATTCACTCATATCACCATTTTCATCTCATCCTTTCCTCTCCCCTCCCCTTCTTGTTGCTGCTGCTTCAGCCCTCACTCCCTCCCCTCTTCAAGCCTCTTGAACTCCATGAAAAACACTTCAAAACTCAAACCCCATTTCACAAAAAAGATGCACAAGCTCACTAGCAACACATTGGACAAATAAAGCTTGCATTTTGGACACTTGGGGAAACTCAAGAAAATTCTTGAGTTGCCAAATGAGGTATTTTCTAAACCATGCGCTTAGTATTCACATTGCTTTTACACCCATGTTAACTTTTGTTGGATATAGTGCCCTCAGAGTCAATTATTGGATCACAAGCACGTGATTGCAATGATTGAGGGAGGACCTATACCGGTAGGACTGTCTTACTCAAGATGATAGTATTCTATCTGGTTTGTCTTTATCATCGTGTATATCTTTAGGCGACCTTACAGGTCGCTATTACACGTTGATAGAGCCTTAGGATTCTTGCTTGACTGCCAGCAGTATGATGGCGATCATATACGTGGGAGCTGGGGTCTATAAGCACATCCTTAAAAGGTCCATAGTCGTGGGAGTTTTCGAGACAGGGCATCGATACTCCGGAGTAGACTAGTGTATACAGTCGAGACCCCGACGAGGGGCGGTGGACGGTTTCACAAGCCATTGGTGTCAGTTGGTTCACCTAAGATGTATACAGGTGCTCATTGGGTTATGAGTACACCGGACATGACTCGCCGGGAACATGCTAGTTGGTATTATACCCGACGTCAGATAGCAATTCCCTGGTGACATGTGTATAGGTTAGTTCATCGACCAGAGATTGTCATTTGTCTTGTGTGAGTTCCCACTGTGCTTTGATTACTACCCTACCACGGCTCAAAGGAGTCATGCAAACAGGTTTTAGTTGGGTACAGTCCCGAGCCACATGGAGGCAGTGAGCGGATCGGCAGGGGTTTCGTCTCTCCCTGCATTGGTGGTGAGATCGCGCTGTATCTAGGAGAGCCATTACACGAAGTCCTTGGCCAAGGTAGGAGTTTTGCTGGTAGGTATTCCAGTAGTATCTCAGGGTGTTCTAGGATACACTCCGACACGACTAGTACCGCTTTTGGGGGTCTGACTTTTACCAACCCCTTAGGCCCGCCATGCGATGCTCATAGATGAACGGACCGGACTGTACGTATATTGTCACTGACAGGCTCAGTAGGATGTCAGGATGAGTTCGCTCATCGACCTCCCTTTTGGTCAATACCTGGTAGCCCGTTACGTACGGCTAGTACCTCTGACGTGCTAGTGGTTAAATCCACAGCCAATGTATTGACGAGTCGAGAGTCCCCCACAGAAAGTTTTCAAGTTTCGGGCGAAACGTTGTAGAGGCCGTATGATATATGGCAGGGTTCGATCATCTACGTGCAGTAGTTCACGGATCATGATCGGACGGATCATACTAGTGGGCTTTTGTTTAAGCCGGATCCTAGTATTAGATTTGTTGGATTACTTTAGTCTCATCGCATTCGTATTCGGTCGGAATGCGGATGCTGTTATGTATATACAGGTGAGGGGTATCCTTGTGATGCATCACAAGTTTACTTTAGATGTTACCGTATCTTTTTATTGTTGCAAAGATTTGGATTAATGTTTGCATATGGAAATTATGAGCTAGAAATCACCATTTTGTGCATTTAATGTGACATAGACTTCATGGGTGACTCATGGTCTCATTTCTTGTGCAAATGTCACTTTATTTGATGGATTTGAGTGTTGAAATGAGAAGGAGAGAGAGGGGGGCTGTCATATGATATAGTTTGGTCTTGTATTTTTTAACACTCTCTCTCACTCTCATTATCATCATAAGACATAAGAAAAAGAAAAGGGAACTTCTTCTTCTTCCTCTTCTTCTTCTTCCTCTAGCTCACAACCTCCATTAATGGCATCATCTCTAACCTCCATCTATACAATGGATGCAAGAGACAAAGTTGTCACAAACATTCTCTACTTCGCCTTGGACACGTCGGCTAGCAAACTTCGTGCCCGAGTTGCTTCGGATGAAGCGAGAGCCCGTAAAAGGACTCGAAGATGTGGTTCCCTTTCCGACGAGGTGACCGAGACCGGAGATGCCGCGAGGAGCTTGGGATGGTGGCCAAAGACCGAAGGACACGGATCGATCGGTATAGCTTTCCAACCCTTTCTCTAGTTGCTAGTTGTAGGTTAATGGTTCGATCCGGGTTTAAAGTCTGCGATAGCGCCGGTTTCAAGTTTTGAAAAAGTCTTCGTTTCCGCATTTTGGCCTCGGACAGACGGCCGGGCGCTACCGTAGTCTTACATGGTATCAGAGCCACGCCATTAACCTTTACTACCTTGCTCTAACGTGTTTAGAACATCGATCGGACGAAATTTCCAAAAACCGCATTTCCAATTGTGCATTTTCTGTCGAATTTTTATTGTCGTCAAAAAATTATTTGGAGTATTGCAAAAAATCACGCAGGCATTTTTAAGAGATCAGAGATAATTTGGTATACTGTTATCACTGTAGCGCCGCGGAACCGCGGCCGTACCCACGTTTTGTCCGCGGTTCCACCGCCGCACTGTAGCAACAATGCACCAAAATTTCCACAGTTGTCTCTGACTTGGAAATGGGGTTTCTAGTATTTTTTGTTTGGGCCTAGAATTGTTTGAGTACTGGGAATTTTGCTTGGGGCCCACTTCGGGGAAATTTTGTCGATCGAAAATTTTAAATATGTTAGTTCACAGTATTTACATTATATCTGCGACCGTGAATGTCATTTGATCGGTAAATCTTGTCTAATTGCTATAGTTCTTTTAGACGGATTTGCGAATGTGACATTCACGTTGATGTTCTGTGTTGTGCTGTGATGTTGCGGATTTGTCGTGGTGGATAGCCTGGATGCAATGGTAGTACAGTTTGGTTGTATTTGTATATTTGATATTGCGGGGCGAGCGTCCGACATGTGGACTTCTATCACTGCCTGTTTGAATATTATTCTTTTGGTGCACGACCGGGCTGAGGTCGATGTACCCATTGTATATATATTTTATTTTCTGTACTATGATTACCCCACGGTGGGGTGCACGGATAGCCGGGTTCTAGAGGGAAACGGGCCCGCATCTCATGGCTTTGAGACGGATGGGGCTTCACTCTAGAATTGGCGGGCTATTCGCCGCACTCGTAGGGGGTATAGGTTGACCCAAGGAGGGGTGCTCAAGTTACCGGATTCCGTGAAGTGCTGGGTGGTCCATTCACTTTGTTCAGGGGGCTGCCTCGCTTCAGGTTTTGGCGGGTAACTTTCCGCACCCGTAGAGGTCGAGGATTTCATTGCACAGGCGATCCAAATGACCAGGGGAAAGTCGGGTTTCAGTAGCTGCTCTATGAAACCCGGGGATCCCAGATTATCTGT
This sequence comes from Agapanthus africanus, assembly GCA_030015575.1. Classification (NCBI taxonomy): domain Eukaryota; kingdom Viridiplantae; phylum Streptophyta; class Magnoliopsida; order Asparagales; family Amaryllidaceae; genus Agapanthus; species Agapanthus africanus. Next base: position 218,323,857 of record CM057340.1, read on the forward strand.
ATTGTTCTGTGTTGCTTATTACATTTATGTGATATTGTATTTTATGACGCCTTGAGCGATTATTATAAATTGATATATATACTAGTAGATGTTGTATATCTTTTACACCCGCGCTAGTCCAGTCCCCGCTCTGTCGTTGGTTAAGAAACCTAACGGGTGATGACGGGACCCAGTGGCGAATGCGGATGGCATATACGTACGTCATATTTTCGTTCTTTTGTTGTGTGATCAATTTGTGGGACTGCATTGATTCGGATTAATACAAGCTAAAAAACCTATTCTGATGTTGTTGGAACATTTTTCAAAAAGCTGTTATTGCAAGGACGTTTTCTTTTGTTTTGCACGGTGGTATTCGGTTATGAATATCCAGCACCTCAGTCGAAGAGGCAAAGGCCGAGATCCCTTCACCGGGAGTGACCCCTTGGGCAGAAGTTTGCGTCAGGGTAATAAATTTACTATAGTCGATTACTTTTTGCTTTGCATCGTGGTATTCAGCTGGAATATACTGCACCTCATTCTACGGGGAAAGAGCCGAGATCCCTTCACCGGGAGTGACCTCTTTAGTAATGGTTTTCGCCACTATATTTATAAAAAGCTATCCGGTTCCATCAACGATATCAAGTTCATTACATTAAAGGTTTTTCGCCAAAAACTATCCGTAGCCGTCCGTCATTTCCTACAAGTGGTACTTAGTATTCGTGTTGCGTTTGTTGACTCCGTCAAGGCGTAGTGTACGGTAGCTAAGTGGTGCTTGTTTGTAGCATGGATATGCGATTGGTTAGGACAGTTGTGCGGCCTTGTTGACTCCGTCAAGGGCATATACGGGTGGGTTTAATGCAATCAAGATAATGACGGGTTGAACTTGACTAGGACTCTTTGATTTGTTGACTCCGTTAAGGACACTTGGGTCCTAGGGGTAAAAAGACATGTCGGGAGTTTCTAAAGAAACTGAAAATTGCCAGGTATGCGCATACCTTCTGGAGTGTGGTGACTTGAGTGTATTCCATCAAGTTATCATGCGATGATAGTTGGATCCCGATTCCTACTGATGAGTTGGTTTACTCCTCGGGTGATCCCGACTAATTCTTCTTTCAGGTTTGGAGGAGAATTTGAGGTTACAGTGGGAGGTTTCCTGATTAGATAAATTGATAACCATTCTGATCTAGGTTTGAGTGCATGCTGAGTGTTTCTTTTCTCTCTCTCTTTGGCAGAGACCATGACCCGACCCTTGACTATGACTCAGTGACCAAATTAACCGAACCCTCTTAAAACATTGGCTTTTGGTTTGTCAGATTTGCATACCTCATTGCCACTCCTACTTTTACCCTTTTCTCCAGAACACCCTGTATTACTACGAACATCAACTTCCATTGGATAAAACCATCGTATGGTTATATACGAACTCGAAGGAACTTGTTCCAGATTCGAGGATGGTTTCCGGTTCTGGAGAAAATGAATAGGACTATTCAGTTGTCTCTTCCTTTTACCTTTTCTCAGGTTGCTAGTGTTCCTTGGATTAGGACGGTACACCTGTTACGCTAATTGGATAGTCTTCATCCAAACCATAGGCAGGTGCCGAACGGTAGGGAATGAAGAAAACCATTTAGCCTAAAAGGTGTACAGAAGAAATTAAGTAAAGACAAATAAAGGGATTAGTAAGAGGGAAAGGTAAATTACGACTGCTATTCACGACCAAACCAAGTATTTCATCGCCACTCCTACTTCACCTTTGTATTTCTCCGGAACACCCCGTATTACTACGAAGATCCACAGTTTATTGGATACTCCATTGTTTGGTTATATACGAACTCGAAGGAACTTGTTCCAGTTCGGGGTTGGATTCTGGTTCAGGAGAAATAGGAATAAGGTTTTATTCAGTTGTCTTTTATCTTCACTTTCTCTCAGGTTACGAGTACTCCTAGGATTAGGAGAGTACACCCATTATGCTTATTGGATAGTCTTCTTCCAAACCATAGGCTGGTGTCGAACGGTAGGGAAGGATGAAAACCATTTAGCCTAAAGGGGTGTATAGAAGGTAGATACTAAAGACATATAAAGGGATTTTGGAGATATGGCAATGAATTATACAGTTACAGTTGTGAATCTGATAATGGAAGAGGATAGGAATACCCGGATATCCTTTCGACACATTTACATGTTTCAGTTTCACTATGTATTGTTAAAAGAAAATCGATTTCCCAATTAGTCTTTGCTCCAGGGTATGTATTTACCAGGTTTGATTCTCACATCTGTATGGTTTTACAGATGATGAGTGGGAGTAAGTTATTGGGAATTAGTTGATCATCCTCATTATATCGGGATTCGTTGTAATTGGTTATATTTGTGGAAATCGCCTGGGTTGTTTGCCGGACGACAAATATTTGGTTTTGAATATCCGTTGTTATGCACCAATTTCAAGTTGATATATCTGTACGTTTATTTTTATAAAGTGAGATATAACTTTTTGAAATTTTATCTATGACATTTACCTATATCAGTGGATGGTTAGGTAAGGAGCATTAAACAGCGGTGTAATTCTTCTTAACCATAAGTACAGTTTTCAACCTACGACACACAGGGAATGAGTTATTATACTCATGGGACTTATACAGAGTATTGTATGTTGTCCAGTGTCCATGAGGACAGAGGGCTTGGTACTCGTACTATATTCTGTTTACTTGTGACTTCTCTAGTTCTTAGACAGGTGTTTCGTAGAAACACAATGTCCAAGTTTTGAGAAGTTATAGGTATAAGAATAAAGTAGAGAACCAGGCGTTCCAAGTATCAGGTTTCATCAAGGTGATGGAAGATGTAGATACTTGTGTATGGTATTCAGTTAATAGTAATAATTAAGAGAACTTGCTTCTCTTCCAGGTTACTCATAATTGGATGCACTCCTAAGTTGAGTAATGCTGATCGGCCTCTTTCCATTTAGTTGACATACACTGGAGACAGCTGAATGATTGGAATCTGGTTCCAATTAAATCAGTGCCTCTGTTTCTATTTTGGATATAGAATAGTTCATATCTTAACAATGTTAAGGTACGGGGAGTTGTCCGGCTTATGCTTAAAACCAGACTCTGGATAACTTAAGGCACGTTTCTGTAATGGCTGTTTGTGGGTTGACCCGGGGTATGTCGAGGGTTGATTTTCCACCATCTGGAAGATCAATAGTGATATTGTTCTTGACTCGCCACAAATTTAATAAAAATGGATTTTTTTCAGAAAACAGAAGTGGGAGTATGGTAGAACTGTAAGTGATTCCAGAACCGCAAACGATTACTGAAAATTTAATAGGACCTAAAGATTCAATTTGGACTGACATTCCATTAGCTACTCCGCAGATATGGTGGGTAACCTCAGGCACTCGAGAGGTACTTCGGTATGCTCAAAGATGGTGATAAGGAGGTTCTTGTTTACCCTGACTTTCCATTACTGTTCCTCCAGACTGTGGGACCCGGCAGGAGGATGAGTATACCGTCATTCTAAACTAGCTATAGAAGTATACGTGTATATGACTCTGCCAGAGGGTTGTCGTAGTCAGTGGGAGCAACGGAAGTGTAGTGGACAAGTAGCTTATGTCTATTTATGGACTAAAGCAGATATAGCGGAGATAGATCATCTATTTCAGATGTGACAGTCATAGGTCTGACTTCATCAGAATAGGCATGGATCTGTTAAGAAGGTAGTAGGGTGTGATGTCCTGGTATTTGGATGACATACACAGAGTAGGAAGTGATATTCCTATACTACGATCGGTTATACGTTGGTTGTCACACAGTAGTTTTCTCCACAAAGGACTTAGATTTTATATCAGACATTCTGGTTACTTGATCTATGGTTTTAGATCTAGATTTGGGTAGTTTCCCAATCTGGGTACTTAGACAGCATTCTACAGGTGTTTTAGAATGGACGACTCCTGGCACGGTAGTGTACCTGCAGATGATGGAGTCACCCTCTATAAAGATGTCTTACAGACTAAAGGGGAGAGGGATGTGCATGATTAGCAGATCACTTGCTTAGGCAATTGAGTCAATCATGAGATGTCAAGTACCACACCAGACGTTGTTTTTGCACTAGATGCAATAATGTGATATTAATCCTATCCTAGAGTAACATTCAGAAGCAGTTTTAGAACATAAGTGGATGTTCTAGGGAAATGATAACGGCATCCTCCTTCGGGAGACGGTTATCATTCTAGGCTTCCAAGGTGACCTAGATGACAGAGTGACTGTCAGAGTTATAGTTTTCCCTCTGACGAGGGGCAATATTTTGGACAGGTGCTCCAATAGGATACTGAGGGAGGCATGGCACAGGATACTGATTAAATTCAGTTGACGATACAGTCTAAGAAGTTTGGATTTTGAGTTCATTTATGAACTAGGTGTAAGTCCACGTTGCCCACCCCGGTTGTAACGGGGAGGCGGAAATGGCGAAAAACAATTATTTTGGCGCAAGGCAACATGGACTAAAAGCCGGATCTTTGCTAAACTAGAAACTAGCAAACTACAAGAGGCTTTAACTACTATGCCGTAGAAAATATACCTCATGAAACCGGCCCTTCGGGTCTTCTCTCCGCTGTCCGGCTCATCCATCCACGCTCCGAGGGTCGATCCGCATCTTGGTCACCTCCGCGGCCTTCTTGAGTCGAAGATGATCCACCCGAAAGATGTACACCGAGCTCCACCTCGAGCCGAGGCAACTAGGGCAACAAGATCTCTAGTCTTGAAATCCTAGGTTATGTAGAGGAGGTTGATGGAAGTATTTGTCTTTGTGGATTCTTTTTCTCTCAACACATGAGATCAAAAGAATATTTCAAGAGGAGGAAGATGAAGGAGATCAAGCAACTATGGAGCTCTCTTTCTTTCTTCTCATATCCAAGAGAGAGAGTGAGAAAAGAGAAATGAAATTCTTAACTCTAGAAAAAAGGCACCATGGTTGCAATAATAATAAAACAACATCGTTACCAATCCTATCATGATAAAGTTGATGCTACATTGAATTGACCATTTTCATAATCAAAAGAAAAAAAAAATCCAAAGAAAACTGTAGACCTCTTATGAAGGTCAATGGTCAACACCGGTCAACGGGTCAACAAAGTCAAGAAAGGTCATGGTGGTCAAATGGTCAATGCAATTAGCCATCACAAAATTATCACAAAAAGGATTAGTAAAATAATGTCTCCGGCTCATAATGGTTTTGACAAAACGAATTGCCAAAACCCTAATGAGTCCGCCTCAAAATGGTTTTGACCGAATCAACTGTCAAAACCCTAATGAACCTGCCAGATAATGGTTTTGGCCGAACCAACTGCCAAAACCCTAATGGGGCACCTCCTCCTTCATCGTTCCTCAAAACTGTGCATACACACCCACATCCGCATTCCGTAGAATGCGAATGCACAGAAGACAAAACAAATCCATCCGTGCAGTACTAGGATCCGGCTTAAACCAAAGCCCACTAGTATTGCCTGCCCGAACAGCATACGAACACAAGTGCACGTAAGTGATCGCAGCCCTGCCGTAAAACCATACGGCCTCTACACGTTTCGCTCAGTGCAGGGAAACTCTCTGTGTGGGACTCTAAAGACTCGACACCACGCTGGCAGTGGGTTTAACAACAGACCACAAGCGGTACTAGCTGTACGTAACGGTCCCCAGGTAGATGTCGATAAAAAAGCCGATGAGATAAACCCATCCGAACTCCTACTGAGCCTGTATGTGACAATCTCCGTACAGTCCGGTCTGTTCGTCTGATACATCGCATGGCGGGCCTAGGGGGTGGTGAACGTCAGTCCCCCAATAGCGGTACAAGTCATGTCGGAGTGAAGCCCAGAACACCCTGAGATAACACTGGAAACCTACCAGTATATCTCGGTTGCCCTGGCCAGGGACTACTCGTGTAATTGCTCTCCTAGACACAGCGCGATGTCAACCCCCAATACCGGGAGAGACGAATCCTGTCTAACCGTCACTGCCTCCGAGTGCTTCGGGACTGCATCCAACTACTACCTGTTTGCACGACTCCTTTAAGCCGTGGTAGGGTAGTGATCTAAGTACAGTGGGAACACACTCGAGGCGAAGTGACATTGTCAAGTCTGTGGACTAAGTTGTACTCATGTCACCTGGGAACTGATAACTGACGTTAGGTATAATACCATCCAACAGTTCCCGACGAGTCCTGTCCAGTGTACTCGTAACCTAACGAGCACCCGCATACTATCTACAGTACGATGTACTGATGGCTGTGGGGCAGACCACCTCCCGAGCTGGGATGAGAAGCATATACGTTAGTCTACTCCGGAGTATCGATGCCCTGTCTCGATAGTCCTACGACTAGGGACCTGTATAAGGATGTTGGAGATAGTGCCCTCAGAGTCAATTATTGGATCACAGGCACGTGATTGCAATGATTGAGGGAGGACCTATCCCAGGAGGACAGTCTTACACATGATGATAGTATGCTATCTGGTTTTTCTTTATCATCGTGTACTGCTTTAGGTGACCTGACAGGTCGCTATTACACGTTGGTAGAGCCTCTAGGATTCTTGCTTGACTGCCTGCAGTATGAGGGCGATCATATACGTGGGAGCTGGTAGTCTATAAGTACATCCTTAAAAGGTCCCTAGTCGTGGGAGTTTCGAGACAGGGCATCGATACTCCAGAGTAGACTAGTGTATACAGTCGAGACCCCGACGAGGGGCGATGGCCGGTCTCACAAGCCACTGGTGTCAGTTGGTTCACCTAAGATGTATACAGGTGCTCATTGGGTTATGAGTACACCGGACAGGACTCGCCGGGAACATGCTAGTTGGTCTTATATCTGACGTCAGATAGAAGTTCCCTGGTGACATGTGTACAGGTTAGTTCATCGACCTGGGGATCGTCATTTGTCTCATGTGAGTTCCCACTGTACTTTGATTACTACCCTACCACGCTCAAAGGAGACGTGCAAACAGGTTTTAGTTGGGTACAGTCCCAAGCCACATAGAGGCTGTGAGCGTATCTTCGGGGGTTCGTCTCTCCCTGTATTGGGGGTGAGGTCGCGCTGTGTCTAGGAGAGCCATTACACGAAGCCCTCGGCCGAGGCAGGAGATTTACTGGTAGGTATTCCAGTAGTATCTCAGGGTGTTCTGGGCTACACTCCGACACGACTTGTACCGCTTTTGGGGGTCTGACTTTTACCAACCCCCTAGGCCCGCCATGCGATGCTCATAGACGAACGGACTGGACTGTACGGATATTGTCACTGACAGCCTCAGTAGGGTGTCAGGATGAGTTCGCTCATCGACGTCCCTTTTGGTCAATATTGGTAGCCCGTTACGTATTGGCTTATACCTCTGACGTGCTAGTGGTTAAATCCACAACCAAGGTGTTGACGAGTCTTTAGAGTCCCCCACATTCAGTTACTCAAGCTTTCGGGCGAAAAGCTGTAGAGGGCGTATGGAGATATGGCAAGGTCCGATCAGATACGTACGGTATTGCACGGATCAGGATCGGACAGTTTGCACTAAAGGTCATATGGATATATGGCAGGGTTCGATCAGATACGTGTGGTATTGCACGGATCAGGATCGGACAGATACTACTAGCCGGTTTTGGTTTAAACCGGATCCTAGTATAGTACAGTGTAGATTTTGTCTCATTACATTTGTATTCGGTCGGAATACAAATGCGGGTGTGTATGTGTAAGTGCACGGCGGCGCCCCGGCCGTCAATCCGACGCCGGAATGCGGAAGCGGTGATAAACTTTAAAATTTTGCGGACTTTGCAAACCGGCACCACCGCGCACTAAACTCCGGATCGTAACCATTAAACTAGTCTAGCTAACTAACAAGAGGGGAAGAGATGTACCGACTGATCCGAGTCCTCCGGTCTTCATCTCCACTCCGATCTCCTCGCGGGATCTCCGTCCATCTCCTCCTCGTCGGAAAGGGCACCACGTCGCCTGTAGCTTTTACGGGCTCCCACCTCAATACCGAGGCAACTCGGGCGCGAAGCTGGCGAATCGACGCGTCCAAGATTTGCTGTAGGAAGTAGTGTAGAGTATGTCTCTTTGGGGTTGGTTGCCTTTGGATGGAGGAAACATGAATGGACTTTGGAATGAAGTGAGGAATTTTGCAAGCTTGAAAATGATATGTGAATTAATCCCTCATACCAAAAATGAACTCCTCTCTCTCTCACTCCAAGATGTGGCCGGCCATAATACATGAGGAATTGTGGTGGAGGGTGAAACAAAAACAAGAGGGAGGTGAGTGTAGGAGAATGGAAGTGGTGACTCTAAACAAACATACACCATGCTTCAACTTTAATCAAACCATACCCTTTCCAATCACAAGTAAATGCAAGCATGGATGAAAGATATCAAATCCTATCATAATCAAACCATTATGCAAGAAAACCCCTCCACAAAAGTAATTTGCAAAACTGCAAATTACCCCCTCCATCGAAAAAGTCCGGCCGGGAAAGAACAAAGGAAAACCGGCCGGAACGGAATGCAAACTGGCAACTCCAGAAAATTGGTCCCGTAATAAATTACAGGAAAACCCCGATACTGTGCATACACACCCGCATCTGTATTCCGTCCGGATACAAATGCAAAGAGACAAAATCTACACTGTACTAAACTAGGACCGGCTTAAACCAAAGCCGGCTAGTAATATCCGTTCGATCCTGATCCGTGCAATACCGCACGTATCTGATCGAACCCTGCCATATATCTATACGGCTATTAGTACAAACCGTCCGATCCTGATCCGTGCAATACCGCACGTATCTGATCGGACCCTGCCATATCTCCATACGGCCTCTACAGCGTTTCGCCCGAAACTTGAGTAACTGAAAGTGTGGTGGACTCTAAAGACTCGTCAATACTATGGCTGTGGATTTAACCACTAGCACGTCAGAGGTATAAGCCAATACGTAACGGGCCACCAGCTATTGACTAAAAGGGACGTCGATGAGTGAACTCATCCTGACACCCTACTGAGCCTGTCAGTGACAATATCCGTGCAGTCCGGTCCGTTCGTCTATGAGTATCGCATGGCGGGCCTAGGGGGTTGGTAAAAGTCAGACCCCCAAAAGCGGTACAAGTCGTGTCGGAGTGTAGCCCAGAACACCCTGAGATACTACTGGAATACCTACCAGTAAATCTCCTTGCCTTGGCCAAGGACTTTGTGTAATGGCTCTCCTAGACACAGCACGACCTCACCCCCAATACCGGGAGAGACGAACCCCTGAAGATACGCTCACTGCCTCCATGTGGCTCGGGACTGTACCCAACTAAAACCTGTTTGCACGACTCCTTTGAGCCGTGGTAAGGTAGTAATCAAAGTACAGTGGGAACTCACACGAGACAAATGACGATCCCCAGGTCGATGAACTAACCTGCACACATGTCACCAGGGAACTGCCATCTGACGTCTGGTATATGACCAACTAGCATGTTCCCGGCGAGTCCTGTCCGGTGTACTCATAACCCAATGAGCACCTGTATACATCTTAGGTGATCCAACTGACACCAGTGGCTTGTGAGACCGGCCACCGCCCCTCGTCGGGGTCTCGACTGTATACACTAGTCTACTAATGGAGTATCGATGCCCGGTCTCGAAACTCCCACGACTAGGGACCTTTTAAGGATATGCTTGTAGACCCCCAGCTCCCACTTATATGATCGCCCTCATACTGCTGGTGGTCAAGCAAGAATCCTAGGGGCTCTATCAACGTGTAATAGCGACATGTCAGGTCACCTAAAACAGTACACGATGATAAAGGTAAACCAGATAGCATACTATCATCTCGAGTAAGACTGTCCTACCGGGATAGGTCCTCCCTCAATCATTACAATCACGTACCTGTGACCTAATAATTGACTCTGAGGGCACTATCTCCAACAATCTCCCACTTGCACTCAAGGCTATATTATTGCGATGTCGTATACTCACAGCCCGTGTGATACCGAACACCCAACTCCTCTACTAGTCAGTCTCACAAAGCTCGTTTGCGAAACTCTTGCGTTCGAGGAATAGCCTCAGTGAGTGGATCCGCTTAGTTGTTTCTTTCTATGTCTCTCTATATCTCAAGTTCGCGGAGAAACCCATCTCCCGAAATGAGCAATACCTGTCTTAGAATGTGTCTGGATGTCTGATGGGACATAGCTCATAAATGAACTCCAAATCCAAACTTCTTAGACTGTATCGTCAACTGAATTTAATCAGTATACTGCGCGCCATGCCTTCCTCAGTATTGCCTTGGACCACCTGTCCAAAATACTGCCTCTCATCAGAAGGAAAACTATAACTCTGACAACCTCCTTGTCGTCCATGTCACCTTGGAAGCCTGGAATGATAACTGTCTCCTGAATGAGGCTGTCGTTATCATCTCCCTAGAACATCCACTTATGTTCTAGAACTGCTTCCGACTGTTTCTTCAGGATTGGATTAATGTCAACTTATTGCATCTAGTGCAAGAACAACATCTGGTGTGGTACTTGACATCTCACGATTGACTCAATTGCCTGAGCAAGTGATCTGCCAATCATGCCCGTCCCTCTCCCCTTTAGTCTGTAAGACACCTTTGGAGAGGGTGACTCCATTACCTGCAGGTACACTACCGTGCCAGGAGTCGTCCACCCTAAATACTCTTAGAATGCTGTCAAGTACCCTGATTGGGAAACCACCCAAATCTAGATCTAAAACCATAGATCTAGTAACCAGTATGTCTGATATAATACCCAATTCCTATGTGGAGAAACAACTGTGTGACGACCAAAGTACAACCGATTGTAGTATAGGAGTTTCTTTTCCTATTCTGTGTATGTCATCCAGATACCAGGACATCACACCCTACTACCTTCTCAACAGATCCATCCCCTATTCTGATGAAGTCAAACCCATGACTGTCACGTCAGAAATAGATGATCTATCTCCGCTACATCTGCTTTAGTCTATAAATAGACATAAGCTTCCTGTCCACCAATGCTTCCGCTGCTCCCACTGACTACGACAACCCTCTGGCAGAGTCATATAGACGTACACTTCTAAAACTAGTTTAGAACGACGCTATACTCATCCTCCCGCCGGGTCTCGTAACCTGGAACAACAGCAATGGCAATTGTGGGTAAACAAGAACTTCCCTGTCACCGTCCTTGAGGCTACCGTAGTGCCTCTCGGGTGCCTGAAGTTACCCACCTTATCTGCGGAGTGGCCAATGGAATGTCAAACCAGATTGAATCTTTAGGTTCCTTATCAAATCTTCAGTAATCGTTTGTGGTTCTGGAATCACTTCCAGTTCTACCATACTCCCACTACTGCTTTCTGAAAAAAATCCATTTTTTAATAAAACTGTGGCGAGTCTAGAACAATATCGCTATTGTTCATCCAGATGGTAGAAAGTCAACCCTCGTCATAGCCTGGGTCAACCCACAAACAGCCATTACAGAAACGTGCCTTGAGTTGTCCAGTGTCTGGTTTTAATCATAAACCGGACAACTCCCCGTACCTTAACATCGTTAAGATATGAACTGTTCTATATCCAATATAGAACCAGAGGCACTGATTTAATTGAACTAGATTCAAATCATGCAGCTGTCTCCAGTGCATGTCAACTAAATGGAAGGAGGCGGATCAGCGTTACTCAACTTAGGAACACTTCCAATTATGAGTAACCTGAAAGAGAAGCAAGTTCTCTTAATCATTACTTTCAACTGAATACCACAAGTATCTACATCTTCGATCTCTTTGAAGAATCCCGATACTCGCCATACCTGGTTCTCTACTCTATTCAAATACATAAAACTTCTCCAAATTCGGACCCTGTGTTTCCACGAAACACCTGTCTAAAAAATAGAGGAGTCATAAGTAAACCGAATATAGTATGAGGACCATCCCCTCTGTCCTGATGGACCCTGGACAACATACAATACTCTGTAAAAGTCCCTTGAGTCTGATTACTCATTCACTGTGTGTCGTAGGTTGAAAACTGTACTTATGGTTAAGAAGAATTACACCGCTGTTTAATGCTCCTTACCTAACCATCCACTGATATAGGTAAATGTCGTAGACATAATTTCAGAAAGGTATATCTCACTCTATGAAAATAGACGTACAGATATATCAATTTGAAATTGGTGCATAACAGCGGATATTCAAAACCAAATATTTGCCGACCGGCAAACAACCCAGGTGATTTCCTCAAATATCACCGATTACAACGAATCCCGATATAATAAGGATAATCACCCAATTTCCAATAACTTACTCCCACTCATCATCTGTAAAACCATACAGATGTGAGAATCGTACCTGGTAAATACATACCCTGGAGTAAGTATCTAATCGGGAAATCAGTTTTCCTTTAACATTACACAGTGAAACTGAAACATTGAAATGTTTCGATGGGGTATCCTGGTATTCCTAGTAATGCCTCTTCCAGATTCACGACTGTAACCGTATAGTTCTTTGCCACCTCTCCAAATCCCTTCATATGTCTTTAGTCTTTACCTTCTGCACACCCCTTTAGGCCAAATGGTTTTCTTCCTTCCCTACCGTTCGGCACCAGCCTATGGTTTGGAAGAAGACTATCCAATAAGCATAATGGGTGTACTGTCCCAATCCTAGGAACACTCGCAACACGAGAGAAGGTGAAGATAAAAGACACCTGAATGTACTTTATTCCTATTTCTCCTGAACCAGGATCCATCCCCGAACTGGAACAAGTTCCTTTCGAGTTCGTATATAACCATACGATGGAGTATCCAAATAAACTGTGGATCTTCGTAGTGATACGGAGTGTCCTGGAGAAATACAAAGGTGATGTGGGAGTGGTAACGAAATATTTGGTTTGGTCGTGAAATATCTGTTGCAATTTACTTTGCCCTCCTACTAATCCCTTGCTTTGTCTGAACTTAATACCTTCTGCACACCATCGTTATGCTAATTGGTTTTCTTCATTCCCTACCGGTCGGCACCAGCCTAAGGTTTGGAAGAAGACAATCCAATTTGCGTAATAGGTGTACTACCCCTAAACCAAGGAGTACTCGTAACCTGAGAGAGGGTAAAAGGAAAAGACAACTGAATAATCCTATCCGTTTTCTCCAGAACCGGAAACCATCCTCGAATAAATTCTTTCGAGTTCGTATCTAACCATACGATGGTTTTGTCCAATGGAAGTGGACGTTCGTAGTAAAACGGGGTGTCCTGGAGAAAAGGGTAAAAGTAGGAGTGGCAATGAGGTTTGCAACTGTGACAATCCAAAAGCCGGTGTTTAAGATGGTTCGGTCAACTTGGTCACTGAGTCATAGTCTTAGGGTCGGGTCAATGGTCGCTGCCAAAGAGAGAGAGAAAAGAAACACTCAGCGTGCACTCTAACCTAGATCAGAATGGTCACCAATTTATCTAATCTGGAATCCTCCCACTGTACCTCAAATTCTCCTCCAAACCTAAAAGAAGAATTAGTCGGGGTCACCCGAGGAGTAAACTAACTCATCAGTGGGAATCGGGATCCAACTATCATTGCATGATAACGTGACGGAATCCGCTCACGCTATCACACTCCAGAAGGTATGCGCATATCTGGCAAGTTTCAGTACTTTTGAAACTCCCGATGTGATTTCTGCCCCATGCTCTTATGACCTTGGCGTGAGGTCAAAATATCATAAGTCACATGTCAAGTTCTGCCCATCATTATCCAGGTTAATTTGAATCCACCCGTACATACCCTTGACGTAGGCCAAAATAGTAGTACGACTGTCCCAAACCAACGCATCTATCTATGCAACAGATAAATACCCGGCAGCTACCAAACACTATGCCTTGGCGTGAGGTCAAAATACATAGCTTGAATACTACCGAATATTTAACTGAAATGATGGAGGGCTACGAATGGTTTCTGGCGAAAACCTTTAACGTAATGAACTTGATATCGTTGAAGGAACGGATAGCTTTTTAGAAAATATAGTGACGAAAACCGTTGCTAAAGAGGTCACTCCCGGTGAAGGGATCTCGGCTCTTTCCCCGTAGAATGGGGTGCAGGATATTGCAACTGAATACCACGGTGCAAAGCAAAAGTAATCGGCTATAGTGAAGTCATTGCCCTGACGCAAACTTTTTGTCCAAGGGGTCACTCCCGGTGAAGGGATCTCGGCCCTTGCCTCGTCGACTGAGGAGCAGGATATTCCAATGAATACCACGATGCAAAACAAAAGTAAACGTCCTTGCAATAACAGCTTTTTGAAAAGTGTTCCAACAACATCAGATTAGGTTTGTTTTTAACTTGCATTGATCCGAATCAATGCAGTCCCATCAATTGATCACACCAAAAAGAACGAAAATATACTGATGTACGTATATGCCATCCGCATTCGCCACTGGGTCCCGTCATTACCCGTTAGGTTAGCTTACTAACGACAGAGCGGGGACTGGACTAGCGCGGATGCAAAACATATACAACATCTACTAATATATATACCAATATATTATATTTCGCTCAAGGCGTGACTAAAATGCAACATCACAGAAAATGAACAGCATCACAAAGACAATACAGATATCTGGGATCCCCGGGTTTCACAGAGCCGCTGAAACCCGACGTTCCCCTGGTCGTGTGGATAGCCTGTGCAATGAAATCCTAGACCCCTACGGGCGCGGCAAGTCACCCGCCAAAACCTGAAGCGAGGCAGCCCCCTTCAGCGCCGTGAATGGACCACCCAGCACTTCACGGAATCCGGCAAATTGGGCACCCCTCCTGGGTCAAACCTGTACCCCCTACGAGTGCGGCGAATAGCCCGCCAATCCTAGAGTGAAGCCTCCTCCGTCCCAATGCCATGAGATGCGGGCTTGTTGCCCTCCAGAACCCGGCTATCCGTGCACCCCTCCGCGGGGTAATCCTAGTACAGAAAGTAAAATATACATACACCGGGTACATCGACCGCAACCAGGTCGTGCCCCAAAATAATAATACAATCAGGCAGTGACGGCAGTCCACATGTCGGACGCTCGCCCCGCAATATCAAATGTACATAATACAACAGCACAGTACTAGCATTGCATCCAGGCTATCCCCCACGACCGATCCGCAACATCACAGCAAATACATAGAACATCAACGTGAAAGTCACGTTCGCAAATCCGTCTAACCGGGCTATAGCAGTTAGACCGGATTTACCGATCGAGTGACATTCACGGTCGCAGATATAATGTAAATACTGTGAAAAATGTGTTTAAAAAATTTCCGATTGATCAAACAATTAACAAGTGGGCCCCAAAGAAAACTGTAGCACTCACAGAAACAATTGGCCCAACTTTAATATTCCAAAGCCCATATTTTAAGCCCATAAGGCCTCTGTAAAAAAATGGTGAAGTGATGTGAATAGTGCGCGGCGGAAGGGCCGCACAAAGGGGGTTTTCGCGGCGGTTCCGCGCTCCAACTGTGGAGTCACTTCATCGAATTTTTACAGAGCTCTTATATTTTCCAGTACATCAATATTTTACAACCTGAAAAATTTTTCGAGACCAAAATATTTCAACAGAAACTGATGTGAACAAAAAATACGGTTTTTGGAAATTTTGGTCGATCGGAAATGCAAACACATTACACAAAGCTAGACTAAGTTAATGGCGCGGCTCTGATACCACTGTAAGTGCACGGCGGCGCCCCGGCCGTCAATCCGACGCCGGAATGCGGAAGCGGTGATAAACTTTAAAATTTTGCGGACTTTGCAAACCGGCACCACCGCGCACTAAACTCCGGATCGTAACCATTAAACTAGTCTAGCTAACTAACAAGAGGGGAAGAGATGTACCGACTGATCCGAGTCCTCCGGTCTTCATCTCCACTCCGATCTCCTCGCGGGATCTCCGTCCATCTCCTCCTCGTCGGAAAGGGCACCACGTCGCCTGTAGCTTTTACGGGCTCCCACCTCAATACCGAGGCAACTCGGGCGCGAAGCTGGCGAATCGACGCGTCCAAGATTTGCTGTAGGAAGTAGTGTAGAGTATGTCTCTTTGGGGTTGGTTGCCTTTGGATGGAGGAAACATGAATGGACTTTGGAATGAAGTGAGGAATTTTGCAAGCTTGAAAATGATATGTGAATTAATCCCTCATACCAAAAATGAACTCCTCTCTCTCTCACTCCAAGATGTGGCCGGCCATAATACATGAGGAATTGTGGTGGAGGGTGAAACAAAAACAAGAGGGAGGTGAGTGTAGGAGAATGGAAGTGGTGACTCTAAACAAACATACACCATGCTTCAACTTTAATCAAACCATACCCTTTCCAATCACAAGTAAATGCAAGCATGGATGAAAGATATCAAATCCTATCATAATCAAACCATTATGCAAGAAAACCCCTCCACAAAAGTAATTTGCAAAACTGCAAATTACCCCCTCCATCGAAAAAGTCCGGCCGGGAAAGAACAAAGGAAAACCGGCCGGAACGGAATGCAAACTGGCAACTCCAGAAAATTGGTCCCGTAATAAATTACAGGAAAACCCCGATACTGTGCATACACACCCGCATCTGTATTCCGTCTGGATACAAATGCAAAGAGACAAAATCTACACTGTACTAAACTAGGACCGGCTTAAACCAAAGCCGGCTAGTAATATCCGTTCGATCCTGATCCGTGCAATACCGCACGTATCTGATCGAACCCTGCCATATATCTATACGGCTATTAGTACAAACCGTCCGATCCTGATCCGTGCAATACCGCACGTATCTGATCGGACCCTGCCATATCTCCATACGGCCTCTACAGCGTTTCGCCCGAAACTTGAGTAACTGAAAGTGTGGTGGACTCTAAAGACTCGTCAATACTATGGCTGTGGATTTAACCACTAGCACGTCAGAGGTATAAGCCAATACGTAACGGGCCACCAGCTATTGACTAAAAGGGACGTCGATGAGTGAACTCATCCTGACACCCTACTGAGCCTGTCAGTGACAATATCCGTGCAGTCCGGTCCGTTCGTCTATGAGTATCGCATGGCGGGCCTAGGGGGTTGGTAAAAGTCAGACCCCCAAAAGCGGTACAAGTCGTGTCGGAGTGTAGCCCAGAACACCCTGAGATACTACTGGAATACCTACCAGTAAATCTCCTTGCCTTGGCCAAGGACTTTG
The DNA here is from genome assembly GCA_030015575.1 of Agapanthus africanus. Taxonomy (NCBI): domain Eukaryota; kingdom Viridiplantae; phylum Streptophyta; class Magnoliopsida; order Asparagales; family Amaryllidaceae; genus Agapanthus; species Agapanthus africanus. Next base: position 218,340,978 of record CM057340.1, read on the forward strand.
TGTAATGGCTCTCCTAGACACAGCACGACCTCACCCCCAATACCGGGAGAGACGAACCCCTGAAGATACGCTCACTGCCTCCATGTGGCTCGGGACTGTACCCAACTAAAACCTGTTTGCACGACTCCTTTGAGCCGTGGTAGGGTAGTAATCAAAGTACAGTGGGAACTCACACGAGACAAATGACGATCCCCAGGTCGATGAACTAACCTGCACACATGTCACCAGGGAACTGCCATCTGACGTCTGGTATATGACCAACTAGCATGTTCCCGGCGAGTCCTGTCCGGTGTACTCATAACCCAATGAGCACCTGTATACATCTTAGGTGATCCAACTGACACCAGTGGCTTGTGAGACCGGCCACCGCCCCTCGTCGGGGTCTCGACTGTATACACTAGTCTACTAATGGAGTATCGATGCCCGGTCTCGAAACTCCCACGACTAGGGACCTTTTAAGGATATGCTTGTAGACCCCCAGCTCCCACTTATATGATCGCCCTCATACTGCTGGTGGTCAAGCAAGAATCCTAGGGGCTCTATCAACGTGTAATAGCGACATGTCAGGTCACCTAAAACAGTACACGATGATAAAGGTAAACCAGATAGCATACTATCATCTCGAGTAAGACTGTCCTACCGGGATAGGTCCTCCCTCAATCATTACAATCACGTACCTGTGACCTAATAATTGACTCTGAGGGCACTATCTCCAACAGTATGCACAGTAGCGAGGTTTTCCTGTGATTTATTACAGGACCAGTTTTCTGGAGTTGCCAGTTTGCTTTCCGTTTCGGCCATATTTCTTTGTATCCTTCATTGGCCGAAGATTGGTGGAGGATGGCTTATTTGCATTTGTACAAATAAGCATTTGTGGAGGGGTTTCTTTGCATTTTGTTGTATCATGATGGTGCACCATCCTTTGACCTTGCTTGACTTTTTGCTTCATGATAGTTTTCATGATGGCTTGACTTTTGTGAGATGATGATAGTTGGAGTGTGAGGTTGGTTTTGTGATCATGGTTGATTATCACCATTCTCTTACATTATTCTTATGACTTATCATTTGGTATTATTCCCCACTTCACTCCATACTCTCATTCTCACTCTCCCACCAAGCCTTGGCCGGCCACTTCCCATGAGGGCTGTCCAAATTTCATGTGTGGGGTTTTTTGTGCTTTTGCTTTGTTAAGAATCCCACAAGATCAATCTCCAAATTCTTGTATCATTTCTCCACTCAAAAGGCAACCTCAATAACCCCAAAATGAGACATATCACTACATGCATTCTATAGAAAATCTTGGGCACGTCGACTCGCCAGCTTCGTGCCCGAGTTGCCTCGGTATAGAGGCGGGAGCCCGTAAAAGAAGCAGGCGACGTGGTGCCCTTCCGGCGACGAGGTGGAGACCGGAGACTCCGCAGGAGATCGGGACGACGACGAGAAGACCGGAGGACACGGATCACTCGGTATATCTCTCTTTCCCATCTAGTAGTTAGCTAGGACAAGTTAATGGCCCGATCCGGGTATTAGTGCGCGGTGGTGCCGGTTAATGAAAAATTTAAGTATATCACCGATTCCGTATTTGGCCTCGGGATGGAGGCCGGGGCGCCGCCGTGCACTTACAGTGGTATCAGAGCCTCGCCATTAACCTAGTCTAGCTTTATTTAATGTGTTTTACATTTCCGATCGACCAAAATTCCAAAAACCCGCGTTTTCTTCACATTAGTTTTTTGTCGAATTTTTTCTGGCTCGAAATTTTTTTCAGGTTGTAGAAAATTGATGTACTAGAAGTCCTAAGAATTCTGGGGAAATTTGAGAGATTGAACTTTCATGGAGAGCGCGGAACCGCGGCCAAAACCCACTTGGTGCCGCGGTTCCGCCGTAGTATGAAAGGATCATTGTGTCGAATTTTTCCAGTGGGCTTCTGGGGTGAAAATAGGGTTTCTGGAATATTATGTTTGGGCCCAGAATTTTTTGATGTGCTACAGTAGTACTTGGGGGCCCACTTGGTAAATTTGATCGATCGGATATTTTAAACACATTATTTCACAGTATTTACATTATATCTGCGACCGTGAATGTCACTTGATCGGTAAATCCAGTCTAACTGCTATAGCCCGGTTAGACGGATTTGCGAACGTGACTTTCACGTTGATGTTCTGTGTATGCTGTGGTGTTGCGGATTGGTCGTGGGGGATAGCCTGGATGCAATGCTAGTACAGTTGTGGTTGTATCATGTACATTTGATATTGCGGGGCGAGCGTCCGACATGTGGACTGCCGTCACTGCCTGATTGTATTATTATTTTGGGGCACGGCCAGGTTGCGGTCGATGTACCCGTTGTATGTATATTTCTCTTTCTGTACTAGGATTACCCCAAGGTGGGGTGCACGGATAGCCGGGTTCTAGAGAGCAAGAAGCCCGCATCTTATGGCATTGAGACGGAGGGGGCTTCACTGTTGAATTGGCGGGCTATTCGCCGCACTCGTAGGGGGTACAGGTTGACCCAGGAGGGGTGCCCAAGTTACCGGATTCCGTGAAGTGCTGGGTGGTCCATTCACATTGCTGAAGGGGGCTGCCTCGCTTCAGGTTTTGGCGGGTAACTTGCCGCGCCCGTAGGGGTCTAGGATTTCATTGCACAGGCTATCCACACGACCAGGGGAACGTCGGGTTTCAGTAGTGGCTCTGTGAAACCCGGGGATCCAAGATATCTGTATTGTTCTGTGATGCTGTACATTTCTATGATGTTGCATTTTTATCACGCCTTGAGCGAAATATAATATATTGGTATATATATTAGTAGATGTTGTATATGTTTTGCATCCGCGCTAGTCCAGTCCCCGCTCTGTCGTTAGTTAGCTAACCTAACGGGTAATGACGGGACCCAGTGGCAAATGCGGATGGCATATACGTACATCAGTATATTTTCGTTCTTTGTGGTGTGATCAATTGATGGGACTGCGTTGATTCGGATCAATGCAAGTTAAAAACAAACCAAATCTGATGTTGTTGGAACACTTTTTCGAAAGTTGTTATTGCAAGGACGTTCATATTAATTTTGCATCGTGGTATTCAGTTGGAATATCCTGCTCCTCAGTCGACGAGGCAAGGGCCGAGATCCCTTCACCGGGAGTGACCCCTTGGAGAAAAGTTTGCGTCAGGCAAATGACTTCACTATAGCCGATTACTTTTGCTTTGCACCGTGGTATTCAGTTGGAATATCCTGCACCTCATTCTACGGGGAAAGAGCCGAGATCCCTTCACCGGGAGTGACCTCTTTAGCAACAGTTTTCGTCACTATATTTTTAAAAGATATCCGTTCCTTCAACGATATCAAGTTCATTACGTTAAAGGTTTTCTCCAGAAACCATTCGTAGCCCTCCGTCATTTCAGTTAAATATTCGGTAGTATTCAAGCTATGTATTTTGACCTCACGCCAAGGCATAGTGATTGGTAGCTGCCGGGTATTTATCTGTTGCATAGATAGATGTATTAGTTTGGGACAGTCGTACTACTATTTTGGCCTACGTCAAGGGTATGTACAGGTGGGTTCAAATTAACCTGGATAATAACAGGTAGAACTTGACATGTGACTTATGATATTTTGACCTCACGCCAAGGTCATAAGAGCATGGGGCAGAAATCACATCGGGAGTTTCTAAAGAAACTGAAACTTGCCAGATATGCGCATACCTTCTGGAGTGTGACACCGTGAGCGGATTCCATCACATTATCATGCGATGATAGTTGGATCCCGATTCCTACTGATGAGTTAGTTTACTCCTCGGGTGATCCCGACTAATTCTTCTTTCAGGTTTGGAGGAGAATTTGACGGTACAGTGGGAGGTTTCCAGATTAGATAAATTGATAACCATTCTGATCTAGGTTAGAGTGCACGCAGAGTGTTTCTTTTCTCTCTCTCTTTGGCAGCGACCATTGACCCGACCCTAAGACTATGACTCAGAGACCAAAATTAACCGAACCTTCTTAAACACTGGCTTTTGGATTGTCAGAGTTGCATACCTCATTGCCACTCCTACTTTTACCCTTTTCTCCAGGACACCCCGTATTTCTACGAACGTCCACTTCCATTGGACAAAACCATCGTATGGTTAGATACGAACTCGAACGAATTTATTCGAGGATGGTTTCAGGTTCTGGAGAAAACGGATAGGACTATTCAGTTGTCTTTACCTTTTACCTTCTCTCAGGTTGCGAGTACTCCTTGGTTTAGGAGATAGTACACCTATTACGCAAATTGGATAGTCTTCTTCCAAACCAAAGGCATGTGCCGACCGGTAGGCAATGAAGAAAACCACTTAGCATAACGATGGTGTGCAGAAGGTATTAAGTTAAGACAAAGCAAGGGATTAGTAAGAGGGCAACGTAAATTGCGACTGATATTCACGACCAAACCAAGTATTTCTTCGCCAATCCTGAATCACCTTTGTATTTCTCCAGAACACTCCGTATCACTACGAAGATCCACAGTGTACTGGATACTCCATCGTATGGTTATATACGAACTTGAAAGGAACTTGTTCCAGTTCGGGGATGGATTCTGGTTCAGGAGAAATAGGAATAAGGTTTATTCGGTTGTCTTTTATCTTCACCTACTCTCGCATTGCGAGTGCTCCTAGGATTAGGACAGTACACCCATTATGCTTATTGGATATTCTTCTTCCAAACCATAGGCTGGTGCCGAACGGTAGGGAAGGAAGAAAACCATTTGGCTTAAGGGGTGTGCAGAAGGTAATGACTAAAGACATATAAAGGGATTTGGGGAGGTGGCAAAGAATTATACGGTTATAGTCGTGAATCTGGAAGAGGCATTACTAGGAATACCAGGATACCCCATCGAGACATTTCAATGTTTCAGTTTCACTGTGTAATGTTAAACCAAAACTGATTTCCCGATTAGATACTTACTCCAGGGTATGTATTTACCAGGTATGATTCTCACATCTGTATGGTTTTACAGATGATGAGTGGGAGTAAGTTATTGGGAATTGGGTGATCATCCTCATTATATCGGGATTCGTTGTAATCGGTGATATTTGAGGAAGTCACCTGGGTTGTTTGCCGGACGGCAAATATTTGGTTTTGAATATCCGCTGTTATGCACCAATTTCAAATTGATATATCTGTACGTCTATTTTCATAGAGTGAGATATACCTTTTTGAAATTATGTCTGTGACATTTACCTATATCAGTCGATGGTTAGGTAAGGAGCATTAAACAGCGGTGTAATTCTTCTTAACCATAAGTACAGTTTTCAACCTTCGACACACAGTGAATGAGTTATCAGACTCAAGGGACTTATACAGAGTATTGTATGTTGTCCAGGGTCCATCAGGACAGAAGGGTTGGTCCTCGTACTATATTCGGTTTACTTATGACTTCTCTAGTTTTTAGACAGGTGTTTCGTGGAAACACAGGGTCCGAATTTTGAGAAGTTATAGGTATTTGAATAAAGTAGAGAACCAGGTATTGCAAGTATCGGGATTCTTCAAAGTGATCGGAGATATAGATACTTGAGTATGGTATTCAGTTGATAGTAGTGATTAAGAGAACTTGCTTCTCTTTCAGGTTACTCATAATTGGAAGCATTCCTAAGTTGAGTTACGCTAATAGGCCTCCTTCCATTTAGTAGACATGCACTGGGGAGAGCTGCATGATTTGAATCTGGTTAAATTAAATCAGTGCCTCTGGTTCTATATTGGATATAGAACAGTTCATATCTTAACGATGTTAAGGTACGGGGAGTTGTCCGGCTTATGATTAAAACCAGACTCTGGATAACTCAAGGCACGTTTCTGTAATGGATGTTTGTGGGTTGACCCAGGCTATGACGAGGGTTGATTTTCTACCATCTGGTAGATCAATAGAAATATTGTTCTAGACTCGCCACAGTTTTTATTAAAAATGGATTTTTTCAGAAAAACAGTAGTGGGAGTATGGTAGAACTGGAAGTGATTACAGAACCACAAACGATTACTGAAGATTTGATAGGAACCTAAAGATTCAATCTGGTTTGACATTACATTGGCCACTCCGCAGATAAGGTGGGTAACTTCAGGCACCCGAGAGGTACTCCGGTAGCCTCAAGGACGGTGACAGGGAAGTTCTTGTTTACCCACAATTGCCATTGCTGTTGTTCCAGGTTGCGAGACCCGGCAGGAGAATGAGTATAGCGTCGTTCTAAACTAGCTTTAGAAGTGTACGTATATATGACTCTGCCAGAGGGTTGTCGTAGTCAGTGGGAGCAGCGGAAGCATTGGTGGACAGGTAGCTTATGTCTATTTATAGACTGAAGCACCAGTAGCGGAGATAGATCATCTATTTCTGATGTGACAGTCATAGGTTTGACTTCATCAGAATAGGGGATGGATCTGTTGAGAAGGTAGTAGGGTGTGATGTCATGGTATTTGGATGACATACACAGAGTAGGAAAAGAAACTCCTATACTACGATCGGTTATACTTTGGTCGTTACACAGTGGTTCCTCCACATGGGAATTGGACATTATATCAGACATACTGGTTACTAGATCTATGGTTTTAGATCTAGATTTGGGTGGTTTCCCAATTAAGGGTACTTAGACAGCATTCTAAGGGCATTTAGAATGGACGACTCCTGGCACGGTAGTGTACCTGCAGGTGATGGAGTCACCCTCTCTAAAGGTGTCTTACAGACTAAAGGGGAGAGGGATGTGCATGATTGGCAGATCACTTGCTCAGGCAATTGAGTCAATCATGAGATGTCAAGTACCACACCAGATGTTGTTCTTGCACTAGATGCAATAAGTTGACATTGATCCAATACTGGAGAAACAGTCGGAAGCAGTTTTAGAACATAAGTGGATGTTCTAGGGATATGATAACGACAGCCTCATTCGGGAGACAGTTATCATTCCAGGCTTCCAAGGTGACATGGACGAAAAAGAGGTTGTCAGAGCTATAGTTTTTCCTTATGACGAGGGGCAGTATTTGGACAGGTGGTCCAAGGCAATACTGAGGGAGGCATGGCGCAGGATACTGATTAAGTTCAGTTGACGATACAGTCTTAGAAGTTTGGATTTGGAGTTCATTTATGAGCTAAGTCCCATCAGACATCCAGACACATTCTAAGACAGGTATTGCTCATTTCGGGAGATGGGTTTCTCCGCGAACTTGAGATATAGAGAGACATAGAAAGAAACATCAAAGCGGATCCACTGACTGAGGCTATTCCTCTAACGCAATAGAGTTTCGCAAACGGGTTTTGTAAGACTGACTAGTAGAGGAGTTGGGTGTTCGGTATCACACGGGCTGTGAGTATGCGACATTGCAATAATTAGCCTTGAGTACAAGTAGGAGATTGTTGGAGATAGTGCCCTCAGAGTCAATTATTGGATCACAGGCACGTGATTGCAAAGATTGAGGGAGGACCTATCCCAGGAGGACAGTCTTACTCATGATGATAGTATGCTATCTAGTTTATCTTTTGTAGGGTTTCTAGGCACACTAGTGAGGTCTCACAAGGCATCAACCATGCCAATTTTAAAAATTCTAGGTGCCGAGAGACCCGACTACGGATCGTTGGCTAGATTTCTAGGCGAAAAGATAACTAGTTAACAATTAACTAATGGGAAAACGGAAATACAACCTTTGTAGATCCGGTGCTCCACCTCCATAGCTCCGCAATGAAGTCTCCTCGCTGTCCAAGACGGATTCCGGGCTCTAGCGTCAGCTTCATCGGAGAATGGGCAAGCTAGGTCGTCGATGTCCATGCCGAAGATGATCTACGTCGAGGCATCGCTAAATCAAGCTCCGACTTCATCAAGTCAAGAAACTTGTGAAGTAAACACACTCTACTACTTGGCAAAAGGTAGAGGATGAAGAAATAGGAGTTGGGTTCAATTTAGAATTGGATTTCTCACTCTTTATCATCAATCACCATTGATGACCTAAGCTTTTCTTCTTGAGTTCAAGGAAGAAGAAGAAGAAAAAAATATGATAAGATTAATCAATATTGAAAAAGAAAATCAATACTTATCATAACATGAACCATGGTCAAGTGTAGAGATTAAACTAGGGTTAATGGAGTGGTTAGGGTTAAGCATGAGACAAAATGGTTACTTAGGTCAAAGCTTCATGAAGCTTCAACTAGAATCCAAAACAAGCCACCATTTTCCTTTATGCTATTCATTTTTCCAAAAAGAATAAATGAACAAATAAATGAACAAGAAAATGTAAACCCTAACCATTACATAACCATGGTTTAAACTTTACACAAAACACAAGTAAACATGTATCATCAAACATGATACAATCAAGTGCACAAAATCATATCGCATATGCAATGCGCACACCCGAGTGAGAAAATCCATCTTAAGTAAACCGATACTAGTGAATGCAAACTAATATATCAAATATATAATTACGCAATAAATCATTAAATCAACACTTGATTTAACGATCCGGTCATGTCGCACACAACCGACTAGTATTCAATGTATCGGCTTATCGAATCAATACTTGATTCGATAACTAGGTTATATCGCATACAACCAATCGATACATTTATCGCGAGAATGAAATGCGGTATCACATACACGTATTATTCTCGGTCCCTCACATATCTCATATGCGCTCCTATTTCGTTTCGCTTGAGCCAGGAAACCTCTGTGTAGGACTCTAAAGACTCGTCAATACGCCGGCAGCGGATGATGATCATATCAATCATCCACAAGCCGCAAGCGGTCTGCTAAACGTAACGGCCACCCGGGTATTGAGCGATCTGAAGATCGACGAGCAAGCCCACTCACACTCCAGTGAATCCGACCAGCAACACTACCGTACAGTCCGGTCTGATCGTCTGATATGTCGCATATCTCGCCTAGGGGTGGTAAACGTCATACCCCAATAGCTCGATAAGTCGTGTCGATATGAGGTCTATAACTGTTCGAGAAACTACTGGTAACACTTACCAGTAAATCTCAGTAACCCTGGCCAGGGATTTCCTGTTATAGCCAATCGAACACAGCGCAACATCAACCCCCTATACCGGGAGAGACGAATCCCCTCCTATCGCTCATTGCCTCCATGTGACTCGGGACTGTACCCAAAAACCACCGTTTTGCAGGCCCTCTTGGACGTGGTAAGATGGAAATCAAAGCACAGTGGGAACCACACAAGACTCTATGACGATCTCGGGTCAACAGACTACTCTGTACCAGTGTCACCAGAGAACTGCCATCTGACGTGAGGTATAATACCATCTGGGAGTTCTCGGCGAGTCCGTCCAGTGTACCCAGTCTCTACTGAGCACCCGTATATCATCTCTGATGTCAAACACCAATGGATATGGGATCATCCATCGCCCATCTGTATGGGTCGAGAAGGTACACGCTAGTCTACTCTGGTATATCGATGCCCCGTCTCGATACACCCACGACTAGGGACTTTGAAGGATGTACTTATAGACTACCATGTCCCCACTAGTATGATCCGCATCATAGTCCAGGTAGTCAAGTACAGATCCTAAGGGCTTTACCAACATGTAACAGAGAAACAATCAGCATACACGTTAAGGTAAAGGGCAACCAGATAGCATACTATCATGTCGAGCAAGAAAGTCCTCCCTATATATGTCCCAGCATCCACTACAATATACATCCTATGTACAGTAATGGCCTCTAGGGCATACATATAACTAACAATCTCCCACTTGCACTAGGGCCATCTGTAGCAGTGGTTGCAGTATCTCATACTCAACCATCCCATGAAAGTCTCTCTCTGGGAACAGGCCTTTGTGAGTGGATCCGCTGTGTTGTCCTCTGAGTCTACTCTCCTAACCTCGATCTCCTTGGAGATCAACTATCTCCATGATCAGGCGATACTGCCTTAGAATATGTCTGGATCACTGATGGGACCTTCGTTCCTCGGCATGAGCCACAACTCCATTGTTTCACAATGGTAGGAACGTAGTTCATCTCATGAACTAATATACACCCAAACAGCCTCTTTGGTAGCATCTTAAGTAGCGATGTATCCTGCCTTTATCGTCTAGTATGTCACGGTATCTAGCTTGGAACTCTTCCAACATACCGTCCCTTTACTGAGGGTAAAGACAATGCCTGCGACTGACATTCAGTCGTCTTTATCACCCTGGAACCCTTCCAGTGATTCTCCCCAGGATCAACTGATACTATCTCACTACAGCTAGTGAGTATCCTACCATCCATTTAGATCTATCTCATAGATCCAAAATCCAGGATTCAGGAGGTATCATTTTGATCCTATATGGAGAATTATGGTGATAAGCGGAGATTCACCGAGCGTAGCATAGGAAACTCCTTCCCCATCAAGAGTATGTCATCCACGTACTCTACGAGGATCGTCACCATACTCCCTACTACCTTTTTGTTTATACAAGGTTCATCTACCATTTTGATGATGTCAAACTCTTTGACTAATTCATCAAAAACAGATGTTCCAACTCCGCGATGCCTGCTTCATTATATAAAACATCTTGCACACGTTTTCGCTGCTCCCACTGTTTACGAAGCCCTCTGGCTGTGTACTTATAGGCGTTCTCTTCTAAAACAACATTTAGAAAAGCAGTCATGGCACCCAACCGCCAGATATCGTAGTCATGGTATGAAGCCGTGGCAAGTAGGATCTGGATGGACTTAAGCATAGCTACTGGAAAAGGTTTCATCATTATCCACGCCTGGTCGATGACAAAAACCTTTAACAAGTCTAGCTTTGAAAGTCTCAACCTTTCTATGTACACCAAGTAATCTTCTCAAGATATACTTGCTCCTGATGGGGATTTAACCCTTCAGATATAGCAACTAAAGTCCATACTTTGTTGGTGTATAAGGATTCCATCTCAGATCACTAAGCATCCAGCCATTCTTACAGAGTCTTACTCCTGATGGCCAGCTCGAAACTAGTTGAGTCATCATCTTATGATGCAGTCCTTGCTCCCACTGTCATAGAGAAACTGAAGTATCTCTCAGGTGGGTGAGGAACCCTACTAGATCGGCGGAGAGGCTGAGGTTCGTTGGTAACTATTGAATCATTTGGTTTTACCAAATCATCTGCTGTAGTTTGTATAGCTGGAACCTTTCCAGTTCTACATAACAGACCTTGCCTTGAGCTTGTCCGGATTTTGCTTTTAGACATAGGCTGGACAACCCCAAATCTTAACTAGCTTAAGACATGGTCTCTTCCCTTTCCATATCACATATGAAGCGGTAGGCAACTGATTTGATTTGAACCCTATTCAATAGGTATGCAACTTCTCAAGTGCATAACACCCAAAAGGAAACAGGTAACTCAGTAGTACTCATCATAGAGCACACCTTATCATATAGGGTGTGATTGCTCCGCCCTGATATACCATCGTACTATAGTGTATACAGAGGAGTAATGCTGAGAGAGAATCTCATTCTCCTTTAGAAAAGTCCAGGAATTCCATGCTCAAGTATTCTCCTCCTTGATCACATCATAGGACATAATACTTATACCCGTATTTTGGTTCTCTACTTCTAACTTATATTCTGTGAATATCTCAAAAGGTTCGGACTTGTGTTTCAACAGGAACATAGGTCTGAATCTCGAAAGATATCATCAGAGAACATAATGAAGTATAAAGAACCAGTCTTGGCATGTGTAGACAGGGGACCTACATACATCAACATGTATTATCCCAAGAGTTCACTAACTCTTTCTCTGTTACCAATAAACAGAGCTGTGGTCATCTTATCTTTGTGACACGACTGGCGAGTTTCACAAGATGTAAATTCAAACTGATTTAAATATGCATCTACATGTAACTTCAGCTAGTCGGGTCACATTGATCTGACCTAGTCTACAATACCTTAAGAAGGATCCGTTCATTTCTGAACTCTTCCTCTTATGTGTGTTCCATATACTAAGAACTGTAGTTTGATTTAGAACATTAATGCTTTTAGATAACGTGCCTGAACCGATCAACTTTTGATATAGGAAATGTTCAAAACATTATCCAACAATACAAAATTATATCCTTTCTTTACTAATAAAGAGACTGATATGATTTTGTATATCAGGTTCGGTATCTAACAACATTCGTTCAGAATCAATGTATTGTAATACAGGGTGACAGTGACCAACAGACTTGGCTGCAACTCTTGCCCCGTTTTCTGCCTCATGAAACTTATCACCCGTTCTCAGTTCTCTACCTATCTGTAGCCCTATGTAACAGATTACATATCTGGGATCCTGATCTGGTATCACATACCCAGGACGTAAAGGATACTGAGAAACAGTTCTCTGTAATGAACACACCCGAAGATGATGCATCAACATGCACTCTCTTCGTTTGGGCGGCACGGGAATTCTGGTAATCCCCAATTTCCTACTCTGTCTTATAACAATTATAAGTTGGAGCGGGACCAACGTTCCCCAGCTCAGTATAACAAGCGGGTTCGGTCAATATTCCATATTATTATCTTGATTAAGGCGTGATATGGTCGCTACCTGGAGAGAGAGAGAAGAAAACACTCAGCGTGCGCTCTGTCAAGAATAGATTGGTTATTATTTTATCTAATCAGGATGGCTCCCACTGCTTTTTATCAAATCTTCCTTCAAACCCTAAAAGGAAAGACTAGCCGGGATTAATTACACACTACAAGTTCACCAATCTTTCAGCCAGGCCAGTGTCGGTACTTTGAGGGAGGTCCCCCGTGCTTTCGCACGAACTTAATTACTGTAAACCTCGTTTTCCCAAAGGCGTAACCTCGTTAACACCTTTCTAGACACCTACTTGATCGGCTAATTGTAATGTATAAAACTCTCCCAAGAGTAACTCTTACTCGCAGCGGGTATCGGGATCCAACTATCTCATAGAAGGTATGCAATCTCATTGCAAATTTCAACACTTGAAATTCCCGATAATATTTTGCCCCTAGCGTCCTATGACCTTGACGCAGGCCAACAAACCATAGTCCGCTAGTCAAGTTCAACCCGTCATTTCCTGATTGAATTAAACCCACCCGCACGACCCTTGACGCAGGCCAACAAAGTCGCACGACTACCCTAATCCAATCACATCATATGCTTATGCAGATAAGCACCAGTCAGCTACCGCACACTACGCCTTGACGCAGGCCAACAAACGTAGCACGAATACTAACTACTACTTATCTGAAATGACGGAGGGCTACGACAGGTTTTTCTGAAAACCTATTGCGTAATGAACTTGATATCGTTGTAGAATCAAATGATTTTAAAATGGAGTGCTTTTGAGGCTTTTCTAGTTTTGCTAAAGGAGTCACTCCCGGTGAAGGGATCGTCGGTCCTTTCCTCGTCGAATGAGGTGCGGGATATATCATATATATCACTGTGCAAAGCAAAAACTCTTAAAAGCAATCAAAAGACAAACCGAGTGTGTAGCATCTGCCAGTTATTGCTAAAGGAGTCACTCCCGGTGAAGGGATCTCGGTCCTTTCCTCATCGAATAAGGTGCAGGATATATCACATATACCGCTGTGCAAAGCAAGAACTGTAGCTACCTGTTTTATTTTGAAATTCGATTCTACAACATCTTAGGTTTCTTTTAATTCATTAATCACATTAATGAAGTCCCATCATTTAAGTACCTAAACATCACAGATAGATATGACGTATACTTATGCCATCCGCATTCGCCTCGATGTCCCCTCGTGCACCGTTAGGTTAGGTAACTAACGACAGAGCAGGGCAGGGCTAGCGCGGGTGTAAAACATAAGTAACGCCTATATAATATATCATATATACTATATACTGTATCTATCAAAGAACATCACATGATCACATCACAGATATCGCAGCAGAAGAAACATATGAAATATTGGATATACTAGGACGTCCGTGTTTTCAATACGAGCCAGTATAAAACATGGATTCCACGATCGTGATGAATAGCCAAACCCACACCCCTAGACCCCTACGAGAGCGGCAAGCAACCCTACCAATTCTGGAGTTAGGAGACCCGGACTCGACTCCTCGAGTTGGTCTCCCACTGGACTCCAGAACCCGGTTACTTGTGCCCTCCTTCTTGGGTCTATCCTAGTGCGGAAAAGTAAATAATATACAAACGGTGACAACTTCCGCAACCTGGAAGCGCCCCAATAAAAGAATATTACATACAAGTTTTTACATGAATGAAAATGAAAAACACTCATCTCACATAAAAACCCCCGGCTATTCAATCACGATGATCCAATATAACATATCCAGCAACACATAACATCACATGTCATCAACGTAAGTAAATATGCGCATCCCAATTGTCGTTGTCATATAGCAACGAAACCGGCGATATCACATATTACACTTACGGTCACAGAAAAGAAAGTGTAAAACTACAACAGTTGGAATCCGCAACCACCTCAGACATCTCATGCCTGACCAAATGAATTACTTAGACATCGCATGCCTAACAATTATAAACCCCGCATTTTAGTCTCAAAATCGAAAATACTTTTCAATACCAAGTCGGGCAATTCAACAGGATTCCCGACATCCTGATCGAATACTCGTCGCAAACTTCAGTAGGCGGCCGCACCCCCGATACCGTCGACGAAGTGCACCAAGGCGGAACACCGCCACCGCGAGCACCCGAACGGATGCTTTCGGCGACGGGGTTCTCCTACAGTCACTTGGTCGGGGCTATGGAGTGAGGCTGTCTATTAAGTTTACCCGGCGAGTATCCGCGTACGCTACGTGATTGCGACGGACTTTTGATCGCATCAAAATTCCGTGGCAACCGATCAAGTGAGACTAAAGTGCTATGTTTATAACATTCATTCAGTTATCTCATAACTTATTGTGAATTCCAATTATTGTATCCCATTCCGGATAAACAGAAAATGTTAAACTTTCCGATCGAACAATCGAACACCCAAGTTTTCCCGATACAATCCAACACATGAAATAAGTCTAACAACATTCAGTTCGTGCCTCAGTACCAACGGTCCAGCCGTAGAAGGGTCAAGCCAACGCTTCACATGTGGCATGCCGTACTGCCCCAAACCCGAAGGTTCAAAGGGCAGTTCAAGACGGTCACATAATCGAGTTAAGGTTTGTTGTCTTCTAGAGGGTCCATCGAGTTACTTGCACTACTTAGAACGTCGTTAAACTACGGAAAAATCCAACACTTGGAAATTTCCCGACAGGGGAAAAAATGGGTATTTATATCCGGTCGAACTTTTTAACATATTCTAAAATTATCCGGAAAGCCACACAGACAAAATTTTATACTCCGATCGAAACACCGAATCCCCAAAATAATCCCAGAAAATACAACTCTGGAATAAATTTTAAAAATACCCAGAAAATACAGCATAAAATAATAGGAGTTACTGTGCAAACAGTGTACGATGACGTCATCATTCCGCCGCTGAACCGCCGCATAAGGCAGGCTTATGCCGCTGATCCGCCGCGGTTTGTACTGTTCATCGGAAAAATTTTGCATCATAATTCTTATTTTTTCCTGCTGAATTTTTTAGAAATTTTTAATTTGAAAAAATCCACGTTTTCTGAAAACGTCCAGAGAGCATTTTCCGGTTGGGGTTTCGGGTCGTTCGGACTTCAAAATCCGTCTAGACTTCGACTAAGGCTCTAGCTAGGCTCTGATACCACTGTAGGGTTCCTAGGCACACTAGTGAGGTCTCACAAGGCATCAACCATTCCAATTTTAAAAATTCTAGGTGCCGAGAGACCCGACTACGGATCGTTGGCTAGATTTCTAGGCGAAAAGATAACTAGTTAACAATTAACTAATGGGAAAACGGAAATACAACCTTTGTAGATCCGGTGCTCCACCTCCATAGCTCCGCAATGAAGTCTCCTCTCTGTCCAAGACGGATTCCGGGCTCTAGCGTCGGCTTCATCGGAGAATGGGCAAGCTAGGTCGTCGATGTCCATGCCGAAGATGATCTACGTCGAGGCATCGCTAAATCAAGCTCCGACTTCATCAAGTCAAGAAACTTGTGAAGTAAACACACTCTACTACTTAGCAAGAGGTAGAGGATGAAGAAATAGGAGTTGGGTTCAATTTAGAATTGGATTTCTCACTCTTTATCATCAATCACCATTGATGACCTAAGCTTTTCTTCTTGACTTCAAGGAAGAAGAAGAAGAAAAAAATATGATAAGATTAATCAATATTGAAAAATAAAATCAATACTTATCATAACATGAACCATGGTCAAGTGTAGAGATTAAACTAGGGTTAATGGAGTGGTTAGGGTTAAGCATGAGACAAAATGGTTACTTAGGTCAAAGCTTCATGAAGCTTCAACTAGAATCCAAAACAAGCCACCATTTTCCTTTATGCTATTCATTTTTCCAATAAGAATAAATGAACAAATAAATGAATAAGAAAATGTAAACCCTAACCATTACATAACCATGGTGTAAACTTTACACAAAACACAAGTAAACATGTATCATCAAACATGATACAATCAAGTGCACAAAATCATATCGCATATGCAATGCGCACACCCGAGTGAGAAAATCCATCTTAAGTAAACCGATACTAGTTAATGCAAACTAATATATAAAATATATAATTACGCAATAAATCATTAAATCAACACTTGATTTAACGATCCGGTCATGTCGCACACAACCGACTAGTATTCAATGTATCGGCTTATCGAATCAATACTTGATTCGATAACTAGGTTATATCGCATACAACCAATCGATACATTTATCGCGAGAATGAAATGCGGTATCACATACACGTATTATTCTCGGTCCCTCACATATCTCATATGCGCTCCTATTTCGTTTCGCTTGAGCCAGGAAACCTCTGTGTAGGACTCTAAAGACTCGTCAATACGCCGGCAGCGGATGATGATCATATCAAACATCCACAAGCCGCAAGCGGTCTGCTAAACGTAACGGCCACCCGGGTATTGAGCGATCTGAAGATCGACGAGCAAGCCCGCTCACACTCCAGTGAATCCGACCAGCAACACTACCGTACAGTCCGGTCTGATCGTCTGATATGTCGCATATCTCGCCTAGGGGTGGTAAACGTCATACCCCAATAGCTCGATAAGTCGTGTCGATATGAGGTCTATAACTGTTCGAGAAACTACTGGTAACACTTACCAGTAAATCTCAGCAACCCTGGCCAGGGATTTCCTGTTATAGCCAATCGAACACAGCGCAACATCAACCCCCTATACCGGGAGAGACGAATCCCCTCCTATCGCTCATTGCCTCCATGTGACTCGGGACTGTACCCAAAAACCACCGTTTTGCAGGCCCTCTTGGACGTGGTAAGATGGAAATCAAAGCACAGTGGGAACCACACAAGACTCTATGACGATCTCGGGTCAACAGACTACTCTGTACCAGTGTCACCAGAGAACTGCCATCTGACGTGAGGTATAATACCATCTGGGAGTTCTCGGCGAGTCCGTCCAGTGTACCCAGTCTCTACTGAGCACCCGTATATCATCTCTGATGTCAAACACCAATGGATATGGGATCATCCATCGCCCATCTGTATGGGTCGAGAAGGTACACGCTAGTCTACTCTGGTATATCGATGCCCCGTCTCGATACACCCACGACTAGGGACTTTGAAGGATGTACTTATAGACTACCATGTCCCCACTAGTATGATCCGCATCATAGTCCAGGTAGTCAAGTACAGATCCTAAGGGCTTTACCAACATGTAACAGAGAGACAATCAGCATACACGTTAAGGTAAAGGGCAACCAGATAGCATACTATCATGTCGAGCAAGAAAGTCCTCCCTATATATGTCCCAGCATCCACTACAATATACATCCTATGTACAGTAATGGCCTCTAGGGCATACATATAACTAACATCTTTATCATCGTGTACTACTTTAGGTGACCTGACAGGTCGCTATTACACGTTGGTAGAGCCCCTAGGATTCTTGCTTGACTGCCAGCAGTATGAGGGCGATCATATACATGGGAGCTGGTAGTCTATAAGCAAATCCTTAAAAGGTCCCTAGTCGTGGGAGTTTCGAGACAGGGCATCGATACTCCAGAGTAGACTAGTGTATACAGTCGAGACCCCGACGAGGGGCGGTGGCCGGTCTCACAAGCCACTGGTGTCAGTTGGTTCACCTAAGATTTATACAGGTGCTCATTAGGTTATGATTACACCGGACAGGACTCGCCGGGAACATGCTAGTTGGTCTTATACCTGACGTCAGATAGCAGTTCCCTGGTGACATGTGTACAGGTTAGTTCATCGACCTGGGGATCGTCATTTGTCTCGTATGAGTTCCCACTGTACTTTGATTACTACCCTACCACGCTCAAAGGAGACGTGCAAACAGGTTTTAGTTGGGTACAGTCCCGAGCCACATGGAGGCAGTGAGCACATCTTCGGGGGTTCGTCTCTCCCGGTATTGGGGGTGAGGTCACGCTGTGTCTAGGAAAGCCATTACACGAAGCCCTCGGCCGAGGCCGGAGATTTACTGGTAGGTATTCCAGTAGTACCTCAGGGTGTTCTGGGCTTCACTCCGACATGACTTGTACCGCTTTTGGGGGTCTGACTTTTACCAACCCCTAGGCCCGCCATGCGATGCTCATAGACGAACGGACTGGACTGTACGGATATTGTCACTGACAGGCTCAGTAGGGTGTCAGGATGAGTTCGCTCATCGACGTCCCTTTTGGTCAATACCTGGTAGCCCGTTACGTATTGGCTTATACCTCTGACGTGCTAGTGGTTAAATCCACAACCAAGGTGTTGACGAGTCTTTAGAGTCCCCCACATTCAGTTACTCAAGCTTTCGGGCGAAAAGCTGTAGAGGCCGTATGGAGATATGGCAAGGTCCGATTAGATACGTACGGTATTGCACGGATCTGGATCGGACAGTTTGTACTAAAGGCCTTATGGATATATGGCAGGGTTCGATCAGATACGTGCGGTATTGCACGGATCAGGATCGGACAGATACTACTAGCCAGTTTTGGTTTAAACCGGATCCTAGTATAGTACAGTGTAGATTTTGTCTCATTACATTTGTATTCGGTCGGAATACAAATGCGGGTGTGTATGCACAGTAGCGAGGTTTTCCTGTGATTTATTACTGGACCAGTTTTCTGGCGTTGCCAGTTTGCTTTCCGTTTCGGCCATATTTCTTTGTATCCTTCTTTGGCCGAAGATTGGTGGAGGAGGGCTTATTTGCATTTGTACAAATAAGCATTTGTGGAGGGGTTTCTTTGCATTTTGTTGTATCATGATGGTGTACCATCCTTTGACCTTGCTTGACTTTTTGCTTCAAGATAGTTTTCATGATGGCTTGACTTTTGTGAGATGATGATAGTTGGAGTGTGAGGTTGGTTTTGTGATCATGGTTGATTATCACCATTCTCTTGCATTATTCTTATGACTTATCATTTGGTATTATTCCCCACTTCACTCCATACTCTCATTCTCACTCTCCCACCAAGCATTGGCCGGCCACTTCCCATGAGTGTTGTCCAAATTTCATGTGTGCGGTTTTTTGTGCTTTTTCTTTGGTAAAAATCCCACAAGATCAATCTCCAAATGCTTGTATCATTTCTCCACTCAAAAGGCAACCTCAATAACCCCAAAATGAGACATATCTCTACACGCATTCTACAGCAAATCTTGGGCACGTCGACTCGCCAGCTTCGTGCCCGAGTTGCCTCGGTATAGAGGTGGGAGCCCGTAAAAGAAGCAGGCGACGTGGTGCCCTTCCGGCGACGAGGTGGAGACCGGAGACTCCGCAGGAGATTGGGACGACGACGAGAAGACCGGAGGACACGGATCACTCGGTATATCTCTCTTTCCCATCTTGTAGTTAGCTAGGACTAGTTAATGGCCCGATCTGGGTATTAGTGCACGGTGGTGCCGGTTCATGAAAAATTTAAGTATATCACCGCTTCCGCATTTGGCCTCGTGATGGAGGCCGGGGTGCTGCCATGCACTTACAAAGGATGTGTTTGTAGATTACCCAGCCCCCACTAGTGTGACTGCCATCACAACGCTGGTAATCAAGCAAAGATCCTAAGGGCTATACTAATATGTATAAGCGATATGCTAAAATAAACACATGCACATATTGAAGTAGAAACAAACCAAGTAGCATACTACCATATTGAGCAAGATTGTCTATACAACTGTGAATATCCCAAGCTTCCATTATGTAATATACATGCTAGTATGATACAGTAATGGCCTCTAAGGCATATACACTAACAATCTCCTACTTGCACTATGGCCATGTACTGGCGTATCGGAGACCTATCATCTCGATCAGCCGCTCGAACTGAGTCTGGGGTAGGGCCTTCGTGAGTGGATCTGCAGTGTTATCTTCCGTATTTACTCTCTTCACCTCGATCTCCCGGCGATCTACGATCTCCCTGATCAGGTGATACCGCCTTAAAATGTGCCTGGACTTCTGATGGGACCTGGGTTCCTTCGCTAAAGCTATAGCGCCGTTGTTGTCACAATACAGCGGTATTGGATCAACACTGGTAGGAACCACCTGAAGCTCCGTGAGGAACTTCTTCATCCAGACAGCTTCCTTTGCGGCATCGCAAGCAGCTATGTACTCCGCTTCCAGAGTTGAGTCAGCAACGGTCTCCTGCTTGGAACTCTTCCAGCAAACCGCCCTCCATTGAGGGTAAAGACATAACCCGACATGGACTTGGAGTCATCCTTGTCACTCTGGAAGCTGGAGTCAGCAAAGGCCTCGATCTGGAGGTCTTTTCTGCCATAAATCAAGAACATCTCCTTAGTCCTTCTCAGGTACTTGAGAATGTTCTTTACCGCTATCAAGTGTTTCTCTCCTGGGTTTGACTGATACCGGCTTACAACACTCAATGCGTATGCTACATTTGGTCTGGTACATAACATCACATACATTATAGAGCCTACCGTAGAAGCGTAGGGTATAGATGACATGCGAGCCCTTTCCAAATCGGTCTTGGGAGACATCTCTTTGGAGAGGGTGATTCCGTGACAAGCTGGTAGATTACCGCGCTTGGAATCTTCCATACTGAACCTTTTCAGTATGGTGTCGATGTACCTTGACTGTGAAAGTCCCAACATCCTCTTGGATCTACCACGATAGATCTGGATCCCTAGAATGTAGTTGGCATCGCCCAGGTCCTTCATGGAGAACCTCGCCGACAAGAATCCTTTAACTGACTGTAGCATAGGAATATCATTTCCTATTAGGAGAATGTCATCTACGTACAAGACGAGGAATACCACAGTTCTCCCTACAATCTTACTGTAAATGCATGGTTCATCTGGGTTCTTGATAAAGTCGAATTCCTTGACCGTATCATCAAAGCAGATGTTCCAACTCCGCGATGCCTGCTTCAGTCCATAGATGGACTTGAGCAACTCGCACACTTTACCGCTGCTCCCACTCTGAATGAATCCTTCCGGCTGATCCATAAAGACGCACTCTTCCAAATTTCCATTTAGGAAAGCCGTCTTTATGTCCATCTGCCAGATCTCATAATCGTGGAAGGCAGCAATGGCAAGGAGGATCCGAATGGATTTGAGCATAGCTACTGGAGAAAAGGTCTCGTCATAGTCCAAACCAGGTCTTTGACAAAAACCCTTTCCTACAAGTCTAGCTTTATAGGTTTCAAACTGCCCATCTACACCAATCTTCTTTCTGAAGATCCATTTGCAGCCTACGGGTTTTACCCCTTCTGGAGCAAAGTCCAAAATCCAAACTTTGATGGTGTACATGGACTCCATCTCGGTCCGCATTGCATCCAGCCATTTTACCGAGTCACCGCTCTTAATGGCTTGCTGGAAGCTAGTAGGCTCACCATAATCAATAATGCAATCCTCTCTATCCCCGTCTATGAGAAAACCGTAGTATCTCTCGGGCGGATGAGACTGCCTACTACTCCTGCGGAGTGGCGCTGGGATGTCCGGTTCTCTTGAAACTTCTGGTTCTTCGAAGCTTTCAGTAATAGCTTGTGGTTCTGAAATTTCTTCCAGTTCTATTGCGCTCACACTTATCTGATTTTCTAGAAATTCAGTTTCCAAGAAGTGGGCATGCTGAGAAACAAAAACCTTTTGTTCCTCTGCGGAATAGAAAAAATACCCCCTGGAGTTCTTTGGGTATCCCACAAACTTACTAAGTACTGAGCGTGCCTCGAGCTTGTCCGCATGCTGCTTTTTTACAAAAGCAGGACATCACCATATCTTAAGATACTTAAGATAGGGTTTCTTCCCACTCCACATCTGATATGGGGTGGTTGGCACAGTCTTGGTTGGAGCCTTTTTTAAGAGATATGCAGATGTTTCTAGTGCATAACCCCAGAAAGATCGCGGCAACTCATCCTTACTCATCATGGAACGAACCATATCCAATAGGGTTCGATTCCGCCTTCCCGATACACCGTTATGTTGTGGTGTGTATGGAGGAGTACGCTGAGAGAGAATTCCATTCTCTTTTAACTAGTCCAGAAACTCGGCACTCAAGTATTCACCACCTCGATCAGATCTCAGTGTCTTGATACTTTTGCCTGTTTGTTTTTCAACTTCATTCTTGTATTCCTGAAATTTCTCAAAGGCCTCGGAATTGTGCTTCATCAAGAAGACTTGCCCATACCTAGAGAAATCATCTGTGAATGTAATGAAGTATGAATAACCACTTAGCGCATGTGTAGACATTGGACCACACACATCACTGTGTATGAGTCCCAAGAGCTCGCTTGCTCTTTCTCCGTGTCCAGTGAACGGAGTCTTTGTCATCTTTCCCATGAGACAAGATTCACAAGTGGCATAAGACTGATACTCGAACGGATTCAAGTATCCCTCTTTATGTAACTTTGTTAACCGTGTCTCATTAATGTGACCCAGTCTACAATGCCATAAGAAAACCTGATTTGTTTCCGGAGACTTTCTTTTAAGTGTGTTCTGGACAGTGAAAATCTGAGCTTGATTTAATACGTATATACCATATTCTAATGTACCTGAACCAATCAGAACTTCATTTAGGTGGATGTTTACTACATCGCTTACAAAAGTAAAATCATATCCTTCCCTAGAAAGTAAGGATACAGATATGATATTACAAGTCGCACCTGGTACATAAAAACAGTTACGCAGAACCAATATCTGCCCAGTTGTCCGTCCAAGGTGATATTCCCCTACGGATTCAGCGTACATGCTCATTCCGTTAGCAACCCTGAGAGTCATATCACCTTTCCTGATAACCCTACGGTTTCTCAGAGCCTGTAATGAATTACAGATATGAGATCCTGATCCGGTATCCAATACCCAGGAAGTAGGGTTAACTGACATACAGTTCTCTATTACAAACACACCCGAAGCCGAAGCCACAACATTCTTCGAATTCTGGCTACTGGCTATACAAGCCATGCAATCCTTCTGCCAATGTTCATTCCTGTAACAATAGGAACATCCTTCTTTTACTACATCCAGTCCCGAAACTTCTGCCCTTCCCTTTCTTTCTACTTCCCTGGTTTCCTTCAGGGTAGTAGGTAGAGACTGTTGAACTAAGTCAGCATCTGACCCGTTCTTCAACGTGGTCTTCAGGTCCGTGAGCTCAAAAGAGGTGGTCTCTGTAAGGACGTTTCCCTTACAGATGACCCGATAGCCAACCTCGCTGGAAGCAATTCGTTCGAGGTCTCATATCTTGCGATACGAGATTGCTCTCCATATAAATCTTTGTTATGGAGGAAGATAGAAACTAAGTCCATCTTCTCGTGCTGCCTCTGGTTTGCACCATCAACTGAGGCCAACACGAAGCACTTGGCTTTCGCACATTCTTCTTCCGATGTCCTACGGATATCAATATCCGTGACAGGGGAAGCTGGACCTAATACGGCAGGGGTTGGATTAGTTAAGAGGTGTCCCAGCTTGTCATGGGCAATGGATATCTGGACAGACCTTTGCCAGTCATAACAGTCAGATTCAGTCATTTTATTATCTAAATGTAACCTATGTCTGGTTACTAGGTCGCTGCAATTTAGAGAGAGAGAAGAAAACACTTTAGCATGATGCTCTTGCAAGTTTAGATTGGTTTTTAATTTATCTAAACAGGATGGCTCCCACTGTCCCTCGAATCCCTCCTCAAACCATAAAGGAAGAATTAGTCGGGATCAATCTCACCGTACAATACTTGCTTAACCGTTCAGCCAGGCTGGTGTCGGTTCTTCGAGGGAGGTTTTCCAACGCTTTCGTGAAGTTCCTTAATTAAATAACCTCTTTTCCCTGTGGGCGTATCCCTGCTAACACCTTTCTAGACACCTACTTGGTTTATAGCATTGATCGTTAAGTGAGAAAGTTATGGAGGAGTAGCATATACCCATAGTAGGATCGGGATCTAAATATCATTGCGTGACAAAACTGAAGGAATTCTACCAGAATCATCACACTCCAAATGGTATGCAGCGCTAGCAAGTTTCAGTTCTTTTGAAACTCCAGATGTGGATTTTTGCCCCATGCTCTTTTGATCTCGACGAAGGTCAACAAATCATAAGTCACATGTCAAGTTCTACCCGTCATTGTCCTGGTTAATTTGAACCCACCCGTAGATACCTTTGACGGAGGTCAACAAGGTAATACGACTGTCCCAAACCAACACATCTATCTATTGTATATATGAACACCTAACAGCTACCAATCATTATGCCTTGACGAAGGTCAACAAACATAGCTTGAATACTATTGAATATTCATACGAAATGACGGAGGGCTGCGAATGGTTTTGGCGAAACCGTGAACGTAGTGAACTTGATTTAATCGATGGAACGAGATAGCTTTTAAAAGGAGTGGCTCAAGCTCCGTATTTAAAAAACTGGTTTTTTTAAAAGAACCGAGTGGTTTTCAAAGTGTTCCAACGACTTTTACTTGGTTTATTTTCTTGCATTAATTCCAATGCGTCCCATCATTTATTCCTACCATTACAGAAAACAACGAAAATAAGACGTACGCTTATGCCATCCGCATTCGCCATGGGGTCCCGTCATCACCCGTTAGGTTACTTAACTAACGGCAGAGCGGGGGCTGGACTAGCGCGGATGCAAAACATAAGCAACGCCTAAATAGATATCATATAGATATATATAAACAAGTAGGGTTACTAGGCACACTCAAGAGGCTCCACAAGGCATCAACCATGCCAAACAAAAATTTTCCGGTGCCGAGAAATCCTAATATAGATCGTTAACTAGGAGTTATGGCGAAAAACAAGCAAGTAAACAACTTTATTGCTAAGTGAAAAGGGACTGCAACCTTTGTAGATCCGCTCCACCATTTCTTTAGCTCCGTGTTGACGTCCCTCTGCTGCGATCATTGGATCCTTGACTCTAGCGATGGTTTCGTCGGAGAAATGATCGGGCTAGGTCATTGACTTCGAGGTCGAAGATGATCTATATCGGGGAAACTCAAACTCAAGCTTTTTCTTCACTTGGTCAAAAACTTTGTGAAGAGAACACCCTATACTACATGGAAAGTGGTAGAGGATGAAGAAATAGGAAGTGGGTTCACTTTAGAATTGGATTTCTCGCTCTTTTTCTCATGGCACCATTGGAGCTCTCAAGCTTTTGTGAGCTTGATGAAGATGAAGAAGAAGAAAAAAATCATATGAATTAAAAGAATAATATGAATACTTATCCTTTTAATCATGGCACCATGGTTGAGTTAAGCCCTCATGCTTAACTCATGTAGAGAATTAACCATAGCATAAGATTAAGGGTTGGGTTAGCTAACATCTTAAACAAATGACAAAGAGAGTTGACTTTGTCAATGTTCATCAAGCTTCATGAAGCTCGATAACTTTGAACAAAGTCATACTCTTTTGTTATATGGTTATGAAAATAGTAAACCCTAATCTAACCTTTATTTGGTTCAAGTCTCATATACACAACTTGTTTTTATCATCAAGCATGATACAAACATGTACACTTGCATATATCACATATAAACAATGTCCACATACAAGTGAGAAAATCAATCGTAAGTGAACCAATACTAGTTAATGTAAAGTAATATATAAAATATATAATTATACATTAAATCATTAAATCAACACTTGATTTAACGATCCGGTCATATCGCATATAACCGACTAATATCAAGTGTATCAATGTATCGAATCAACACTTGATTCGGTAACCCGGCTATATCACATATAACCGACCGATGATACAAATTGTGAGAATAGAATACAGTATCACATACTGGTATTATTCTCGGTCCCGCACATATCTCATATGCGCTCCTATTTCGTTTCGCTTGAGCCAGGAAACCCCTGTGTAGGACTCTAAAGACTCGTCAATACGCCGGCAGCAGATGATGATCATATCAAACACCCACAAGCCGCAAGTGGTCTGCTAAACGTAACGGCCACCCGGGTTTTGAGCGATCAGAAGATCAACGAGCAAGCCCGCTCACACTCCTGTGAATCCAACGAGTAACACTACCGTACAGTCCGGTCTGTTCGTCTGATATGTCGCATATCTCGTCTAGGGGTGGTAAACGTCAGACCCTAATAACTCGATAAGTCATGTCGATATGAAGCTCATAACGGGTCGAGAATATACTGGTAACACTTACCAGTAGATCCCTAAAGAAGCCTTGGCCAAGGACTTCCTGTTATAGCCAATCGAGCACGGCGCAACATCAAC
This sequence comes from Agapanthus africanus, assembly GCA_030015575.1. Lineage (NCBI taxonomy): Eukaryota > Viridiplantae > Streptophyta > Magnoliopsida > Asparagales > Amaryllidaceae > Agapanthus > Agapanthus africanus. The sequence continues at coordinate 218,367,660 of CM057340.1, forward strand.
TCCCTATACCGGGAGAGACGAAACCCCACCTATCGCTTATTGCCTCCATGTGATTCGGGGCTGTACCCAAAAGCCATCTTTTTCAACGCCCTCTTGGACGTGGTATGGTGGAAATCAAAGCACAGTGGGAATCACACAAGACTCTATGACGATCTCGGGTCTACAGACTAACTTGTACCAGTGTCACCAGAGAACTGCCATCGGACGTAAGGTATAATACCATCTGGGTGTTCTCGGCGAGTCCGTCCAGTGTACCCAGTCTTCATTGAGCACCCGTATATCATCTCTGATGTCAAACACCAATGGATATGGGATCATCCATCGCCCATCTTTATGGGCCGAGAAGCTACACGCTAGTCTACTCTTGTATATCGATGCCCCGTCTCGATACACCCACGATTAGGGACTTTGAAGGATGTACTTATAGACTACCACGTCCCCACTAGTATGATCCGCATCATAGTCCAGGTAGTCAAGTACACATCCTAAGGGCTTTACCAACATGTAACAGAGAGACAATCAGTGTACACGTTAAGGTAAAGAGTAACCAGATTGCATACTATCTTATCGAGCAAGAAAGTCATCCATATATATGTCCAAGCATCCACTACAATATACATCCTATGTATAGTAATGGCCTCTAGGGCATACATATAACTAACAATCTCCCACTTGCACTAGGGCCATCTGATAGCAATGGTTGTAGTATCTCATACTTAACCATCCCATAAAAGTCTATCTGGGAAAAGGCCTTTCGTTAGTTGATCCGCCGTGTTGTCCTCTGAGTCTACTCTCCTAACCTCGATCCCCTGGAGATCAACCATCTCCACGATCAGGTGAGACTGCCTAAGAATATGTCTGGATCACTGATGGGACGGGCGTTCCTAGGCATAAGCCACAACTCCATTGTCACACAATGGGAGGAACGAAGTTCATCTCATGAACTAATATACACCCAGACTGCCTCTTTGGTAGCATCTTTGGTAATGATGTATCTTGCCTTTAATAGTCTAGTATGTCACGGTATCTAGCATAGAACTCTTCAAACATACCGTCCCTTTACTGAGGGTAAAGACAATGCATGTGACTGACATTTAGTCATCTTTATCACCCTGGAACCTCTCCAGCGATTCTCCCCAGGATCAATAGATACCTTCTCACTACAACTAGTGAGTATCCTAACATCCAATTAGATCTATCTCATAGATCCAAAACCCTGGATTTAGTAGGTATCACTTTGATCCTATATGGAGAATCCTTGTGATAAGCGGAGATTGACCGAGCGTAGCATAGGAAACTACTTCCCTATCAAGAGTATGTCATCCACGTACTATACGATGATCACCACCATACTCCCTACTACCTTTTGTATATACAAGGTTCATCTACCATTTTGATGATGTCAAACTCTTTGACTAACTCATCAAAACAGATGTTCCAACTCCGCGATGCCTGCTTTAATCTTATAAAGCAACTTGCACGCGTTTTCGCTGCTTCAATTGTTTACGAAGCCCTCTGGCTGCGTACTTATAGACGTTCTCTTCTATATCAATATTTAGAAAACCAGTCAAGACACCCAACCGCCAGATAACGTAGTCATGGTATGTAGCCGTAGCAAGTAGGATCTGGATGGACTTAAGCATAGCTACTTAGAAAAGGTTTCATTATAAGCCATAACTGGTCTATAATGCAAACCATTAACAAGTCTAGCTTTGAAAGTCTCAACTTTTCCATGTACACCAAGTAATCTTCTCAAGATATACTTGCTCCTGATGGGGATTTAACCCTTGAGATAAAGCAACCAAAGTCCATACATTGTTGGTGTATAAGGATTCCATCTCAGATCGATAAACATCCAGCCATTCTTACAGAGTCACACTCCTGATGACCAGCTCGAAACTAGTTGGGTCATCATCTCATGATGCAATCCTCTCTCCCACTTTCATAGAGAAACCGAAGTATCTCTCAGGTGGGTGTGGAACCCTACTAAATCGGCGCAGAGGCTGAGGTTCGTTGGCTGCTATTGAATCCTTCGGTTCTATCAAATCATCAGCTGCAGTTTGTATAGCTGGAACTCTTTCCAGTTCTACCTCATAACCATTAATTTCTTCACAAGAAATTCCCTTTCACAAAGGTGGCATGCTGAGAAACCCAACATTTTTTTTCCTCGGTTAGGTAGAAGATATTCCGTTGCGAATGCTTGGGATATCCAACAAACTTCCACAGATCTGACTTTGCCTCGAGCTTTTCCGGATTTTGCTTTTCAGACATAGGCCGAACAACCCCAAATCTTAACAAACTTAAGATATGGGCTCTTCCCTTTCCATATCACATATGAAGTGTTAGGAAACTGATTTGATCGGAACCCTATTCAATAGGTATGCTACTTCATAAGTGCATAACTCCTTAAAAGGAAATAGGAAACTCAGTAGTACTCATCATAGAGCACACCATATCACATAGGGTGTTATTGCTCCGCCCCGATATACCATCGTGCTATGGTGTATATGGAGGAGTAATGCTGAGAAAGAATCTCATTCTCCTTTAGAATAATTCAGGAATTCCGTGCTCAAGTATTCTCCTCCTTGATCCCATCAAAGGACATAATACTTATACCCGTTTTTGGTTCTCTACTTCTAACTTATATTCTGTGAATATCTCAAAAGGTTCAGACGTGTGTTTCAACAGGAACATAGGTCTGAATCTCGAGAGATCATCAGAGAATTTAATTAAGTACAAAGAACTGGTCTTGGCATTTGTAGACAGGGGACCTTCATACATCAGCATGTATCAATCCCAAAAGTTTACTAACTCTTTCTCTGTTTCCAATAAACGGAGCTATAGTCATCTTATCTTTGTGACATGACTGGCAAGTTTCAGAAGATGTAAATTCAAACTATTTTAAATATGCATCTATATGTAACTTAGCTAGTCGGGTCGCATTGATATGACCTAGTCTACAATACCTCAAGAAGAATTCGTTCATATCTGAACTCTTCCTCTTGTGTGTAATCTTTATACTAAGAACTGTAGTTTGATTTAGAACGCCAATGCTTTTAGATAACATGCCTGAACCGATCAACTCTTGATATAGGAAATGTTCAAAACATTATCCAACAATACAAAATTATATCCTTCTTTATCTAAATAAAGAGATTGATATGATTTTGTATATCAGGTTCGGTATCTAATAACATTTGTTCAGATTCAATGTATTCTGGTAATACAGGGTGATGGTGACCAACAGACTTGGCTGCAACACTTGCACCATTTTCTGCCTCATGAAATTTATCACCCGTTCTCAGTTCTCTACCTTTCTGTAGCCCATGTAATATATTACATATGTGGGATCCTGATCCGGTATCAGATACCCAGGACGCAGAGGATACTGAGAAATAATTCTGTGTAACGAACACACCCGAAGATGATGCATCAACATGCACTTTCTTCGTTTGGGCGGCACGGGAAATCTGGTATTTCCCAAATTCCTGCTCTGTCTTATAACAATTCTAAGTTGGAGCGGGACCAACGTTCCCCAGCACAGTATAACAAGTGGGTTCTGTCAATATATCCGTTTTATTATCTTGATTAAGACGTGATATGGTCGCTACTTGGAGAGAGAGAGAAGAAAACACTCTGCGTGCGCTCTTGCAAGATCAGATTGGTTATTATTTTATCTAATCAGGATGGCTCCCACTGTTTTTATCAAATCTTCCTTCAAACCCTAAAAGGAAAGACTAGCCGTGATTAATTACACGCTACAAGTTTGCCAATCTTTCAGCCAGGCCAGTGTCGGTAGTTTGAGGGAGGTTCCCCTTGCTTTCGCACGGACATAATTAAAGTAAACCTCGTTTTCCCAGAGGCGTAACCCCTTTGACAACTTTCTAGACACCTACTTGATCGGCTAATTGTAATGTGTAAAACTCTCCCAGGAGTAACAATTACTCGCAGCGGGTATCGGGATCCAACTATCTCATAGATGGTATGCAATCTCATTGCAAATTTCAACACTTGAAATTCCCGATAACATTTTGCCCCTAACCTCCTATGACCTTGACAAAGGCCAACAAACCATAGGACGCTAGTCAAGTTCAACCCGTCATTTCCTAATTGAATTAAACCCACCCGCACGACCCTTGACAAAGGCCAACAAGGTCGCACGACTACCCTAAACCAATCTGCATCATATGCATAAGCAGATAAGCACCAGTTAGCTACCGCACACTACGCCTTGACAAAGGCCAACAAACGCAGCACGAATACTAACTACTACTTATCTGAAATGACGGAGGGCTACGACAGGTTTTTCTGAAATCCTATTGCGTAATGAACTTGATATCGTTGTAGAATCAAATAATTTTAAAATGGAGTGTTTTTTAGGCTTTTCTAGTTTTGCCAAAGGGGTCACTCCCGGTGAAGGGATCGTCGGCCCTTTCCTCATCGAATAAGATGCAGGATATATCATATACATCACTGTGAAAAGCAAGAACTATAGGAGCAATCAAAAGACAAACCGAGGGGTGTAGCATCTGCCAGTTATTTCTAAAGGGGTCACTCCCGATGAAGGGATCTCGACCATTTCCTTATCGAATAAGGTGCAGGATGTTCTACAAGGAACACCGCGATGCAAAGCAAGAACTGTAGCTACCTGTTTTTGAAAATTCGATTCCACAACATCTTAGGTTTATTTTCTTTCATTAATCACATTAATGAAGTCCCATCATTTAAGTTACCCAAACATCACAGATAAATACGACGTACACTTATGCCATCCGCATTCGCCTCGATGTCCCCTCGTGCACCGTTAGGTTAGGTAACTAACGAAAGAGCGGGGCAGGGCTAGCGCGAGTGCAAAACATAAGTAACGCCTATATAATATATCATATATACTATATACAGTATTTATCACAGAACATCAAATGATCACATCACAGATATCGCAGCAGAAGAAACATATGAAACATTGGATATACTAGGACGTCCGTGTTTTCAATACGAGCCTATATAAAACACGGATTCCACATTCGTGATGAATAACCAAACCCACACCCCTAGACCCCTTCGAGAGCGGCAAGCAACCCTACCAATTCTAGAGTTAGGAGACCCGGACTCGACTCCTCGAGTTGGTCTCCTACTGGACTCTAGAACCCGGTTACTTGTGCTCTCCTCCTTAGGTCTATCCTAGTGCGGAAAAGTAAATAATATACAAATGGTGACATCTTCCGCTACCTGGAAGTGCCCCAATAAAAGAATATTATATACAATTAATTTTACATGAATGAAAATAAAAACTCTCATCTCACATAAAAACCCCGGCTATTCGTAACGCGACGATCCAATATAACATATCCAACAACACATAACATCACATGTCATCAACGTAAGTAAATATGCCCATCCCAATTGTCGTTGACATATAGCAACGATACCGGCGATATCACATATTATACTTACGGTCGCAGAAAAGAAAGTGTAAAATTACAACAGTTGGAATCCGCAAGCTCCTTAGACATCGCATGCCTAACCAAATGAATTCCTTAGACATCGCATGCCTAACAATTATAAACCCCGCATTTTAGTCTCCTTATCGAAAACACTTTTCATTACCAAGTCGGGCAATTCAACAAGATTCCGGGCATTTTGATCGAATGCTCGTCGCAAACTTTAGTAGGCGGCCGCACCCCCGATGCCGTCGATGAAGTGCACTAAGGCGGAACACCGCTGCCGCGATCACCCGAACGGATGCTTTCGGCGACGGGGTTCTCCTACAGTCACTTGGTCGGGGCTATGGGGTGTAGCTGTCTATTAAGTTTACTGGCGAGTATCCGCGTACGCTACGTGATTGCGACGGACTTTTGATCACATCAAAATTCCGTGGCAACAGATCAAGTAAAACTAAAGTGCTATGTTTATAACATCCGAATCAGTTATCTCATAACTACTTGTGGATTCCAAATATTGTATCACATTCCAGATAAATAGAAAATGTTAAACATTCCAATCGAACAGTCAAACACCCAAGTTTTCCCGAAACAGCTCAACACATGAAATAAGTTTAAAAACATTCACTTCATGCCACAGTACCAACGGTCCAGCCGTAGAAGGGTCAAGCCAATGCCTCACATGTGGCACGCCGTACTGCCCGAAACCCGAAGGTTCAAAGGGCAATTCAAGATGGTCACATAATCGAGTTAAGGTTTGTTGTCTTCTAGAGGGTCCATCGCGTTACTTGCACTACTTAGACGTTCTTAAACTACGGAAAAATCCAACACTTGGAAATTTCCCGGCAGGGGAAAAATTGGGTATTTTTATCCGGTCGAACTTTTTAACATATTCTAAATTATCCGGAAAAACACAGACAAAGTTAAAGATTCCGATCGAATCGTCGAACTCCCAATACAACCCAGAAAACTCAACTCTTGAGCATAAATTAAAATTACCCAGAAAACAGATAAATCACTAAGGGACATTACTATGCAAACTGTGAACCAAGAAGACATTTTATGGCCGCGGAACCGACGGATTAGGGTTTCGGGTTCGATCGGGTTTCTAACTTCGTCTACACTTCACCTAAGGCTCTAGCTAGGTTCTGATACCACTGTAGGGTTACTAGGCACACTCAAGAGGTTCCATAAGGCATCAACCATGCCAAACAAAAATTTTCCGGTGCCGAGAAACCCTAATATAGATCGTTAACTAGAAGTTAAGGCGAAAAACAAGCAAGTAAACAACTTTATTGCTAAGTGAAAAAGGACTACAACCATTGTAGATCCGCTCCACCATTTCTTTAGCTCCGTGTTGACGTCCCTCCGCTGCGATCATCGGATCCTGGACTCTAGCGATGGTTTCGTCGGAGAAATGATCAGGCTAGGTCATTGACTTCGAGACCGAAGATGATCTATGTCGGGGAAACTCAAACACAAGCTTTTCCTTCACTTGGTCAAAAACTTTGTGAAGAGAACACCCTATACTACATAGCAAGTGGTAGATGATGAAGAAATAGGAAGTGGGTTCAATTTAGAATTGGATTTCTCACTCTTTTTCTCATGGCACCATTGGAGCTCTCAAGCTTTTGTGAGCTTGATGAAGATGAAGAAGAAGAAAAAAATCATATGAATTAAAAGAATAATATGAATACTTATCCTTTTAATCATGGCACCATGGTTGAGTTAAGCCCTCATGCTTAACTCATGTAGAGAATTAACCATAGCATAAGGTTAAGGGTTGGGTTAGCTAATATCTTAAACAAATGACAAAGAGAGTTGACTTTGTCAATGTTCATCAAGATTCATGAAGCTTGATAACTTTGACCAAAGTCACACTCTTTTGTTATATGCTTAGGAAAATAGTAAACCCTAATCTAACATTGATTTGGTTCAAGTCTCATATACACAACTTGTTTGTATCATCAAGCATGATACAAACATGTACACTTGCATATATCACATATAAACAATGTGCACATTCAAGTTAGAAAATCAATCTTAAGTGAACCAATACTAGTTAATGTAAAGTAATATATCAAATATATAATTATACATTAAATAATTAAATCAACACTTGATTTAACGTTCCGGTCATATCGCATATAACCGACTAATATCAAGTGTATCAATGTATCGAATCAACACTTGATTCTGTAACCCGGCTATATCATATATAACTGACCGATGATACAAATCGTGAGAATATAATACAGTATCACATACTGGTATTATTCTCGGTCCCGCACATATCTCATATGAGCTCCTATTTGGTTTCGCTTGAACCACGAAACCCCAGTGTAGGACTCTAAAGACTCGTCAATATGCCGGCAGCAGGTGATGATCATATCAAACAAGAGGTCTGCTAAACGTAACGGCCACCCGGGTATTGAGCGATCAGAATATCAACGAGCAAACCCGCTCACACTCCTGTGAATCCAACGAGTAACACTACCGTACAGTCCGGTCTATTCGTTGGATATGTCGCATATCTCTTCTAGGGGTGGTAAACGTCAGACCCTAATAACTCGATAAGTCGTGTCGATATGAGGCTCATAACGGGTCGAGAATCTGCTGGTAACACTTACCAGTAGATCTCTAAAGCAGCCTTGGCCAAGGACTTCCTGTTATAGCCAATCGAGCACGGCGCAACATCAACTCCCAATACCGGGAGAGACGAAACCCCTCCTATCGCTCATTGCCTCCATGTGATTCGGGACTGTACCCAAAAGCCACCTTTTTGCACGCCCTCTTGGACGTGGTATGATGGAAATCATAGCACAGTGGGAATCACACAAGACTCTATGACGATCTCGGGTCTACAGACTAACCTGTACCAGTGTCACCAGAGAACTGCCATCTGACGTAAGGTATAATACCATCTGGGAGTTCTCGGCGAATCCGTCCAGTGTACCCAGTCTTCACTGAGCACCCGTATATCATCTCTGATGTCAAACACCAATGGATATGGGATCATCCATCGCCCATCTTTATGGGTCGAGAAGCTACACGCTAGTCTACTCTGGTATATCGATGCCCCGTCTCGATACACCCACGACTAGGGACTTTGAAGGATGTACTTATGGACTACCACGTCCCCACTAGTATGATCCGCATCATAGTCCAGGTAGTCAAGTACACATCCTAAGGGCTTTACCAACATGTAACAGAGAGACAATCAGTGTACACGTTAAGGTAAAGAATAACCAGATAGCATACAATCATATCGAGCAAGAAAGTCATCCATATATATGTCCAAGCATCCACTACAATATACATCCTATGTATAGTAATGGCCTCTAGGGCATACATATAACTAACAAAACATTCGTCACTTGCAATGATAGCCATTCCAGATCATAGATGAATACATTGGATATATTAGGAATCCGCAATTCGTACGAGCCTGTAACGAAGAACGGATTACACGGTCGCGATGAATAGCCAATATCCCACCCTAGACCCCTACGGGTGCGGCAAACTACCCGTCAAGTACCCAAAACGAAGCAACCTCCCTCAACACCGTGAGTAGGCCACTCAGCACTTCGAGATACCCGGTAGTTTGTGCACCCCACCTTTGGTCTATCCTAGGAGCAAAAACAGTAAAAAGAAATTATACAATGACGGCTACAACCCCGACCCGGTTGTGCGACCAAACAAATAATATTACATCAATTTACATTTTACAAGAATTGAAAGAATAAGATAACTCTCATCTCACAACCCCCCCGGCTATTCATCCGCGACAATCCAACGAATTCATCTACACAAACCATCAACATTACATATCACAGATATGTATAACTCCCACTAATAGACGTATAGCGATTAGCGGACGTTCAATACATATATCACATCACAGATAATATTCATTAGCCAAAGTGTACGGAATATCGATCAATATACGAATTTGTAACCACCCCAAAAAGTCAATTTGTTCTCTGGAAAATCTGGGCAGAAACAACATGTACCAAAAATCCCAAAACAGCCAAATAAAAACACTGCAGAAAACCCGGTCCACGGCCGAGTCAACTCGGCCGCGGATCCGCGGCAGAAATCATGTTCTTGCCGCGGATCCGCGGCGCTTTGGCCGAGTCACTGGATCGGTTTTCTGGTGTGTTCTTACAAAACCGTGAGACGATTTTTCATATATGTTAAATCACTTTTTGAGCAGTATAAAAAATCGACAGAAACTTGGTTTTCCCGGGCGTGTTTTTCGACTTTTTTCCGATCGATATTCTTAACACTTTGCTAACTTGCTAGTTTATGTTTAGCTAGGCTCTGATACCATTGTAAGTCCATGTTGCCCACCCCGGTTGTTACGGGGAGGCGGAAACGGCGAAAAACAATTAGTTTGGCGCAAGGCAACATGGACTAAAAGCCGGATCTTTGCTAAACTAGAAACTAGCAAACTACAAGAGGCTTTAACTACTATGCCGTAGAAAATATACCTCACGGAACCGGTCCTCCGGGTCTTCTCTCTGCTGTCTGGCTCGTCCATCCACGCTCCGAGGGTCGATCCGGATCTTGGTCACCTCTGCGGCCTTCTTGAGTCGAAGACGATCCACCCGAGAGATGTACACCGAGCTCCACCTCGAGCCGAGGCAACTAGGGCAACAAGATCGCTAGTCTTGAAGTCCTAGGTTATGTAGAGGAGGTTGATGGAAGTATTTGTCTATGTGGATTCTTTTTCTTTCAACACATGAGATCAAAAGAATATTTCAAGAGGAGGAAGATGTAGGAGATCAAGCAACCATGGAGCTCTCTTTCTTTCTTCTCATATCCAAGAGAGAGTGTGAGAAAAGAGAAATGAAATTCTTAACTCTAGAAAAAAGGCACCATGGTTGCAATAATAATAAAACAACATCATTACCAATCATATCATGATAAAGTTGATGCTACATTGAATTGACCATTTTCATAATCAAAAGAAAAAGAAAATCCAAAGAAGAGTGTAGACCTCTCATGAAGGTCAATGGTCAACACCGGTCAATGGGTCAACAAAGTCAAGAGAGGTCATGGTGGTCAAATGGTCAATGCAATTAGCCATCACAAAATTATCACAAAAAGGATTAGTAAAATAATGTTTCCGGCTCATAATGGTTTTGACCAAAAGAATTGCCAAAACCCTAATGAGTCCGCCTCAAAATGGTTTTGACTGAATCAACTGTCAAAACCCTAATGAGCCTGCCACATAATGGTTTTGGCCGAACCAACTGCCAAAACCCTAATGGGGCACCTCCTCCTTCATCGTTCCTCAAAACTGTGCATACACACTCGCATCCGCATTCCGTAGAACACGAATGCACAAAAGACAAAACAAATCCATCCGTGCAGTACTAGGATCCGGCTTAAACCAAAGCCCAATAGTATTTCCTGCCCGAACAGCATACGCACACAAGTGCACGTAAGTGATCGCAACCCTGCCGTAAAACCATACGGCCTCTACACGTTTCGCTCAGTGCAGGGAAACTCTCTGTGTGGGACTCTAAAGACTCGACACTACGCTGGCAGTGGGTTTAACCACAGACCGCAAGCGGTACTAGCTGTACGTAACGGTCCCCAGGTAGATGTCGATAAGAAGGCCGATGGGATAAACCCATCCGAACTCCTACTAAGCCTATATGTGACAATCTCCGTACAGTCCGGTATGTTCGTCTTATACATCGCATAGCGGGCCTAGGGGGTGGTGAACGTCAGTCCCCCAATAGCGGTACAAGTCGTATCGGAGTGAAGCCCAGAACACCCTGAGATAATACTGGAAACCTACCAGTATATCTCGCTTTTCCTGGCCAGGGACTACTCGTGTAATGGCTCTCCTAGACACAGCGCGATGTCAACCCCCAATACCGGGTGAGACGAATCCTGTCTAACCGTCACTGCCTCCAAGTGCTTCGGGACTACACCCAACTACTACCTGTTTGCATGACTCCTTTGAGCCGTGGTAGGGTAGTGATCTAAGTACAGTGGGAACACACTCGAGGCGAAGTGACAGTGTCAAGTCAGCGGACTAAGCTGTACTCATGTAACCTGGGAACTGATAACTGACGATAGGTATAATACCATCCAACAGTTCCCGACGAGTCATGTCCAGTGTACTCGTAACCTAACGAGCACCCGCATACTATCTCCAGTACGACGTACTAATGGCTGTGGGACAGACCACCTCCCGAGCTGGGATGAGAAGCGTATACGCTAGTCTACTCCGGAGTATTGATGCCCTTTCTCGATAGTCCTACGACTAGGGACCTGTATAAGGATGTGCTTGTAGATTACCCAGCCCCCACTAGTGTGACTGCCATCATAACGCTGGTAATCAAGAAAAGATCCTAAGGGCTCTACTAATATGTATAAGCGATATGCTAAAAGAAACACATGCACATATTGAAGTAGAAACAAACCAAGTAGCATACTACCATATTGAGCAAGATTGTCTATACAACTGTGAATATCCCAAGCTTCCATTAAGTAATATACAAGCTAGTATGATACAGTAATGGCCTCTAGGGCATATACATTAACCCTAGGTCCCATCAGATATCCAGACATATTCTAAGACAGGTATTGCTCATTCCGGGAGATGGCTTTCTCCGCGGACTTGAGTTAAAGAGAGACATAGAAAGAAACATTATGGCGGATCCACTCACAGAGGCTATTCCTCGAATGCAATAGTTTCGCAAACGGTCTTTGTGAAACTGATTAGTAGAGGAGTTGGGTGTTCGGTATCACACGGGCTGTGAGTATGCGACATCGCAATAATTATCCTTGACTGCAAGTGGGAGATTGTTGGATATGTTCCCTCAGAGTAAATTATTGGATCACAGGCACGTGATTGCAATGATTGAGGGAGGACCTATACCGGTAGGACAATCTTACTCAAGATGATAGTATGCTATCTGGGATGTCTTTATCATCATGTACAGCTTTAGGCGACCTTACAGGTCGCTATTACACGTTGATAGAGCCTTAGGATTCTTGCTTGACTGCCAGCAGTATGATGGCGATCATATACGTGGGAGCTGGGGTCTATAAGCACATCCTTAAAAGGTCCTTAGTCATGGGAGTTTTCGAGACAGGGCATCGATATTCCGGGAGTAGACTGGTGTATACAGTCGAGACCCCGACGAGGGGCGGTGGCCGGTCTCACAAGCCATTAGTGTCAGTTGGTTCACCTAAGATGTATACAGGTGCTCATTGGGTTATGTGTACACCAGACATGACTCGCCAGGAACATGCTAGTTGGTATTGTAGGGTTACTAGGCACACTCAAGAGGTCTCACAAGGCATCAACCATGCCAAATTAAAATTTTACGGTGCCGAGAAACCCTAAACTAGATCGTTAACTAGAAGTTAAGGCGAAAGAACATGCAAGTTAACAACTTAACTACAAGTGAAAGGGATTACAACCTTTGTAGATCCGGTCCTCCACTTCCTTAGCTCCATGATGATGTCCCTCCGCTGCGATCATCGGATCCCGGACTCTAGCGATGGTTTCGTCGAAGAAATGATCAGGCTAGGTCGTCGACTTCGATGCCGAAGATGATCTACGTCGAGGCAACTCAAGATCAAGCTCCAACTTCACCAAGTCTTGAAACTTGTGAAGAAAACACCCTATACTACATGGCAAGTGGTAGAGGATAAAGAAATAGGAAGTGGGTTCACTTTGGATTTGGGTTTCTCACTTGATTTCATCACTTGACATTTTTGTAGAAAGCTTTTCTTTCTTCATCTTGAAGAAGAAGAAGAAGAAGAATGAAAAAGAATCATAATCAAAAAGAAAAATGATGTGATATTTATCATAATGCAACCATGGTTAAGTGTAGAGAATAAACTAGGGTTAGCTGAATGGTTAGGTTAAAGGAAAGAAACAAAATGGTTACTTCTTCAAAGCTTCATGAAGCTTCAACTAAAGACAAAGCAAGCCACCATTTCATTTTCCTTAGCCAAAATGAATAAAGAGAATAAATAAATAAGTAAATAAAAACCCTAACCATTAACATAACCATGGTTTAATCATACACACCCAAGTTTGCATGTATCATCAAACATGATACAAACTAGTGCACAAAACTATATCATATATACAATGTGCACATCAAGTGAGAAAATCCATCTTAAGTGAACATATACTAGTTAATGTAGAGTAATATATCAAATATATAATTATACATTAAATCATTAATCAACACTTGATTTAACGATACGGTCATATCGCATATGACCGACTAATATCCAATGTATCGACTTATCGAATCAATCTTTGATTCGATAACTAGGTTATATCGCAAACAACCATTCAATACATTCACCGCGAGAATAGAATACGGTATCACATACACGCATTATTCTAGGTCCCGCACATATCACATATGCACTCCTATTTCATTTCGCTTGAGCCAGGAAACCTCTGTGTAGGACTCTAAAAACTCGTCAATACGCCGGCAGCAGGTGATGATTATATCAAACACCCACAAGCCGCAAGCAGTCTGCTAAACGTAACGGCCACTCGGGTATTGAGCGATCAGAAGATCAATGAGCAAGCCCGCTCACACTCTTGTGAATCCAACCAGTAACACTTACCGTACAGTCCGGTCTCGTCGTCGGATATGTCGCATATCTCGTCTAGGGGCGGTAAACGTCAGACCCCAATAACTCGATAAGTCGTGTCGATATGAGGCTCATAACGGGTCAAGAAACTACTGGTAACACTTACCAGTAAATCCCTAAAGCAGCCTTGGCCAAATACTTCCTGTTATAGCCAATCGAACACAGCGCAACATCAACTCCCTATACCGGGAGAGACGAATCCCCTCCCATCGCTTATTGCCTCCATGTGATTCGGGACTGTACCCAAAAGCCACCGTTTTGCACGCCCTCTTGGACGTGGTAAGGTGGAAATCAAAACACAGTGGGAATCACACAAGACCCTATGACGATATCGGGTCTACAGACTAACCTGTACCAGTGTCACCAGAGAACTGCCATCCGACGTAAGGTATAATACCATCTGGGAGTTCTCGGCGAGTCCGTCCAGTGTACCCAGTCTCCACTGAGCACCCGTATATAATCTTTGATGTCAAACACCAATGGATATGGGATCTTCCATCGCCCATCTGTATGGGTCGAGAAGGTATACGCTAGTCTACTCTGGTATATCGATGCCCCGTCTCGATACACCCTCGACTAGGGACCTTGAAGGATATACTTATGGACTACCATGTCCCCACTAGTATGATCCGCATCATAATCCAGGTAGTCAAGTACACATCCTAAGGGCTTTACCAACATGTAACAGAGAGACAATCAGTGCACATGTTAAGGTAAAGTGCAACCAGAAAGCATACTATCATGTCGAGCAAGAAAGTCCTCCCTATATATGTCCCAGCATCCACTACAATATACATCCTATGTACAGTAATGGCCTCTAGGGCATACATATAACTAACAATCTCCCACTTGCACTAGGGCCATCTGATAGCAGTGGTTGTAGTATCTCATACTCAACCATCCCATAAAAATCTCTTTCTTGGAAAAGGCCTTTGTGAGTGGATCCGCCGTGTTGTCCTCTGAGTCTATTCTCCTAACCTAGATCCCCTGGAGATCAACCATCTCCATGATCAGGTGATACTGCCTAAGAATATTTCTGTATCACTGATGGGACGGGCATTCCTTAGTATAAGCCACAACTCCATTGTTACACAATGGGAAGAACGAAGTTCATCTCATGAACTAATATATATCCAGACTTCCTCTTTGGTAGCATCTTAAGTAGCGATGTATCCAGCCTTTATCGTCTAGTATGCCACGGTATCTACCTTGGAACTCTTCCAACATGCCGTCCCTCCACTGAGGGTAAAGACAATGCCTGCGACTGACATTCAGTCGTCCTTATCACCCTGGAACCTTTCCAGTGATTCTCCCCAGGATCCATTGATACCATCTCACTACAGCTAGTGAGTATCCAAGCATCCAATCAGATCTATCTCAAAGATCCAATACTCAGAATTTAGGAGGTATCACTTTGATCCTATATGGATAATCCTTGTGATAAGCAGAGATTGACCGAGCGTAGAATAGGAAACTCCTTCCCTCTCAAGAGTATGTCATCCACGTACTCTACGAGGATCGTCACCATACTCCCTACTACCTTTTTGTTTATACAAGGTTCATCTACCATTTTGATGATGTCAAACTCTTTGACTAACACATCAAAACAGACTTTCCAACTCCGCGATGCCTGCTTTATCACATAAAACATCTTGCTCGCGTTTCCGCTGCTCCCACTGTCTACGAGGCCCTCTGGCTGTGTACTTATAGACGTACTCTTCTAAAACATCACTTAGAAAAGCTGTCATGGCACCCAACCGCCAGATATCAAAGTCATGGTATGTAGCCGTGGCAAGTAGGATCTGGATGGACTTAAGCATAGCTACTTAGAAAAGGTTTCATCATAATCCATACTTGGTCAATGATGTAAACTTTTAACAAGTCTAGCTTTGAAAGTCTTAACTTTTCCATGTACACCAAGTAATCTTCTCAAGATATACTTGCTTCTGATGGGGATTTAACCTTTCAGATAAAGCAGCCAAAGTCCATACTTTGTTGGTGTATAAGGATTCCATCTCAGATCGCTAAGCATCCAGCCATTCTTACAGAGTCCCACTCTTGATGGCCAGCTCGAAACTAGTTAGGTCATCATCCCATGATGCAATCCTTGCTCCCACTGTCATAGAGAAACAGAAGTATCTCTCAGGTGGGTGAGGAACCCTACCAGATCGGCGGAGAGGCTGAGGTTCGTCGGGTGACTATTGAATCCTTTGGTTCTACCAAATCATTAGCTGCAGTTTGTATAGCTGAAACCATTCCAGTTCTACATAACTGACCATGCCTCGAGTTTGTCCGGATTTTGCTTTTAGACATAGGCCGGACAACCTCAAATCTTAACTAACTTAAGATATGGGCTTTTCCTTTTCCATATCACATATGAAGTGGTAGGCAACTGATTTGATCGGAACCCTATTCAATAGGTATGCAACTTCATAAGTGCATAACTCCCATAAGGAAATAGGAAACTCAGTAGTACTCATCATAGAGCGCACCATATCATATAGGGTGTGATTGCTCCGCCCCGATATACCATCGTGCTATGGTGTATACGGAGGAGTAATGCTGAGTGAGAATCTCATTCTCCTTTAGAGTAATCCAAGAATTCCATGCTCAAGTATTCTCCTCCTTGATCACATCAAAGGACATAATACTTATACCCATATTTTGGTTCTCTACTTCTATCTTATATTCTATGAATATCTCAAAAGGTTCGGACTTGTGTTTCAACAGGAACATATGTCTGAATCTCGAGAGATTATCAGAGAATGTAATGAAGTACAAACAACCGGTCTTGGCATGTGTAGACAGGGGACCTTCATACATCAGCATGTATCAATCCCAAGAGTTCAGTAACTCTTTCTCTGCTTCCAATAAACAGAGCTATGGCCATCTTATCTCTGTGACATGACTGGCAAGTTTCATAAGATGTAAATTCAAATTAATTTAAATATGCATCTAAAATGTAACTTTAGCCAGTCGGGTCGCATTGATATGACCTAGTCTACAATGCCTCAAGAAGGATTGGTTCATTTCTGAACTCTTCCTCTTGTGTGTGTTCTGTATACCAAGAACTGTAGTTTGATTTACAACGTTAATGCTTTTAGATAACGTGCCTGAACCGATCAACTCTTGATATAGGAAATGTTCAAAACATTATCCAACAATACAAAATTGTATCCTTCTTTAATGAATAAAGAGATTGATATGATTTTGTATATCAGGTTCGGTATCTAATAACATTTGTTCAGAATCAATGTATTCTGGTAATACAGGGTGACAGTGACCAACAGACTTGGCTGCAACACTTGCACCATTTTCTATCTCATGAAACTTATCACCCGTTCTCAGTTCTCTACCTTTCTGTAGCCCATGTAATATATTACATATGTGGGATCCTGTTCCGGTATCATATACCCAGGACGTAAAGGATACTGAGAAACTGTTCTTTGTAATGAACACATCCGAAGATGATGCATCAACATGCACTTTCTTCGTTTGGGCGGCACGGGAATTCTGGTAATCCCCTAATTCCTGCTCTGTCTTATAACATTTATAAGTTGGAGCGGGACCAATGTTCCCCAGCTCTGTATAACAAGCGGGTTTGGTCAATATATCCGTTTTATTATCTTGATTAAGGCGTGACATGGTCGCTACCTGGAGAGAGAGAGAATAAAACACTCTGCGTGCACTCTTGCAAGATCAGATTGGTTATTATTTTATCTAATCAGGATGGCTCCCACTGTTTTTATCAAATCTTCCTTCAAACCCTAAAAGGAAAAACTAGCCGGGATTAATTACACGCTACAAGTTTGCCAATCTTTCAGCTAGGCCAGTGTCGGTACTTTGAGGGAAGTCCTCCGTTCTTTCGCACGAACCTAATTAATGTAAACCTCGTTTTCCCAGAGGCGTAACCCCGTTGACACCTTTCTAGACACCTACTTGATCGGCTAACTGTAATGTGTAAAAATCTCCCAGGAGTAACAATTACTCGCAGCAGGTATCAGGATCCAACTATCTCATAGAAGGTATGCAATCTCATTGCAAATTTCAACAATTGAAATTCCCGATAATATTTTGCCCCAAGCGATCTATGACCTTGACTGAGTCAACAAACCATAGACCGCAAATAAAGTTCAACCCGTCATTTCCTGATTGAATTAAACCCACCCGCACGACCCTTGACTGAGTCAACAAGGCCGCACGACTACCTTAATCCAATCTGCATCATATGCTTTGCAGATAAGCACTAATCAGCTACCGCACACTTGTTCATATCAGATTTTTGCATTTTCATACCGCCCAATTTTTATCACATTACATATCGGTAGATACTCTTGAGCCGTGTTTGCTAGTCAATTGCAGGATACAGGTTCTCGGTTCTAAAAACGGTAAAATTCTTGGAAAACACGACAAAATCCGGGTTCCTGCCAACCACTGAGAAAACACGGTCTCCGCTCTTCATCCGTATGTTGCCAGATACCAGTTTAGGAAGACAAAATGGCAAATCAATGTCGTTTTCATGGAGAAGGCTCAATGGCAGCACAAGATCCAAGAAATCTACACGGAGCTCGAGGAAATCATGACAAAAACATCCAAATCAAAACACCTTTGGCTCAACAGAAATTCTGGAAAAATCGTGAAGACAAATTGAGAAAATACATATACCAGAATTAAGTACAATGAAGACCAGGGAAGCACAAAAAGAATGAGCCTCCAACTCATCTATATGGCCGCGGAAACGCGGCCTAAGCATACTTAGGCCGCGGATCCGCGACCGTATGGTGGCGGCAGATGAAACTTTTCCAGGGGTATTTTGGTCTTTTTATTTGTGTTCTGGTGGTTGCCCTAGGTTTTCATTTTTCAGCCTATAAATAGCCCAGAACTTTGTGAAGGAAGGGGGTCCATAATCTTGTATTTTTCTTTTCTAGGTTTAGTGTTGTTTCTTCTTCCTCTTCTCATCTCTTCTCCATTAAAACTTGTAGTGAGCTTGTGAGTGAAGAATGATGAATAAAGAAGAACCGTTTATTATTTTGCTTGTCTTATTATCTTGTTAATTGTTGTAATTTTCATTTGTTAACTAGTTGTTGTTATTTCTTGTTGTTTCTTTCTTCTCTCTTTTTCTTTATCCTTAACACAACCATGATGCTTACGCTTGATCCTTGCCGAGGTGAGGTCGCAAATAGCTAGTTGTTATCTTCTAATCTCTTTCTTTCTATCTTCCTCTTTTGTTTTGTTTTATTTTTCCGTATCATGATGTGTGAGTAGTTTCATACTTGTTAGGGTAGGATAAGGGAAGTTTGAGAGAAGGAAATCTCTCTCACTCTTTCCTTGCCCAACAGCTTAATTCGACTCCCGTTAATTGAACCACAATCCGCTCCTTACGGCACCCTATCCTACATGATAGCGGTGATTCCGTAATGAGACC
Source organism: Agapanthus africanus (assembly GCA_030015575.1). NCBI lineage: Eukaryota > Viridiplantae > Streptophyta > Magnoliopsida > Asparagales > Amaryllidaceae > Agapanthus > Agapanthus africanus. The sequence goes on from CM057340.1 coordinate 218,387,175, forward strand.
GGTTGTGGTTGAATTAACCGGAGGTTATGGCTAAGAGCCAAGAACGGACGGACAAGCACCAAAAGTAAGAACTTATGCGTTGGAAAGCCTAGCTTATACTCGCAAGTTCCTTCCTAGTCGTGCTAATCCCCGTTGTTGCCGATTACCGTAACACCGATATTAAGAGGGGCAACGAAAGATGTGGGAGACTCCTAACTCAAACTAACCTAATCCTAACCCTAACAAGCTCTCTTAACATATCATTTTAAACACTTAGATAATCACAAACAAATCTGAAAAACTGGACTTAACTCGTTAAAGCACATAGAAAAAGATTCCCATCTCACTGCGGACGACCCGTACTCAACCGGCTAGCTACGAGCGAAACCGTCTTGATTGCGGTATTTAACTAAAACTTGAACACACAGAAGTACTAACAATCAAATGGCGCCGTTGCCGGGGAGACGGTAGTTTATTTCTTTGTGTAATTTCGGGTTAACTTGTGAATATAAAAACAACCAAAAAACAAAACAAAAAATATACTTTGTAAAAAAATCATCTGGTTATTTTTGATTAGCTTTTGTGCAAGTGTGCAGGAAAATACGAAGTTCAAGACCAGCGCCAAAGACGTCGGATAATACGGAGTTCAAGATCAGTGCCAAAGACGTGGGAAGATAGACCCACATTTCGCGGCTACACCGCGACGGACAAAACGAAGCAAACGGTCTACTTTAAGATTCTGGAGCAGTTCCAGTGAGCAAATCCAGATTCAGGGTCTTAAAAACAGCAGAGGACACCCAAAACAGCCCACACCAAAATTTCAGAGCCCCAACTCCCCAATTACGCCGCGGAACCGCGGCATAAGCAATCTTAGGCCGCGGATCCATGGCCACTTGGTGGAGTTAGTGTGCACAATTCTCTGTAAGTCCTCCTTTTCTCTCTCCCACTCCTCTGGACTCCAATAAATTGTTTTTTCTGCAGATTTCTTTGCGCAAATTCTCTCCCCCTTCCAATAAACTGTTCTTGTGCAGGATTCTTTGCGCCGCGCTAAAAATAAAAATTGTTTGCAGTTGATTTGTTACTGCTTTGCATTTCTTAATACGGACTTAAGGGGCTTGAAACCAATTCAGATTGGGTGGGGATTTCATCACCCTTCCCAGGACCCCAAAAATCACAAAAGCATATGCATTGTCCATTGTAAATTAAAAAATACTAGACTTCAACCCTAAGGACTTCGCGCTCATTAGGAGAAGATAAACCGTGTTTAGAACCTCGCTTAACGGTATATTGTTTACGGGGTGTCTAGGAAAGTGTTAACGGCGCAACCGCCAAAAGAGAAAGGGTTATTTAATTAAGGAACTTCGCGAAAGTGTTGGAAAACCTCCCCTTATCTCTGTACTTACCTGGCCTCGTGATCAGTGTTTCTTAAGCTTGTTTCTCGACACTGTTTAACTTCGACAATCAAGTTCTGGAGTAGGTCTAGCAGACCTAGGTGACCCTAGATCTAGGTATGATTGTGCATATCTTGTTTGTGATTACTTAAGCCGTATATCCGTACATATCTTTGTAAAGCTCTTTCTAAAAAGAAAAAACAAAAAAAAAGGAAAAAAATCAAAAACTTTTATAAAAACTTGCCCTTTTGTCGCCAAATCCATTTTTCACCCACCACCCATCGTTTTCTCCATTGACGTTTTCTTACCCTCACCTTCTCCGCTTTGACTATACTAAACTCATTTAGTGTATGTCCGCTTGGACCCGGGACACTAGCGCCCGTCTAGTCCGCGTTACGTTAGTCGCTACCGACTACGCGATCGACTCCGAAGTCGATACTCTGTCCACTCCTCTTTCACCCCTTCCTTTGCCGGCCAACTCCAACGTTGACCGGAATTCTGTTCATACATCTTCACCTTCACCTTCACCAACCTCTTCTTCCGCGATGTCAGGATTTAATCCGAACATCTCTTTGACTACCCCTGGATTGGCTCCACCTCCTATGGAGACCAATATTCCACCACCACCGCCTGTTGTAGCGCCGCAGCGAATCGCGCTCCAGGATCATTTCTATCCCACCCGTTCTGCACTTCCCACCTGCCTTTCTCTTCCACCGGCCAATGGGGATAATTTTGAAATTAAGCCCCACTTCATCAACATTCTTCCACGATTTCATGGGCTTGAATCTGAAGATGCCTATATCTTCATCAACAAATTTCAAAACGTCTGTGCCATGATGAAAACCACCCAGCTGTCGGACGATGCTATACGTCTACGGGTCATTCCGTTCACTTTATGCGATCTTGCTGAAAAATGGCTGTATAGCACCGCTTCCCACTCAATCACCAGCTGGGACGAGTTTGTTAAAGCGTTTCTGAAAAAATTCTATCCGAATCATAAAACCGCAAGGATTTGAAATGAAATCAACCAATTCTCCCAGCTTCCTTCTGAACCCTTCTGGAAGTGCTTTGACCGGTACAAAGACCTTCTTGTTCAGTGTCCCCACCACGGTATAGAGAAATGGCAACTCTGCCAAACCTTATACGAGGGCCTGAACCCAGCAACGAAGCAGTTGTTGGAAACCATCTGTCAGGGCCACTTCCTATCGAAATCTGACGAGGAAGTGTGGCAGTTCTTTGACGACCTTGCGGAGCAAACGCTATAATGGGAGAGCACCAGACCGACTTCTTCTTCTTCCACCTCCACTTCTACCGGTCAGTCTAGGGTAGGAATTCACCAACTTGATGTCTCTATTGCGATGAAAGCTGAAATGGCTGCAATAACGAGAAAGCTTGAAGCGAAAGAAAGCAAATTTTCTGCTCCTGCTCCTGCCCCTGTTCTCCCCCTTCGTACCATTTGCGCTTGTTGTTCCGATCCTTCCCACTTGACCGATGAGTGTCCTTACAATCCACCCTCGCAAGGACAGGATCAGGTTAATGCTGCATTCCAGCAAAGACCGAGGAATGATCCATACTCTTCCACCTACAATCCCGGTTGGAGGAACCACCCCAATTTCGCCTGGAATCAGAATCAGAATCAATTCCAAGGCAACAATTTCCAAAGGGCCCCTCCACCGCAACAACAAGCGCAACAACAAACTCAGTATCAGCAGCCCTTCCAACCCCAACCTATCCAAAATCATACGAACAACTTTGCACCCAACAATTCTTTTCCACCAAACAACTTTGTTCCGTCAAACAACGATAAAGTTTCCTCGCTCGAATGAAGTCTGGAGGCGTTCGTTAAACAATCGACTCAATCCACCGCCAACATCCAGTCTTCCATTCAATCCTTAGTGCAACACACTGCCGCACACGGGCAAAGCATCAAGACAATCGAGGCCCAGATTGCACAGCTGAACGCGGCCTTAAGCGAGCGAGAGAAGGGGAAGCTCCCATCCCAACCACTCCCAAATCCCGGTCACCCACATAACGCACGTGTTGCTCTTGAACAACAGAACCATAATGTGAGTGCCGTGACCACATTGAGATCGAAAAGGATGCTGCAAAACAACATTGGCAAACGAATCAACGATGACACCCCGGCCGCTGCTTCTTCTTCTTCTTCTTCTTCGTCTTCTGAGCCTATTCTCCGTTCTTCACAAGGCTCTCCTTCCTCTTCTTCTGCTCTGAACAGACCCACTTCTCACTCCACGAAAACACCTGTTCTGGGATCCGTTCCAACTCCACAATCTCCTCCTCCAGCATTAGACTCAACCAATTTTCAAAATGTTCCATTTCCAAACCGGTTGAGGTCTAACAAACAAAATCCACAAATGGAGAAGATTCTGGAGTTATTTAAGCAGGTTAACATTAACATTCCTCTTTTAGATGCTGTCCAACAAGTCCCATCCTACGCGAAAATCTTAAAGGACTTGTGCACGAAAAAGAGGAAGTCTCAGATACCCAAGAAAGTTTTCTTGGCTAGTGCTGTAAGTGATGCCCTTACCCAATCTTTACCACAAAAACGGAAGGACCCTGGCTGTCCTACGATTTCAATTACCATTGGGGATAAGAACATCAACCGCGCACTATTAGATCTTGGTGCCAGTGTTAACCTGCTTCCGTATTCAATATACGAGCAATTAGGCGTCGGAGAGCTGAAACCCACGCACTGCACTCTCCAAATGGCCGACCGATCAATCACCCATCCTAGGGGTGAGCTAGAGGATGTGTTAATAAAAGTCGGGGACTTCATATTCCCCGTTGACTTCATTGTATTAGATACACAGCCTGTAGCTAACCCCCGGAATCAAATTCCGGTGATACTCGGTCGCCCATTTCTCGCAACCTCAAATGCTGTGATCAATTGTCGCAATGGTTCGATGAACCTCTCTTTTAGAAATATGACGATTGAACTCAACATTTTTAGGTTGGGGAATCAGCCCGCCGAACCTAATGCTCATATACTGGACGTCTGCTCGATTCAGGAGATCACCACAGAAGAGTGTGAATTCGAGGAGTTTCTGTTTGATCACGATAATCTTGACGCCACTAGTGCGTTTCTCTTCGAACCTGCTGCTGTTTCTGCGCCCGACAACGACTACGAGTGTTTCACGTTCTCGAACGATCTTAGCTGCGCACAACCCGAGTTTGAATCCTTCGACTTTTCGGATGAGTTACCTGAACCATCCAACTCGGTTGCCTACACTCGTTTTGAACCTTTGCTGGAGTCCTTTGAGTTCGAGACCTTTGCACCAATCTTGCCTTCCATCGTTTCACCTCCTACGCTCGAACTCAAGCCTTTGCCGTCTCACCTTAAGTACGCTTACTTAGGTGAGAACGAGACCCTCCCTGTCATCATCTCGGCTTCTCTAGCTCCTGAGCAAGAGAAAGCCCTTCTCGCGGTCTTGCACAGCAACAGGCAAGCTTTTGGCTGGTCCATGGCGGACATCAAGGGGATTAGTCCCCTGATCGTTGAGCATCACATTCATCTGATGGATGATGCCAAACCATCCCGGGATCCACAAAGACGGCTCAATCCAGTCATGAAAGAGGCTGTGAAGAAGGAGATCGTAAAATGTCTATATAGTCGTATCATTTACCCTATCTCTGATAGCCAGTGGGTTAGCCCCATTCATGTTGTCCCCAAGAAGTCGGGCATCACGGTCATCACTAACGAGGCGAACGAGTTAATCCCTACTCGCACCCAAACTGGGTGGCGAGTATACATTGATTACAGAAAACTCAACGCCGCAACACGGAAAGACCACTTTCCGCTACCCTTCATTGACCAGATGCTTGAACGATTGGCCGGACACGAGTACTACTGCTTTCTTGATGGCTACTCCGGCTATAATCAAATTCCCATCGCCGAAAAAGACCAGGACAAGACCACTTTCACTTGTCCTTTCGGCACGTTTGCATATCGTCGTATGCCCTTTGGGTTATGCAATGCGCCCGCTACCTTCCAGCGATGTATGATGGGAATCTTATCAGACATGGTGGAAAAATTTCTGGAGATTTTCATGGATGACTTCTCCATCTTCGGCGATTCCTTCAACGAGTGTTTGCTGCATCTTGACGCTGTCCTTACCCGATGTAAGGACAAGAATCTCACTTTAAATTGGGAGAAATGCCACTTCATGGTGCGCGAAGGTATTGTCTTAGGACATATCATCTCGCAAAATGGCATAGAGGTTGACAAAGCAAAGATTGAAGTCATTTCCAATCTGCCTCCTCCCCGATGCGTCAGAGATATCCGAGCCTTCCTTGGCCATGCCGGTTTCTATAGACGGTTCATCAAGGACTTTAGCAAGATTGCTAGGCCCTTGACTCTTTTGCTGGCCAAGGACACGCCATTCGACTTCAACTCGAGCTGTGTGACTTCCTTCGAGTCACTAAAACGCTCACTCACTTCTGCTCCCGTTCTTTCATCACCTGACTGGACGCACCCATTTGAGATTATGTGCGATGCATCCGACTTTGCCATTGGTGCTGTCCTTGGACAACACATCAACAAGATGCCGCACGTAATCTATTATGCGAGCCGAACCCTGAACGACGCCCAACTCAATTGTACAACAACTGAGAAGGAATTCTTAGCTGTTGTATTTGCTTTAGAAAAGTTCAGGCCCTACCTCATCGGCTCTCCAGTCATTGTCTACACTGACCATTCTGCTCTGCGCCATCTTTTTGCGAAGAAAGATGCAAAATCTCGGTTAATACGTTGGATCCTCTTGCTTCAAGAGTTTGACCTCGTCATTAAAGACAAACGAGGATGTGAAAACGTAGTTGCCGACCATCTCTCACGACTTCCTTCTTCGCCTTCGCTTCCAATTCCGATCAACGACGTTTTCCCGGATGAACAGCTCTTGACAGTATCTTGCGAACCCTGGTTCGCAGATATTGTGAACTATTTGGCCACGGGATTACTACCGACTCAATGGTCAAGTCAGGACAGACTTCGCTTCTTATCCCAAGTAAAACACTTTTACTGGGACGAACCCTATTTGTTCAAGTACTGTCCCGACCAGATTATTCGTCGGTGTGTCCCTGACGAGGAATTCAAGAGTGTGCTGTCATTTTGCCACGATCAAGCGTGTGGCGGGCATTTTGGGCCCAGAAAGACAGCTGAGAAGATCTTGCAATGTGGTTTCTACTAGCCACAACTTTTCAAAGACGCTCATGACTATTGCAAGACTTGCTCCCGGTGCCAACACATGGGCCGGATATCCCGGAGGAACGAGATGCCGCTCCAACCGATCTTGGTTGTGGAGATTTTCGATGTTTGGGGGATAGATTTCATGAGGCCGTTTCCCAGCTCTTTCGGGAACTTGTACATCCTTCTAGCTGTTGATTACGTCTCTAAATGGGTCGAGGCTGTGCCCAGCCGGACTAACGACAACAAGGTTGTCGTTAGGTTCCTTAAAGAAAACATTTTCTCCCGGTTTGGGCACCCCCGAGCGATCATTAGCGACAATGGAAGTCATTTCTGCAACAAAACCTTCGAGGCCTTGATGCGGAAATACTCCATTAATCATAAGCTCTCTACGCCCTACCACCCCCAAACCTGCGGGCAGGCCGAAGTTTCAAATCGGCAAATCAAGCAGATACTGGAGAAGACGGTTTCCAAGAACTGTAAGGATTGGTCGCTGAAACTCACTGATGCCCTTTGGGCTTTTCGAACCGCTTATAAGACCGACCTTGGCATGTCTCCCTATCGGATTGTGTACGGAAAAGCCTGCGACCTACCTGTCGAAATAGAGCATCGCGCATTTTGGGCGATAAAGGAGCTGAATCTGTCTCTCGAGGATGCGGGCAGCCATCGGAAGCTGCAGTTGAACGAATTAAGCGAGCTTAGGGATGAGGCTTACGATAACGCGGTTGTCGTTAAGAACCGAACGAAGGTGTTTCACGATAAACATCTTTTGCGCAAAACTTTCGTACCTGGTCAGCTGGTACTGCTTTACGACACCCGACTTCACTTCCATCCTGGAAAGCTCAGATCTCGCTGGAAAGGGCCGTATTTTGTGCGGAATGTATATCCGCAGGGCGCTGTGGATTTGGAAAATCCAAAGGACGGTTCACTTTTCAAAGTAAACGGACACCGATGCAAAGCATACCTTAGCGCCGAACCAACAGAGGAGCTCCTGTTCTTACAGGAGCCGGTTTACCCTGAATGATCTTCCTCTGCCTACCTCCAAACTTCGGTTATCCAGCCAAGAACAGTGGACACTGTTCCAAATAAGTTTGGGGGTATGTATAAACCATTTTGTACATATTTGTGTATATTCTTTTTCTTTTTCTTTTCTTTAAAAAAAAAAAATTGTGTTTCGCTAACCGACATTTTTGACCCTTCAAATGATCTCTTCATGCAATGACAGTGAGGACACTGTCCAGTTTAAGTTTGGGGGTACGCTCGGTACGCATTTCTTACCTTCTCATTCATATGTATATTTTGCATCTGCATATTTAAATCCATAAAATCCATAAAAATCTGAAAATTTTCTTAAAACATAAAAACTTTTCTGTCAAGTTAGCTTGTGGAAGGACTCTGATTCAACATTTCGACGGTTTTGTTTAATAAAATAAGAATAACTAAATCTTATGTTTAGATTTTGAAAACCTGAAAGATAACTCTCCTTTGAAGTTAACTATAGCTGATATACGTTTTTACATCACACTACACGTGTCGTGAGTTTTTGGGAATTAGATGACAAGTCTTTTATGTTTAAAAACTTTTAAACAGATAAATAATTTTCTAAGGATCAAATAGGTTTGTTCTGAAATAAGTAATGTCAAGAATAGTTTATGAAGTAAAGCGAATATGAAGGAATGTTATTGTTGCCGTAATTGGAACTAAGTCTGAAAAAAAAACCATCTGAAACTTGATTGGAATGATTACACACCAAACCCACTAAACACGTCTTTTATCCAAAAAAAAAAATACTAATAATTGAACTGCCGGTTATATCTCCGTTCGTATTAAATCATCTGATTTTCACGCCAAACTGTTTTTTGTTTTTGGGACCTAGGTAACTTGAGTAATTAAGTCCGCTGGGGTGTTTCTACACCTAATGCCCTAAAATCAACTGGTTTGGGTGCATTGGCCCAAAGCTCGCTAAGAAGCCTAGAAAGTCCAGATTAAAACAAAGTCAAGCAAGTGTTCTCTCCGAGTTAAAATTCCTAACGGTTCTTTGTGTGAGAATAATCTTGATAAAAGACAGGCTTTTATAAAAAAATTTAACGGAGATATGAAAGTTTTACTCTATGATAAAGACTATTGCACGTTCACAGAGGTGTGTATGAAATGAAATCAAGAAAAAGGTGGAGTGAAAAATACGACTTTGTTTCCTGTTAAGGAAGATAGAAATTCTGAAGTTGAAACCTTACTGGAAAACGAAACTTGAAAAATGCTTAACTCTTTATAAAACTTATGTGATCCTTTTAAAATTGTTATCCGGGCTTTATTGTACGACATGATGACTTTAATCGACCCTTCTGGAACTTAACGACACTATTTGCACTGCACGTAAAGACATATAAAATCTGTAGTTAAATAAGAAGCGAGGTGTGAAAAATAAAGGTTCGATAGTCTAGACTTAGGATTATAGAATTGTTATTTTCTTAAACAAAACTTTAGGGTTTGAATCTTAGTTATTTTACAAAACCAACTTGACCGGATTTTGTGGGTAGTATCCGCTGAAAACCCTCAGGAGACAACACTCCTCCTACTAGGGACTCCTAGAGGTTTAAGGGCTTGTTGCACATGCTCAGTGCAATCGCGTTCCCTGTGAAAGTGAGGTTAGGATTTTTTGTGAATAAATTGGCTTTGCTCAGGACGAGCAAATGATAAGTTTGGGGGTATTTGTTCATATCAGATTTTTGCATTTTCATACCGCCCAATTTTTATCACATTGCATATCGGTAGATACTCTTGAGCCGTGTTTGCTAGTCAATTGCAGGATACAGGTTCTCGGTTCTAAAAATGGTAAAATTCATGGAAAACACGACAAAATCCGGGTTCCTGCCAACCACTGAGAAAACACGGTCTCCGCTCTTCATCCGTATGTTGCCAGATACCAGTTTAGGAAGACAAAATGGCAAATCAATGTCGTTTTCATGCACAAGGCTCAATGGCAGCACAAGATCCAAGAAATCTACACGGAGCTCGAGGAAATCATGACAAAAACATCCACATCAAAACACCTTTGGCTCAACAGAAATTCTGGAAAAATCGTGAAGACAAATTGAGAAAATACATATACCAGAATTAAGTACAATGAAGACCAGGGAAGCACAAAAGTAATGAGCCTCCAACTCATCTATATGGCCGCGGAAACGCGGCCTAAGCATGCTTAGGCCACGGATCCGCGGCCGTATGGTGGCGGCAGATGAAACTTTTCCAGGGGTATTTTGGTCTTTTTATTTGTGTTCTGGTGGTTGCCCTAGGTTTTCATTTTTCAGCCTATAAATAGCCCAGAACTTTGTGAAGGAAGGGGGTCCATAATCTTGTATTTTTCTTTTCTAGGTTTAGTGTTGTTTCTTCTTCCTCTTCTCATCTCTTCTCCATTAAAACTTGTAGTGAGCTTGTGAGTGAAGAATGATGAATAAAGAAGAACCGTTTATTATTTTGCTTGTCTTATTATCTTGTTAATTGTTGTAATTTTCATTTGTTAACTAGTTGTTGTTATTTCTTGTTGTTTCTTTCTTCTCTCTTTTTCTTTATCCTTAACACAACCATGATGCTTACGCTTGATCCTTGCCGAGGTGAGGTCGCAAATAGCTAGTTGTTAACTTCTAATCTCTTTCTTTCTATCTTCCTCTTTTATTTTGTTTTATTTTTCCGTATCATGATGTGTGAGTAGTTTCATACTTGTTAGGGTAGGATAAGGGAAGTTTGAGAGAAGGAAATCTCTCTCACTCTTTCCTTGCCCAACAGCTTAATTCGACTCCCGTTAATTGAACCACAATCCGCTCCTTACGGCACCCTATCCTACATGATAGCGGTGATTCCGTAATGAGACCGGTTGTGGTTGAATTAACCGGAGGTTATGGCTAAGAGCCAAGAACGGACGGACAAGCACCAAAAGGAAGAACTTATGCGTTGGAAAGCCTAGCTTATACTCGCAAGTTCCTTCCTAGTCGTGCTAATCCCCGTTGTTGCCGATTACCGTAACACCGATATTAAGAGGGGCAACGAAAGATGTGGGAGACTCCTAACTCAAACTAACCTAATCCTAACCCTAACAAGCTCTCTTAACATATCATTTTAAACACTTAGATAATCACAAACAAATCTAAAAAACTGGACTTAACTCGTTAAAGCACATAGAAAAAGATTCCCATCTCCCTGCGGACGACCCGTACTCAACCGGCTAGCTACGAGCGAAACCGTCTTGATTGCGGTATTTAACTAAAACTTGAACACACAGAAGTACTAACAATCAACACTGCGCCTTGACAGAGTCAACAAACGCAGCACGAATACAAACTATTACTTATCTGAAATGATGGAGGGCTACGACAGGTTTTTAAGAAAACCCTTTGCGTAATGAACTTTATATCGTTGTAGAATCAAATGATTTTAAAATGTAGTGCTTTTGAGGCTTTTCTACTTTTGCTAAAGGGGTCACTCCCGGTGAAGGGATCGTCGGCCCTTTCCTCATCGAATAAGGTGCTGGATATATCACATATACCTCTATGCAAAGCAAGAACTATAGGAGCAATCAAAGACAAACCGAGGGTTGTAGCATCTGCCAGTTATTGCTAAAGGAGTCACTCCCGGTGAAGGGATCTCGGTCCTTTCCTTATCGAATAAGGTGCAGGATGTTCTACAAGGAACACCGCGATGCAAAACAAGAACTGTAGCTACCTGTTTTTGAAAATTCGATTCCACAACATCTAAGGCTTCTTTTCTTTCATTAATCATATTAATGAAGTCCCATCATTTAAGTGTCACGACCCGAAAGTACGGAACATGACCGGCACTTAAACTACGAACGTCTCGAGGCGTACGTAATCTAAGTAAACCGAAAACCCAGAAATCCAAACCAAGAAAAGTAGTAGAGTGCAGGAAAACCAACTTAAAGCAAGTAGTTCAATAGCATAAGCCGAATTATGCGGTTTTTAAAAACATCAAAAATTTACTGAAAATTTCGGCAGAGTCTCCTTTGTAAATACTGGCTCCCAAACGGGATACAACATGAATAGTATACGAAATCAAGAAAAAGGCATCCCCAAGCGGGAGCTAGCTCTTCGTCAATCGACGGTCACAACCACACAAGCAATAAAATATACAACGCCAACGGCGAGGATCAAAACTCAAAAGGAAATTCAAAACCACCAGAAATATAACGAGCGACTCTAAGGTCGAAAGAATAAACAACACTGGTCTCTATCTCGATAAATACATGTTTGGTTGATGGAATTTACTAGATACAACGGAATAATATTATACAAGGTAATATGATGGGTACGATACAAGAAAAACCCACCTACTAGCAAGTCACCCGAATGAAACTGAGCCCGCAAAGCTGTAACTAAACCTGTACGGCAAAACCTGCAAGAAACTGGGGCACAACGGGGGTGAGTTGCCAACTCGTGAATAGAAAAACATCTACGCACAGAAATCGCATAAATAACGCAATCCTAGGTCAATGATCATAATATATCCTCAAAAAATGTATATAACATGCAGCCTATAACAAGGCTAGGGTAAATATCTAACCCGAGTATAATCTCATGTGCCCGTGTCAGTGCCCAAGGGTAGCAATATATCATATGAATGAGCTATGAATGCATGAAAACAGAATACATTTAAATGAAGAACTGTTTTCATAATTTAGTGAGATTTCCTTTGTATTTTTAAAATGAGGTATCATAATGAAATCAGCATAAAACAGTGCCTAGCATCGGCACAAAACGTAATCCCAAAATCTCGATATCTCTATATCACAGTCTCTGTACCTCAAAATCTCGAAATCCCAATGTCTCAATCATAATATCTAGGGTGCCGTCAGTCCAGACCGGCCCCTACCATCCATCTCAAGACCATGACGGTATCCTCCGGATATCCGACGCGTCGGGTAAAATCACCGATAGGTAGTGCTCCCCTGCCAGGCTCATATCGTCATCATCACGCGCTTCTTGCCCCGGGGTACCTTACCGGGTCCACCATGTACCCGAAACGGTTCATCCGCCTCCTCGAATCGGGTCTCGAAATCCATCAGCAAACTCATGGTGGACGACTCATACATCATAGGAAAACCGCACTTTTTATTTTAAAGAGAGAATGAGGTTTATATAAGTTTTTCGGTTTTCCCCCAAATCCAGAAAATCTCATATAAATCCGAATCCAATCCTCAATAGTATGTAAACAGTGCATATCGGCATAAAAATCCATGAATGCGGCATAACAATGAATATTAACATGCATGAAGTAACAAGTAAAATCTACAATGTCTAATCTAGCATATAAGGCGAGTACACTAATATCATGTCTAAATTATTAGCTAACAACCTATGTCAATGCAATAGTATTTCTAAAGTGTACGTGGCATGGCAATTACCGATGAAGATGTGTGTAAGACGGCAAGTAAGTGTACGTGGTACATACGCATTATCGGTAATGGTGCTGGTGTCCTAACAGCATGATATCAATAACGTAGTACAAAACATAATATAAGCATGCGATGCGAAGCGAACCACAATAATGAGCGAAAGCTGAATACTAGACGCAACTATAATTAATCTGCATTAATCTAATATAAGTTCTACAAATGGTGCCTTTTGAAATAACACGAATCATGGGGTTTTGAAAATAGGGGCTACGGTGTTTTTATGAAAAGATACGTCTTTTGAAATATCCGTAGGATCCCTTGGACTATCTTTTAAAATACCCACGATTCGTTAGTTTTTGAAATAGGTATGAATCGAATCTAATCTAACAACTAAACTAAACTAAAGGGCTAAGCTAACAAGCTGGACTACAGGTAAGGAAACCGCCAAACATCTGAGTCGATCCATATACATACCTGTTTGTATATTAGTCGGTGATCCCTCCTCAATATTATCATATCCGATACCATATCTACAATCAGACATCCCAAATCAAGAGTGCGGATCAATCATCAATATATAGCTCGTACGTAAATCCATCGTACGGCATCCCAATCTGGGTACGGGTCAAAGTCCCATCAATCAAACTATTCATTTGGTATCTTCTTTATCAAATATCATGATCCGCAATAATGTTCTACGTCTAGTACATATTGATACCATCTATGTATGCATGCAGGTGTAAGAATCACTACGTCAAAAGACCCAATAAAACATCATGTCGTATATCAATACGAACAAAATCACATCACCGATCTCCTGGCCTCAAGCCAAATCTCATCGACTCATCTCAATCCTAAATACTATCCTCAAATCCAGTATATGAACACATGGTCCCATACCCATGTGTAAATATACACATCAAAATATAATCCCATGTACGCACATATGAAAGAAGAATGTATGCAAGTATGGGTGTGTGTGTATGTGTGGTGCAACCACTACTCTAGGGTTTCGCAACACTAAACAATCCAATCACACCTAGAATCCATCTTTTAACATCAATAATCTCAAACAATATACCATCAATATATGTGCATACGTATCCGTATACACATCACCACGATGTGCGGGGGTGCTATACGCCATCCACCCGACTTCTCCCCGTAAATATAAATCTACTCACCTGGTCCTCGCTCGCCGGTGCCGACGTCGCCATGCGCTTGCTTGTGGTCTCGAAGTCCATATAGGGTACCTACATATCATAACGCACCATATCGCATTAAAATCCGACTTATGACCAAAACGACGCACGAAACCCACATAGGTCAAAACCTATGATTGCTTTCACAAATCGACCCAAAAACCCTCGACGTCGGCGTACAAACGCCAGACCATCGAGAAAAACCCAAATACACTCATTTGCACATTCACGAACACTAATTTTAATATAAAATAGGTTAAAACTCACAAAACCCCAAATTCACTTTAAAAGCCGTATTTCCGAAAAACTAGCAAGCAAAATTACCCGTTTTAGTACAAAACTCGATATTTAAACAAATCTAGAGGCCACAATATTCACTAAATATCTTAAATAAGTCATAAAAACAATTCCCATAATTTAATCTCGTTAAATTCCAAAAACCCTAAAATTCTAGTTAACAAAATACCTAAATTTTAACAATTTTATAGCAAAAATGCACAAACTACAATCTAGTTTGGATTTCCATGAACTAAAGCATTAAACAACATTTTATAATGTTAATAATGTTATGAATACCCTAATCACATTTTTCTCTTAATTATTTAACCAATTATAAAAAACCTAGTTAGCAAATTAGCGTAATTAACACAATTTAAATTAACAAAAATGCAACTAACAACTAGATTTGCTTTAGCATAACATTAATATGTCAAAAATATCACACAACCATAATCTCACATCATAAAACCCTAAGTTGCATTCAAAACCCTTTCTTGAAAGTTAAATATTTAATATCAAAACCACAATTAACTCCTAATTAAACACATATTAGCTAGATTGAAGTAATCAAACAATAACTTTTGCAAAATGCTAAGATTATACCTCACAAAATTAGAGACCTAGCACCAAAATCTTGGCCTCCAAATTGCTCTCTTGATCCATGATCCACACTAGAATAGGTCAAGAAGAAATGGGTAGAGATTGGATTTTGATTTTGTGGGATTTTTGTGTTGATTTTTGGGCATTTTGTGGAATTTTTTTGTGGTGAAAGAGGGGAGAACAAGAGGAGGGCTGATGCTGATTTGGGGAGAAGGGGGGCTCGGCTAGGGGATGGGGAGAGGGGAGAGAGAGTGTGGGTTGAAAGAATGATACAATTTCAAGTCAACAAAGTCATGCCCCATTTTATTAATTCCATTTTAAAAAATAAAGTGAAAAATGAGGTGATTGGAGAGAGAAAGAGAGAGAGGGCTATCAAAAAGAGGGCCGGCCACATGGTGGGGAGGAGAGAGGGTGTGTGTGTGTGGAGCAATGAACACCAAACACCAATACAATATGCACCAAAACCCTTTTATTTTCACAAAATAAGCCTTTTTCTTCAATATTTTCTAAATCGTTTTGGCAAACGATTTCATTTCAAAAACCACATGATAAAATTTTATTTAATGTTTTATGATGCACAAAATTTGTTTCAACTCATTCCAATTTGTAATTTTCCCTAATTAAATATATTAGTGACGGCTTAAAATAATATTAAAATAATTTTTTTCTGAAAATTTGAAATTTCACCAGTGGCTCAATAAACACCAAACACTAGCAATTACATAGCTAGAATATGTATATTTAATTTTTATAATAAGATATTTGTATTTTGACTTTTTACAGAAAACCCTCTTATTTTACCGTTTTTTCGAAATTTCACCGAAACGATTTTCAAAACGTTACAATCTTCCCCCCTTATAGAAATTTGGTCCCCGAATTTAAATTAAAATTCCCCCCAAATACTAAAACATCTAAGCCAAAACCATCAAGTCGTCGGGGTTCCGAATCGTAAATACATAAAAACAAATCGTAGCGCAGCGCGTGCGCATGAAAAATGAGCATATAACTCAAAATTAAAACTCCGTCAAGCATCCCGCAATCATCGGAGTCATGGAGAATACATCAATGCCAAATCCAAATCAAAACCAATATGATATAACTCGAAACTATACATGTAAATATTGAATCTATATATGTAAGTATCTGAAGGAAATGCATGCCATATCTCTTTAAGTCGCTGTGCAACGCGTATAACACTGCACAGTGGCGGACGTCTATCATAAGAAAATAACTATATACATATATACCTTTGTTTGAAATGTACGTTCCGCCGTTTTGGAAACAATTTAGAAGGGTCTCCTTGTTCTAAACATTTCGTGTCATATCAGACACGTAGGTAAATACTGAGGCTATAGCTCGCTTTTTGGAAATCCCTTCAATAACTATCAATGCATGCAAAAATATATTCAGGTACTGTCCTCTGACTAGTCCTGCTCAGTACGAAAACACATAGCAATATCATAAAAACGTACTGCTCTATACGAAATCAATCCCAAAATATGCACATGAATGCTACGTGCGTCTGGAAATCAAAATCCAAATATGTACCATATATATGCACAGAAACAACATCTAAGTACATCGGGTGTGCACGAAACATCTGTCGTAAGCAACATGTGTGCCTGACCGCAAAATCAGGTGCATCTGACATGCACGAAAAATCTCAATTTAGTGCATCTGGTGTGCACCAAAATCACATCTCAAAACATGCGCTCAACATGTGCAAAAATCCAAGGCAGGTGCATCCATCATGCACGAAATCATGAAATCCAATATCAAGCGCCGAACATGCGCAAAATCAAATCAGGTGCACAAGGTGCACAAAACAAATATCGAGTATCACAATCGAAATCGAAGTCCAGTGCATCTAAGTGCACAAAAGGCGTATCACTGCACTGCAAGCATATATAAACTATACAGAGTGCAGGAACGAAATCACGTGCATGCATACGCATAAAACCAACTCAACTGTTTAAAACCATAAAATCACAAACATGTGAAACCCAAGCACGAAAACGATATCAAGTGCAACACTGTGCAACGATCGTAAATCCTCAATCATCAAAATCAAATCATACGAATAAATCACCCAAAACATCGTAATCAATAATGGCGGAATAGTACCGCTCAAGTGCATCCTCTAAGAATCTCGGGCCAACTGTCGCGGTCACTAGTGGAACGTCTCGTCGATGATCATGAACTCTGGCCTGCTGGTGTGCGTAACAATGACCACTACTGGGTCAAGGTCTTTACTGTGAATTACCAATCTCTCAGTCCATCGGCTCATCGGCCCTGTCAGGTGTGCTAACGGGGATGATCCCATTCTGGCACTTCTCTGGTCATCTCTTGGTCAATCATCGTGACCACTCGTAAGACAGCATATCACTGGCGTCGGCCTCTGCCTCTCTGAATGTACGTGACACATCTGATCCTGGGTGCAAGTATCATTGCAGCAGTGTCCTGGAAGGAATCCTGCTCACGGTCTCTTCCATGTCTCGTCTCTGCCAACTGTCCGGAAGTCATCGTCCTTTCCTATATCTGCATCTTGTTCCGGAATGGCTGCATACCCATCGCGACTCCTTCTGGAAGGTATATCCAGTACTCTGCCTCGGCATGCATATCGCATCTCTGATGTCGGCGGAGTGGAACGTCGTCTTATCCAGATCTTGTACGGACCTCTTTACTCTACTTTCTCTAATGTCGACTGCTTCGGACTCGTCTCATCGTGGCTACATGGACTGAGCTCCAACGGCTATTCTCATATCGGGAGTCTCCCAAGAAATGCATCTCACCACCTAGCATCCGAATTAAGTCGAGCCATCCGATCGAGTCGTCAAAACCTCATAATTCTCCAAGAGCTCAACCTCTTGGGCACAGTTTAATAGTATCGAGTACATACCACAGCATCGGTGGTCCAGCCGTAGAAGGGCAAACCCAAGCCTCACTAATGGCGCCGCGGAACTGCCGCAAACCCTAAGGTTCAAAGGCTTTCACACGGTCATTAAGTCGAGTTAGGGTTTCATTCTTCTAGAGGGACCATAGAATTGCCTGCATGTCTTTCCGACTACTTTAAACTTGGAATAATAGGTTTCTGACATTCGATCGTCTCTGTCGACTCTCAACGTCTCCGCGTGAAGTCGTCTCTAGCTGGAATCAATCTATCTGATGACCTCGCATCGGGGTAGACGAACGAACCACATGTCCTAGTCATTCATCCTTAATGACTAGCGACTTTCTATCATCTCTTAGTACAACTCGTACTGCAATAGCTCCAACATCTGGGGCGATATCTTGTCGTTCGTAGCAATGATTGGCTCACTTGTCTGCTCGCTGAACCGTGCCTCAATCATCATGAACAAGCAATACACCAACGGTCATCAAAATCTGGCTGGCCTCTGTCAGCGGCTCAATCCTCTGGTGCTGATTTGCACGTCCGAGTAATCTCATACAGCGATCCATCCAACGCTCGTGGCGCAAAACACAATCAAAAGACACATCTCTACAATCGTGTGTCGCCGGGATCACGCCCTGGTCAGTTCTCGTTAATGACGAGCTCGTGCTGACCGCAACTCTAGCCGTAGCTCTCCCTGCCGTAATCGTGGCAGCAAAACCGTACTGGTACTGATGAGGCTAGATCAGGAATGAATATAATACTGAACAAGAAATGTACATCCTAAGGCTTCTTAAGTGGAGTGGCGTGTCGTAAATATGCCGCGGAACATACCCACGGTACGTCACTCTACTTTAGTCACCTATTCCATCAACCAAGGGTCATCCTACGCTCCGAAGGTAAAACCTAACGCTCTGATACCAACTTTGTCATGACCCGAAAGTACGGAACATGACCGGAACTTAAACGACGAACGTCTCGAGGCGTACGTAATCTAAGTAAACCGAAAACCCAGAAATCCAAACCAAGAAAAGTAGTAGAGTGCAGGAAAACCAACTTAAAGCAAGTAGTTCAATACCATAAGCCGAATTATGCGGTTTTTAAAAACATCAAAAATTTACTGAAAATTTCGGCAAAGTCTCCTTTGTAAATACTGGCTCCCAAACGGGATACAACATGAATAGTATACGAAATCAAGAAAAAGGCATCCCCAAGCGGGAGCTAGCTCTTCGTCAATCGACGGTCACAACCACACAAGCAATAAAATATACAACGCCAACGGCGAGGATCAAAACTCAAAAGGAAATTCAAAACCACCAGAAATATAACGAGCGACTCTAAGGTCGAAAGAATAAACAACACTGGTCTTTATCTCGATAAATACATGTTTGGTTGATGGAATTTACTAGATACAACGGAATAATATTATACAAGGTAATATGATGGGTACGATACAAGAAAAACCCACCTACTAGCAAGTCACCCGAATGAAACTGAGCCCGCAAAGCTGTAACTAAACCTGTACGGCAAAACCTGCAAGAAACTGGGGCACAACGGGGGTGAGTTGCCAACTCGTGAATAGAAAAACATCTACGCACAGAAATCGCATAAATAACACAATCCTAGGTCAATGATCATAATATATCCTCAAAAAATGTATATAACATGCAGCCTATAACAAGGCTAGGGTAAATATCTAACCCGAGTATAATCTCATATGCCCGTGTCAGTGCCCAAGGGTAGCAATATATCATATGAATGAGCTATGAATGCATGAAAACAGAATACATTTAAATGATGAACTGTTTTCATAATTTAGTGAGATTTCCTTTGTATTTTTAAAATAAGGTATCATAATGAAATCAGCATAAAACAGTGCCTAGCATCGGCACAAAACGTAATCCCAAAATCTCGATATCTCTATATCACAATCTCTGTACCTCAAAATCTCGAAATCCCAATGTCTCAATCATAATATCTAGGGTGCCGTCAGTCCAGACCGGCCCCTACCATCCATCTCAAGACCACGACGGTATCCTCCGGATATCCGACACGTCGGGTAAAATCACCGATAGGTAGTGCTCCCTTGCCAGGCTCACATCGTCATCATCACGCGCTTCTTGCCCCGGGGTACCTTACCGGGTCCACCATGTACCCGAAATGGTTCATCCGCCTCCTCGAATCGGGTCTCGAAATCCATCAGCAGACTCATGGTGGACGACTCATACATCATGGGAAAACCGCACTTTTTATTTTAAAGAGAGAAAGAGGTTTATATAAGTTTTGCGGTTTTCCCCCAAATCCAGAAAATCTCATATAAATCCGAATCCAATCCTCAATAGTATGTAAACAGTGCATATCGGCATAAAAATCCATGAATGCGGCATAACAATGAATATTAACATGCATGAAGTAACAAGTAAAATCTACAATATCTAATCTAGCATATAAGGCGAGTACACTAATATCATGTCTAAATTATTAGCTAACAACCTATGTCAATGCAATAGTATTTTTAAAGTGTACGTGGCATGGCAATTACCGATGAAGATGTGTGTAAGCCGGCAAGTAAGTGTACGTGGTACATACGCATCATCGGTAATGGTGCTGGTGTCCTAACAGCATGATATCAATAACGTAGTACGAAACATAATATAAGCATGCGATGCGAAGCGAACCACAATAATGAGCGAAAGCTGAATACTAGACGCAACTATAACTAATCTGCATTAATCTAATATAAGTTCTACAAATGGTGCCTTTTGAAATAACACGAATCATGGGGTTTTGAAAATAGGGGCTACGGTGTTTTTATGAAAAGATACGTCTTTTGAAATATCCGTAGGATCCCTTGGACTATCTTTTAAAATACCCACGATTCGTTAGTTTTTGAAATAGGTAAGAATCGAATCTAATCTAACAACTAAACTAAACTAAAGGGCTAAGCTAACAAGCTGGACTACAGGTAAGGAAACCGCCAAACATCTGAGTCGATCCATATACATACCTGTATGTATATTAGTCGGTGATCCCTCCTCAATAATATCATATCCGATACCATATCTACAATCAGACATCCCAAATCAAGAGTGCGAATCAATTATCAATATATAGCTCGTACGTAAATCCGTCGTACGGCATCCCAATCTGGGTACGGGTCAAAGTCCCATCAATCAAACTATTCATTTGGTATCTTCTTTATCAAATATCATGATCCGGAATAATGTTCTACGTCTAGTACATATTGATACCATCTATGTATGCATGCAGGTGTAAGAATCACTACGTCAAAAGACCCGCTAAAACATCATGTCGTATATCAATACGAACAAAATCACATCACCGATCTCCTGGCCTCAAGCCCAATCTCATCGACTCATCTCAATCCCAAATACTATCCTCAAATCCAGTATATGAACACATTGTCCCATACCCATGTGTAAATATACACATCAAAATATAATCCCATGTACGCACATATGAAAGAAGAATGTATGCAAGTATGGGTGTGTGTGTATGTGTGGTGCAACCACTACTCTAGGGTTTCGCAACACTAAACAATCCAATCACACCTAGAATCCATCTTTTAACATCAATAATCTCAAACAATATACCATCAATATATGTGCATACGTATCCGTATACACATCACCACGAAGTGCGGGGGTGCTATACGCCATCCACCCGACTTCTCCCCGTAGATATAAATCTACTCACCTGGTCCTCGCTCGCCGGTGCCGACCTCGCCATGCGCTTGCTTGTCTTCTCGAAGTCCATATGGGGTACCTACATATCATAACGCACCATATCGCATTAAAATCCGACTTATGACCAAAACGACGCACGAAACCCACATAGGTCAAAACCTATGGTTGCTTTCATAAATCGACCCAAAAACCTTCGACGTCGGCGTAAAAACGCCAGACCATCGAGAAAAACCCAAATACACTCATTTGCACATTCACGGACACTAATTTTAATATAAAATAGGTTAAAACTCACAAAACCCCAAATTCACTTTAAAAGCCGTATTTCCGAAAAACTAGCAAGCAAAATTACCCGTTTTAGTACAAAACTCGATATTTAAACAAATCTAGAGGCCACAATATTCACTAAATATCTTAAATAAGTCATAAAAACAATTCCTATAATTTAATCTCGTTAAATTCCAAAAACCCTAAAATTCTAGTTAACAAAATACCTAAATTTTAACAATTTTATAGCAAAAATGGACAAACTACAATCTAGTTTGGATTTCCATGAACTAAAGCATTAAACAACATTTTATAATGTTAATAATGTTATAAATACCCTAATCACATTTTTCTCTTAATTATTTAACCAATTATAAAAAACCTAGTTAGCAAATTAGCGTAATTAACACAATTTAAATTAACAAAAATGCAACTAACAACTAGATTTGCTTTAGCATAACATTAATATGTCAAAAATATCACACAACCATAATCTCACATCATAAAACCCTAAGTTGCATTCAAAATCCTTTCTTGAAAGTTAAATATTTAATATCAAAACCACAATTAACTCCTAATTAAACACATAATAGCTAGATTGAAGTAATCAAACAATAACTTATGCAAAATGCTAAGATTATACCTCACAAAATTAGAGACCTAGCACCAAAATCTTGGCCTTCAAATTGCTCTCTTGATCCATGATCCACACTAGAATAGGTCAAGAAGAAATGGGTAGATATTGGATTTTGATTTTGTGGGATTTTTGTGTTGATTTTTGGGCATTTTGTGGAATTTTTTTATGGTGAAAGAGGGGAGAACAAGAGGAGGGCTGTTGCTGATTTGGGGAGAGGGGGGGCTCGGCTAGAGGATGGGGAGAGGGGAGAGAGAGTGTGGGTTGAAAGAATGATACAATTTCAAGTCAACAAAGTCATGCCCCATTTTATTAATTCCATTTTAAAAAATAAAGTGAAAAATGAGGTGATTGGAGAGAGAAAGAGAGAGGGGGCTGTCAAAAAGAGGGCCGGCCACATGGTGGGGAGGAGAGAGGGTGTGTGTGTGTGGAGCAATGAACACCAAACACCAATACAATATGCACCAAAACCCTTTTATTTTCACAAAATAAGCCTTTTTCTTCAATATTTTCTAAACCGTTTTGGCAAACGATTTCGTTTCAAAAACCACATGATAAAATTTTATTTAATGTTTTATGATGCACAAAATTTGTTTCAACTCATTCCAATTTGTAATTTTCCCTAATTAAATATATTAGCGACGGCTTAAAATAATATTAAAATAATTTTTTTCAGAAAATTTGAAATTTCACCAGTGGCTCAATAAACACCAAATACTAGCAATTACATAGCTAGAATATGTATATTTAATTTTTATAATAAGATATTTGTATTTTACTTTTTACAGAAAACCCCCTTATTTTACCGTTTTTTTTGAAATTTCACCGAAACGATTTTCAAAACGTTACATTAAGTTACATAAACATCACAGATAAATACGACGTACACTTATGCCATCCGCATTCCCCTCGATGTCCCCTCATGCACCGTTAGGTTAGGTCACTAACGGCAGAGCGGGGCAGGGCTAGCGCGGGTGTAAAATATAAGTAACGTCTATATAATATATCATATATACTATATACAGAATCTATCACAGAACATCACATGATCACAGCACAGATATCGCAGCAGAAGAATCATATGAAATATTGGATATACTAGGACGTCCGTGTTTTCAATACGAGCCAGTATCAACCACGGATTCCACGGTCGCGATGAATAGCCAAACCCACACCCCTAGACCCCTACGAGAGCGGAAAGCAACCCTACCAATTCTAGAGTTAGGAGACCCGGATTCGACTCCTCGAGATGGTCTCCCACTGGACTCCAGAACCCGGTTACTTATGCCCTCCTCCTTGGGTCTATCCTAGTGCGGAAAAGTAAATAATATACAAAAGGTGACATCTTCCGCAACCTGGAAGTGCCTGTTCATAACAAAATACTGCATTTTATACCGCCCATTCTTACGCTCGGTTGTTTATAGGTAGGTGCTTTTAATCCGTGTTTGCTACATATTTACAGGCCACAGTTTTCTAGTCCAAAATAACGCAATTGATACAAAAATCTCCACTGCTACGCCAAAATACAGAACATCTGTTGACAGCAGATAAAAGCCGGCTTCCGGTCATCCGTATCCGTCCAGTGCCGCTTACCAGTTCCAGAGACAAGACATATGACAGTGGTCATTCGTGTCTCGGACAAGCATAGAGCACGAGGGGGGCAGCACGAGAATCAATGGGTGCGCGGAGCTCGAGGGAGAAAGGTCAAATCAATCAAAAGTTAAGCTATGTTTGGATTGTGCAGATCTGAAGCAATTGTGGAAGCAATTTGCAATTTGGTACATGTAGAACAACATAGGACAGAAGAACAGGGAAACCCACAAAATCGTACCAGACAACTCACCTAGATGGCCGCAGAACAGCGGCCAACATGGGGTCTAGGCCGCGGTTCCGCGGCCATATGGGCTCCGCATTTGTTGACTTTTCAGGGGTAGTTTGGGTACTTCATTTAATGCCAGATTCTTTCCCTAGGGTTTCTGTAAACTGCCTATAAATACCCCAGAACTAAGCCAAACCAAGGTGTTAAATTCTCTAGCCTCTTTTTGTTAGGTTTTAGTCTTCTTCTTCTTCTTCTTCATTCTTTCCTCGATGAAAATTATAGTGAGAGCTTTTTGAGTGGATGATGAAATGAAGATGAGGGTTTTTGTATTATTCTTTTTGCTTAGCTTCCCCCTTGAGCTCTCTACCTTAACTTGATCTTGCAACCTCTTAAGTGAGCTTGCAAGTTTAAGCTTTGGTCATTGATCTCAAGGGGTTTTATCATTTTGTTCTCTCTTTAGTGCTTCATTTCACATGAGTTCTTTACCCTTCTCTTGATCTTGAAACCTCTTGATTGAGCTTGCAAGTTTAAGGGTTGGCTATTGATCCCATGCTTGTTTTGAGTTCTATGGTTCTTGTAATTATTTTCTTGCATTTTTCATTCTTGTCTTTAATTACTTGCAATTTATTACATGCACTTCAATTACTTACTTGTAATCTTTTCTTTTCTTTTCTTTGTTCTTTTTGCTCTCTCTTTTTGGTTCTTTTTGTGAATGAATGTAATTATTATTGTTAAGAAGAAATACGATATTATAAGTTAATGTTTCTTTAGTAATTTTCTTTTCCCGTATTTTCCATTGAACTCCGCCCAAACGATACGCAAGCGCTCCGTTAGGCACCCTACCCTAACAAGGTAACGGTGATTCCTAACCGCGACCGGTTGCGTTCGGTTTGGCCGGAGGCGAAAGCAAGAGACAAGAACGAAAGGACAAGGGTAAATAAGATGGATTCCACGAATACCGCGCTTAAATCCCCTAATCCACGTTGTTGCCGATTGCTCTAGCTTCAATTGGTCAAGACTCGGCTCAAAGGTTTTGAGTACGGATTTCTTTAGCTTACAATCTCGTATCTTTTTCTTAACAACTTTATACTTGCAAATAATACACATAGGTTAGATTGAACAAACACATACAAATTCTTTATTGACTCGTCTAAGACAAGAACGGAAATACAACCATCTCCCTGTGGATCGACCCGTGCTCAACCGGCTAGCTGCATAGCGACACCGTCCTGATCGCGGTTATACTTTAGAACTTTGAACATCCGACACGCCAAAAGCGTGCGATCAAATGGCGCCGTTGCCGGGGAGACGGTATCGTAGTTTCTTTCTTGTTATTCGGGTTAATATTCTTTTTGTATATATTTATTAAAAAAATTAAAACTTTTTGTTATTTTTGATCATTTTTGTGGGCAAGAGTGCAGATTTTTGCGGATTTGCAAACTGCGATTGTGGGGAGGAAAGTGTACGTTCAAAGCAAAGGTGATTGCAAAGTACAGTGCCAAAGATCCGGGTAGTTTGACCCGCGCAAGCGAACTTTTCAAGCTTACCGGATTTGATTCAACGGGGGTTTCCTAACCCAAAACTTAACGGTACGTACTTTACTAACACCTTCTTCTCAAAACCGACGCATCCAATATACTATTCTTTGCAGGATTCTTTGCAAGTTCGCTAGCAAACGCTAAAAATTGACTAACCCGTATTTGTTGCATTGCCGCGCTTAAACTAAAAAACGATTGTTTGATTCTTTATAGAATTTTTATTGAATTGCGCATTGCATACATTAATAAGGACTTAAGGGCAAGCGAACCCCACAATATACGGTAAAGGATTTCATCACCTTTTCCGTGGCCCACAAATCACGAACTTGAGCATAACGTTTACCCGCACAAAATTTAAAAGAAACTAGAATTTAAGCCTTAAGGACTTCGCGCTCACTAGGAGAAGTTAACTGTGTTTAGAACCTCGCTTAACGGTATATTGCTTACGGGGTGTCTAGGAAAGTGTTAACGGCGAAACCTCCAAAAGAGAAAGGGTTATTTAATTAAGGAACTTCGCGAAAGCGTTGGAAAACCTCCCCTTATCTCTGCACTTACCTGGCCTCGTGACCAGTGTATCTTGAGCCCGTTTCTCGACACAGTTTTACTTCGACAATCAAGTTCTGGAGCAGGTCTAGTTGACCTAGGTGAACCCTAGAATGATTAGGTGTGTGGTATTTTTGTGTCGTGATTATTTTTGTCCATATTCTTTTTGTGTGTATATTTCATTCTTCTGTTAATATATAAACTATAAAAAAAAATATCACATTCTTTTTCCCCTCCTTTTCTCTACCTTTCTTACTCTCTCTTCATATCATGGGTACCCTACCTCGAAAAACTCTTGCCGAACTTTGGTACCCACAACTAGACATTACTTCTTACGGTTCTTGCTTTGGCCGAACTTCGAACGACCCCTCCATGCCCAAAATTTCATTGAGAGATCGGATAGACGCGTCTAGGACAAACAATTTGACTCCGCAATCCACTTCGTATCAACCATTTCATACATTCACCCCTTCTTACGTTGATACCTCTTCTTCGAGTCATGTTGCAACTCCAAGATCTATGTCTATTGCAGAACGTATTGAACAATCTCGTAGCCGATCTTTCACTCCTTTCACCACATCAAATTCTTGGGATCAACAATTCCATTCACCTTCCTATAATGTTGATCCTTCTCCTGTCCAGCCATTCAATTCCTACCAATCCTACCCCACTTTTGCACCTTCCCTAGACATTGCATCAGAACCACCATTTGGGAGTTTTCAGTATCCAAACAACTTTGAATATTTTACTGAAACCCCTTCACAACCAATGTCTAGTCTAGAACAGTCGTTGGAAGACTTTAGGGTAGCGTCAAGCCAACAGATGATGGATTTGAATGTGTCCATGGCCGCTCTCGTACAACATACTGACCCGGTAGCTAGTTTTCAACTAGCTCCTAATTTTTCAATGTATGATGAGGCAGCAGGACAGGCTGTGAATTTGAGTGGAGAGAGTGAGTTGTACCCCCTTCCGAATCAAGCCTACCCGGTCCAAATTGAATCCCACAACTCCTGTTTTGAAAGTCTATGGAGTATCCCACATGATTTATCAATTGAAGATAGAATGATGGATGAGTTGTGCAACTTTGTAGTGTTTGATTTACCCGATTGTGAAGGGACCTTGCCAAGTGAAACCAATCCCAAACCTTTTGACCTCTACACCTCCACTCTAGAACCTGAAATGATTGATATCCATGCTTTTGATGAGGTGTCTGAGAATATTGATTTTCACTTGATTGAGGATATTGACGCGGGGAATAATTTGGATGATGAACCCATAGATTTGGCTGAGTTTTTCTCTTCAAATCATCATCCCGAGTCATTAAATGTTTTTCCCGAACCCCATATGCGTCTTGATTTTGTTGAAAATTGCATGGATGAGATAAATTTTGAGGAGAATATTGAGGATAGTACTGAGGATGAAACAGTTTTAATTGATGAGTCGGATTTTCCAATTCATCCTATCCCTTCCACTGACTGTGTACACCCTCCTGAACCTTTAACCGATAACCTTCCTCAATCACTTCCCCCCACCCTTTCCATCGTTCCGACCGTGCAAGAAACCGTCTCACTTTCATTTCGTATGTCTGGTTTACCATGTTCGGCGTACCCATGATTTCTCACGAATCTTGAGGGATTTGACCCCATTTCTCGACGGATAAATATATTAGCACAATCGCTTTTCACACATCGGTCATCACAAATTGTGCTAATCTATTTACTCCATTTGCACCCTCAAGTTCGTATTCCACTTCTTTTTCCCTTCCGCCATTCTTCTTCCTCTCATATAACGAGACCGTATCATGCTTCTCTCCGCATATGGTCTCGCGTATTCTCCATCTCTTTTCTCTACGCCTTCTTTCACCAGCCACTGCTTTATCACGATAAGATCTTTGAATGGTTAGTGTTAACTTTTAGCCTGTGTAAGGCCTTGTATAACTTGACATTGTTCTTTCCCCCTAATCCTGAACTTCATCACTTAACAGTGGAAACACTGTTTCACTTAAGTTTGGGGGGGACTCCTTTTTTGTATATATTTTTTGTTTTCTTTGTTGTATATAATTTGTTTTTAGGGAGCGCCGGCAATCTTGACCCTCTTGGTCTAGCCTGACAGTGAGGGCACTGTCATGTTTAAGTTTGGGGGTGTGCTCGGTACGCTTTCTTCCTTCGCATTCATTTGTATATTTTGCATTTGCATACCTTATTAAAAACCCACAAAAATTGAAAATTTTCCAAAAAATATAAAAACATTGTCGTCAAGTTAGCTAATAGGGTAACTTAGATTTTTATTCTGAAAGTTTAGTTGATATATTAGAAATAACTAAATTCTAGACTTAGGAATTGAAAATCCTTAAAATAACCCTCATTCTGTCTAATTTTGGTAAGTATACGTCCTTACAGTTTTTTTTTGAGAAATAGGTAATCTTGAGTTCAGTTCTTGAGTTAAGTCAAGATGAAGGAAAAGTATTGAAGCTCTACTGAAGGTTAAGTCTGAAATATAGTTTCGTTTCTTAAGTTCAAATTCAGAAAGTATATACCCTACAAACTGCACTTACACGCATCTTGAAACTTGGGATAGTAGAGGGTACCTAGAAATACTCTTGCTTGAAACCCTAGTATGAAAGAAAAAACGGTATTTAAAGCTAAACACCAAAAGAGCATATTGAAAAATATATCCGGTCTTGAAAAAGAAAAAGAAAAAGAAAAAGAAAAATAGAATAAAGTCAAGACCTAGAAACTGCTATTTACGCTTTAAAGTTCACACATTCAGTAATCGGTCGTTAGTGCCTCAAGAAGCATTAATAGTCGCATGAAAGGTGTGTGAGCAAATCCGTCCATCCTTAATAAAAAGAAGTAGTATTAGGTATTAGGGCAAGGGTATTATAGCTTGAATTGAATTCTTGAGTGTAGGGGTGCAAATATACACACACGTAGGGGTATACAATCGATGTATAGATAAAAGATAGAAATAAAGAATAAGACTTGTGTTTTCTGTAAAGTTGATAAAAATCCCTGATTTGAGGCCACACTTTAGAAGGAAAACTCAGGAGAACCAACATGTTTCTAAACTTTAGATAAAAATCCCTGATTTGAGGATCCAAGGTTAAAATAGATAGGAGGTGTGAAAAATAAGGGTTGGATATTTCTAACTTAGGATGATAGAGTTTCTAACGTAAATACTAAACTGTAGGAGTAGAGTCGATGTTAACTTATGACACTAGCTTGACGGGATTTTGTGGGTAGTATCCGTTGAAAACCCTCAGGAGACAACACTCCTCCTACTAGGGACACCTAGAGGTTTAACGGCTTGTTGCACATGCTCAGTGCAATCGCGTTCCCTGCGAAAGTGCGGTTAGGATTTTATTTTTGTGAATAATTGGTTTTGCTCGGGACGAGCAAAAGTTAAGTTTCGGGGTATTTGTTCATAACAAAATACTGCATTTTATACTGCCCATTCTTACGCTCGGTTGTTTATAGGTAGGTGCTTTTAATCCGTGTTTGCTACATATTTACAGGCCACAGTTTTCTAGTCCAAAATAACGCAATTGATACAAAAATCTCCACTTCTACGCCAAAATACAGAACATCTGTTAACAGCAGATAAAAGCCGGCTTCCGGTCATCCATATCCGTCCAGTGCCGCTTACCAGTTCTAGAGACAAGACATATGACAGTGGTCATTCATGTCTTGGACAAGCACATAGCACGAGGGGGGCAGCACGAGAATCAATGGGTGCGCGGAGCTCGAGGGAGGAAGGTCAAATCAATCAAAAGTTAAGCTATGTTTGGATTGTACAGATCTGAAGCAATTGTGGAAGCAATTTGCAATTTGGTACATGTAGAACAACATAGGACAGAAGAACAGGCAAACCCACAAAATCGTACCAGACAACTCACCTAGATGGCCGCGGAACCGCGGCCAACATGGGGTCTAGGCCGCGGTTCCACGGCCATATGGGCTCCGCATTTGTTGACTTTTCAGGGGTAGTTTGGGTACTTCATTTAATGGCAGATTCTTGCCCTAGGGTTTCTGTAAACTGCCTATAAATACCCCAGAACTAAGCCAAACCAAGGTGTTCAATTCTTTAGCCTCTTTTTGTTAGGTTTTAGTCTTCTTCTTCTTCTTCTTCATTCTTTCCTCCATGAAAATTATAGTGAGAGCTTTTTGAGTGGATGATGAAATGAAGATGAGGGTTTTTGTATTATTTTTTTTGCTTAGCTTCCCCCATGAGCTCTCTACCTTAACTTGATCTTGCAACCTCTTAAGTGAGCTTGCAAGTTTAAGCTTTGGTCATTGCTCTCAAGGGGTTGTATCATTTTGTTCTCTCTTTAGTGCTTCATTTCACATGAGTTCTTTACCCTTCTCTTGATCTTGCAACCTCTTGATTGAGCTTGCAAGTTTAAGGGTTGGCTATTGATCCCATGCTTGTTTTGAGTTCTATGGTTCTTGTAATTATTTTCTTGCATTTTTCATTCTTGTCTTTAATTACTTGCAATTTATTACATGCACTTTAATTACTTGCTTGTAATCTTTTCTTTTCTTTTCTTTGTTTTTTTTGTTCTCTCTTTTTGGGTCTTTTTGTGAATGAATGTAATTATTATTGTTAAGAAGAAATACGATATTATAAGTTAACGTTTCTTTGCTAATTTCCTTTTCCCGTATTTTCCATTGAACTCCGCCCAAACGATACGCAAGCGCTCCGTTAGGCACCCTACCCTAAGAAGGGAACGGTGATTCCTAACCGCGACCGGTTGCGTTCGGTTTGTCCGGAGGCGAAAGCAAGAGACAAGAACGGAAGGACAAGGGTAAATAAGCCGGATTCCACGAATACCGCGCTTAAATCCCCTAATCCACATTGTTGCCGATTGCTCTAGCTTCAATTGGTCAAGACTCGGCTCAAAGGTTTTGAGTACGGATTTCTTTAGCTTACAATCTCGTATCTTTTTCTTAACAACTTTATACTTGAAAATAATACACATAGGTTAGATTGAACAAACACATACAAATTCTTTATTGACTCGTCTAAGACAAGAACGGAAATACAACCATCTCCCTGTGGATCGACCCGTGCTCAACCAGCTAGCTGCATAGCGACACCGTCCTGATCGCGGTTATACTTTAGAACTTTGAACATCCGACACGCCAAAAGCGTGCGATCAGTGCCCCAATAAAAGAATATTATATACAACAAATTTTACATGAATGAAAATAAAAACTCTCATCTCACATAAAAAACCCCGGCTATTCAAAATGCGACGATCCAATATAACATATCCAGCAACACATAACATCACATGCCATCAACGTAAGTAAATATGCGCATCCCAATTGTCGTTGACATATAGCAACGAAACCGGCGATATCACATATTACACTTACGGTCGCAGAAAAGAAAGTGTAAAACTACAACAGTTGGAATCCGCAACCTCCTTAGACATCGCATGCCTAATCAAATGAATTACTTAGACATCGCATGCCTAACAATTATAAACCCCGCATTTTAGTCTCATTATCGAAAACTCTTTTCAATATCAAGTCGGGCAATTCAACAGGATTCCCGGCATTCTGATCGAATGCTCGTCGCAAACTTTAGTAGGCGGCCGCACCCCCGATACCTTCGACGAAGTGCACCAATGCGGAACACCGCTACCGCGAGCACCCGAACGGATGCTTTTGGCGACGGGGTTCTCCTACAGTCACTTGGTCGGGGCTAAGGGGTGTAGCTGTCTATTAAGTTTATCGGCGAATATCCGCGTACGCTACGTGATTGCGACGGACTTTTGATCGCATCAAAAATCCGTGGCAACCGATCAAGTGAGACTAAAGTGCTATGTTTATAACATTCAAATCAGTTATCTCATAACTACTTATGGATTCCAAATATTGTATCATATTCCAGATAAATAGAAAATGTTAAACTTTCAGATCGAATTATCAAACACCCAAGTTTTCCCGAAATAGCTCAACTCTTGAAATAAGTTCAAAAACATGCAGTTCATGCCTCAGTACCAACGGTCCAGCCGTAGAAGGGTCAAGCCAACGCCTCACATGTGGCACGCCGTATTGCCCCAAACCCGAAGGTTCAAAGGGCAGTTCAAGACGGTCATATAATCGAGTTAAGGTTTGTTGTCTTCTAGAGGGTCCATCGCGTTACTTGCACTACTTAGAACGTCTTTAAACTACGGAAAGATTCAACACTTGGAAATTTTCCGGTAGGGGAAAAATTGGGTATTTATATCCGGTCGAACTCTTTAACATATTGTAAATTATCCGGAAAACCATAAACGAGGTTAAAAATATCCGATCGAATCAATGAGTCCCCAATACACCCCAGAAAACTCAACTGTTGAGTATAATTAAAAGTGCCCAGAAACATCAGAAATCACATACGGGGAAAACTGTACAAAACTTAAACCCTAACTCATCAATTGTGCCGCGGAACAGCCGCTAATGGCCTGTCATTGCCGCGGTTCCGCGGCCGTTTAAGTGAATCAGTGTCTCGTTTTTTACAGTTAATCTTATATTTCCCTGCACTATTTTCTGAGAATTTTTAATTAGCAAAAATCCACTGTTTCAAAAATTTTACAGAGAGGGGTGAAATCGGGGGATATCGGGTTCGATCGGACTTCTAGCTTCGTCTACACTTCGCCTAAAGCTCTAGCTTTGCTCTGATACCACTGTAGGTCAGGCAGCCACACCATCAAATGGGGTCGCCGTGGCACCAACGGGTCCCTCAGCCGCTACTTTTTACGCATTCTCCCTCGTGAGGACTACAACCCGCCGGAACACCTTCCGTTCTCGGGACACCCTGGGGGTAAGAGCCTATGCTTCGCCATACTGTCACACAGTGAGAACCCCCCATAGGTCGACATCCAATGCCTAGTAGCTCTAATACCAAACACCAATGGATATGGGATCATCCATCGCCCATCTGTATGGGTCGAGAAGGTATACGGTAGTCTACTCTGGTATATCGATGCCCCGTCTCGATAAACCCTCGACTAAGGGCCTTGAAGGATGTACTTATGGACTACCATGTCCCCACTAGTATGATCCGCATCATAATCCAGGTAGTCAAGTACACATCCTAAGGGCTTTTCCAACATGTAACAGAGAGACAATCGGTGTACTTGTTAAGGTAAAGAGCAACTAGATACCATACTATCATGTCGAGCAAGAAAGTCCTCCCTATATATGTCCTAGCATCCACTACAATATACATCCTATGTACAGTAATGGCCTCTATGGCATACATATAACTAACAGGTATTATACCTGACGTCAGATAGCAGTTCCCTGGTGACATGTGTAGATGTTACTTCATCATCCTGAGATCGTCATTTGTCTCGTGTGAGTTCCCACTAGGCTTTGATTACTACCCTAGCACGGCTCAAAGGAGTCGTGCAAACAGGTTTTAGTTGGGTACAGTCCTGACCCACATGGAGGCAGTGAGCGGATCAGCTGGGGT
Organism: Agapanthus africanus; assembly: GCA_030015575.1. Lineage (NCBI taxonomy): Eukaryota > Viridiplantae > Streptophyta > Magnoliopsida > Asparagales > Amaryllidaceae > Agapanthus > Agapanthus africanus. Next base: position 218,421,094 of record CM057340.1, read on the forward strand.
TTCGTCTCTCCCGGTGTTTGGGGTGAGATCGTGCTGTGTCTAGGAGAGCCATTACACGAAGCCCTTGGCTATGGCAGGAGATTTACTCATGCTTCCAACCCGTGCTTTCAACCCCGGAAAGACAATTTCGGCACTCGAAGAAAAGCCACTTCTTTTCTTATTCCAGTAGTATCTCAGGGTGTTCTGGGCTACACTCCGACACGACTTGTACCGCTTTTAGGGGTATGACTTTTACCACCCCCCTAGGCCCGCCATACGATGCTCATAGACGAACGGACCGGACTGTACGGATATTATCACTGACAGGCTCAGTAGGGTGTCAGGATGAGTTCGCTCATCGACCTCCCTTTTGGTCAATACCTGGTAGCCCGTTACGTACGGCTAGTACCTCTGACGTGCTAGTGGTTTAATCAACAGCCAATGTATTAATGAGTCTTTAGAGTCCCCCACAGACAGTTTTCAAGTTTCGGGCGAAACGTTGTAGAGGCCGTATGATATATGGCAGGGTTCGATCATATACGTGCAGTAGTGCACGGATCATGATCGGACGGATCATACTAGTGGGCTTTGGTTTAAGCCGGATCCTACTATTAGATTTGTTGGATTACTTTAGTCTCATCGCATTCGCATTCGGTCGGAATGCAGATGCAGGTATCTATATACAGGTGAGGGGTATCCTTGTGATCCGTCACGAGTTTACTTTAGATGTTGTCATATCTTTTTATTGTTGCAAACATTTGGATTAATGTATGCATATGGAAATTATGAGCTAGAAATCATCATTTTGTGCATTTATTGTGACATAGACTTCATGGGTGACTCATGGTCTCATTTCTTCTGCAAATGTCACTTTATTTGATGGATTTGAGTGTTGAAATGAGAAGGAGAGAGGGGGGATGCCATATGATAGAGTTTGGTCTTGTATTTTTGAACACTCTCTCCCACTCTTATTATCATCACAAGACATAAGAAAAAGAAAAAGGAACTTCTTCTTCTTCCTCAAGCTCACAACCTCCATTAATGGCATCATCTCTACCCTCCATCCATACAATGGAAGCAAGAGACAAAGTTGTCACAAACATTCTCTACTTCGCCTTGGACACGTCGGCTAGCGAACTTCGTGCCCAAGTTGCTTCGGATGAAGCGGGAGCCCATAAAAAGACTCGAAGATGCGGTGCCCTTTCTGACGAGGAGACCAAGACCGGAGATGCCGCGAGGAGCTTGGGATGGTGGCCAAAGACCGAAGGACACGAATCGATCGATATAGCTTTCCAACCCTTTCTCTAGTTGCTAGTTGTAGGTTAAAGGTTCGATCCGGGTTTAAAGTCTGCAATAGCGCCGGTTTCAAGTTTTGAAAATGTTTTCGTTTCCGCATTTTGGCCTCGGATAGACAACCGGGCGCTACCGTAGTCTTACAACTTTAAACCGATATTGTGAAGTTTAGTGAACTTTGGGAAACCCTAGTAAAGGGTTGAGTGTTTGTCTGAAATTGGTGATGTTGTGGCTGTTAACTAAAATTGGGTGCTATTTAATGACCTAAACCAGAGACTCGAGACCCCAAAACACGGATTTATAAACCCCGACATCGGATAAATGTATGATTTGAGAAGGTATTTTGGAATCTGGAGCAACTCGGGGGCACTAGAAATGATTTTGCAATTACTGGGAGTCGTGCAGGCACCTATGAAGCTACCACCAATACTTAAGCCCCATCCCCTGCACCCAGGCGGCAGATTTATTCAATCTGGCCGTAATTTGCGGCTAGGGTAGCTGAAAATTGTTTCGTACTTGTTCTGGGGTCCCTTTAGATGTAAATTAGGCCCTCCATATATGCAAAATTGACCAATTTGGCTTAGGGTAAAATCTGGTACCATTTCCATGAGTTGGTGGATTGTTTTATGGCTTCATTTTGACTTGATTTTGGTATTTGGTATTTTGTTTCCGTCGTGTGGCGTTTGGACATCAGCGACCAGGGTTAATTGTCGTGTTTTGCACGCAAAGCTATAGATTTTGACCTATGAGCAAAACATGTACTGTTTTGGTTTTTCCGCCTTGATTTAGATCCTCATTGTGATTGTTTATTATTGTGGGTACCTTCGCGTGGACTCCGAGGTGACGGGGCATGGCTTCATCGATTTCGGCAAGCGAAGACTAGGTGAGTGGATCTACATCCACGGGGGAAGTCGGGTGGATAGCGTATAGAAAACTGATTTATCACGGCCCGAAAGTACGGAACATGACCGGCACCTAAACTACGAACGTCTCGAGACATACGTAATCTAAGTAAACCGAAAACCCAGAAATCCAAACCAAGAAAAGTAGTAGAGTGCAGGAAAACCAACTTAAAGCAAGTAATTTCAATAGCATAAGCTGAATTATGCGGTTTTTAAAACATCAAAAATTTACTGAAAATTTCGGCAGAGTCTCCTTTGTAAATACTGGCCCCCAAACGGGATACAACATGAATAGTATACGAAATCAAGAAAAAAGGCATCCCTAAGCGGAAGCTAGCTCTTCGTCAATCGACGGTCACAACCACACAAGCAATATAATATACAACGCCCACGGCGAGGATCAAAACTCAAAAGGAAACTCAAAACCACCAGAAATATAACGCGCGACTCTAAGGTCGAAAGAATAACATCACTGGTCTCTATCTCAAAAATAAATACATGTTTGGTTGATGGAATTTACTAGATACAACGGAATAATATTATACAAGGTAATATGATGGGTACGATACAAGAAAAACCCACCTACTAGCAAGTCACCCGAATGAAACTGAGCCCGCAAAGCCGTAAAGAAACCTGTACGGCAAACCTGCAAGAAACTGGGGCACAACGGGGGTGAGTTGCCAACTCGTGAATAGAAAAACATCTACGCACAGAAATCGCATAAATAACGCAATCCTAGGTCAATGATCATAATATATCCTCAAAAATATGAATAACACGTAGCCTATAACAAGGCTAGGGTAAATATCTAACCCGAGTGTAATCTCATGTGCCCGTGTCAGTGACTCAGGTAGCAATATATCATATGAACGAGGTATGAATGCATGAAAACAGAATACATGTAAATGAAGAACTGTTTTCATAAATTAGTAAGATTTCCTTTGTATTTTTAAACTGAGGTATCATAAATGAAATCAATATCAACAGTGTCTAGCCTCGACACAAAACATAAATCTCAATATCTCGAAATATCAATGTCTCAATCTCAATATCTAGGGCGCCGTCAGTCCAGACCGGCCCCTACCATCCATCTCAAGACCACAACGGTATCCTCCGGATATCCGACGCGTCGGGTAATATCACCGGTAGGTAGTGCTCCCCAGCCAGGCTCAACGTCAACACCACATTCCTCTTGCCCCGGGGTACCATACCGGGTCCACCATGTACCCGAAACGGTTCCTCCACTCCTCGAATCGGGTCTCGAAATCCATCAGCAAACTCATGGTGGACGACTCATACATCATAGGAAAACCGCACTTTTTATTTTAAAAGAGAGAAAAGGTTTATTTATGTTTTTGCGGTTTTCCTCCAAATCCAGAAAATCTCATGGAAATCAGAATCCAAAACCTCAATAACACGTAAAATAGTGAATATATGCATAAGAATCCATGAATGCGGCATAACGATGAATAACAGTATGCATGAAGTGACAAGTAATAACTACAATATCTAAGCTGGCATATAAGGTAAGTACACTAATATTATGTCAAACTACTAGCTATCTAGCTAAGTTAAGCAATAATATTTTCTAAGGTGTACGTGACATGGCAATTACCGATGAAGATGTGTGTGAGCCGGCAATTAAGTGTATGTGGTACATACGCATCATCGGTAATGGTGCTGGTGTCCTGACAGCATGATATCACTGATGGAGTATGAAACATAAAAATAAGCATGCGATGCGAAGCGGACCACAAAAATGAGCGGGAGCTGAAAACTAGACGCAACTATAACAATCTGCATTAATCTAATATAAGTCCTACACATGGTGCCTTTTGAAATAACACGAATCATGGGTTTTGAAAATAGGGGCTACGGTGTTTTTATGAAAAGATACGTCTTTTGAAATATCTGTAGGATCCCTTGGGCTGTCTTTAAGAATGCCCACGATTCTTTGGTTTTCGAAATAGGTACGAAGTCTAATCTAATCTAACAACTACACTAAACTATACGGCTGAACTAACAAGCTGAACTACAGGTGAGGGAAACCGCCTATCATCTGAGTCGATACATATACATACCTGTATATGTATAGTCGGTGATCCCGCTTCAATAATATCATATCCGATACCCTATCTATAATCAGGAATCCCAAGTCAAGAGTGCGGATCAATCATCAATATAGCTCGTACGTAAATCCGTCGTACGGCATCCCAATCTGGGTACGGGTCAATATCACATTCATCATACTATTCACCGGGTATCCTCTTTATAAAATATCATGATCGGGGCTGATCTACGTCTAGTACCATATTGATACCATCTATGTATGCATGCATGTAAGAATCACTACGTCAAAAGACCCGCTAAAACATCATGTCGTATCTCAATACGAACCAAAACACATCACGGATCTTCTGGCCTCAAGCCCAATATCATCGACTCATCTCAAATCCCAATTACTATCCTCAAATCCAGTATATAAACACATAGTCCCATACCCACGTGTAAATATACACATCAATATATAATCCCATGTACGCACATATGAAAGAAGAATGTATGCAAATATGGGTGTGTGTGTATGTGTGGTGCAACCACTACCTAAGGTTTCGTAACCATGCACCAATCCAACACCAATATCCATCTAAAATCATCAATAATAAATCCTAACAACATATCATAAATTGTTGGTGTGTATACGCATCCGTATACATCACCACGGACTGTGGGGGTGCTATACGCCATCCACCCAACTTCTCCCCGTAGATATAAATCTACTCACCTGGTCCTCGTTCGCCGGTGCCGACGTCGACACGCGCTTGCTTGTCGTCTTGAAGTTCACATGGGGTACCTACATATCATAACGCACCGTATCGCATTAAAACTAAATTCGAAATCGAAACGGCATACGAAAATCAAATCGGCACGCGTATCACGCATAGGTCCAAACCTATCGCCTACGCATGCAAGAATAGTCAAACCAACCCTCGATGTCGATGTACAGACGTCAAAAAATCGAGAAAAATCCAATCACACTCATTTGCACATTCACGAACACTAATTTTAATATAAACTAGGTTAAAACTCACAAAAACCCCAACTTTACTTAAAAAGTCACTTTTCCGAAAATCTAGGAAGCACAATTCGCCGTTTTTGTACAAAACAGGATGTTTAAATGAATGTAGCGGCCAATATATTTATTAAATATCTTAAATAAGTCATAGAAACAATTTCCGGAATTTAATCTCATTAAATACCAAAAACCCTAATATTCTAGTTTACAAAATACCTTTTTAACAATTTCATAGCAAAATGCACAAACTACAATTTAGGTTGGATTCCTATGAACTAAAGTGTTAAACTACACTTAATAAAGTTAATAATATGATAAAAACCCTAACCATATTTTTAATCTCATATTTTGAATTAAAACTAAAAACCTAGTTTGCAATATTAACCACCTTTAACAATTTTAAACTAGAAATTAGCAAACTAGTTACAAGTTTAGCTTTTTTATTAAATTTCAAGTTAACCTACTCATTAAAACCATACTCTAACGATAGAAACCCTAATTAGATTTTAATCCCAATTATATTCATAGTTTCCAAAAACTAGTTTGTTAAAAAGCTTAAGCATGGACATTTTGCAAGTAACAATTTGTAATTATTAACTAAATTAGGTTTTCCATGTCTTCTCATGCCAAACTACACCTTGCAAACATAAACAAGTGACAACAACCATATTGAATTCAAACCCTAACATGATCCAAACCCTTTTTCCTAGAATTTACAACTCTCCATTAACACTTAATTAAGCTAACTTAAAACAATTAACAACACATTAAGCAAAAAGGTTAGAATTTATACCCAATTAATTTGAAGATCCCCCAAGCACACTTAGCCTCCAAAATTGAAATCTAAATCCCTAGATCCATGCTATGGTAGCCAAGGGAAAATGGGTAGGAGGTGGATTTTGATTTCGGTTTGATTTTGAGTGTTTTTCTTTGGATTTTGATGGAAATTTGGGGTTTTCTTTGAACAAGAAGGAGCAAGAAGCAAGGGGGAAGGGCTGCTGTTGAGAGGGGCTGTAGGTTTCGGCTGATATGGAGAGGGGGAGAGAGAGAATGTATGGTGTGGGTCAATGGAATGGTCAAAGTCAACTAAGCCCATATCTTATTATCTAATTTCATTCATTTCCTTTTCTTTTCTTTCATTTCTTTTCCTTGAAATCCAAGTGGGGACAAAAGAGGGGGCTGCTGAATTCTTCAAGGGGATAAGTGAATGGGGGTGTGTGGGTGTGGGTACGGGTGTGGGGTGATGAAAAATGATAAATACAATACCCCAAACATCCATTTACGCTAAAAAAAGCCTTTTTTCTTCAATAATTTCTAAACCGATTTGGCAAATGATTTCGTTCCAAAAACCGCATGATAAAATTTTATTTAATGTTTTATGATGCACAAAATTTGTTTCAACTCATTCCAATTTGTAATTTTCCCTAATTAAATGTATTAGTGACGGCTTAAATAATAATAAAATAATATTTTTTTCAGAAAATTTGAAATTTCACCAGCGGCTCAATAAACACCAAATAATAGAAATTACATAGCTAGAATATGTATATTTAATTTTTATAATAAGATATTTGCATTTTGACTTTTTACAGAAAACCCCCTTATTTTACCGATTTTTTCGAAATTTCACCGAAACGATTTTCAAAGCGTTACAATCTTCCCCCTTAAAGAAATTCGGTCCCCGAATTTAAATTCAAACTCCCCCAAATACTAAAACATCTAAGAAAACCCATCAAGTCGTCGGGGCTCCGAAATTGTAAATACATAAAACAAATCGTAGCGCAGCGCATGCGCTTGAAAAATGAGCATATAACTCAAATCAAAACTCCGTCAAGCATCCCGCAATCATCGGAGTCATGGAGAAGACATCAATGCCAAATCCAAATCAAAACCAATATGACATAACTCGAAACTATACATGTAAATATCGATCTATATCTGTAAGTATCTGAAGGAAATGCATGCCAAATCTCTTTAAGTCGCTGTGCAACGCGTATAACACTGCACAGTGGCGGACGTCTATCATAAGAAAAAACTATATACATATATACCTTTGTTTGAAATGTACGTTCCGCCGTTTTGGAAACAATTTAGAAGGGTCTCCTTGTTTTAAACATTTCGTGTCATATCAGTCACGTAGGTAAATACTGAGGCTATAGCTCGCATTTTGGAAATCCCTTCAATAACTATCAATGCATGCAAAATATATTCAGGTACTGTCCTCTGACTAGTCCTGCTCAGTACGAAAACACATAGCAATATCATAAAAACGTACTTCTCTATACGAAATCAATCCCCAAAATATGCACATGAATGCTATGTGCGTCTGGTGCGCACGGAAATCAAAATCCATGAATGTGCCATACATGCGCACAGAAACAACATCTAAGTGCATCGGGTGTGCACGAAACATCTGTCGTAGGCAACATGTGTGCCTGACAGCAAAATTAGGTGCATCTGACATGCACGAAAAATCTCGATTTAGTGCATCTGGTGTGCACCAAAATCGCATCTCAAGACATGCGCACAACATGCGCGAAAATCCAAATCAGGTGCATCCATCGTGCAAGAAATCATGAAATCCAATATGAAGCGCCGAACGTGCGCAAAATCAATCAGGTGCACAAGGTGCACAAAACAAATATCGAGTATCACAATCGAAATCGAAGTCCAGTGCACCCTGCAAGCATATAATAACTATACAGAGTGCAGGAACCAATTCGTGTGCGTGCATACGCACAAAATCAACTCAAATGTCTTAAACCGTAAAATCACAAACATGTGAAACCCAAGCACGAAAACGATATCAAGTGCAACACTGTGCAAAGATCGTAAATCCTCAATCATCAAAATCAAATCATGCGAATAAATCACCCAAAACATCGAAATCAATAATGGCGGAATAGTATCGCTCAAGTGCATCCTCTAAGAATCTCGGGCCAACTGTCGCGGTTACTAATGGGACGTCTCGTCGATGATCATGAACTCTAGCCTGCTGGTGTGCGTAACCATGACCACTCCTGGGTCAAGGTCTTCACTGTGAATTACAAATCTTTCGGTCCATCGGCTCATCGGCCCTGTCAGGTGTGCTAACGGGGACGATTCCGTTCTGGCACTTCTCTGGTCATCTCTTGGTCAATCATCGCGACCACTCATAAGACAGCATATCACTAGCGTCGGCCTCTGGCTCTCTGAATGTACGTGACACATCTGATCCTGAGTGCAAGTATCATTGCAGCAGTGTCCTGGAAGGAATTCTGCTCACGGTCTCTTCCATGTCTCGTCTCTGCCAACTGTCCGGAAGCCATTGTCCTTTCCTATATCTGCATCTTGCTCTGGAACGACTGCATCGACTCCTTCTGGAAGGTAAGTCCAAGTACCATGCCTCGGCATGCGCATCGCCTCTCTGATGTCGGCGGAGTGGAACATCATCTCATATAGATATGGTGCGAACCTCTTACTCCACTTTTCTCTAATGTCGTCTGCTTTGGACTCGTCTCGTCGCGGCTGCATGGACTGAGCTCCAACGACTATCCTCGAATCTGGAGTCTCCCAAGAAATGCATCTCACCACCTAGCATCCGAATTAAGTCGAACCATCCAATCGATTGTCAAAACCTCATAATCCCCCAAGGGCTCAACATCTTGGGTACAGTTTAATAGTATCGAGTACATACCACAGCATCGGTGGTCCAGCCGTAGAAGGGCAAACCCAAGCCTCACTAATGGCGCCGTAGAACTGCCGCAAACCCGAAGGTTCAAAGGCTTTCACACGGTCATTAAGTCGAGTTAGGGTTTCATTCTTCTAGAGGGACCATAGAATTGCCTGCATGTCTTTTCGACTACTTTAAACTTGGAATAATAGGTTTCCGACATTCGATCGTCTCTGTCGACCCTCACGTCTCTGCGTGAAGTCGTCTCTAACTGGAATCAATCTATCTGATGACCTCGCATCGGGGTAAGCGAACGATCCACATGTCCTAGTCATTCATCCTCGATGACTAGCGACCTTCTACCATCTCTTAGTACAACTCATTCTGCACCAACTCAGCATCTGGGGCAATATCTCGTCGTTCGCAGGAATAACTGGCTCGCTCGTCTTCACGCTGAACGGCGCCTCAATCATCAGGAGTAAGCAATACTTCAATGGTCATCAAAATCTGGCTGGCCTCTATCATTGGCTCAATCCTCTAGTGTCGATCAGCACATCCGAGTAACCTCATAAAAGCGATCCGCCAAACGCTCGTGGCGCGGAAACACAGTAAAAAGACACATCTCTGCAATCGTGTGTCGCCGGAATTTCGCCCTGGTCAGTCCTCGTTCGTGACGAGCTTGTGCTGACCGCAACTCTAGCCGTAGCTCTCCCTGCCCGTAACCGTAGCAGCAAAACCAAACTGGTACCGATGAAGCTAGATCAGGAAGGAATATAATACTGAACAAGAAAATGTACATCCTAAGGCTTCATAAGTGGAGTGGCGTGTCGTAAATATGCCGCGGAACATACCAACGGTACGTCACTCTACTTTAGTCACCTATTCCATCAACCAAGGGTCATCCTACGCTCCGAAGGTTAAAACCTAACGCTCTGATACCAACTTTATCACGGCCCGAAAGTACGGAACATGACCGGCACCTAAACTACGAACGTCTCGAGACGTACGTAATCTAAGTAAACCGAAAACCCAGAAATCCAAACCAAGAAAAGTAGTAGAGTGAAGGAAAACCAACTTAAAGCAAGTAATTTCAATAGCATAAGCCGAATTATGCGGTTTTTAAAACATCAAAAATTTACTGAATATTTCGGCAGAGTCTCCTTTGTAAATACTGGCCCCCAAACGGGATACAACATGAATAGTATACGAAATCAAGAAAAAAGGCATCCCCAAGCGGGAGCTAGCTCTTCGTCAATCGACGGTCACAACCACACAAGCAATATAATATACAACGCCCACGGCGAGGATCAAAACTCAAAAGGAAACTCAAAACCACCAGAAATATAACGCACGACTCTAAGGTCGAAAGAATAACATCACTGGTCTCTATCTCAAAAGTAAATACATGTTTGGTTGATGGAATTTACTAGATACAACGGAATAATATTATACAAGGTAATATGATGGGTACGATACAAGAAAAACCCACCTACTAGCAAGTCACCCGAATGAAACTGAGCCCGCAAAGTCGTAAAGAAACCTGTACGGCAAACCTGCAAGAAACTGGGGCACAATGGGGGTGAGTTGCCAACTCGTGAATAGAAAAACATCTGCGCACAGAAATCGCATAAATAACGCAATCCTAGGTCAATGATCATAATATATCCTCAAAAATATGAATAACACGTAGCCTATAACAAGGCTAGGGTAAATATCTAACCCGAGTGTAATCTCATGTGCCCGTGTCAGTGCCTCAGGTAGCAATATATCATATGAACGAGGTATGAATGCATGAAAACAAAATACATGTAAATGAAGAACTGTTTTCATAAATTAGTGAGATTTCCTTTGTATTTTTAAACTGAGGTATCATAAATGAAATCAATATCAACAGTGTCTAGCCTCGACACAAAACATAAATCTCAATATCTCGAAATATCAATGTCTCAATCTCAATATCTAGGGCGCCGTCAGTCTAGACCGGCCCCTACCATCCATCTCAAGACCACGACGGTATCCTCCGGATATCCGACGCGTCGGGTAATATCACCGGTAGGTAGTGCTCCCCAGCCAGGCTCAACGTCAACACCACATTCCTCTTGCCCCGGGGTACCATACCGGGTCCACCATGTACCCGAAACGGTTCCTCCACTCTCGAATCGGGTCTCGAAATCCATCAGCAAACTCATGGTGGACGACTCATACATCATAGGAAAACCGCACTTTTTATTTTAAAAGAGAGAAAAGGTTTATTTATGTTTTTTCGGTTTTCCTCCAAATCCAGAAAATCTCATGGAAATCAGAATCCAAAACCTCAATAACACGTAAAATAGTGAATATATGCATAAGAATCCATGGATGCGGCATAACGATGAATAACAGTATGCATGAAGTGACAAGTAATAACTACAATATCTAAGCTGGCATATAAGATAAGTACACTAATATTATGTCAAACTACTAGCTATATAGTTAAGTTAAGCAATAATATTTTCTAAGGTGTACGTGACATGGCAATTACCGATGAAGATGTGTGTGAGCCGGCAATTAAGTGTATGTGGTACATACGCATCATCGGTAATGGTGCTGGTGTCCTGACAGCATGATATCACTAATGGAGTATGAAACATAAAAATAAGCATGCGATGCGAAGCGGACCACAAAAATGAGCGGGAGCTGAAAACTAGACGCAACTATAACAATCTGCATTAATCTAATATAAGTCCTACACATGGTGCCTTTTGAAATAACACGAATCATGGGTTTTGAAAATAGGGGCTACGGTGTTTTTATGAAAAGATACGTCTTTTGAAATATCCGTAGGATCCCTTGGGCTGTCTTTAAGAATGCCCACGATTCGTTGGTTTTTGAAATAGGTACGAAATCTAATCTAATCTAACAACTACACTAAACTATACGGCTGAACTAACAAGCTGAACTACAGGTGAGGGAAACCGCCTATCATCTGAGTCGATACATATACATACCTGTATATGTATAGTCGGTGATCCCGCCTCAATAATATCATATCCGATACCCTATCTATAATCAGGAATCCCAAGTCAAGAGTGCGGATCAATCATCAATATAGCTCGTACGTAAATCCGTCGTACGGCATCCCAATCTGGGTACGGGTCAATATCACATTCATCATACTATTCACCGGGTATCCTCTTTATAAAATATCATGATCGGGGCTGATCTACGTCTAGTACCATATTGATACCATCTATGTATGCATGCATGTAAGAATCACTACGTCAAAAAACCCGCTAAAACATCATGTCGTATCTCAATACGAACCAAAACACATCACGGATCTTCTGGCCTCAAGCCCAATATCATCGACTCATCTCAAATCCCAATTACTATCCTCAAATCCAGTATATAAACACATAGTCCCATACCCATGTGTAAATATACACATCAATATATAATCCCATGTACGCACATATGAAAGAAGAATGTATGCAAATATGGGTGTGTGTGTATGTGTGGTGCAACCACTACCTAAGGTTTCGTAACCATGCACCAATCCAACACCAATATCCATCTAAAATCATCAATAATAAATCCTAACAACATATCATAAATTGTTGGTGTGTATACGCATCCGTATACATCACCACGGACTGTGGGGGTGCTATACGCCATCCACCCGACTTCTCCCCGTAGATATAAATCTACTCACCTGGTCCTCGTTCGCCGGTGCCGACGTCGCCACGCGCTTGCTTGTCGTCTTGAAGTTCACATGGGGTACCTACATATCATAACGCATCGTATCACATTAAAACTAAATTCGAAATCGAAACGGCATACGAAAATCAAATCGGCACGCGTATCACGCATAGGTCCAAACCTATCGCCTACGCATGCAAGAATAGTCAAACCAACCCTCGATGTCGATGTACAGACGTCAAACAATCGAGAAAAATCCAATCACACTCATTTGCACATTCACGAACACTAATTTTAATATAAACTAGGTTAAAACTCACAAAAACCCCAACTTTACTTAAAAAGTCACTTTTCCGAAAATCTAGCAAGCACAATTCGCCGTTTTTGTACAAAACAGGATGTTTAAATGAATGTAGCGGCCAATATATTTATTAAATATCTTAAATAAGTCATAGAAACAATTTCCGGAATTTAATCTCATTAAATTCCAAAAACCCTAATATTCTAGTTTACAAAATACCCTTTTTAACAATTTCATAGCAAAATGCACAAACTACAATTTAGGTTAGATTCCTATGAACTAAAGTGTTAAACTACACTTAATAAAGTTAATAATATGATTAAAACCCTAACCATATTTTTAATCTCATATTTTGAATTAAAACTAAAATCCTAGTTTGCAATATTAACCACCTTTAACAATTTTAAACTAGAAATTAGCAAACTAGTTACAAGTTTAGCTTTTTCATTAAATTTCAAGTTAACCTACTCATTAAAACCATACTCTAACGATAGAAACCCTAATTAGATTTTAATCCCAATTATATTCATAGTTTCCAAAAACTAGTTTGTTAAAAAGCTTAAGCATGGACATTTTGCAAGTAACAATTTGTAATTATTAACTAAATTAGGTTTTCCATGTCTTCTCATGCCAAACTACACCTTGGAAACATAAACAAGTGACAACAACCATATTGAATTCAAACCCTAACTTGATCCAAACCCTTTTTCCTAGAATTTACAACTCTCCATTAACACTTAATTAAGCTAACTTAAAACAATTAACAACACATTAAGCAAAAAGATTAGAATTTATACCCAATTAATTTGAAGATCCCCCAAGCACACTTAGCCTCTAAAATTGAAATCTAAATCCCTAGATCCATGCTATGGTAGCCAAGGGAAAATGGGTAGGAGGTGGATTTTGATTTCGGTTTGATTTTGAGTGTTTTTCTTTGGATTTTAATGGAAATTTGGGGTTTTCTTTGAACAAGAAGGAGCAAGAAGCAAGGGGGAAGGGCTGCTGTTGAGAGGGGCTGTAGGTTTCGGCTGATATGGAGAGGGGGAGAGAGAGAATGTATGGTGTGGGTCAATGGAATGGTCAAAGTCAACTAAGCCCATATCTTATTATCTAATTTCGTTCATTTCCTTTTCTTTTCTTTCATTTCTTTTCCTTGAAATCCAAGTGCGGACAAAAGAGGGGGCTGCTGAATTCTTCAAGGGGATAAGTGAATGGGGGTGTGTGGGTGTGGGTACGGGTGTGGGGTGATGAAAAATGATAAATACAATACCCCAAACATCCATTTACGCTAAAAAAAAGCCTTTTTTCTTCAATAATTTCTAAACCGTTTTGGCAAATGATTTCGTTCCAAAAACCACATGATAAAATTTTATTTAATGTTTTATGATGCACAAAATTTGTTTCAACTCATTCCAATTTGTAATTTTCCCTAATTAAATGTATTAGTGACGGCTTAAATAATAATAAAATAATATTTTTTTCAGAAAATTTGAAATTTCACCAGCGGCTCAATAAACACCAAATAATAGAAATTACATAGCTAGAATATGTATATTTAATTTTTATAATAAGATATTTGCATTTTGACTTTTTACAGAAAACCCCCTTATTTTACCGATTTTTCGAAATTTCACCGAAACGATTTTCAAAGCGTTACATGATTATAGAATATTGTTAGGAAACCTAGATTAGGAAACTAGGGTTATAGTAAAGGATAGTTAGTGATACTATAGTAGAAACTAAGGATAGTTAGAAATGAGATAATACGACTTTTATGTGATGACGGGAGTCGAGGACGACATTTGTCGATATTGTCGTTTAGAGTACTGTAGGACTAGATAGTTGTTCCCGCCAAAAAATTTCTGCGCAAAGAGCCTAAGATATCAAATGGCAGCGATACGCTTAAGAAAATGTGAACCAGTATTTTCCGGGCTATATTTTTACAAACTCTTGAATGAGGAAAAGATAATTTCTGATGGAATCGAAAGCATCTCGAAAAATCCTTCGATTTAAAATATTATGAACTTCATAATTCATCCGGGATCAAAAGTTATGAGCAAATATGCTATGCACTGTTCCTTGATTAAAAATCAGGAATTACCTCGATGAGGTATCACGTGCTCGCACGTGATCAATGGTCACGTGTTGACACGTGATAGTTAAAACAGAAATAAAAAACAAACGGCTGAAGAAGGACCCAATTGGGGGTCACGTGCTCACACGTGACCCATGGTCACGTGTTGACACGTGATAGTCAAAACAGAAATAAAAACAAATAGCTGAAGGAAATACCTCAAAGAGGTGTCACATGCTCACACGTGACCAATGGTCACGTGTTGACACGTGATGGTTAAAACAACATTATAAACAAGCGGCTGTTAAAAGGCTCAATTGGAGGCCACGTGCTCACACATGACCAAGGGTCACGAGCCAGCATGTGACAGGCTTCGAAAGCCTTACAGTTTAATAAAATTAAATTCTAAAAGCTAATAAATCTTTCCAAATGGAAAATAATTATGGGGACCGTTGGAATAAAGATCCAAGGGTGATTAAAAATCACCAATTTACGGAAAAAATCTTAGACGAGGAATGATTTCCCCTAAATCTCACCGAAAATAACAAACAGAATATCTTTTGGATATAAAATCCAACGGTGAATAAAATTCACTGGATGATCTAAACGCTCATATTAAATATGAAAACAAATCAAATCTTTCAATGAAAGATTTATTAAACAAATTGATTCTTTTCTTTCTCATATAAATAGGAGCCAAGAAGAAAAGAGTAGGGATCTACCTTTTTGGAGAGAAGAACAGAGAGAGGAGAATTTAATTCTTAAGAGAGAAGAAAAGAAAGGAGAATTTAATTCTCAACAAAGAAAACCCTAGGTGAGAAAAGAAAGGGAATCAAAACTTCAAACAGAGAATTTAATTCTCAAAATCTAAGAGTTTAACTCTTCTGCAAAAGAACTTAGTTCTTCCTCTAGTTGAAGATCTGCAGAAGCACATCTCTCCATAGGTTGAGAATTTAATTCTCATCGAGTTGAGATTCTGCCATGCAGATCCAAAACTTAGAGGGGCAATTGAGTTTAGAGAATTTAATTCTCCCAAAACGAAACTAGGGTTTAACCCTATATGAGAATTTAATTCTCCCAAACTCACAGGAATTTAATTCCTTCATGATGAACTAGGGTTTAACCCTATATGAGAATTTAATTCTCCTGAAAATATAGGAATTTAATTCCTTCAAGATGGACAGAACTAGGGTTTAACCCTATATAAGAATTTAATTCTTTTACATATATAGGAATTTAATTCCTCCAAAACAAAATTAGGGTTAACCTTACAGAGAATTTAATTCTTAAAGATAAAGAGATCTTCATGCATGCAAAAGAATTACGGTCACATGTCCCCATGTGACCCCTGAAGAGATCCCCAGAAATGAGAAGGAGGAAAGCCTTGAGGCATTGCCTCACGTGCTCCCACGTGACTTCCAAAACGCAGAAAGAAAAAGCAAAGGAAATGAAGGCTTTGAGCGTTCTCACGTGTTACCACGTGACCCCTTGGCAAACTCTTTAACAGTCAGCACATAAATCCCCATCACGTGTCAACACGTGATGCTCAAGATAAAAATACAAAAACTGTTTAACACTTAATTGCAGAATAAAGAAAGGGATCTGGTCCCACCTTTGGGCGCTCTCACGTGTCCATACATGACCCCTCCTTCTTTAGTGTTTAACACTAATTTGGGGATTATATTTCCAGTGTTTAACACTGATTGTTTCTAGTGTTTAACACTAAATTGAAGATTATATTTCCGGTGTTTAACACTGATTGTCTTTTAGTGTTTAACACTAATTTGAGAGTTCTAACTCCAGTGTTCAACACTGTTGTTCTCTAGTGTTTAACATTACTTCTAGCCAAATCAGCTAATTTTCCAGAGGCAAAAGTCCCTCCTCCAAATGAATCTCAAAATTGAGGAAATCAAATACAAAATGTTGTCAGAGCCCCCAAACCTCTATTTAGCACTGCTGAATGATGAGGGGTTGAACCCAGACAAATTTCTAATAGCACAAAGGGCCAATATTTCAAACATAATTGGACTTAGCCCAAACTGGCCATATGTCCTCAAATCATCTTGAACTGAGCACATCTGCTCTTTCAACCAACTCATTGGTTCAAGGGTACATCTTTGAACCCCTCTGATATTTGTCGTTGTAATCCTTCAACGTCTTCAGAGAGGTGATGGGTCCCGACTGCCATACATTTTATGGACCACTATGTCCTTAAACTGGTATTGGACCACTATGTCTTTAAACTGGTAATCGACCGCAATGTCCCTAAACTAAATAATTGAGTCCAAATGCTCTCTTGTTGGATCTAAACGATCCTGTTAAGTTGATCTTAGTCTGAAATGAGACTAACGTATCCTTAACAAACGTTTAAGTTGATCTTAGTCTCAAATAAGACTAACGTTTCCTTAAACCAACCCCCAAACCCAAATCAAAGAATATACGGATTTGGACTAATCCACTCCCTACGGGCGACCACATAAATTAGTCTCCGTATACAATCCATGGGCAACCACAAACAAAACAAACACCCACAACACGAATTTGTAAGTCCACGTTGTGACCCCCGGTTCTTACGGGGAGGCAGAAACGGTATAAAAATCAAATTTTTGGCGCATGGGGCAACATGGACTAACAAAGTCGGGATCGTGTCTAAACTAAACTAGCAAACATGCAAAGGAGAGTTAACTGCTCGGCAGAGTGGTTATACCTAACTTGAACTCCTTCTTCTTGAAACCTAGTAGAGGTTGATGGTTCTTTCCTCGTAGCCTTTTTCCGTCAAAGATGGATCCACCTGAGGGTTCAACCTTCAGGCTCTTTCTCAAACTTAGAGTGAACTAGGATATCCGGCTTGCTAAACCTTGAACCCTAGAGAGAGTAGAGAGTATCTATGGGGTGTTTCTCTTTCAAGGAGAGGGATTCTCAACACATGAGAAGGATTCTCCTTGAGCTTGAGGAAGAAAAAGATGAAGTGAGGAGAGAGAATGAATACGATAGAATGAGATCATTTTCCTTTTGCAACCATAACAAAAGGAAAAAGAATTATCTAATTAATAATAATAATTCAAAATGAAATAGTTGATGGTTGTTTTTGGAATGACCACTATCATCACTTCATTAAATGAATGTAAGCTAGAATCAAGGAGTATCCTTACAAAGTAATGATGATGGTCAAACATTCAACCATGGTCAACAAGTCAACCATGGTCAACAAGTCAACAAAACCAACCATGACACAATTTCATTTAATTACTATTATTAATTGATATTTCATAAATCCATTAGGGTTTGGAAAAAGACGACTGTCAACTGTGCATACGCACCCGTTCCGAAACCCTAATGAAAAACCTCTTCCTCCGCCTCAAACAACTATGCATACACACCTGCATTCTCGTTCCGAGGAACAAGAATACTGAGAGATAAAAGCAACCCCAAAACATATACCAGTATCTGGCTCAAACCAGAGCCTGCTAGTATAAACCGTCCGGACTCCAAACGTGCACAAGTGCGCGGATGAGAATGAACCCTGCCGCAAAACCATGCGACCTCTACTCAGTTTTGCCCAGAGGCGAATACCCTCTGTGTGGGACTCTAAAGACTCGACACTACGCTGGCAGTGGGTTTAACCACAGACCGCAAGCGGCACTAGCTGTGCGTAACGGTCCCCAGGTAGATGCCGATAAGAAGACTGACGAGGTAAAACCCATCTGAACTCCTACTGAGTCTGAATGTGACATTCTCCGTACAGTCCGGTCTGTTCGTCTGATACATCGCATGTCGGGCCTAGGGGGCGGTAAACGTCAGTCCCCCAATAGCGGTACAAGTCGTGTCGGAGTGAAGCCCAAAACACCCTGAGATAACACTGGAAGCCTACCAGTAAATCTCGCTTGCCCTGGCCAGGGACTACTCGTGTAATAGCTCTCCTAGACACAGCGCGATGTCAACCCCCAATACCGGGAGAGACGAATCCTGTCTAACCGGCACTGTCTCCAAGTGCTTCGGGACTGCACCCAACTACCACCTGTTTGCACGACTCCTTTGAGCCGTGGTAGGGTAGTAGTCAAAGTACAGTGGGAACACACTCGAGGCGAAGTGCCAGTGTCAAGTCAGCGGACTAAGCTGTACTCATGTCACCTGGGAACTGATAACTGACGATAGGTATAATACCAACCTGTCAGTTCCCGACGAGTCCTGTCCAGTGTACTCGTAACCCAACGAGCACCCGTATGCTATCTCCAGTACGACGTACTGATGGCTGTGGGACAGACCATCTCCCACACTGGGATGAGAAGCGCATACGCTAGTCTACTCCGGAGTATCGATGCCCTGTCTCGATAGTCCTGCGACTAGGGACCTGTATAAGGATGTGCTTACAGATTACCCAGCCCCCACTAGTGTGATTGCCATCACAACGCTGGTAATCAAGCAAAGATCCTAAGGGCTCCACTAATGCGTATAGGTGATATACTAAAATAAACACATGTACACATTGAAGTAGAAACAAACCAAGTAGCATACTACTATATTGAGCAAGATTGTTTATACAAGGTGAATATCCCAAGCTTCCATTAAGTAATATACAAACTAGTATGATACAGTAATGGCCTCTAGGGCATATACACTAACAATCTCCCACTTGCACTAAGGCCATGTACTGGCGTATCGAAGACCTATCATCTCGATCAGCCGCTCGAACTGAGTCTGGGGCAGGGCCTTGGTGAATGGATCTGCAGTGTTTTCTTCTGAAGCAACCCTCCGAACCTCGATCTCCTTGCGATCCACGATCTCCCTGATCAGGTGATACCGCCTCAAGATGTGCCTGGATCTCTGATGGGACCTGGGTTCCTTCGCTAAAGCTATAGCCCCGTTGTTGTCGCAATACAGAGGTATTGGGTCAACAATGGATGGAACCACCAGAAGTTCTTTCAAGAACTTTCTCATCCAGACAGCATCTTTTGCGGCATCAGATGCAGCGATGTATTCCGCTTCCATCGTCGAGTCTGCAACGGTTTCCTGTTTGGAACTCTTCCAACACACCGCCGCTACATTGAGGGTAAAGACAAAACCCGACATGGACTTGGAATCATCCTTGTCACTCTGGAAGCTGGAGTCAGCAAAGGCCTCGATCTGGAGGTCTTTTCCGCCATACACCAAGAACATCTCCTTAGTCCTTCTCAGGTACTTGAGAATGTTCTTTACCGCTATCCAGTGTTTCTCCCCAGGGTTTGACTGATACCTGCTTACCACACTCAGTGCATAAGCTACATCCGGTCTGGTACACAACATCGCCTACATTATAGAGCCTACCGCAGAAGCGTAGGGTATAATAGACATGCGATCCCTCTCTAAATCAGTCTTGGGGGACATCTCTTTAGAAAGGGTGATCCCGTGACAAGCCGGTAGATTACCGCGCTTGGAATCTTCCATACTGAATCTTTTCAGTACGGTGTCGATGTACCTGGACTGTGAAAGTCCTAATATCCTCTTGGATCTATCACGATGGATCTGGATCCCCAGGATGTATGAGGCATCACCCAGGTCTTTCATGGAGAACCTGTGTGACAAGAACCCCTTGACAGATTGTAGCATAGGAATGTCATTTCCTATTAAGAGAATGTCATCCACGTATAAAACGAGGAATACTACAGTTCTCGCTACAAATCTACTATAGATGCATGGTTCATCTGGATTTTTGATAAAGCCAAATTCCTTGACCGTCTCATCAAAACAGATGTTCCAACTCCGCGATGCCTGCTTTAGTCCATAGATGGACTTAAGCAACTTGCACACCTTTCCGCTGCTCCCACTCTGAATGAAACCCTCTGGCTGATCCATATAGACACACTCCTCTAAATTTCCATTTAGAAAAGCGGTTTTTACGTCCATCTGCCAAATCTCATAATCGTGGAAGGCAGCAATGGCAAGAAGGATCCGAATGGATTTCAGCATAGCCACTGGAGAAAAGGTTTCATCATAGTCCAAGCCAGGTCTTTGACGGAAACACTTTGCTACAAGTCTAGCTTTATAGGTCTCAACCTGTCCATCTACACCAATCTTCCTTTTGAAGATCCACTTGCATCCTACGGGTTTTACCCCGTCTGGAGCAATGTCCAACGTCCATACTTTGTTGGTGTACATGGACTCCATTTCGGTCCGCATTGCATCCAGCCATTTTACCGAGTCAACGCTCTGAACGGCCTGCTGGAAGCTAGTAGGCTCATCATAATCTATGATGCAATCCTCTCTATCCCCGTCTATGAGAAAACCGTAGTATCTCTCGGGCGGATGAGACTGCCTACTACTCCTGCGGAGCGGCGTAGGAATGTCCTGTTCATTTGATCCCTCTGGTTCTACCAAACTTTCAGTAATAGCTTGTTGTTCTGGAATTTCTTCCAGTTCTACTGTGCTCCCACTTATCTGGTTTTCCAAAAACTCAGTTTCCAAGAAGTAGGCGTGACGAGAAACAAGAACTTTTTGTTCCTCTTCACAGTAGAAAAAATATCCCTTGGAGTTCTTTGGATATCCCACAAGCTTGCACTGTACTGAGCGTGCCTCGAGCTTGTCCGCATGCTGCTTCTTGACAAAAGCTGGACATCCCCATGTCTTAATGTGATTAAGATGGGGCCTCTTTCCACACCACATCTCATATGGTGTGGTGGGCACAGTTTTAGTAGGAACTCGGTTCAAAAGGTATGCAGCTGATTCTAGCGCATACCCCCAGAAAGATCGCGGTAACTCAGCGTTACTCATCATGGACCGTACCATATCCAATAGGGTTTGGTTCCGTTTCTCCGATACACCGTTGTGTTGCGGAGTGTATGGAGGAGTAAGTTGAGAGAGAATTCCATTCTCCTTTAAGTAATTCAGGAACTCGGCACTTAAGTATTCTCCACCTCGATCCGATCTTAGAATCTTGATACTTTTGCCGGTTTGTTTTTCTACTTCATTCTTATATTCCTGGAATTTTTCAAAGGCTTCGGACTTATGTTTCATTAAGAAGACATAACCGTACCTTGAAAAATCATCCGTAAAAGTAATGAAGTAAGAATAACCGCTTCGCGCATGTGTAGACATTGGACCGCACACGTCGCTGTGTACGAGTCCCAAGAGCTCGCTCGCTCTTACTCCGTGTCCAGTGAACGGAGTCTTTGTCATCTTTCCTTTGAGACAGGATTGACTAGTGGCATATGATTGATATTCGAACGGATCCAAATATCCTTCTGTATGTAACTTAGTCAATCTTCTCTTATTGATGTGACCCAGTCTATAATGCCATAAGAAAGTCTGATTGATATCTGGAGACTTTCTTTTGTGTGTATTCTGGACATTGAAAATCTGTGGTTGGTTTAATACGTATATACCATTGCTCAGTGTACCTGACCCAATCAGAACTTGATTAAGGTGAATGTTTGCAACATTACTTACAAACGCAAATTCATAACCTTCTTTAGAAACCAAAGATACAGAAATGATATTACAAGTTGCGTTGGGTACAAAAAAGCAATTACGCAAAACCAAAACATATCCATCTGACATTCCCAGGTGATAGTCCCCCACGGCTTTAGCATCCATGCTAGCTCCGTTCGCAACTCTGATGGTCATGTCACCTGCCTTCAAAACCCTATGGTTTCTCAACGCCTGTAAAGAATTACAGATATGAGATCCTGATCCGGTATCCAATACCCAGGAAGTAGAGTTTATCGAAAGACAGTTTTCAATAACATACACACCTGAAGCTGAAGTCGCAACCTGCTTCAGTTCCTGTGTCCTGGCTTTCCAAGCCCTGCAATCTTTCTTCCAGTGTCCACTCTTGTGACAATAGAAGCATTCCTCTTTACCCACCAGTTTCCCCGCTATCATTGTTGCTTTTTCTTTTCCCTTATTTTCCACTTTACTAACACCGCCCCTTGGTTTGGCGGGGGCTTTCTTCTTCTTTCCCTTGGCTCTCGCCTTGGACCTAGAAGAAGAAGATCCTCCTACAAACAAAGTGGGTGTTTCCCTACCTTTCTGTAGGGTGCCCTCTGCGCTCCTCAGCATGTTGAGGAGTTCTGAAAGTTCAACTTCCTTTTCTTGCAAGTTGAAATTCAGTATGAACTGGGCGTAAGTGGAAGGAAGGGACTGGAGAACTAAGTCCGTATAGAGCTCACTCTCCAACATGGTCCCAAGTTCTGCGAGCTCCTCAATGTAGCCAATCATCTTAAGCACGTGTTCCGCTACCGATGATCCGACGGCCAACTTTGCCGAAAATAACTTTTTCGACACTTCGTATCTTGCGATACGAGACTGCTCTCCATACAGTTCTTTTGTATGAAGAAATATGGATTCCAGGTCCATATTCTCGTGCCTCTTCTGGTGTTCGTTGTCCATAGAGGCAAGCACGAGGCACTTTGCCTTCGCGCAATCAATCTCCCAAGTCTTACGGATTTCCTTATCCGCGATGCTGGAGGTGGGACCTGGGACGGGGGGAGCTTTGGTGGTAAGAAGATACCCCAGCTTGTCATAAGTGATTGCCATTTTGACATTCCTGAGCCAATCTTTGTAGTTTGGCCCTGTCAGTATGTTTTTATCTAAGAGTAACTTAAGTCCAGTCATGTTGAATGGTCGCTGCAATTAGGAGAGAGAGAGGGAACACTCAGCACGATGCTCTTGCAAGTTTAGAATGGTTTTTAATTTGTCTAAACAGGATGGCTCCCACTGTCTCTCGAATCCCTCCTCAAACCACAAAGGAAGAATTAGCCGGGATCAATCCCACCGCACAATACTTGCTTAACCGTTCAGCCAGGCCAGTGTTGGTACTTCGAGGGAGGTTTTCCAACGCTTTCGCGAAGTTCCTTAATTTAAGAACCTCTTTTCCCTGGGGGCGTAGCCCCGCTAACACCTTTCTGGACACCTACTAGGTTTATAGCATTGATCGTTTAGTGAGAAATTTCCCGAGGAGTAGCATATACTCACAGTAGGATCGGGATCCAAATATCATCGCGTGACGAAAAATGAAGGAATCCTACCATAATCATCACACTCCAAATGGTATGCAAATCTAGCAAGTTTCAGTACTTATGAAACTCCCGATGTGGATTTTTGCCCCATGCTCTTATGACCTTGACTTTGGCCAAAATATCATAAGTCACATGTCAAGTTCTACCCGTCACTATCCAGGTTAATTTGGATCCACCCGTACCTACCCTTGACTTTGGCCAAAATGGCAGTACGACTGTCCCAAACCAACGCATCTATCTATGCTACACATGAACACCCAATAGCTACCAATCACTATGCTTTGACTTTGGCCAACATACATAGCTTGAATACTATTGCCTATTCATGCGAAACGACGGAGGGCTACGAATGGTTTTGGTAAAACCGTGAACGTAGCGAACTTGATATAATCGATGGAACGAGATAGCTTTTAGAAGGAGTGGCTCAAGCTCCGCATTTAAAAGTTAGTTTTGAAAAGAACCGAGGGGTTTTTCGAAAGTGTTCCAACGACTTTAACTTGGTTTATTATCTTGCATTAGTTCTTTTAATGCGTGATATTCTTGCATTAGTTCTTTTAATGCGTCCCATCATTTAATCCTACCATTGCAGAAAACAACCAAAATATGACGTACGCTTATGCCATTCGCATTCGCCACGGGGCCCCGTCATTACCCGTTAGGTTACTTAACTAACGACAGAGCGGGGGCTGGGCTAGCGCGGCTGTAAAACATAAGCAACGCCTAAATTGTTATAAATATAGCAATGATAGACATTACAGATCACAGATGAATACATTGGATATACTAGGAATCCGCAATCCGTTCGAGCCTGCAACGAAAAGCGGATTACACGGTCGCGGTGAATAGCCAAAACCCCACCCAAGACCCCAACGGGTGCGGCAAACTACCCGCCAAGTACCCGGTAGTTTGTGCACCCCTCCATGGGTCTATCCTAGGAGCAAAAACAGTAAAAAGAATTATACAATGACGGCTACAACCCCTACCCGGTTGTGCGGCCATACAAATAATATTATTACATCAATTTACATATTACAAATGAATGAAAGAAAAACAAAAGCTCATCTCACATCCACCCCGGCTATTCACCCGCGATAGTCCAACACATTCATATACACATTCCAATATCAAACACAGATCACAGAGATGTATAACCCCGACTAATCGACTTATAGCGATTAGCCGACGTTCAATACATACAAACATCACAGATATAACCAACATAGTCAAAATGTAGTGAAGTTCGGAAAAAAATACGGAATTATAGGCCCCCGAAAACAAATTTCTATTCTGGAAAATCTGGGCACATATAATATATCTCAAAAATCCTAAAACCAATCCAGAGGTACACTGCACCAAAATCGAGGCAGAGAGGAGACAAGATGGCCGCGGATCCGCGGCAACATAGCTTGTTGCTGCCGCGGAAACGCGGTCGTTTGGTCAGATCTCTATGTTGCCGCGGAAACGCGGTCGTTTGGTCAGATCTCTGGCTTGTTTTTGGTGGTTATCTTTAAAAAACCCTGAGATGATTTTAGGTGAATAACAAATTTTGTTTTGACCAGAAAAAAATTTAACAGAAACTAGGGTTTTTGAAAAGTTTGGTTTTTGGATTTTATCGGTTCCGAACTTCGTTACACTTCACTACCTAATTAGTTTATATTTAGTTAGGCTCTGATACCACTGTAAGTCTACGTTGCGACCCCCGGTTCTTACGGGGAGGCGGAAACGGTATAAAAATCAAATTTTTGGCGCATGGGGCAACATGGACTAACAAAGTCGGGATCGTGTCTAAACTAAACTAGCAAACATGCAAAGGAGAGTTAACTACTCGGCAAAGTGGTTATACCTAACTTGAACTCCTTCTTCTTGAAACCTAGTAGAGGTTGATGGTTCTTTCCTCGTAGCCTTCTTCCGTCAAAGATGGATCCACCTGAGGGTTCAACTTTCGGGCTCTTTCTCGAACTTAGAGTGAACTAGGATCTCCGGCTTGCTAAACCTTGAACCCTAGAGAGAATAGAGAGTATCTATGGGGTGTTTCTCTTTCAAGGAGACGGATTCTCAACACATGAGAAGGATTCTCCTTGAGCTTGAGGAAGAAGAAGATGAAGTGAGGAGAGAGAATGAATATGATAGAATGAGCTCATTTTCCTTTTGCAACCATAACAAAAGGAAAAAGAATTATCTAATTAATAATAATAATTCAAAATGAAATAGTTGATGGTTGTTTTTGGAATGACCACTATCATCACTTCATTAAATGAATGTAAGCTAGAATCAAGGAGTATCCTTGCAAAGTAATGATGATGGTCAAACATTCAACCATGGTCAACAAGTCCACCATGGTCAACAAGTCAACAAAACCAACCATGACACAATTTCATTGAATTACTATTATTAATTGATATTTCATAAATCCATTAGGGTTTGGAAAAAGACGACTGTCAACTGTGCATACGCACCCGTTCCGAAACCCTAATGAAAAACCTCTTCCTCCGCCTCAAACAACTGTGCATACACACCTGCATTCTCGTTCCGAAGAACAAGAATACTGAGAGATAAAAGCAACCCCAAAACATATACCAGTATCTGGCTCAAACCAGAGCCTGCTAGTATAAACCGTCCGGACTCCAAACGTGCACAAGTGCGCGGATGAGAACGAACCCTGCCGCAAAACCATGCGACCTCTACTCAGTTTTGCCCAGAGGCGAATACCATCTGTGTGGGACTCTAAAGACTCGACACTACGCTGGCAGTGGGTTTAACCACAGACCGCAAGCGGCACTAGCTGTGCGTAACGGTCCCCAGGTAGATGCCGATAAGAAGACTGACGAGGTAAAACCCATCTGAACTCCTACTGAGTCTGAATGTGACATTCTCCGTACAGTCCGGTCTGTTCGTCTGATACATTGCATGTCGGGCCTAGGGGGCGGTAAACGTCAGTCCCCCAATAGCGGTACAAGTCGTGTCGGAGTGAAGCCCAAAACACCCTGAGATAACACTGGAAGCCTACCAGTATATCTCGCTCGCCCTGGCCAGGGACTACTCGTGTAATGGCTCTCCTAGACACAGCGCGATGTCAACCCCCAATACAGGGAGAGACGAATCCTGTCTAACCGGCACTGCCTCCAAGTGCTTCGGGACTGCACCCAACTACCACCTGTTTGCACGACTCCTTTGAGCCGTGGTGGGGTAGTAGTCAAAGTACAGTGGGAACACACTCGAGGCGAAGTGCCAGTGTCAAGTCAGCGGACTAAGCTGTACTCATGTCACCTGGGAACTGATAACTGATGATAGGTATAATACCAACCTGTCAGTTCCCGACGAGTCCTGTCCAGTGTACTCGTAACCCAACGAGCACCCGTATACTATCTCCAGTACGACGTACTGATGGCTGTGGGACAGAACATCTCCCACACTGGGATGAGAAGCGCATACGCTAGTCTACTCCGGAGTATCGATGCCCTGTCTCGATAGTCCTGCGACTAGGGACCTGTATAAGGATGTGCTTACAGATTACCCAGCCCCCACTAGTGTGATTGCCATCACAACGCTGGTAATCAAGCAAAGATCCTAAGGGCTCCACTAATGCGTATAGGTGATATACTAAAATAAACACATGTACACATTGAAGTAGAAACAAACCAAGTAGCATACTACTATATTGAGCAAGATTGTTTATACAAGGTGAATATCCCAAGCTTCCATTAAGTAATATACAAACTAGTATGATACAGTAATGGCTTCTTGGGCATATACACTAACAGAAGTGACCATTTGGAGAAGGAGAAAGTGGTTACCGCGATGCGGTAGTGTAATTAACTGCAGGGAAGAGCGTTCCCACAATCAAAAACACCTCAAGCGAGGGCGAATCTGACGAAGTCTGCTACATCGGCCGCATCCGTTTAAACCTTCGATACATGGTGCCATAAATCAACTTGGCATCTTCGGAGAGGTGGACGGATAGCACCAATTAGCATCTGCCCCGAATTTCAGGCAAGACGTCCGTCTTACGCCGTCTTTCGGAGGGGAACAGATTCTAGCAAACCCGGTGGGACCTCTTCCTCTTTCCACTCCACACTTCGTGTGTCGCGTTCGCGAACGAATCGCGGTTTGCTATGGTTGCCTGTGGATTTGTGGTACTTAGATTTGGTATCTTGCTCCATGCAGAAAACAGAAGATCAATGGCTTCAAACTGCACTACCTGCAACTGCAACTCTCACTCCGTCCTTGCTGGAGGGGTGACTTACGGGCCCCAAGCGGCCTCCCTTTCCAAGATGCCAGTGGAACAGGTAACTCAAGCCACCACTGGACTATTCTTCGGGACCATGCTCTCACCCATGAGCTTCAACGCCCCTGTACCGTCACAAGAAGCTCCCAGGAAGTCGGCATTCGATTGGCTTGCTACTACTGTGGCCCCTCTCAACGGGTCGCCCAACTCCACTGCCTCGGTTTTTAACAAACTAGGCCAGAGCTCCAACGAGCCCATGAAGAAGCCTGCAATATCAGAAGGCGTTATCCCGAAGTGGATAACCATCCCTGCTCCCAAAGTCATCATGACGGCTTCTCCTGCCAAGGGGTTGGTGTTTAAAAGATTGGTCGTCCCAACTCCTATTCTTGCTCCTGCTACTCAAAAGACATCAGTCTTTAATAGGCTGACGCCGGCAACAGCCCCTCACCTGAACAGGGGGCAAGACGAGCCCATCCCCATCACCGAGCCAATTCCCTCATTTCTCCATGCTCGACGTCGTCACTGGCGCCGAGTGAGGAAATCAGGGGGCAACTCCCCTTCTGGGCTAACTCCACCAGCCCCAACGGCGGAAATTAATGCTGCTGTTCCAACCGGAAACAGCTTTGAGCTGCTAAATAAGGTGCGTATGAATTCTCCCACTACCGTACTGAAAAGATCTCCTCCTCCGGTGGAGAATGTTGCGGAAACCAAACCAGACCAGCCCCTTCAACGGCTGTCCTCTAAAATTTACAAGGTCTGGCGTCAAGTCCAAGACTCCGTAATGGATCAAGGCTATCTCCACCGACAGAAAAAGATGAAGGTTCGGCAGGAGAAGGACTACTCTGTCAAGCCAGAAAAAGCAACAGCTACTTGGGTGCCCAGTACAACGGCCCCCTCAACTTTGACCACTCACAAAAGAAGGAGGTCGGAGAAGATCCCTGTGACTTTGGAAAATCGGGAAGACACTGAATCTAAACGCCTCAAGTCCGGGGGCATAATGGTGCATACTGTTTACATGGCTTCCGGAAAAGAGGATAGCCGCGCTTCTACGGGCCACCGACCACTCACCCGATCTCTCACCAGAGCTCAAGAACAACAGCAGCAGAAGCTTCAAGAGATGCTGACTGCGATGGCCGCACTCACCGGACCAAAAGAAAGCCCGGAAACATCCGCGGAGCAGCGTCACGAACAAGAAACTGTTGCTGACTTCCTTCGCAGAGTCCTCGAAAAGAAGGGCAAAGAAGCCGCAGAGCAAGCGGCTAACATAAACCGAATGGCACTTCTCTTCCAAGACATGGTCGGGATGATGTTACTGCCGGATCCTCCAGCCGAAGACCCTCTGATCATTATTGAAGACGACAAAGGGGAAACGTCGAATCCTCCTCCGACTCTTTCAGCAGCCAAGAAGGAAACTATCTCAAAAGCCACGCTTGATGATTACATCGCTCAGCAGATACGAGTTCATCAGGCGAATTGTCACGACCCGAAAGAGCACGTGACTGGCCCTTGAACCATATGAAGTCTATGGGACTCCATCTGATCCAAGTAAGCCAAAAGCCCAGAAACCTAAAACCATTTTAAGGATAAATAAACATACAAGCAATATACTATACAACGCTGAATGGCGAGGATCAAAATTCAAAACAAACCCAGATAAGCATGAAAACCGTAACACTACTAAGCGCGACTCTAAGGTCGAAATAATACATCACTAATGTCTGAGTCTGAAACAATATATATACTAGTTTTGGTTGATGGAATTTCTAGATACAAAAGAATAATACATCAACAAGGGTGGTCCTGATACAAAAGAACCCACCTACCCAAGCAAGTCCCCTATATGGAAGCAGTGTGCCAGAAATGCCACTACGGAACCTGTACGACAAAACCCTGTAAGAAATGTGGCACAACGGGGGTGAGTTGCCAACTCGTGAATAGAAAATATCTACAAGCAGAAATCGAATGCAAGACATAATCCTAGGTCAATACGATCAGTATATAATATAACCCTCAAGAGTAAGTCTGAATCATGAAAATGTGGCAGTGTAACATCTAATCATGTAGGTAGTGCCAAGTACTCGTGCCAGTGCCTCAGATAATAACATGTCATAATGTAAGGTATGTCTGCATGAAGTAAACATGATGAAGTATCAAATGGATATCAATACACATATATTAACGTCCCATTCCACTAATATTGGTGTAAGGGTATATATAACAGCGCCCTTGTACCCTGTTATATATACAAATGAAGTGTGATCAATGTATTCAATCTGTATGTAATCAATGTCTGTATGTATATGTAAATCCCGTCCACCTGTCACCCAATGTCAATAAGCATCATACATGCAAATATGAGGATATAATCAAAATCATGGAGATCATCATGAAACCCGTGCCTAGCATCGACACGTAAATCCTCATCTATCGGGCTCCGTCAGTCCGGATCAGCCGACGGGCTATGTCTGCGGAATCGGCCTTCGGCCCCGGCAGTACGCCCATATCCATCTATCAACTCTGGTTAGTATCCTCCAGATAACCGCAAGGTCCAACCAATCACCGGTAAGTAGTAGTCCATCTGCCAGGCTCACCGTCTGCTACATAGAGTAACCGTTCTCGTCCCGGGGTACCATACCAGGTCCACTATGTACCCGTAATCGACCTCATCCAACTCCTCGATTCGGGTTCACATATATCACTCTAGCACCGAGAAAACACATGGTGGACGCACCGAAATATCATATCAAGGGAAACCGGGTTTTTTAAATAATTAACTATTCTCTTTTGAAATATCTACGGTTCCCCAAATCCAGAATTAACATGGAAACAACATATCTCAATGCGTAATCTAAGCAAGTATGAAGATATCAATGTATGTGTGCACTGGTATGAATATACAGTGTGCATATGCGCAGGTATGAAGATATCAATATATGCGTGCACTGGTATAAGTATACAGTGTGCATGTGCGCAGGTATGAAGATATCAATATTAGCAATGAATTATCATATAGCTAATCAAAAAAACTTAAAAATTGCATAATTCTCTAAATTACCCTATTTTAGAATATTCCATAATTTTCCAAAATTTCCCCATATTTATTTGTATTTAATTATATCGAATTATTAAAATATTCAATAAAATAATATTAAATTATAAAAATTCCCAAAAATAATATTTTATTATTTTGAAATGTTACACGAATGAAGCGGCTGGACAAATTGTTAAAACTGGACGGCCCTATACGGGTTAGTACGACCAAATAAAGTACCCGCGGGGATACACGATCCCCAAATTCTACGTATACAAGGGGACGAGAAATCCGCATCAGCACGTCGCTCAATTCAAAGCCTTATGCGGCAACACTGGTGGCGATGATAAACTTTTGCTCCGCCAGTTCGTCGGCAGCTTATCGGAAACGGCGTTTGAGTGGTACTCCGAACTTCCAAACGACTCCGTCAAAACTTTCGCAGAAATGGAGTTGTTGTTTACACAGAGATTTGCAAGCGCTAGCGAGCGCACCCCGATCACCGCCTTGATGAACGCCAGGGTAAAGCCAGGCGAAACATGGGTACAATACGCGATACGGTGGCGGAATTTATGGTCAAAATGCGAGCAGCGCATAGAGGAAGCTCCTGTAGGGTTGCTATGCACGCGCATAAGGGTCTACGAGGCATCAACAATGCCCGATTAAAAAATTAGCCGTGCCGAACAACCCGAAGCCGGATCTTTAAACTTGAGATTAGGCGAAAACTAATATGCTAAACACTTTAACACTAAGTGAGAGGGATTACAACCTTTGTAGATCCGGTCCTTCACTTCATATGCTCCGTGTTGAGGTCCCTTCGCTGCGTTCATCGTGCTCTGGACTCTCGAGAGGCTTCACGAAGAGAAAGGTGCAGTCTTGCTTCCGATCTTCGATACAAAGATGATCTACCTTGAAGTTCCGTTAACACAAGCTAACACTCATGAAATGATGTGAACACCCTCATCTAAATGGAAAGGGAAGATGAGGATGATGAAGTAGGATTTTTGCTCTCTTTATTTATCTTTTTCTCATATTTATTCATCACTTTGGAAAAATCTAGCAAGCTTTTTCATGAAAGAATGAAGGAAGAAGAAGAATAGTGATCCATTTCCTTTTGTGATGAATAATGAAAGGATTAATATGAAGAATAATGCAACCATGGTTGACTTAACCATTGTAGAGAATTAACCAAGGGTTAGGGTTTGGGTTGAGTTAAGAATGAGTCACCTGAAAATATCTTTTCCAAAACAAAATAGAAAACCTTCTAGAATCTACTAGAAGTCATTAACCCAAATCAAACCCTAATCTTGATTAATCTTTACTAAACATGTTGCATTAGTTATCATATCATGCTACAATATTATATATCACATATATAATATTTATTGTAACCAAATAAAATAATACAATTAACATATATCGCATATATATCAATGTATTACCCGAGTGAGAAAAAGAATCTTTTAGTGAGCTAATATTAGTTAATGTAATTTAATATATCATATATATTATTATACATTAAATTATCGAATCAACACTTGATCCGACAATCCGGCTATATCGCATATAACCGACTAATATTTATCCGTACCGATTCATCGAATCAACACTTGATCCGATGACCCGGCTGATATCAAATATCGCGATAACATAATACGGTATCACATATCGCATTATCCTCGGTCCCGCACATATCACATATGTGCTCCTACTCCGTTTTGCCTGAGCCAAGAAACCTCTGTGTATGACTCTAAAGAATCATCAATACGCCGGCAGTAGGTGATGACCATATCAAACACCCACAAGCTGCAAGCGGTCAGCTAAACGTAACAGTCACCCAGGTATTGAGCGCTCAGAAGATCAACAAGCAAGCCTGTAAATTCTCCTGTGAATCCAAATAGTAACACTCCCGTCCAGTCCGATCTCGTCGTCTGATATGTCGCATATCTCGCCTACGGGTGGTAAACGTCAGACCCCAGTAGCTCGATAAGTCGTGTCGATATGAGGTCTATAACAGTTCGAGAAACTACTGATAACACTTACCAGTAAATCTCTGCAACCCTGGCCTGGGATTTCCGGTTATAGCCAATCGAACACAGCACAACATCAACTCCCTATACCGGGGGAGATGAATCCCCTCCTATCGCTCATTGCCTCCATATGATTCGGGACTGTACCCAAAAGCCACCTTTTTGCACGACCTCTTGGACGTGGTATGATGGAAATCAAAGCACAGTGGGAATCACACAAGACTCTATGACGATCTCGGGTCAACAGACAACTCTGTACCAGTGTCATCGGAGAACTGCCATCTGACGTATGGTATAATACCATCTGGGAGTTCTCGGCGAGTCCGTCCAGTGTACCCTGTCTCCACTGAGCACCCGTACACCATCCTTGATGTCAAACACCGATGGATATGGGATCATCCATCGCCCATCATATGGGCCAAGATGCGTATACGCTAGTCTACTCTGGTGTATCGATGCCCTGACTCGATACACCCTCGAATAGGAACAGTTATAGGATGTACTCGTCGACTACCGTGGCCCCACTAGTATGATCTCATCATAGTCCCAGTAGTCGAGTACACATCCTAAGGGCTTTATCAACATGTAACATAGAGACAATCAGAGTACATGTTAAGATAAAGTACAACCAGATAGCATACTATCCTGTCGAGCAAGAAAGTCCTCCCTATATATGTCCTAGCATCCACTGCAATATACATCGTATGTACAGTAATGGCCTCTAGGGCATACATATAACTAAAAATCTCCCACTTGCACTAGGGCCATCTGTTATGGTATCGCATACCCAACAATTAGCTGCGGTTGAAGTATCTCATACTCAACCATCCCATAAAAGTCTTTACTGGGAAAAAGGCCTTTGTGAGTGGATCCGCGCTGTTGTCCTCTATATCTACTCTCCTAACCTCGATCTCCCTGGAGATCAACAATCTCCATGATCAGGTGATACTGCCTAAGAATTATATCTGGATTTCAGATGGGACGGTAGTTCCTTGGCTAATGCCACAACTCCATTGTCACACAATGGTAGGAACAAAGTTCATCTCATGAACTTATATATCCAGACTGCCTCTTTGGTAGCATCCTTGGTATCGATGTATCTTGCCTTTAATCGTCTAGTATGTCACGGTATCTAGCTTGGAACTCTTCCAACATACCGTCCCTCCACTGAGGGTATAGACAATGCCTGCGACTGACATTCAGTCGTTCTTATCACCCTGGAACTTTTCTAGTGATTCTCCCCAGGATCGATTGACACCATCTCACTACAACTAGTGAGTATCCTAATATCCAATTAGATCTATCTCATAGATCCAAAAACCCAGGATTTAGGAGGTATCACTTTGATCCTATATGGAGAATCTTTGTGATAAGCGGAAATTGACCGAGCGTAGCATAGGAAACTCCTTCCCTATCAAGAGTATGTCATCCACGTACTCTACGAGGATCATCACCATACTCCCTACTACCTTTTTGTATATACAAGGTTCATCTACCATTTTGATGAAGTCAAACTCTTTGACTACCACATCAAAACAGATGTTCCAACTCCGCGATGCCTGTTTTATCATATAAAACATCTTGCACACGTTTCCGCTGCTCCCACTGTCTACGAAGCCCTCTGGCTGTGTACTTATAGACGTTCTCTTCTAAAACATCACTTAGAAAAGCAGTCAAGACACCCAACCACCAGATATCGTAGTCATGGTATGTAGCCGTGGCAAGTAGGATCTGGATGGACTTAAGCATAGAACCATAGAAAAGGTTTCAACAAAATCCATACCTGGTCTATGATGCAAACCTTTAACAAGTCTAGCTTTGAAAGTCTCAACTTTTCCATGTACACCAAGTAATCTTCTCAAGATATACTTGCTCCTGATGGGGATTTAACCCTTCAGATAAAGCAACCAAAGTCCATACTTTGTTGGTGTATAAGGATTCCATCTCAGATCGATAAGCACCCAGCCATTCTTACAGAGTCCCACTCCTGATGGCCAGCTCGAAACTAGTTGGGTCATCATCTCATGATGCAATCCTCGCTCCCACTGTCATAAAGAAACCGAAGTATCTCTCAGGTGGGTGAGGAACCCTACTAGATCGGCGGAGTGGCTGAGGTTCGTTGGAAACTATTGAATCCTTTGGTTCTACCAAATCATCAGCTGTTTTTGTATAGCTGGAACCTTTCCAGTTGTACATAACAGACCTTGCCTCGAGCTTGTCCGGATTTTGCTTTTAGACATAGGCCGGACAACCCCAAATCTTAACAAGCTTAAGATATGGGCTCTTCCCTTTCCATATCATATATGAAGTGGTAGGCGACTGATTTGATTTGAACCCTATTCAATAGGTATGCAACTTCACAAGTGCATAACTCCCTAAAGGAAATAGGAAACTCAGTAGTACTCATCAGAGAGCATACCATATCACATAGGGTGCTATGGCTCCACCCCGATACACCGACGTGCTGTGGTGTATACGGAGGAGTAATGCTGAGAGAGAATCTCATTCTCCTTTAGAATAGTCCCGGAATTCCGTGCTCAAGTATTCTCCTACTTGATCACATCAAAGGACATAATACTTTTACCCATTTTTGGTTCTCTACTTCTAACTTATATTCTGTGAATATCTCAAATGTTTCGGACTTATGTTTCAACCAGAACACATGTCTGAATCTTGAGAGATTATCAGAGAACGTAATGAAGTAAAAAGAACCGGTCTTGGCATGTGTAGACAGGGGACCTTCATACATCAGCATGTATCAATCCCAAGAGTTCACTTAACTCTTTCTCTGTTTCCAATAAATAGATCTATAGTCATCTTATCTTTGTGACATGACCGGCAAGTTTCACAAGATGTAAATTCAAACAGATTTAAATATGCATCTAAATGTAACTTAGCTAGCCGGGTCGCATTGATATGACCTAGTCTACAATGCCTCAAGAAGGATTTGTTCATTTCTGAACTCTTCCTCTTGTGTGTGTTCTGTATACTAAGAACTGTAATTTGATTTAGAACGTCAATGATTTTAGATAACGTGCCTGAACCGATCAACTCTTGATATAGGAAATGTTCAAAACATTATCCAACAATACAAAATTATATCCTTTCTTTACTAATTAAGAGACTGATATGATTTTGTATATCAGGTTCGGTATCTAATAACATTTGTTCAGAATCAATGTATTCAGGTAATACAGGGTGATAGTGACCAACAGACTTGGCTGCAACACTTGCACCGTTTTCTGTCTCATGAAACTTATCACCCGTTCTCAGTTCTCTACCTATCTGTAGCCCATGTAACAGATTACATATACGAGATCCTGATCCGGTATCACATACCCAGGACGCAAAGGATACTGAGAAACAGTTCTCTGTAATGAACACACCCGAAGATGATGCATCAACATGCACTTTCTTCGTTTGGGCGGCATGGGAATTCTGGTAATCCCCAATTTCCTGCTCTGTCTTATAACAATTATAAGTTGGAGCGGGACCAATGTTCCCCGGCTCAGTATAACAAGCGGGTTTGGTCAATATATCCGTATTATTATCTTGATTAAGGCGTGATAAAGTCGCTACCTGGAGAGAGAGAGAAGAAAACACTCAGCGTATGCTCTTGCAAGATTAGATTGGTTATCTAATATATCTAATCAGGATGTCTCCCACTGTTTTAATCAAATCTTCCTTCAAACCCTAAAAGGAAAGGCTAGCCGGGATTAATCACACGCTACAAGTTCGCCAATCTTTCAGCCAGGCCAGTGTCGGTACTTTGAGGGAGGTCCCCCGTGCTTTCGCACGAACCTAATTAAGTAAACCTCGTTTTCCCAGAGGCATAACCCCGTTAACACCTTTCTAGACACCTACTTGATCGGCTAATTGTAATGTGTAAAACTCTCCCAGGAGTAACTCTTACTCGCAGCGGGTATCGGGATCCAACCATCTCATAGAAGGTATGCAATCTCATTGCAAATTTCAACACTTGAAATTCCCAATAATATTTTGCCCCTAGCGATCTATGACCTTAACTAAGTCAACAAACCATAAATCGCAAGTCAAGTTCAACCCGTACATTTCCCGATTGAATTAAACCCACCCGTACGACCCTTAACCGAGTCAACAAGGCCGTACGAATACCCTGATCCAAACACATCTCATGTTTTAGCAGTTAAACATTACTTAGCTACCGTACACTATGCCTTAACTAAGTCAACAAACATAGCATGAATACTAAATAATATCTATCTGAAATGACGGAGGGCTACGCAGGTTTTTCAGAAAACCCTGAGCGTAATGAACTTGATATCGTCGTAGAATCGAGTGATTTTAAATGGAGTGTTTTTGAGGCTTTTCTAGTTTTGCTAAAGGGGTCACTCCCGGTGAAGGGATCGTCGGCCCTTTCCTCATCGAATATGGTGCAGGATATTTCACAAATATCACTATGCAAAGCAAAACTCTAAAAGCAATCAAAAGACAAACTGAGTTTGTAGCATCTGCCAGTTATCGCTAAAGGAGTCACTCCCGGTGAAGGGATCTTGGTCCTTTCCCTATCGAATAAGGTGCAGGATGTTCTACAAGGAACACCGTGATGCAAAGCAAGAACCGTAGCTACCAGTTTTTAAAACAAGTTTCTACAACATCTTAGGTTTCTTTTATTTCATTAATCTCATTAATGAAGTCCCATTTTAATTATGCTTCGCAAGCATCTCTTTTTGAAACGAAATCTGCAATATAACATATATCTCATATATATAATATAAACATTCGTCTCAGGCAGTAATATGATCTCATCACAGAACATTGCAGCAGAAAAAACATATATGAAATATTGGATATACTAGGACGTCCGTGTTTTCAATACGAGCCTGTATAAAACACGGATTCCACGGTCGCGATGAATAGCCAAACCCACATCCCTAGACCCCTACGAGAGTGGCAAGTTACACTGCCAATTCTAGGGTTAGGAGACCCGGTCTCGACTCCTCGAGATGGTCTCCCACTGGACCCTAGAACCCGGTTACTTCTGCTCCCCGCCTTGGGTCTACCTAATGCGGAAAAGTAAATAATATACAACGATGACAACTTCCGCAACCTGGAAGTGCCCCAATAAAAGAATATTACATACAAATGAATTTTACATGAATGAAAAAGAAAAAACTCTCATCTCACATAAAACCCCCGGCTATTCAGAACGCGACGATCCAATAGAACATATCACAGCAACACATAATATCTCATATCATCAACGTAAGCAAGTATGCGTATCCCGATTGTCGTTGATGTATAGCAACGAAGCCGGCGATACAGCACATACTACGCTTACGGTCACAGAAAAGAAAGTGTAAAACTACAACAGTTGGAATCCGCAACCTCTATAGTCATCGCATGCCTAACTAAATGAATTCCTTAGACATCTCATGCCTAACAATTATAAACCCCGCATTTTAGTCTCTTTATCGAAAACTCTTTTCAATATCAAGTCGGGCAATTCAACAAGATTCCCGACGTCCTGATCGAATGCTCGTCGCAAACTTTAGTAGACGGCCGCACCCCCAGATGCCGTCAACGAAGTGCACTAAGGCGGAACACCGCTGCCGCGAGCACCCGAACGGATGCTTTCGGCGACGGGGTTCTCCTACAGTCACTTGGTCGGGGCTATGGGGCGTAGCTGTCTATTAAGTTTACCCGGCGAGTATCCGCGTACGCTACGTGATTGCGACGGACTTTTGATCATATCAAAATTCCGTGGCAACCGATCATCTGAGACTAAACTTGTATGTTTATAATATTCAAATCAGTTATCTCATAACTACCTGTGGATTCCAAATATTGTATCACATTCCAGATAAATAGACAAAGTTAAACTTTCCGATCGAATCATCAAACACCCAAGATTTCCCCAATATATCTCAACACTTGAAATCAGTTTAAGAACATCAATCACATGCCACAGTATATGGTCCAGCCGTAGAAGGGTCAAGCCAACGCCTCACATGTGGCACGCCGTACTGCCCCAAACCCTAAAGTTCAAAAGGCAGTTCAAGACGGTCACATAATCGAGTTAAGGTTTGTTGTCTTCTAGAGGGTCCACCGAGTTACTTGCATGACTTAGAACATTCTTAAACACGAGGAAAAATCCAACTTTTGAAAAATTTTCCGACAGGGGAAAAAGTGAGTTATTGATATCCGTTCGAACTTTTTAACAGTTTCTAAAAATTACTCGGAAAACATATAGACAAAATCTGATAATCCGATCGAATCATCGAATCCTTAAACAACCCCAGAAAACTCAACTGTATAATAAATATTAAAATATTCCAGAAAATACAGCACTAGAAATTAGGAATTAAACAGGCTAATGTGACTACTTGGCCGCGGAACCGCCGCACAAGCCAGCTTGTGCCGTGGTTCCGCCGCACTCTAGACGATTCATGATCACGTGTTGCACAGTAATTCATAGGATTCCCTGCTGATTTTTTTGCATATTTTTAATTTCGAAAAAGACCAGATTTCAGAAAAAGTACAGAGAGCATTTTGAAAATGGGATTTCGGTTCGATCGGACTTCAAACTTCGTCTAGCTTGGCTCTGATACCACTGTAGGGTTGCTATGCACGCGCACAAGGGTCTACGAGGCATCAACCATGCCCGATTAAAAAATTAGCCGTGCCGAACAACCCGAAGCCGGATCTTTAAACTTGAGATTAGGCGAAAACTAATATGCTAAACACTTTAACACTAAGTGAGAGGGATTACAACCTTTGTAGATCCGGTCCTTCACTTCATATGCTCCGTGTTGAGGTCCCTTCGCTGTGTTCATCGTGCTCTGGACTCTCGAGAGGCTTCACGAAGAGAAAGGTGCAGTCTTGCTTCCGATCTTCGATACAAAGATGATCTACCTTGAAGTTCCGTTAACACAAGCTAATACTCATGAAATGATGTGAACACCCTCATCTAAATGGCAAGGGAAGATGAGGATGATGAAGTAGGATTTTTTCTCTCTTTATTTATCTTTTTCTCATATTTATTCATCACTTTGGAAAAATCTAGCAAGCTTTTTCATGAAAGAATGAAGGAAGAAGAAGAATAGTGATCCATTTCCTTTTGTGATGAATAATGAAAGGATTAATATGAAGAATAATGCAACCATGGTTGACTTAACCATTGTAGAGAATTAACCAAGGGTTAGGGTTTAGGTTGAGTTAAGAATGAGTCACTTGAAAATATCTTTTCCAAAACAAATAGAAAACCTTCTAGAATCTACTAGAAGTCATTAACCCAAATCAAACCCTAATCTTGATTAATCTTTACTAAACATGTTGCATTAGTTATCATATCATGTTACAATATTATATATCATATATATAATATTTATTGTAACCAAATAAAATAATACAATTAACATATATCGCATATATATCAATGTATTACCCGAGTAAG
Source organism: Agapanthus africanus (assembly GCA_030015575.1). Classification (NCBI taxonomy): domain Eukaryota; kingdom Viridiplantae; phylum Streptophyta; class Magnoliopsida; order Asparagales; family Amaryllidaceae; genus Agapanthus; species Agapanthus africanus. The sequence continues at coordinate 218,461,760 of CM057340.1, forward strand.
AAAAAGAATCTTTTAGTGAGCTAATATTAGTTAATGTAATTTAATATATCATATATATTATCATACATTAAATTATCGAATCAACACTTGATCCGACAATCCGGCTATATCGCATATAACCGACTAATATTTATCCATACCGATTCATCGAATCAACACTTGATCCGATGACCCGGCTGATATCAAATATCGCGAGAACATAATACGGTATCACATATCACATTATCCTCGGTCCCGCACATATCACAAATGTGCTCCTACTCCGTTTTGCCTGAGCCAAGAAACCTCTGTGTAGGACTCTAAAGAATCGTCAATACGCCGGTAGTAGGTGATGATCATATCAAACACCCACAAGCTGCAAGCGGTCAGCTAAACGTAACAGCCACCCAGGTATTGAGCGCTCAGAAGATCAACAAGCAAGCCTGTAAATTCTCTTGTGAATCCAAATAGTAACACTCCCGTACAGTCCGGTCTCGTCGTCTGATATGTCGCATATCTCGCCTAGGGGTGGTAAACGTCAGACCCCAGTAGCTCGATAAGTCGTGTCGATATGAGGTCTATAACAGTTCGAGAAACTACTGATAACACTTACCAGTAAATCTCAGCAACCCTGGCCAGGGATTTCCGGTTATAGCCAATCGAGCACAGCACAACATCAACTCCTTATACCGGGAGAGACGAATCCCCTCCTATCGCTCATTGCCTCCATATGATTCGGGACTGTACCCAAAAGCCACCTTTTTGCACGCCCTCTTGGATGTGGTATGATGGAAATCAAAGCACAGTGGGAATCACACAAGACTCTATGACGATCTCGGGTCAACAGACTACTCTGTACCAGTGTCACCGGAGAACTGCCATCTGACGTATGGTATAATACCATCTGGGAGTTCTCGGCGAGTCCGTCCAGTGTACCCAGTCTCCACTGAGCACCCGTACACCATCCTTGATGTCAAACACCGATGGATATGGGATCATCCATCGCCCATCATATGGGCCAAGATGCGTATACGCTAGTCTACTCTGGTGTAACGATGCCCTGTCTCGATACACCCTCGACTAGGAACAGTTATAGGATGTACTCATCGACTACCGTGGCCCCACTAGTATGATCTCATCATAGTCCCAGTAGTCGAGTACACATCCTAAGGGCTTTATCAACATGTAACATAGAGACAATCAGAGTACATGTTAAGATAAAGTACAACCAGATAGCATACTATCATGTCGAGCAAGAAAGTCCTCCCTATATATGTCCTAGCATCCACTGCAATATACATCGTATGTACAGTAATGGCCTCTAGGGCATACATATAACTAACAGCTCCTGCCGTGGGCATGTTTGTGGGAACCCTCGATCCTCAGGCGACCAACTCCCAGTTTATGATGTTCTTCAAGCCAACCACTTTCCAGGCCTTGATTGATAAGCTGGCCTAAATGGACCAGATGGGCCATAGGCCTTCCTCTTCAAAGTCAGAGCCTCGGAATGAAAAGGGCAAAGGGAAAGCAACTTTTGTTGCCAATACTCAACAACAGTCGAGCAATATAAAGCCGGTTACTCGCCAAGACAACGTGCGTCCGCGCCCATCTCTCGAGGAGAGACTGGGATGACCTTACTCGTTTCCTCAGAATAAAACAAGGAGACTGTTCGAGCTGGCAGTGCGCAACAGACTCATCAATCAGCCGAGTCCAAAACGTCCGGTGTAGCCAGACGATGTCAACGATCCTAATTACTGCCCTTACTACCAAGCGGTAAGCCATCCAATCGAAGATTGCTTCGTCTTTAAGGGATGGATTGAGGATCAATACCTACAAGGCAAGTTTGCGCTGTCCGAAAAATGGAAAGTGAAACCGCCGCAACCTCATACCCCTAAAAAGGTGAATATGCCGGGGGCAACGTTCTCCCTTGTTAAAGAAGCCTCATGGGATGTCGTTCTTTCAGCCTGTAAGTCGATGTACAACACCCCACGACTTGCAGGGAGGCGGAAAATTGAAAAACGATCTTGTTCTTTGCATAAACATCGACTAACCGAGAATCTTTGCTAAACTATAACTAACAAGAAACATAGAAGTTGTTATTATGATAAGTGATTATACCTAATGAACCGTGTCCTTCTCCTTTTAGTTATCCACCTCCTTCTCGGCCTCCTCCATGTAATAGATGATCCACCCAAGAGCTATACTCCAAGATTCACCTATAACATGAGTTAACTCGGTTTCTTAAAGTGTTAATCTAAGCAACCTATGTGATATAGAGTTGGATAATGGATGTATTAGTCTAGCTAACCCTTGATCTCAACACATGAGAGGTTAGGGTTAGGGTTTGAAGAGAGAGAGAGCTTGAGGAGAGAGAAGGTGAGAATGATAATGAATTGAAAATGTTTCTCACTTCTAATATATCATGAAGCATATAAAATATCAAATGAAATAAATCAAATGATTTATCATCATGCTTCATTTAATATGTGCAATGAATCATCAAGTGAGTCATTAAGCAATAAATGCTTCATTAACTCACTTGAATGATTCATCTCATGAGTCACAAAATCAATTAATGCTAATGCCACCTAAACCCTCAAGTCACCATCCTTCTAGAAGCTTCTCGCGAAATTACGAGAACGACCCTTCTATCCGTGAAAACACGGAGAAACTTTATACTGTATAAATCCAATAACCTGATACTAGAAACTGGCTTAAACCAAAGCCGGCTGGTAAAAACTGTCCGAATGTCGTACGTGCGTAAACACACGTATGCGTCCGAACCCTTGTCGTAAAACCATACGACCTCTATATCGTTTCGCCTGGAGCCGGGAAACTCTCTGTGTGGGACTCTAAAGACTCGACTACTACGCTGGCAGTGGGTTTAACCACAGACCGCAAGCGGCACTAGCTGTACGTAACGGTCCCCAGGTAGATGTCGATATGAAGGCCGATGAGGAAACCCATCCGAACTCCTACTGAGCCTGATGTGACAATCTCCGTACAGTCCGGTCTGTTCGACTAAGACTATCGCGTATCGGGCCTAGGGGGCGGCAAGAGCCAGTCCCCTAATAGCGGTATAAGCCGTGTCGGAGCGTAGCCCATTACACCCTGAGAAACAACTGGAACCTACCATTAAATCTCGCTTACCCTAGCCTGGGATTTTGCGTAATGGCTCTCTGACACAGCGCGATATCAACTCCCAATACTGGGAGAGACGAATCTTGTCTAACCGCCACTGCCTCCAAGTGCTCGGGACTGCACCCAACTGCTACCTATTTGCATGACTCCTTTGAGCCGTGGTAGGGTAGCAATCTAAGAACAGTGGGACACACTCGAGGCAAAGTAGCAGTGCCAAGTCTGCGGACTATGCTATACTCATGTCACCTGGGAACTGTTAACTGACGACGGGTATAATACCATCCAACAGTTCCCCGTGAGTCCTGTCCGGTGTACCCGTAACCCAACGAGCACCTGTATACTATCTCCAGTACGACGTAGTGGGGACTGTGGGACAGACCATCTCCCCAACTGGGATGAGAAGCGTACACACTAGTCTACTCTAGAGTATCGATGCCCTGTCACGATAATCCTGCGACTAGGGACCTGAAAAAGGATGTGCTTGTAGACTACCCAGCCCCCACTAGTGTGACTGCCATCACAACGCTGGTAGTCAAGAAAGATCCTAAGAGCTCTATCAATACGTATACTCACATATCAAGATAGAAAAAACCAAGTAGCATACTACCATGCTTAGCAAGACTGTTATATAACTGTGAATATCCCAATAGCTTCCATTAAGTAATATACAAGCTAGTATGATACAATAATGGCCCCTAGGGTATATACACTAACAATCTCCCACTTGCACTAGGGCCATGTACTGACATATCGAAGACCGATGATCTCGAGTAGCCTCTCGAACTGAATCTGAGGTAGGGCCTTCGTGAATGGATCAACAATGTCCTCTTCAGTAGCAACTCTCCGGACCTCGATCTCCCGACGATCAATGATCTCCCTGATCAGGTGATACCGCCTTAAGATGTGTCTGGACTTCTGATGGTGTTAGTTATATGTATGCCCTAGAGGCCATTACTGTACATTGGATGTATATTGTAGTGGATGCTGGGACATATATAGGGAGGAATTTCTTGCTCGACATGATAGTATGCTATCTGGTTACTCTTTACCTTAACGTGTACACTGATTGTCTCTCTGTTACATGTTGGTAAAGCCCTTAGGATGTGTGCTTGACTACCTGGACTATGATGCGGATCATACTAGTGGGGACATGGTAGTCCATAGGTACATCCTTCAAGGTCCCTAGTCGTGGGTGTATCGAGACGGGGCATCGATATACCAGAGTAGACCAGCGTATACCTTCTCGACCCATACAGATGGGCGATGGATGATCCCATATCCATTGGTGTTTGACATCAGAGATGATATACGGGTGCTCAGTGAAGACTGGGTACACTGGACGGACTCGCCGAGAACTCCCAGATGTTATTATACCTTACGTCAGATGGCAGTTCTCTGGTGACACTAGTACAGGTTAGTCTGTAGACCCGAGATCGTCATAGAGTCTTGTGTGATTCCCACTGTGCTTTGATTTCCACCTTACCACGTCCAAGAGGGCGTGCAAAACGGTGGCTTTTGGGTACAGTCCCGAATCACATGGAGGCAATGAGCGATAGGAGGGGATTCGTCTCTCCCGGTATAGGGAGTTGATGTTGCGCTGTGTTCGATTGGCCATACCCGGAAATCCCTATCCAGGGTTGCTGAGATTTACTGGTAAGTGTTACCAGTAGTATCTCGAACTGTTATAGACCTCATATCGACACGACTTATCGAGCTATTGGGGTCTGACGTTTACCACCCCTAGGCGAGATATGCGACATATCAGACGAACAGACCGGACTGTACGGCAAGTATTACTGGTTGGATTCACTGGAGTGTGAGTGGGCTTGCTCGTCGATCTTCTGATCGCTCAATACCCAAGTGGCCGTTACGTTTAGAAGACCGCTTGCGGCTTGTGGGTGCTTGATATGATTATCACCTGCTGCCGGCGTATTGACGAGTCTTTAGAGTCCTACACAGCGGTTTCCTGGCTCAAGCGAAACGAAATAGGAGCGCATATGAGATATGTGCGGGACCGAGAATTATACTAGTATGTGATACTGTATTCTATTCTCGCGATTTGTATCATTGGTCGGTTATATGTGATATAGCCGGGTTACCGAATCAAGTGTTGATTCGATACATTGATACACTTGATATTAGTCGGTTATATGCGATATGACCGGATCGTTAAATCAAGTGTTGATTTAATGATTTAATGTATAATTATATATTTTATATATTACTTTACATTAACTAGTATTTTTTCACTTAAGATGGATTTTCTCACTTGATGTGCACATTGTATATATGATATAGTTTTGTGCACTAGTTTGTATCATGTTTGATGATACATGCAAACTTGGGTGTGTATGATTAAACCATGGTCATGTTAATGGTTAGGATTTTGATTTACTTATTTATTTATTCTCTTAATTCATTTTTGGCAAAAAGAGAAATGGTGGCTTGCTTTGTTTTTTAGTTGAAGCTTCATGAAGCTTTGAAAAAGTCCACCATTTTTGTTTCATGCCTAACCTAAACATTCACCTGACCTTAGTTTACTCTCTACACATAACCATGGTTGCTAATATGATAAGAATGGCTTATTTTCTATTATTCATTATTCTTATCATATTATCTTCTTCTTCTTCTTCTCTTTCAAGAAGAAAGAAGCTTGCTAGCTTCAATGGTGATTTGAGAAAAAGAGTGAGAAATCCAATTCTAAAGTGAACCCACTTCCTATTTCTTCATTCTCTACCACTTGCGAAGTAGTATAGGGTGTTTTCTTCACAAGTTTCATGACTTAGTGAAGTTGGAGCTTGATCTTGTGTTGCCTCGACGTAGATCATTTTCGGCATCGAAGTCGACGACCTAGCCCGCCCATTTCTCCAATGAAGCCGACGCTAGAGCCCGGGATCCGATGATCGCAGCGAGGGGACATCATCACGGAGCTATGGAGGTGGAGGAACGGATCTACAAAGGTTTTATTTCGATTCACTTAGTACTAAAGCAGTTTAGTAGCTTGTAGTTTCGCCTTTTCTCTAGTTAACGATCTAGTTAGGGTTTCTCGGCATCGCAAATTATTGAACTTGGCATGGTTGATGCCTTGTGGATCCTCCTTAGGGTGCCTAGGAACCCTACAGTGGTATCAGAGCCTAGCTAAAGCCTTAGGCGAAGTGTAGACGACGTTAGAAATCCGAACGAACCCCGAAACCCTAACTCAAACCACTCTCTGGAATTTTTCTGAAAATTTGGATTTTTGTGAATTAAAAATTGCCAAAAAATTCAGCAGGGAATTGTAGGAGTTACTGTGAAGCACGTGACTCTAACTCGATCAAAGCGCCGTGGAACCGCGGCCCCACCCTGGCTTTCGCGGCGGTTCCGCGGCCATATTGGTGAGTTAGGCTACGTGGTTTGCACAGTAATTCTTTTCTGGTAGTGCTGTGTCTTCTGGGAATTTTTAAAACATACTTCCCTGTTGAGATTTCTGGGGTTGTTTTGGGGATTCGATTATACGATCGGATTGTCTAATTTTGTCTATGTGTTTTCCGGATAATTTTTGAATATGTTAAAAAGTTCGACCGGAAATGAATACCCACTTTTTCCCCTGCCGGAAAATTTCCAATTGTTGGATCTTTCCGTGGTTTAATAACATTCTAAGTAGTGCAAGTAATGCGATGGACCCTCTAGAAGACAACAAACCTTAACTCGATTATGTGACCGTCTTGAACTGCCCTTTGAACCTTAGGGTTTGGGGCAGTACGGCGTGCCACATGTGAGGCGTTGGCTTGACCCTTCTACGGCTGGACCGTTGGTACTGAGGCATGAACTGGATGTTTTTAAACTTGTTTCATGTGTTGATCTGTTTCGGGAAAACTTGGGTGTTTGAATGTTCGATCGGAAAGTTTAACATTTTCTATTTATCTGGAATGGGATACAATAATTGGAATCCACAAGTAGTTATTGTAAGTCCACGGCGGCGCCCCGGCCGTCAATCAAACGCCGGAATGCGGAAGCGATGCTAAACTTTAAATTTTCAAACCGGCACCACTGCGCACTATAAACCCGGATCGTGCCATTAACTAGTCCTAGCTAACTACAAGATGGGGAAGAGAGATATACCGAGTGATCCGAGTCCTCCGGTCTTCTCGCCGTCATCCCGATCTCCCGCGGAATGTTCGGTCTCCACCTCCTCGCCGGAAGGGCACCACGTCGCCTGCATCTTTTACGGGCTCCCACCTCTATACCGAGGCAACTCGAGCATGAAGCTGGCGAGTCGACGTGCCCAAGGTTTGCTGTAGGTTGTTTGTAGAACTCATATCTCATTTGGGGTTTGTATGGAGTTGCCTTTTGGTGGAGGAATGAAGTATATACTTTTGTGGAGGAACTTGGGGATTTTTGCAAGCATGAGAGAGCAAAAATCCCCCATCAAAAACATGGACATCCCCTAACTATTCATGGCCGGCCATAGTGAATGGGGAGAGTGAAAATGGAGTGTATTATCATCCAGAAGAAAGGAGGCACAGCATAATGCAAGAGAGAAAAGAATGGTGATAATCAACAATGATCACAAAACCAACCTCACACTCCATCTATCATCATAACAACCAAAAGTCATGCAATGATACACCATCATGAAGTGAGCAAGTCAAAAGATGGTGCAACCATCATGACACAAGAAAATGCAAAGAACACCCTCCACAAATGCTTATTTGCACAAATGCAAATAAGCCCTCCTCCACCAATCTTCGGCCAATGAAAGATACAAATGAAAATGGCCGAAACGGAAAGAAAACCGGCAACTCCAATAAAACTGATCCCGTAATAAATTACAGGAAAACCCCGATACAGTGTATACACACCGGTATTTGTATTCCGACCGAAACACAAATGCAATGAGACAAAATCTACACTGTACTAGACTAGGATCCTGCTTAAACCAAAGCCGGCTAGTAATATCCGTTCGATCCTGATCCGTGCAATACCACACATATCTGATCGAACCCTGCCATATATCCATACGGCCACTAGTACTAACGGTCCGATCCTGATCCGTACAATACCGCACGTATCTGATCGAACCCTGCCATATCTCCATACGGCCTCTACAGCGTTTCGCCCGAAAATTGAGTAACCGTATGTGTGGTGGACTCTAAAGACTCGTCAATACTATGGCTCTAGATTTAACCACTAGCACGTCAGAGGTATTGGTCATACGTGACGGGCCACCAGCTATTGACCAAAACGGACGTCGATGAGCGAACTCATCCTGACACCCTACTGAGCCTGTCAGTGACAATATCCATACAGTCCGGTCCGTTCGTCTATGAGCATCGCATGGCGGGCCTAGGGGGTTGGTAAAAGTCAGACCCCCAAAAGCGGTACAAGTCGTGTCGGAGTGTAGCCCAGAACACCCTGAGATACTACTGGAATACCTACCAGTAAATCTCCTGCCTCGGCCGAGGGCTTCGTCTAATGGCTCTCCTAGACACAGCGCGACCTCACCCCCAATACCGGGAGAGACGAACCCCTGAAGATCCGCTCACTGCCTCCATATGGATCGGGACTGTACCCAACTAAAACCTGTTTGCACGTCTCCTTTGAGCGTGGCAGGGTAGTAATCAAAGTACAGTGGGAACTCACAGGAGACAAATGACGATCCCCAGGTCGATGAACTAACCTGTACACATGTCACCAGGGAACTGCTATCTGACGTCAGGTATAAGACCAACTAGCATGTTCCCGGCGAGTCCTGTCCGGTGTACTCATAACCCAATGAGCACCTGTATACATCTTAGGTGAACCAACTGACACCAGTGGCTTGTGAGACCGGCCACCGCCCCTCGTCGGGGTCTCAACTGTATACACTAGTCTACTCTGGATTATCGATGCCCTGTCTCGAAACTCCCACGACTAGGGACCTTTTAAGGATGTGCTTATAGACTGCCAGCTCTCACGTATATGATCGCCCTCATACTGCTGGCAGTCAAGCAAGAATCCTAGGGACTCTATCAACGTGTAATAGCGACATGTCAGGTCACCTAAAGCAGTACACGATGATAAAGGTAAACCAGATAGCATACTATCATTTTGAGTAAGACTGTCCTACCGGGATAGGTCCTCCCTCAATCATTGCAATCACGTGCCTGTGATCCAATAATTGACTCTGAGGGCACTATCTCCAACAATCTCCCACTTGCACCCAAGGCTAATTATTGCGATGTCGCATACTCACAGCCCGTGTGATACCGAACACCCAACTCCTCTACAAGTCAGTCTCACAAAACCTGTTTGCGAAACTATTGCGTTCGAGGAATAGCCTCCGTGAGTGGATCCGCCTTGATATTTCTTTCTTTGTCTCTCTATATCTCAAGTTCACGGAGAAAGCCATCTCCCGAAATGAGCAATACCTGTCTTAAATGTGTCTGGATGTCTGATGGGACCTAGCTCATAAATGAACTCCAAATCCAAACTTCTTAGACTGTATCGTCAACTGAACTTAATCAGTATCCTGCGCCATCCCTCCCTCACTATTGCCTTGGACCACCTGTTCAAAATACTGCCCCTCGTCAGAAGGAAAACTATAACTCTGACAACCTCCCTATCGTCCAGGTCACCTTGGAAGCCTGGAATGATAACTGTCTCCCGAATGAGGCTGTCGTTATCATATCCCTAGAACATCCACTTATGTTCTAAAACTGCTTCTGACTGTTTCTTCAGGATTGGATCAATGTCAACTTATTGCATCTAGTGCAAGAACAACATCTGGTGTGGTACATGACATTTCATGATTGACTCAATTGCCTAAGCAAGTGATCTGCCAATCATGCACATCCCTCTACCCTTTAGTCTGTAAGACACCTTTAGAGACGGTGACTCCATCACCTGCAGGTATACTACCGTGCCAGGAGTCATCCATTCTAAATACTCTTAGAATGCTGTTTAAGTACCCTTAATTGGGAAACCACCAAAATCTAGATCTAAAATCATAGATCTAGTAACCAGTATGTCTGATATAATGCCCAAGTCCCATGTGGAGAAACCACTGTGTGACGACCAATGTATAACCGAACGTAGTATAGGAATATCATTTCCTACTCTGTGTATGTCATCCAAATACCATGACATCACACCCTACTACCTTCTCAACAGATCCATCCCCTATTCTGATGAAGTCAAACCTATGACTGTCACATCAGAAATAGATGATCTATTACCGCTATATCTGCTTTAGTCTATATATAGACATAAGCCACTTGTCCACCAATGCTTCCGCTGCTCACACTGACTACGACAACCCTCTAGCAGAGTCATATAGACGTACACTTCTAAAGCCAGTTTAGAACGACACTATACTCATCCTCCCGCCGGGTCTCGCAGTCTGGAACAACAGCAATGGCAAGTGTGGGTAAACAAGAACCACCCTGCCACCGTCCTTGAGGCTACCAGAGTACCTCTCGGGTGTCTGAGGTTACCCACCGTATCTGCGGAGTGGCCAATGGAATGTTAAATCAGATTGAATCTTTAGGTTCCTATCAAATCTTCAGTAATCGTTTGCGGTTCTGGAATCACTTCCAGTTCTACCATACTCTCACTACTGTTTTCTGAAAAAATCCATTTTAACTGTGGCGAGTCAAGAACAATATCGCTATTGATCTTCCAGATGGTAGAAAGTCAACCCTCATCATAGCCTGGGTCAACCCACAAACAGCCATTACAGAAACGTGCCTTGAGTTGTCCAGTGTCTGGTTTTAATCATAAGCCGGACAACTCCCCGTACCTTAACATCGTTAAGATATGAACTGTTCTATATCCAATATAGAACCAGAGGCACAGATTTAATTGAACCAGATTCAAATCATGCAGCTGTCTCCAGTGCATATCAACTAAATGGAAGGAGGCCTATCAGTGTTACTCAACTTAGGAATGCTTCCAATTATGAGTAACCTGAAAGAGAAGCAAGTTCTCTTTATTATTACTATCAACTGAATACCATACTCAAGTATCTACATCTTCGATCAACTTGAAGAATCCCGATACTTGCAATACCTGGTTCTCTACTTTATTCAAATACCTAGAACTTCTCAAAATTCGGACCCTGTGTTTCCACGAAACACCTGCCAAAAAATTAGAGAAGTCATAAGTAAACCGAATATAGTACGAGGACCAACCCCTCTGCCATGATGGACCCTGGACAACATACAATACTCTGTATAAGTCCCTTGAGTCTGATAACTCATTCACTGTGTGTCGTAAGTTGAAAACTGTACTTATGGTTAAGAAGAATTACACCGCTGTTTATTGCTCCTTACCTAACCACCCAGTGATATAGGTAAATGTCACAAACATAATTTCAAGAAGATATATCTCACTCTATAAAAATAGACGTACAGATGTATCAATTTGAAATTGGTGCATAACAGCGGATATTTAAAACCAAATATTTGCCATCCGGCAACCAACCCAGGTGACTTCCTCAAATATCACCGATTACAACGAATCCCGATATAATGAGGATGATCACCCAATTCCCAATAGCTTACCCCCATTCATCATCTGTAAAACCATACAGATGTGAGAATCATATGTGGTAAATACATACCCTGGAGCAAGTGTCTAATCGGGAAATCAGTTTTCCTTTAACAGTACACAGTGAAACTGAAACATTGAAATGTTCCGATAGGGTATCCTGGTATTCCTAGTAATGCCTCTTCCATTATCCAGATTCACAACTGTAACCGTGTAATTCTTTGCCACCTCTCCAAATCCCTTTATATGTCATTAGTCATTACCTTCTGCACCCTCTTTTAGGCCAAATGGTTTTCTTCCTTCCCTACCGTTCGGCACCAGCCTGTGGTTTGGAATAAGACTATCCAATAAGCATAATGAGTGTACTGTCCTAATCCTAGGAACACTCGCAAAGCGAGAGAAGGTGAAGAGAAAAGACAACCGAATAAACCTTATTCCTATTTCTCCTGAACCAGAATCCATCCCCGAACTGGAACAAGTTCCTTTCGAGTTCGTATATAACCATACGATGGAGTATCCAATAAACTGTGGATCTTCGTAGTGATACGGAGTGTCTTGGAGAAATACAAAGGTGATTTTAGGATTGGCGAAGAAATACTTGGTTTGGTTGTGAATAGCAGTCGCAGTTTACTTTGCCCTCTTACTAATCCCTTGCTTTGTCTTAACTTAATACCTTCTATACACCATCGTTATGCTAATTGGTTTTCTTCATTCCCCACAGTTCGGCACCAGCCTAAGGTTTGGAAGAAGACTATCCAATTTGCGTAATAGATGTACAATCTCCTAAACCAAGGAGTACTCGCAACTTGAGAGAAGGTAAAAGGAAAAAGACAACTGAATAGTCCAATTTGTTTTCTCCAGAACCAGAAACCATCCTCGAATAAATTCCTTCGAGTTCGTATATAACCATACGATGGTTTTGTCCAATGGAAGTGGACGTTCGTAGTAATACGGGGTGTCCTGGAGAAAAGGGTAAAAGTAGGAGTGGCAATGAGGTTTGCAGCTCTGACAATCCAAAAGCCAGTGTTTAAAGAAGGTTTGGTCAACTTGGTCACTGAGTCATAGTCTTAGGGTCGGGTCAATGGTCGCTGCCAAAGAGAGAGAGAAAAGAAACACCCAGCGTGCACTCTATCCAAGATCAGAATGGTTACCAATTTTTCTAATCTGGAAACCTCCCACTGTACCGTCAAATTCTCCTCCAAACCTGAAAGAAGAATTAGTCGGGATCACCCGAGGAGTAAACCAACTCATCAGTGGGAATCGGGATCCAACTATCATTACATGATAACGTGATGGAATCCGCTCACGCTATCACACTCCAGAAGGTATGCGCATATGTAGCAAGTTTCAGTTTCTTTAGAAACTCCCGATGTGATTTTTGCCCCATGCTCTTATGACCTTGACAAAGGTCAACAAATCATAAGTCACATGTCAAGTTCTACCCGTCATTAACCAGGTTAATTTGAACCCACCCGTACAAGCCCTTGACGAAGGTCAACAAGGCTATACGACTGTCCCAAACCAACGCATCTATCTTTGCAGCAGAAAGGTAACAAGCAGCTACCATTCACTATGCCTTGACGAAGGTCAACAAACATAGAATGAATACTATGTGTTACCCGTCTGAAACGACGGAGGGCTATGAATGGTTTCTGGCGAAAACCTTTAACGTAACGAACTTGATATCGTTGAAGGAACTGGATAGCTTTTAAAAATATAGTGACGAAAACCTTTGCTAAAGAGGTCACTCCCGGTGAAGGGATCTTGGCTCTTTCCCCGTAGAATGAGGTGCAGGATATTCCAACTGAATACCACGATGCAAAGCAAAAGTAATCGGCTATAGTGAAGTTATTGCCCTGACGCAAACTTTTTGTCTAAGGGGTCACTCCCGGTGAAGGGATCTCGGCCCTTGCCTCGTCGACTGAGGACCAGGATATTCCAACTGAATACCACGATGCAAAACAGAAGAGAACGTCCTTGCAATAACAGCTTTTTGAAAAGTGTTCCAACAACATCAGATTAAGTTTGTTTTTAACTTGCATTGATCCGAATCAACGCAGTCCCATCAATTGATCACACCACAAAGAACGAAAATATACTGATGTACGTATATGCCATCCGCGCCACTGGGTCCCGTCATTACCCGTTAGGTTAGCTAACTAACGACAGAGCGGGGACTGGACTAGCGCGGATGCAAAACATATACAACATCTACTAATATATATGTACCAATATATAATATTTCGCTCAAGGCGTGAAAAAAAATGCAACATCACAGAAATGTACAGCATCACAGTACAATACAGATATCTGGGATCCTCGGGTTTCACAGAGCCACTACTGAAACTCGACGTTCCCCTGGTCGTGTGGATAGCCTGTGCAATGTAATCCTAGACCCCTACGGGCGTGGCAAGTTACCCGCCAAAACCTGAAGCGAGGCAGCCCTCTTCAGCAACGTGAATGGACCACCCGGCACTTCACGGAATCCGGTAACTTGGGCACCCCTCCTGGGTCAACCTGTACCCCCTACGAGTGCAGCGAATAGCCCGCCAATTCCAGACTGAAGCCCCCTCCGTCCCAATGCCATGAGATGCGGGCTTGTTGCCCTCCAGAACCCGGCTATCCGTGCACCCCACCACGGGGCAATCCTAGTACAGAAAGTAAAATATACATACAACGGGTACATCGACCGCAACCAGGTCGTGCCCCAAAAGAATAATACAAACAGGCAGTGACGGCAGTCCACATGTCGGACGCTCGCCCCGCAATATCAAATGTACATAATACAACAACACCGTACTAGCATTGCATCCAGGCTATCCCCACGACCGATCCGCAACATCACAGCAAAACACAGAACATCAACGTGAAAGTCACGTTCGCAAATCCGTCTAGCCGGGCTATAGCAGTTAGACCGGATTTACCGATCGAGTGACATTCACGGTCGCAGATATAATGTAAATACTGTGAAATAATGTGTTTAAAATATCCGATCGATCAAATAATTAACAAGTGGGCCCCCAAGCAATACTGTAGCACTCACAGAAATTCTGGGCCCAAGTTTAATATTCCAAAACCCCCAAAATAAGCCCACAAGGCCACTGCAAAATTTGGACACAGTGAAGACACAAATGTGCGGCGGAACCGCGGCCCAAGGGGGGTTTTGGCCGCGGTTCCGCGCTTGAGGTGTCGACTGACTGCGTCGAATTTTTACAGAAGTCTTAGAATTTCTTGCACAGTACTTTTATACAACCTGAAAAATTTTTGGAGACCAAAAAAAATTCAACAGAAAACTGTCGTGAACAAAAATGCAAGTTTTGTTATTTTGGTCGATCGGAAATGTAAAACACATCAAACGAAGCTAGACGAAGTTAATGGGGAGGCTCTGATACCACTGTAAGTGCACGGCGGCGCCCCGGCCGTCAATCCGACGGCCAAATGCGGAAACGGTGATAAACTTTAATTTTGCGAACTTTGCAAACCGGCACCACCGCGCACTAAACCCCGGATCGGGCCATTAAACTAGATCTAGCTAACAATAAGACGGATTAGAGATGTACCGAGTGATCCGAGTCCTCCGGTCTTCTCGTCGTCGTCCCGATCTCTCGCGGAAACTCCGGTCGTCGCCTCCTTGCCGGAAGGGCACCACATCGCCTGTTTCTTTTACGGGCTCCCGCCTCTATACCGAGGCAACTCGGGCACGAAGCTGGCAAGTCGACGTGCCCAAGATGTGCTGTAGGAAGTGTAGTGCTTTGTCTCTTTGGGGTAGTGGATGTTGCCATTTGAAGATGGAGGAATGAAGGTATGAAAAATGGTGCTTTCATTTTTCCTTGTATCAAAATGAGATGAATGAAATTTGCCACACCACAAATGAAACACTCTCTCATTTTCTCCCCTCTCAAAGAAGTGGCCGGCCCTTCATGATATGAGAATGGTGGAGGGAACAAATACAACCAATGAAGGGAGGTAAGTGTAGGATAAAGCAAGTGGTCACCTTAAACAAAACATCAACCATACTTCATTTAAATCCAACCCATACCCTTTCATGTCTTAATTAATGCAAGTGATGGATGAAAGATATCATAATCAATACAATTGCAAGAAACCCCCTCCACAAATGTTATTTGCACAATTGCAAATAACACCCTCCATCGGAAAAGTCCGGCCGGGAAAGAACAAAGAAAAACCGGCCGGAACGGAATGCAAACTGGCAACTCCAGAAAACTGGTCCCGTAATAAATTACAGGAAAACCCCGATACTGTGCATACACACCCGCATCTGTATTCCGTCCGGATACAAATGCAAAGAGACAAAATCTACACTGTACTAAACTAGGATCCGGCTTAAACCAAAGCCGGCTAGTAATATCCGTTTGACCCTGATCCGTGCAATACCGCACGTATCTGGCCGAACCCTGCCATATATCAATACGGCCTCTAGTACAAACCGTCCGATCCTGATCCGTGCAATACTGCACGTATCTGATCGGACCCTGCCATATCTCCATACGGCCTCTACAGCGTTTCGCCCGAAAGCTTGAGTAACTGAAAGTGTGGTGGACTCTAAAGACTCGTCAATACTATGGCTGTGAATTTAACCACCAGCACGTCAGAGGTATAAGCCAATACGTGACGGGCCACCAGCTATTGACCAAAAGGGACGTCGATGAGCGAACTCATCTTGACACCCTACTGAGCCTGTCAGTGACAATATCCGTACAGTCCGGTCCGTTCGTCTATGAGCATCGCATGTCGGGCCTAGGGGGTGGGTAAAAGTCAGACCCCCAAAAGCGGTACAAGTCGTGTCGGAGTGTAGCCCAGAACACCCTGAGATACTACTGGAATACCTACCAGTAAATCTCCTGCCTTGGCCAAGGACTTCGTGTAATGGCTCTCCTAGACACAGCGCGACCTCACCCCCAATACCGGGAGAGACGAACCCCCGAAGATCCGCTCACTGCCTCCATGTGGCTCGGGACTGTACCCAACTAAAACCTGTTTGCACGACTCCTTTGAGCCGTGGTAGGGTAGTAATCAAAGCACAGTGGGAACTCACACGAGACAAATGACGATCCCCAGGTCGATGAACTAACCTGTACACATGTCACCTGGGAACTGCTATCTGACGTCAGGTATAAGACCAACTAGCATGTTCCCGGCGAGTCCTGTCCGGTGTACTCATAACCCAATGAGCACCTGCATACATCTTAGGTGAACCAACTGACACCAGTGGCTTGTGAGACCGGCCACCGCCCCTCGTCGGGGTCTCGACTGTATACACTAGTCTACTCTGGAGAATCGATGCCCTGTCTCGAAACTCCCACGACTAGGGACCTATTAAGGATATGCTTGTAGACTCCAGCTCTCACTAATATGATTGCCTTCATACTGCCGGCAGTCAAGCAAGAATCCTAGGGGCTCTATCAACGTGCAATAGCGACCTTTCAGGTCACCTAAAGCAGTACACGATGATAAAGGTAAACCAGATAGCAAACTATCATCTCGAGTAAGACTGTCGTACCGGGATAGGTCCTCCCTCAATCATTGCAATCACGTGCCTGTGATCCAATAATTGACTCTGAGGGCACTATCTCCAACACTTTCGTTCACCAGCAGCCAATTGTGTTAATGGCTCGGCAGATGGAGGAACATCGGTCAAGGGTCTTGCCATCTGTGAAGGGTTTTCTAGGACGTAGCCGTATAGTGAGATAATCACTTGGAGGCAGCGAGCTAGATTTGGGAGTTGTAATCTTCCCTTTGAAGGTACGCGTATCAATATATTTTTAAATTCGGGGACGAATTTCTTTTAAGGGGAGGAGATTGTAACACCTTAGAATGTGTTTGTAGCTAATTATATTTTTTTTAAAAGTATGGTTTTTAATAAAAGTTTACCAAATTAAGTTTTAAATATTTTATCCTATTTATTGTGTATTTTATTGGAATTTTGTTAGGCTTGCACACACTTGTGCATGATAACTAGGGTTGTTTTTGGGGTTAAACATGATTAGCAACCATGGTTAACTAACCATTTCTCCCTAATCTAGTTTAATATTGTATTAAGTGTCATGGTTGTTTGAAAATGAATTTTTAAAAAGGGTTTTATTTTGAATCTTTTGTTTTGGTTCATGGTTGACCTTTGGGAGAGAGAGAGAGAATGGGCATCATGGCATGAGCCATGCCACATTTAATGAAGAGAGAGAAAGAGAATGGGAGGGGTTGGTTTCCACTCATTCTCACTTCTTACTCTCATTTCTCTCACTCTCAAACACACACACACACTCACTCACTCAGAGCTCAGTAGCAGCAGCAGAGAAAACAACAACAACAAGTGATGTAGCAGCAGCAGAAGAGGCAACAGCAGCATCAGCAGCAGCAGCAGCAGCAACAGCAGACATCAGCAGCAGCAGGAGCTCCAGCAACTTGGAGCAGCTCCTCTCACTTCTTCTCCTGCTTCTTGAGATCCTTTTAGGTATATTTCCTTAACCCAATTCCTAGATTGCTTAGTTATATGTTAGTTTATCTTCGGTTGTGTTAATTTGTTAGATTAGTGCTAAATTATGGTAAATTGTGTGGACTTGTGGCAAAGTGATGATTGTGTTAGATAACCCTACCTATTTTAGTGTTAGTTGGGTCACTTACACTGAGAATTCCCCCGATTTCACTAAAATACCATAGGGTTTGTGATTCGTGCTAAATTGTCGTTTTTAAGCGATATTTGTGATTTCTGGAATCTGCTATGGACCCGGACCTTACAGAGTAAAATTGAGCAAACTGGGACATGATACCTAGGTTTAGATCACACCACCAGAGCACGACCCCCTAACTCCCAAAGCAGGCCGCCAATTAATCCAGATTGGCCGCAATTTGCGGCCAATAGGGGGACAGGGGTGTTGGGCTCTTGGCTAGGGGTCCCTTCTGTGTTGTCTAGGTCTTTGGCATGTCTAGTTTTGTGATATATTACCTGTAGGAAAATCTGGGGTCATATATCGTTTTTGTGTCCGTTATGTTTGCGCGATACGCGCGATACGTGAGTGGGTTCTGTGATCCAGCGTATCGCGGCGTGTCGCGATGGTTTTAGACGCATGCACACACGATTCAGTGTATCGTGCACACGCGCGTTTAGTTCGCGACGCGAGTTTCTCGTTTCGATGCGATATCGCGTTTCGCGGAATATTTGGCTTATATGTGAGTTCCATGTCTTATTTGCAGGTTTGCAGATAGGGACTACGGACACGGCTACAGGGGGAGCAGATGGTAGGATTCACCTAGCGTGGAGTGTAGGTGAGTAGATTTAACATCTACAGGGGAATCGCCCGCATGGCGTTATGCGTCTGGGCTAGGATTCAAATACCTATCGTACATTCTACGTCATTGTTAGAATTGCGCCTTTATTTTATTTCCTTGATATAGTTGTACTGTGACTAGCAGCCGTAGGACACTGCACACATTATTGACGGTTCATGTTGCACGAGCACGGATTGTATGCTACACACACACCGTCAATAATTGCCATGTCACACACAACCACTTATAGATTCTATTGCCTTTCATACTTGACATCTATCTTATCGTATACCTGTAATGTGTCTTACCATTAGTGATAGGTACATATACACTTTGCGATGCAGCTACAGGTATACCATGGACATATTTTAGTTATACCGGGGGGGTTTCCTACATATGTTACTTATACCCAGGGGGTATACGGCATCTTTTACTTATAGGTAGATACCTATACTTGGCTGTACTTTATTGCTTTTGCATACATCTGGTCCAGCTATATACTTTTGTTTACCTGCTCGCATTCAGATATATTGCATACATTTATTGCTGGATTTGCGCATTATCATTTGGATTTTTGATGATGTTTTCTGGATTTGGGAACCGCGGGAGTTCATGAAAATATGCATACATTGAACAACCCGGTTTCCTTGATGTGATATTTGCACGTCCACCATGAGTTTTATCGGTGCTGATTATATACTCCATACGAGGTGTGGTTGCCGTATGAGAGTACATGGTGGGCCCGGTATGGTTCCCCTCGGCAAGAAGATCGATGGGTTTGCCGATGGAGCCTGGAGGCGGGCGAGTACCTACCGGTGATTGGTTGGACCTGGCAGTTGTCCGGAGGATACTGGCCAGAGTCAAGACATGGATGCGGGATGATCTGTACTGCCGGGGCCGAGGGCCGACACAGCTGACGGACCCCGTGGGCCGATCCGGACTGACGGAGCCCGATATACGAGGATTTCTGTGTCGATGCTTGGCACACTGTTTTCATGATGTTTCTTTTAATACCTTTTGTATATATAACAGGGGATTTAGCCGTTGTTATATATACCTTTACACCAATATTAGTGGAATGGGACGCTAATATATGTGTATTGCCCCCATCATAGTTATTTCTACAGATATATTTATACCCTTAGGATGTTAGAAACTTACTTGAGATTCGACTTGGGATATAGGAGATTCATTGAGATTGGATATTGGATATGAAAGAGATTGTGGATTTGTACATTCGAGATATAGGAGAGCTACTCGATATCGTACATTGAGGTGATGTGAGACCTATGTGATGAGAGAGCCCAGTTGGGAATGATTTGAGGATTTGGGATTTTAGTGTCTTGATGGATTGTGATCCTACCACGATGTCAGGTTTCCGTGGAAATGACATACTCCACCCTATACCTCACACTTATCTACTTTATGCACAGATTCATATATTGGTAGTACCGGTGAGTGTACCCTTATGATAGCTGCATATCGACTTTCTCATATCCCTATTGCATGGTTATTGCATATTATTGTCATGTTATTACTGCTTTACATATGGATTGTACCGGTTACTGTACTTCCTTTATTTCGGCATTTGCATGACATATTATTACTGTAATCGCATATCTTAGATTCATGCTGTACGTACATTCCTGCGATTACCTGCATATGTTATCTACTATTCACGAGTTGGCAACTCACCCCCGTTGTGCCACAGGTGTTTCAGGTCGTTCCCCATAGTAGTCGAGGCAGGCTATTCCTCCATTCAGCTACCCAGCTATCATCTTTTGCTACAGATACCGCATCAGCTCACAGTACCATTTTGCTTAGGTGGGTTAGATGTTTATCTGTATTGCATATTGTACATTCGTTGTATTTTGTACTCTCCATCTACTATTGTATTATTGACTTAGAGACTTGGTGAGGACGTTAAAGTGTATCTTGTGGTTTTGATGTCTTTTATATACAGCTTTTCTCTATTATCTTTATTTCTTCGTTACGGCGTCGTATATTCTGTTGTATTCATCTTGATTAGTCTTTACAAAAAGGAGGTGTTGCTAAAATTTTAAAGAAAGAAAGTAGACCTTTTTAATGAATTTGGGTTGCGATTTCAAATGTTTCAAAAACTTATATTATCTTTTCCGTATTTTCATGGTTTAGATTTCTGGGTTTGGCTTTCTTTTACTACGTGGCGTCTTTAGGCGTTGCGTAGTATTAGGGCCGTCACGGGCCAATTTTGGGTCGTGACACTAGTCCTAGCTAACTACAAGATGGGGAAGAGAGATATACCGAGTGATCCGAGTCCTCCGGTCTTCTCGTCGTCATCCCGATCTCCCATGGAAAGTCCGGTCTCCACCTCCTCGCCGGAAGGGCACCACGTCGCCTGCTTCTTTTACGGGCTCCCACCTCTATACCGAGGCAACTCGGGCACGAAGCTGGCGAGTCGATATGCCCACGGTTTGCTGTAGGTTGTTTGTAGAACTCATATCTCATTTGGGGTTTGTATGGAGTTGCCTTTGTTGGAGATAGTGCCCTCATAGTCAATTATTGGATCGCAGGTACGTGATTGCAATGATTGCGGAGGACCTATCCCGGTAGGACAGTCTTACTCGAAATGATAGTATACTATCTGGTTTGCCTTTATCAGTCGTGTACATGTTCAGGTGACTGATTGCATGTTACACTTTGATAGAGCCCTTAGGATCTTGCTTTACTACCAACAGTATGATGGCGATCATATACGTGAGAGTTGGGTAGTTTATATGCATATCCTTAATTGTGGTCCCTAGTCGTGGGAGTTTCGAGACAGGGCATCGATACTCCGGAGTAGACTAGTGTATACAGTCGAGACCCCGACGAGGGGCGGTGGCCGGTCTCACAAGCCACTGGTGTCAGTTCGATCACCTAAGATGTATACAGGTGCTCATTGGGTTATGAGTACACCGGACAGGACTCGCCGGGAATCTGCTAGTTAGTATTATATCTACCGTCAGATAGCAGTTCCCTGGTGACATGTGTACAGGTTAGTTCATCGACCTGAGGTCGTCATTTGTCTCGTGTGAGTTCCCACTGTGCTTTGATTTCTACCCTACCACGGCTCAAAGGAGTCGTGCAAAAAGGTAGCTTTTGGGTACAGTCCCGAGCCATATGGAGGCACGTGAGCGGATCGGCAGGGGATTCGTCTCTCCCGGTATTGGGGGCGAGGTCGTGCTGTGTCTAGGAGAGCCATTACACAAAGTCCATGGCCATGGCAAGAGATTTACTGGTAGGTACTCCAGTAGTATCTCAGGGTGTAATTGGGCTTCACTCCGACACGACTTATACTGCTTCTGGGGGTCTGACGTTACTAGCCCCCTAGGAGGATATGCGATACTCATTGACGAACGGACCGGACTGTATATACATTGTCACTGTTAGGCTCAGTAGGGTTTTCGGAGGAGTTCGCTCATCGGTCTCCCTTGAGTTCGCTCCTCGGCCACCCTTGAGGTCAGTCCGTGGGCAGCCGTTACGCATTGCTAGTGCCGCTGACGGTTTGTGGTTAAACCCACTGCCAGGGTGCTGACGAGTCATTAGAGTCCCCCACAGGCAGTTTCCTAAGTTCGGGCAAAACGTTGTAGAGGCCGTATGGTTTTATGGCAGGGTTCGGAAAATGCACGTGCGTTTACGCACGTGTTATTTTTCGGGCAGATAATACTGGTCGGCTTTGGTTTAAGCCGGATCCGAGTATTATATTGAGTAGGTATAATATCTTTGTCTCAGTTGCATTTGTATTCGGTCGTAATACAAATGCGGGTATATTTATACAGTTTCGGGGTTTTCCTGAAAGTTGTTTCAGGATCACTTTTGGAAGTTGCCAGATTCCAGTTTTCTATCAGCCGTCTTTTAACATTCTGTTAAAGACGGATTTATCTTTTCTTCTGTTATGAGTGAGTCATCATTCTAGAAGCTTCTAGAAGTGATGATAAGGCATATGACTCATTTGTGCATTAATGGTTTCATTAAAGGCATGATGAGGTGTTTAAGTGACTCATGGTTTTCATTAATGAGTTTTGTTTAGCTAAGGATATTTCTTCTTGATCTTTTGAGTGAGAAGCTTTCTTATACTCACCCTTTGCTCCTACACTCACCTTCCTCCTTTGATATATATAGCCTCCTCTCTCTTTCTCATTCACACACTTGATTCAAAAGAGAAAAGATTATGATAGATATTTGGGGTGTATGGAATTCACAGATCATTTCATTCCATCACCCAATTTCCACGGCAACTTCATTAACCGTCCGTCCATAGCTTTGGACGGGACGAGACAAAGTCATCTACTCAATCTCTACATCATTCTTGGTCGTCTCTTTTAGCAAACTTGACGACCGAGTTGCCTCGAGTCAGAGGCGGGAGCCCGTTTAAAGAACCGATCATGTGGTGCCACTTCGACGATGGACTTGGAGATCGACGAGATCGGAGCAGCCGCAACGGAGCGTGGGATGATGGTTGAAGAACGAAGGACTCGGATCGTTCGGTACAATCCTTCTTCCCTCTTTGTAGATTGTTAGTTTAGCAATAATGGCAGATCCGGGTTAAAGTATACGATAGCGCCAAGTTTAAAAGTTTTATTCCGCATTTGGCGTCTGTAGACTGCCGGGGCGCTAACGTAGACTTACAGTGGTATCAAAGCCTCACCATTTTGCTATACTAACTTGTGCTAACGCGTTTAAAATATCGATCCGACCGGAAATCAAAAATCACAAAATCCTTACTTGACAGTTTCTGTTGATTTTAAACGGTGTCAAAATTGATTTCTGTATATCTTAAAAATCCGTGCAGGCGATTATAAGACCCACGACAAAATTTGGAGTCGTGACTCCTCCAAGTTGCCGCGGAAGGGCGGCCAAACCCATGGTTTGGCCGCGCTTCCGCGGCCATGTGAGGAGCACGTGCTCCCAAATTTTTGCAGTGGGTTCTTCTGTGGATTTTGGGGTTTTTGATATATACAGTTTTGGCCCAGGTTTTGTTACTGTTCACCAGTAAGCAGTGGGGCCCACTTTTTGATATTTGGTCTTTGGTCGATCGAAATTTAAACACGTTAGTTTACAGTGCTTACATTATATCTCCGACCGGGAATGTCATTTGATCGGTAAACCGCGTCTGATTGCTATAGTTCTTTTAGACGGGTTTGCGAACGTGACATTCGCGTTGATGTTCTGTGTTGTGCTGTGATGTTGCGGATTTGTCGTGGTGGATAGCAGTGTGCAATGGTAGTACAGTTTGTGTTTATTTGTACATTTGATATTGCGGGGCGAGCGTCCAACATGTGGACTGCCGTCACTGCCTGTTGTATAATATTCTTTTGGGGCACGACCAGGTTGCGGTCGATGTACCTATTGTACTATTTTTCATTACTGTACTAGGTTTTACCCCGCGACGGAGTGCACGGATAGCCGGGTTCGGGAAAGCAACGGGTCCGCATCTCATGGCTTTGAGAGGCAGAGGGGCCCCACTTCAGAATTGGCAGACTATTCGCCGCACTCGTAGGGGGTACAGGTTGACCCAAGGAGGGGTGCCCAAGATTACCGGATTCTGTGAAGTGCCGGGTGTTCCATTCACTATGCTGTGGGGACTGCCTCGCTTCAAGTTTTGGCGGGTAACTTGCCGCACCCGTAGGGGTCTAGGTTTCATTGCACAGGCTATCCACACGACAGGGGAACGTCGAGTTTCAGCAGCGGCTCTGTGAAACTCGGGGATCCCAGATATCTGTATTGTTCTGTGATGCTTATTACTTTTCTGTAATGTTGCATATTATCACGCCTGGAGCGATTATGTATATTGGCTTATATACTATTAGATGTTGTATATGTTTTACACCCGCGCTAGTCCAGTCCCCGCTCTGTCGTTAGTTAAGTAACCTAACGGGTGATGACGGGACCCAGTGACGAATGCGGATGGCATATACGTACATTTTATTTTCGTTCTTTTCTGGTGTGATTGATTGATGGGACTGCGTTGATTCTGATCAATGCAAAGGAAAACAAACCTGTTTGAGTTGTTGGAACAATTTTAAAAAAGTGTTATTGCAAAGACGTTTCCTTTTGTTATGCATAGCGGTATTCGGTGTGAATATCCAGCACCTCATTCGACGAGGCAAGGGCTGATATCCTTTCACCGGGAAAGACCCCTTGGACAGAAGTTTGCGTCAGGGCAATAACTTTACTATAGTCGATTACATGTTGCTTTGCATAGCGGTATTCAGTGGAATATCCTGCACCTCATTCCACGAGGAAAGAGCCGAGATCCCTTTACCGGGAGTGACCTCTTTAGCAAAAGGTTTTCGCCACTATATTTTAAAAAAGCTATCAGGTTCCTTCAGCGATATCAAGTTCACTACGTTAAAGGTTTTTCGCCAAAAACCAACCGTAGCCCTCCGTCGTTTCTTATGGATGGTCAGTAGTATTCAAGCTATGTTTGTTGGCATACGTCAAGGCATAGTGTTTGGTAGCTGCTGGGTATTCATTTGTTGCATAGATAGATGAGTTGGTTTGGGACAGTCGTATTACCTTGTTGGCATACGTCAAGGGTATGTACGGGTGGGTTCAAATTAACAAGATAATGACGGGCAGAACTTGACATGTGACTTATGATTTGTTGACATACGCCAAGGTCATAAGAGCATGGGGCAAGAAAATAATATCGGGAGTTTCTAAAGAAACTGAAACTTGCCAAGTATGCGCATACCTTCTGGAGTATGAATAACGTGGATGCATTCCATCACGTTAACATGCGATGAGAGTTGGATCCCGATTCCCACTGATGAGTTGGTTTACTCTTCGGGTGATCCCGATTGATTCTTCTTTAGGTTTGGAGGAGAATTTGACAGGACAGTGGGAGGTTTCCGGATTAGATAAAGTGATGACCATTCTGATCTAGGTTAGAGTGCACGCAGAGTGTTTCTTTTCTCTCTCTCTCTTTGGCAGCGACCTTTGACCGACCCTAGACTATGACTCAATGACCAGGTTGACCGAACCTTCTTAAAATACTGGCTTTTGGATTGTCTATGTTGCATAAGTCATTGCCACTCCTTCTTCTACCCTTTGCATTTCTCAGAACACCCGTATTACTACGGATATCCACTTCCATTGGATAGATCCATCGTATGGTTATATATGAACTCGAAGGGACTTCTTCGAGGATGGATCCAGGTTCAGGAGGAAAAGAATTGGTTTATTCAGTTGTTTTTTATTATCACCTTCTCTCAGGTTGCGAGAGCTCCTTGGTTTAGGAGAGTACACCTATTACGCTTACTGGATAGTCTTATTCCAAACCATAGGCTGGTGCCGAAAGGTAGGGAATGAAGAAAACCAATTAGCCTAAGTAGGGTGTGCAGAAGGTAATATGTAAA
The DNA here is from genome assembly GCA_030015575.1 of Agapanthus africanus. Lineage (NCBI taxonomy): Eukaryota > Viridiplantae > Streptophyta > Magnoliopsida > Asparagales > Amaryllidaceae > Agapanthus > Agapanthus africanus. The sequence goes on from CM057340.1 coordinate 218,488,054, forward strand.
GACAAAATAAAGGGATTAGAAAGAGGGCAAAGTAAATTACGACTGATATCATTCACGACCAAGACCGCGTACTTCATCGCCACTCCTATTTCACCTTTAAAAGAATAAGGTATTATTCAGTTGTCTTTTATCATCACCTTCTCTCAGTCGCGAGTACTCCTTGGTTTAGGAGGGTACACCTATTATGCTTACTGGATAGTCTTCTTCCAAACCATAGGCTGGTGCCGGACGGTAGGGAAGGAAGAAAACCAGTTAGCCTAACGGTGGTGTACAGAAGGTAACGACTAAAGACAAATAAAGTGATTTGGAGAGATGGCAATAAAATATACGGTTAAAGTCATGAATTGGATTATGGAAGAGGCATTGCTATGAATACCAGGATACCCCTACGAAACATTTTCATGTTTCAGTGCATCGTTAAAAGAAAACCTGTTTTCCCGATTAGACACTTACTCCAAGGGTATGTATTTACCAGGTTTCATTCTCATATCTGTATGGTTTTACAGATGATGAGTGGGGGTAAGATATTGGGAATTAGGTGATTATCCTCATTATATCGGAATTCGTTGTAATTGGTGATATTTGAGGAAATCGCCAGGGTACAGTTTTCTACCTACGACGCACAGGTTTTGAGTTGTTTAACTCAGCGGACTTATACAGAGTATTGTATGTTGTCCAGTGTCCATCAGGACAAAGGGGTAGGTCCTCGTACTATGTTCTGTTTACTTATAACTTCTCTAGTATTTAGACGAGTGTTTCGTAGAAATACAAGGTCTAAGTTTTGAGAAGTTGTGGGTATAAGAATAAAGTGGAGAACCAGGTGTCACAAGTATCGGGATTCTTCAAAGAGATCGAAGATGTAGATTCTTGTGATTGGTATTCAGATGATAGTGATGGTTTTGAGAAAAGTGTTTCTCTTTCAGGTTACTCATAATTGGATGGATTCCTAAGTTGAGTAATGCTGATTAGCCTCTTTCCATTAAAGTGATATGCACTGGAGACAGCTGCATGATTTGAATATGGTTCCAATTAAATAAGTGCCAAAGTTTCTGTATTGGATATAGAATGGATCGTACCTTAAAAGAAATTAAGGTATGGGGAGTTGTCCAGCTTATGCTTAAAACCAGACTCTGGATAACTCAGGGCACGTTTCTGTAATGGCTGTTTTGTGGGTTGACCCTGGCTATGACGAGGGTTGATATTCTACCATTTGGAAGATCAATAGTGATATTGTTCTTGACTCGCCACAGTTTTAGTAAAATGGATCTTTTTCAGAAAACAGTAGTGGGAGTATGGTTGAACTGGAAGTGATTCCAGAACCGCGAACGATTACGGAAAATTTATTAGGACCTATACATTCAATCAGTTTTGACATTCCAATAGCCACTCCGCAGATATGGTAGGTAACCTCAGACACCCGAGAGGTACTTCGGTAGGCTCAAGGACGGTGACAGGGAGGTTCTTATCTACCCTGACTTGACACTACTGTTGTTCCAGGATATGAGACCCGGTAGGAGGGTTGTCGTAGTCAGTGGGAGCAGCGGAAGCATAGTGGGCAAGATGCTTATATCTATTTATAGACTTGAGCAGTTATAGCGGAGATAGATCATCTAATTTTGATGTGACAGTCATGGGTTTGACTTCAATCAGAATAGGGGATGGATCAGTTAAGAAGGTAGTAGGGTGTGATGTCATGGTATCTGAATGACATACACAAAGTAGGAAGTAAAATTCCTATACTACAATCGGTTGAACTGTGGTCGTCACACAGTTGTTTCTCCAGACAGGACATGGATATAATATTTGACATTCTGGTTTCTGGATCTATGGTTTTAGATCTGGATTTGGGTAGTTTCCCAATGTGGGAACTTTGACAGATATTCTAATGGTTTTTAGAATAGTTGACTCCTAGCATGGTAGTGTACCTGCAGGTGATGGAGTCACCCTCTCTAAAGGTGTCGTATAGACTAAAGGGGAGAGGGATGTGTATGATTGGCAGATCACTTGCTTTGGCAATTGAGTCAATCATGTGATGTCAAGTACCACACCAAATGTTGGTTTTGCACTAGATGCAATAAGTATGTATTAATCCAATCCTGGAGAAACATAAGGAAGCAGTTTTAGAACATTGGTACATGTTCTACGGATTTGATAACGGCAGCCTCTTTCGGGAGACGGTTATCATTCCAGGCTTCAAAGGTGACATAGATGACAGAGTGATTGTCAGAGTTTTAGTTTTCCCTCTGACGAAGGACAGTATTATGGACAGGTGGTTCCAGAGGATACTGTGGGTGGCATGGTGCCGGATACTGATTAGGTTCAGTGATCCGTACAGTCTAAGAAGTTTGGATATGGTGTTCATTTATGAACTAAGGTCCCATCAGATATCCAGACATATTCTAAGACAGGTACTACTCAATTCGGGAGATGGTTTTCTCCGCGAACTTGAGATTATGAGAGATACAGAAAGAAACTTCTAGGCGGATCCACTCACCGAGGCTATTTCTCGAACACAATAGTTTTACAAACGGGCTTTGTGAAACTGATTAGTAGAGGAGTTGGATGTTCGGTTTCACACGGGCTGTGAGTAGTCGACATCGCAATATTAGCCTTGAGTGCAAGTGGGAGATTGTTGGAGATAGTGCCCTCATAGTCAATTATTGGATCGCAGGTACGTGATTGCAATGATTGCGGAGGACCTATCCCGGTAGGACAGTCTTACTCGAAATGATAGTATACTATCTGGTTTGCCTTTATCAGTCGTGTACATGTTCAGGTGACTGATTGCATGTTACACTTTGATAGAGCCCTTAGGATCTTGCTTTACTACCAACAGTATGATGGCGATCATATACGTGAGAGTTGGGTAGTTTATATGCATATCCTTAATTGTGGTCCCTAGTCGTGGGAGTTTCGAGACAGGGCATCGATACTCCGGAGTAGACTAGTGTATACAGTCGAGACCCCGACGAGGGGCGGTGGCCGGTCTTACAAGCCACTGGTGTCAGTTCGATCACCTAAGATGTATACAGGTGCTCATTGGGTTATGAGTACACCGGACAGGACTCGCCGGGAATCTGCTAGTTAGTATTATATCTACCGTCAGATAGCAGTTCCCTGGTGACATGTGTACAGGTTAGTTCATCGACCTGAGGTCATCATTTGTCTCGTGTGAGTTCCCACTGTGCTTTGATTTCTACCCTACCACGGCTCAAAGGAGTCGTGCAAAAAGGTAGCTTTTGGGTACAGTCCCGAGCCATATGGAGGCACGTGAGCGGATCGGCAGGGGATTCGTCTCTCCCGGTATTGGGGGCGAGGTCGTGCTGTGTCTAGGAGAGCCATTACACAAAGTCCATGGCCATGGCAAGAGATTTACTGGTAGGTACTCCAGTAGTATCTCAGGGTGTAATTGGGCTTCACTCCGACACGACTTATACTGCTTCTGGGGGTCTGACGTTACTAGCCCCCTAGGCGGATATGCGATACTCATTGACGAACGGACCGGACTGTATATACATTGTCACTGTTAGGCTCAGTAGGGTTTTCGGAGGAGTTCGCTCATCGGTCTCCCTTGAGTTCGCTCCTCGGCCACCCTTGAGGTCAGTCCGTGGGCAGCCGTTACGCATTGCTAGTGCCGCTGACGGTTTGTGGTTAAACCCACTGCCAGGGTGCTGACGAGTCATTAGAGTCCCCCACAGGCAGTTTCCCAAGTTCGGGCAAAACGTTGTAGAGGCCGTATGGTTTTATGGCAGGGTTCGGAAAATGCACGTGCGTTTACGCACGTGTTATTTTTCGGGCAGATAATACTGGTCGGCTTTGGTTTAAGCCGGATCCGAGTATTATATTGAGTAGGTATAATATCTTTGTCTCAGTTGCATTTGTATTCGGTCGTAATACAAATGCGGGTATATTTATACAGTTTCGGGGTTTTCCTGAAAGTTGTTTTAGGATCACTTTTGGAAGTTGCCAGATTCCAGTTTTCTATCAGCCGTCTTTTAACATTCTGTTAAAGACGGATTTATCTTTTCTTCTGTTATGAGTGAGTCATCATTCTAGAAGCTTCTAGAAGTGATGATAAGGCATATGACTCATTTGTGCATTAATGGTTTCATTAAAGGCATGATGAGGTGTTTAAGTGACTCATGGTTTTCATTAATGAGTTTTGTTTAGCTAAGGATATTTCTTCTTGATCTTTTGAGTGAGAAGCTTTCTTATACTCACCCTTTGCTCCTACACTCACCTTCCTCCTTTGATATATATAGCCTCCTCTCTCTTTCTCATTCACACACTTGATTCAAAAGAGAAAAGATTATGATAGATATTTGGGGTGTATGGAATTCACAGATCATTTCATTCCATCACCCAATTTCCACGGCAACTTCATTAACCGTCCGTCCATAGCTTTGGACGGGACGAGACAAAGTCATCTACTCAATCTCTACATCATTCTTGGTCGTCTCTTTTAGCAAACTTGACGACCGAGTTGCCTCGAGTCAGAGGCGGGAGCCCGTTTAAAGAACCGATCATGTGGTGCCACTTCGACGATGGACTTGGAGATCGACGAGATCGGAGCAGCCGCAACGGAGCGTGGGATGATGGTTGAAGAACGAAGGACTCGGATCGTTCGGTACAATCCTTCTTCCCTCTTTGTAGATTGTTAGTTTAGCAATAATGGCAGATCCGGGTTAAAGTATACGATAGCGCCAAGTTTAAAAGTTTTATTCCGCATTTGGCGTCTGTAGACTGCCGGGGCGCTAACGTAGACTTACAGCCTTTTGGTGGAGGGAATGAAGAATATCCTTTTGTGGAGGAACTTAGGGATTTTTTCAAGCATGAGAGAGCAAAAATCTCCCATGAAAAACATGGACAGCCCCTAACTATTCATGGCCGGCCATGGTGAATGGGGAGAGTGACATCCAAAAGAAAGGAGGCACACCATAATGCAGGAGAGAAAAGAATGGTGATAATCAACAATGATCACAAAACCAACCTCATACTCCATCTATCATCATAACAACCAAAAGTCATGCAATGATGCACCATCATGAAGTGAGCAAGTCAAAAGATGGTGCAACCATCATGACACAAGAAAATGCAAAGAACACCCTCCACAAATGCTTATTTGCACAAATGCAAATAAGCCCTCCTCCACCAATCTTCGGCCAATGAAAGATACAAATGAAAATGGCCGAAACGGAAAGCAAACTGGCAACTCCAATAAAACTGATCCCGTAATAAATTACAGGAAAACCCAGATACTGTGTATACACACCCGCATTTGTATTCCGACCGAAATACAAATGCAATGAGACAAAATCTACACTGTACTATACTAGGATCCGGCTTAAACCAAAGCCGGCTAGTAATATCCGTTCGATCCTGATCCGTGCAATACCGCACGTATCTGATCGAACCCTGCCATATATCCATACGGCCTCTAGTACTAACCGTTCGATCCTGATCCGTGCAATACCGCACGTATCTGATCGAACCCTGCCATATCTCCATACGGCCTCTACAGCGTTTCGCCCGAAACTTGAGTAACCGTATGTGTGGTAGACTCTAAAGACTCTTCAATACTATGGCTGTGGATTTAACCACTAGCACGTCAGAGGTATTGGCCATACGTGATGGGCCACCAGCAATTGACCAAAAGGGACGTCGATGAGCGAACTCATCCGGACACCCTACTGAGCCTGTCAGTGACAATATCCGTATAGTCCGGTCCGTTCATCTATGAGAATCGCATGGCAGGCTTAGGGGGTTGGTAAAAGTCAGACCCCCAAAAGTGGTACAAGTCGTGCCGGAGTGTAGCCCAGAACACCCTGAGATACTACTGGAATACCTACCAGTAAATCTCCTGCCTCGGCCGAGGGCTTCGTGTAATGGCTCTCCTAGACACAGCGCGACCTCACCCCCAATACCGGGAGAGACGAACCCCTGAAGATCCGCTCACTGCCTCCATGTGGCTCGAGACTGTACCCAACTAAAACCTGTTTGCACGTCTCCTTTGAGCGTGGTAGGGTAGTAATCAAAGTACAGTGGGAACTCACACGAGACAAATGACGATCCCCAGGTCGATGAACTAACCTGTACACATGTCACCAGGGAACTGCTAACTGACGTCAGGTATAAGACCAACTAGCATGTTCCCGGCGAGTCCTGTCCGGTGTACTCATAACCCAATAAGCACCTGTATACATCTTAGGTGAACCAACTGACTCCAGTGGCTTGTGAGACCGGCCACCGCCCCTCGTCGGGGTCTCGACTGTATACACTAGTCTACTCTGGAGTATCGATGCCCTGTCTCGAAACTCCCATGACTAGGGACCTTTTAAGGATGTGCTTATAGACTGCCAGCTCTCACATATATGATCGCCCTCTTACTGCTGGCAGTCAAGGAAGAATCCTAGGGGCTCTATCAACGTATAATAGCGACATGTCAGGTCACCTAAAGCAGTACACGATGATAAAGGTAAACCAGATAGCATACAATCATCTTGAGTTAGACTGTCCTACCGGGATTGGTCCTCCCTCAATCATTGCAATCACGTGCCTGTGATCCAATAATTGACTCTGAGGGCACTATCTCCAACAGTTATGAGATAACTGATATGAATGTTATAAACATAGCACTTTAGTCTCACTTGATCGGTTGCCACGGAATTTTGATGTGATCAAAATTCCGTCGCAATCACGTAGCGTACGCGGATACTCGCCGGGTAAACTTAATAGACAACTATACCCCATAGCCCCGACCAAGTGACTGTAGGAGAACCCCGTTGCCAAAAGCATCCGTTCGGGTGCTCGCGGCAGCGATGTTCTGCCTTAGTGCACTTCGTCGACGGTATCGGGGGTGCGGCCGTCTACTAAAGTTTGTGACGAGCATTCGATCTGCATATCGGGAATCTTGTTGAATTGCCCGACTTGATATTGAAAAGTGTTTTCGATATAGAGACTAAAATGCGGGGTTTATAATTGTTAGGCATATGATGTCTAAGGAATTCAGATGGTTAGGCATGTGATGTCTAAGTAGGTTGCGGATTCCAACTGTTATAGTTTTACACTTTCTTTTCTGCGACCGTAAGTGTAATATATGATATCGCCGGTTTCGTTGCTATATGTCGACGACAATTGGGATACGCATGTTTACTTACGTTGATGACATGTGATGTTATGTGTTGCTGGATATGTTATATTGGATCGTCGTGTATGAATAGCCGGGGGGTTTTATGTGAGATGAGTGTTTTTCATTTTCATACAAGTAAATACTTGTATGTAATATTCTTTTATTGGGGCACTTCCAGGTTGCGGAAGATGTCACCGTTTGTATATTATTTACTTTTCCGCACTAGGGCAGACCCAAGGAGGAGAGCACGAGTAACCGGGTTCTGGAGTCCAGTGGGAGACCAACTCGAGGAGTCGAGTCCGGGTCTCCTAACTCTAGAATTGGTAGGGTTGCTTGCCGCTCTCGTAGGGGTCTAGGGGTGTAGGTTTGGCTATTCATCGCGACCGTGGAATCCGTGTTTTATACTGGCTCATATTGAAAACACGGACGTCCTAGTATATCCAATATTTCATATGTTTCTTCTGCTGCGATATCTGTGATGTGATCATGTGATGTTCTGTGATAGATACAGTATATAGTATATATGATATATTGTATAGACGTTACTTATGTTTTACACCCGCGCTAGCCCTACCCCGCTTTGTCGTTAGTTACCTAACCTAACGGTGCACGAGGGGACATCGAGGCGAATGCGGATGGCATAAGTGTACGTCGTATTTATCTGTGATGTTTAGGTACTTAAATGAAGGGACTTCATTAATGTGATTAATGAAAGAAAAGAAACCTAAGATGTTGTTGAATCGAATTTCAAAATTAAAAACAGGTAGCTACAGTTCTTGCTTTGAATCGCGGTGTTCCTTGTAGAACATCCTGCACCTTATTCGATAAGGAAAGGACCGAGATCCCTTCACCGGGAGTGACCCCTTTAGCAATAACTGGCAGATGCTACAACCCTCGGTTTGCCTTTTGATTGCTTCTATAGTTTTTGTTTTGCACAGCGGTATATATGATATATCCTGCACCTTATTCGATGAGAAAAGGGCCGACGATCCCTTCACCGGGAGTGGCCCCTTTAGAAAAACTAGAAAAGCCTCAAAAACACTCCATTTAAAATGATTTGATTCTACAACGATATCAAGTTCATTAAGCAATAGGTTTTCAGAAAAACCTGTCGTAGCCCTCCGTCATTTCAGATAAGTACTACTTAGTATTCATGCTGCGGTAGTTCGGCATTCGTCAAGGCGTAGTGTACGGTAGGTAACTAGTATTTATCTGCGTATGCATATGATGCAGATTGGATTAGGGTATTCGTACGGCGTTGTTTGGCATTCGTCAAGGGTCGTGCAGGTGGGTTTAATTCAATCAAAAAATGTACGGGTTGAACTTGACTAGTGGACTATGGGTTGTTTGGCATTCGTCAAGGTTATAGAACACTAGGGGTAAAATATTATCCGGAATTTCAAGTGTTGAAATTTGCAATGAGATTGCATACCTTCTATGAGATAGTTGGATCCCGATACCCACTGGGAGTAATTGTTACTCCTGGGAGAGTTTTACACATTACAATTAGCCGATCAAGTTGGTGTCTAAAAAGGTGTCAACGGGGTTACACCTCTGGGAAAACGAGCTTTACTGTAATTAGGTCCGTGCGAAAGCACGGGGAACCTCCCTCAAAGTACCGACACTGGCCTGGCTGAAAGATTGGCGAACTTGTAGCGTGTAATTAATCCCGGCTAGTCTTTCCTTTTAGGGTTTGAAGGAAGATTTGATAAAAACAGCGGGAGCCATCCTGATTAGATAAAATAATAACCAATCTGATCTTGCAAGAGCATACGCTGAGTGTTTTCTTCTCTCTCTCTCCAGGTAGCGACCATATCATGCCTTAATCAAGATAATAATACGGATTATTGACCGAACCCGCTTGTTATACTGAGCTGGGGAACGTTGGTCCCGCTCCAACATATAATTGTTATAACACAGAGCAGGAAATAGAGGAATACCGGGATTCCCATGCCGCCCAAACGAAGAAAGTGCATGATGATGCATCATCTTCGGGTGTGTTCATTATAAAGAATTGAGAACGGGTGATAAGTTTCATGAGACAGAAAACGGGGCAAGTGTTGCAGCCAAGTCTGTTGGTCACTGTCACCCTGTATTACCAATACATTGATTCTGAACAAATGTTATTAGATACCGAACCTGATATACAAAATCATATCGGTCTCTTTATTAGTAAAGAAATGATAAAATTTTGTATTGTTGGATAATGTTTTGAATATTTCCTATATCAAAAGTTGATCGGTTCAGGCACGTTATCTAAAAGTATTGATGTTCTAAATCAAACTACAGTTCTTAGTATATGGAACACACACAAGAGGAATAGTTCAGAAATGAATGGATCCTTCTTGAGATATTGTAGACTAGGTCATATCAATGCGACCCGACAGGCTGAGTTGTACATAGATGCATATTTAAATTAGTTTGAATTTACATCTTGTGAAACTTGCCAGTCATGTCACAAAGATAAGATGACCATAGCTCCGTTTACTGGAAACAGGGAAAGAGTTGGTGAACTCTTGGGATTGATACATGTTGATGTATGTAAGGTCTCCGTTCTACACATACCAAGAATGGTTCTTTGTACTTCATTACATTCTCTGATAATCTATCAAGATTCAGACATATGTTCCTGTTGAAACACAAGTCTGAAGCTTTTGAGATATTCACAGAATATAAGTTAGAAGTAGAGAACCAAAAACAAGGGTATAAGTATTATGTCCTATGATGAGATCAGGGAGGAGAATACTTGAGCACGGAAATCCTGGACTATTCTAAAGGAGAATGAGATTCTCTCTCAGCATTACTCCTCCGTATACACCATAGCACGATGGTATATCGGGGCGGAGCAATCACACCCTATATGATAAGGTGTGCTCTATGATGAGTACTACTGAGTTGCCTATTTCCTTTAGGGAGTTATGCACTTATGAAGTTGCATACCTATTGAGTAGGGTTCCGATCAAATCAGTTGCCTACCACTTCATATGTGATATGGAAAAGGAAGAGCCCATATCTTAAGTTAGTTATGATTTGTGGGTTGTCCGGCCTATGTCTAAAAGCAAAATCCGGACAAGCTCGAGGCAAGGTCTGTTATGTAGAACTGGAAATTTTCCAGCTATACAAACTGCAGCTGATGATTTGGTAGAACCGAAGGATTCAATAGTAACCAATGAACCTCAGCCTCTCCGCCGATCTAGTAGGGTTCCTCACCCTCCTGAGAGATACTTCTGTTTCTCTATGACAGTGGGAGCGAGGATTGCATCATGAGATGATGACCCAACTAGTTTCGAGCTGGCCATCAGGAGTGGGACTCTATAAGAATGGCTGGATGCTTAGAGATCTGAGATGGAATCCTTATACACCAACAAAGTATGGACTTTAGTTGCTATATCTGAAGGGTTTAAATCCCCATCAGGAGCAAGTATATCTTGAGAAGATTACTTAGTGTAGATGGAAAAGTTGAGACTTTCAAAGCTAGACTTGTTAAAGGCTTTTCGTCATCGACCAGGCATGGATAATGATGAAACCTTTTTCCAGTGGCTATGCTTCAGTCCATCCAGATCCTACTTGCCACGGCTACATACCATGACTATGACATCTGGCGGTTGGGTGCAATGACTGCTTTTCTAAATGATGTTTTAGAAGAGTGCGTCTATAAGTACACAGCCAGAGGGCTTCGTAAACAGTGGGAGCAGCGGATGTGTGCAAGATGTTTTATGTGATAAAGCAGGTATCGCGGAGTTAGAACATCTGTTTTGATGAGATGGTCAAAGAATTTGACATCATCGAAATGGTAGATGAACCTTGTATATACAAAAAAGGTAGTAGGGAGTATGGTGGTGATCCTCATAGAGTACGTGGATGACATACTCTTGATAGGGAAAGAGTTTCCTATGCTACGCTCGGTCAATCTCCGCTTATCACAGTGATTCTCCATACAGGATCAAAGTGATACCTCATAAATCCTGGGTTTTGGATCTTTGAGATGGATCTAATTGGATGTTAGGATACTCACTAGTTGTAGTGAGATGGTATCAGTTGATCCTGGGGAGAATCACTGGAAAGGTTCAAGGATGATAAGGACGACTGAGTGTCAGTCACAGGCATTTTCTTCACCCTTAGTGAAGGGACGGTATGTTGGAAGAGTTCCAAGCTAGATACCGTGGCATACTAGACGATAAAGGCTGTATACATCGCTACTTAAGATGCTACCAAAGAGGCAGTCTGGGTGTATATTGGTTCATGAGATGAACTAGGTTCCTACCATTGTGTGACAATCGAAGTGTGGCTTTGGCCAAGGAACACCGGTCCCATCAGTGACCCAGACGTATTCTGAGGCAGCATCACCTGATCATAGAGATAGTTGATCTCCAGGGTGATCGAGGTTAGGAGAGAAGACTCAGAGGACAACACGGCGGATCCAGCCACAAAGGCCTTATCCCAGAGAGAGACTTTTATGGGATGGTTGAGTATGAGATACTGCAACCACTGCTACAGATGGCCCTAGTGCAAGTGGGAGATTGTTAGTTATACGTATGCCCAAGAGGCCATTACTGTACATAGGATGTATATTGTAGTGGATGCTGGGACATATATATGGAGGACTTTCTTGCTCGACATGATAGTATGCTATCTGGTTGCTCTTTATCTTAACGTGTACACTGATTGTCTCTCTGTTACATGTTGGTAAAGCCCTTAGGATGTGTACTTGACTACCTGAACTATGATGCGGATCATACTAGTGGGGACATGGTAGTCCATAAGTACATCCTTCAAGGTCCCTAGTCGTGGGTGTATCGAGACGGGGCATCGATATACCAGAGTAGACTAGCGTATACCTTCTCGACCCATACAGATGGACGATGGATGATCCCATATCCATTGGTGATTGACATCAGAGTTGATATACGGGTGCTCAGTGAAGACTGGGTACACTCGACGGACTCGCCGTGAACTCCCAGATGGAATTATACCTTACGTCAGATGGCAGTTCTCTGGTGACACTAGTACAGGCTAGTCTGTAGACCCGAGATCGTCATAGAGTCTTGTGTGATTCCCACTGTGCTTTGATTTCCACCTTACCATGTCCAAGAGGGCGTGCAAAACGGTGGCTTTTGGTACAGTCCCGAATCACATGGAGGCAATGAGCGATAGGAGGGGATTCGTCTCTCCCGGTATAGGGAGTTGATGTTGCGCTGTGTTCGATTGGCTATAACCGGAAATCCCTGGCCAGGGTTACCGAGATTTACTGGTAAGTGTTACTAGTAGTATCTCGAACTGTTATAGACCTCATATCGACATGACTTATCGAGCTATTGGGGTCTGACGTTTACCACTCCTAGGCGAGATATGCGACATATCAGATGAACAGACCGGACTGTACGGTAAGTGTTACTGGTTGGATTCACTGGAGTGTGAGCGGGCATGCTCGTCGATCTTCTGATCGCTCAATACCCGGGTGGCCGTTACGTTTAGCAGACCGCTTGCGGTTTGTGGGTGATTGATATGATCATCACCTGCTGCCGGCGTATTGACGAGTCTTTAGAGTCCTACACAGAGGTTTCCTGGCTCAAGAGAAACGAAATAGGAGCGCATATGAGATATGTGCGGGACCGAGAATTATACCAGTATGTGATACTGTATTCTATTCTCCCGATTTGTATCATTGGTCGGTTATATGTGATATAGCCGGGTTACCGATTCAAGTGTTGATTCGATACATTGATACACTTGATATTAGTCGGTTATATGCGATATGACCGGATCGTTAAATCAAGTGTTGATTTAATGATTTAATGTATAATTATATATTTGATATATTACTTTACATTAACTAGTATTTTTTCACTTAAGAAGGATTTTCTCACTTGATGTGCACATTGTATATATAATATAGTTTTGTGCACTAGTTTGTATCATGTTTGATGATACATGCAAACTTGGGTGTGTATGATTAAACCATGGACATGTTAATGGTTAGGATTTTGATTTACTTATTTATTTATTCTCTTAATTCATTTTTGGAAAAAAGAGAAATGGTGGCTTGCTTTGTTTTTTTGTTGAAGCTTCATGAAGCTTTGAAAAAGTCCACCATTTTTGTTTCATGCCTAACCTAACCATTCACCTAACCTTAGTTTACTCTCTACACATAACCATGGTTGCTAATATGATAAGAATGACTTATTTTCTATTATTCATTATTCTTATCATATTATCTTCTTCTTCTTCTTCAAGAAGAAAGAAGCTTGCTAGCTTCAATGGTGATTTGAGAAAAAGAGTGAGAAATCCAATTCTAAAGTGAACCCACTTCCTATTTCTTCATCCTCTACCACTTGCCAAGTAGTATAGGGTGTTTTCTTCACAAGTTTCATGACTTGGTGAAGTTGGAGCTTGATCTTCTGTTGCCTCGACGTAGATCATCTTCGGCATCGAAGTCGACGACCTAGCCCGCCCATTTCTCCAATGAAGCCGACGCTAGAGCCCGGGATCCGATGATCGCAGTAAGGGGACACATCACGGAGCTATGGAGGTGTAGGACCGGATCTACAAAGGTTGTATTTCGGTTCACTTAGTACTAAAGCAGTTTAGTAGCTTGTAGTTTCGCCTTTTCTCTAGTTAACGATCTAGTTAGGGTTTCTCGGCACCGGAAATTATTGAACTTGGCATGGTTGATTCCTTGTGGAACCTCCTTAGGGTGCCTAGGAACCTTACAGATGGGACCTTGGTTCCTTCGCTAATGCTATAGCTCCGTTGTTGTCGCAATACAGAGGTATTGGATCAACAATGGTAGGAACCACCTGAAGTTCTGTTAGGAACTTCTTCATCCAGACCGCTTCTTTTGCGGCATCGCAAGAAACAATATACTCCGCTTCCATCGTCGAGTCTGCAACGGTGTCCTGCTTGGAACTCTTCCAGCACACCGCCCCTCCATTGAGGGTAAAGACATAACTGGACATGGACTTGGAATCGTCCTTGTCACTCTGGAAGCCGGAATCAGCAAAGGCCTCCATCTTGAGGTCTTTTCCGCCGTAAACCAAGAACATCTCCTTAGTCCTTCTCAGGTACTTGAAAATGTTCTTTACTGATATCCAGTGCTTCTTCCCTGGGTCTGACTGATACCGGCTAACCACACTTAGTGCGTAAGCTACATATGGTCTGGTGCACATCATCGCTTACATTATAGAGCCTACCGCAGAAGCGTAGGGTATAATAGACATGCGTTCCCTTTCCAAATCAGTCTTGGGAGACATCTCTTTGGATAGGGTGTTTCCGTGACAAGCCGGTAGATTACCGCGCTTAGAATCTTCCATACTGAATCTTTTCAGTATAGTGTTGATATACCTAGACTGCGAAAGTCCCAACATCCTCTTGGATCTATCACGATAGATCCGGATCCCCAGAATGTAAGAGGCATCATCCTGGTCTTTCATGGAGAACCTGTGTGACAAGAATCCTTTGACAGATTGTAGCATAGGAATGTCATTTCCTATCAATAGAATGTCATCCATATACAAGACGAGGAATACGACAGTTCGTGCTACAACTTGACTGTATATACATGGTTCATCTAGATTTTTGATAAAGTCATATTCTTTGACCGTTTCATCAAAACAGATGTTCCAACTCCGCGATCCCTGCTTTAGTCCATAAATGGACTTAAGCAACTTGCATACTTTCCCGCTGCTCCCACTCTGATTGAAACCTTCTGGCTGATCCTGTTAGTTATATGTATGCCCTAGAGGCCATTACTGTACATAGGATGTATATTGTAGTGGATGCTGGGACATATATAGGGAGGACTTTCTTGCTCGACATGATAGTATGCTATCTGGTTGAACTTTACCTTAACGTGTATACTGATTGTCTCTCATTTACATGTTGATAAAGCCCTTAGGATTTGTACTTGACTACCTGGACTATGATGCAGATCATACTAGTGGGGACATGGTAGTCCATAAGTACATCCTTCAAGGTCCATAGTCGTGGGTGTATCGAGACGGGGCATCGATATACCAGTGTAGACTAGCGTATACGCTTCTCGACCCATGTGATGGGCGATGGATGATCCCATATCCATTGGTGTTTGACATCAGAGATGGTATACGGGTGCTCAGTGGAGACTGAGTACACTGGACGGACTCGCCGAGAACTCCCAGATGGTATTATACCTCACGTCAGATGGCAGTTCTCTGGTGACACTGGTACAGAGTTGTCTGTTGACCCGAGATCGTCATAGAGTCTTGTGTGGTTCCCACTGTGCTTTGATTTCCATCTTACCACGTCCAAGAGGGCGTGCAAAACGGTGGTTTTTGGGTACAGTCCCGAGTCACATGGAGGCAATGAGCGATAGGAGGGGATTGGTCTCTCCCGGTATAGGGGGTTGATGTTGCGCTGTATTCGATTGGCTATAACAGGAAGTCCCTGGCCAGGGCTGATCAGAGAATTGCTGGTAAGTGTTACCAGTAGTTTCTCGACCCGTTATGAGCCTCATATCGACACGACTTATCGAGCTATTGGGGTATGACGTTTACCACCCCTAGGCGAGATATGCGACATATCAGACGATCAGACCGTACTGTACGGTAGTGTTACTGGTCGGATTCACTGGAGTGTGAGCGGGCTTGCTCGTCGATCTTCAGATCGCTCAATACCCGGGTGGCCGTTACGTTTAGCAGACCGCTTGCGGCTTGTGGATGATTGATATGATCATCATCTGCTGCAGGCGTATTGACGAGTCTTTAGAGTCCTACACAGAGGTTTCCTGGCTCAAGCGAAACGAAATAGGAGCGCATATGAGATATGTGCGGGACCGAGAATAATACGAGTATGTGATACTTTATTCGATTCTCGCGATGTGACATTGATCGGTTATATGCGATATAGCCGGCTTATCGGATCAAGTGTTGATTCGATAAGATGTTACTAATGGTACCAGTCGGTTATGTGCGTCATGACCGGATCGTTAAATCAAGCGTTGATTTAATGACTTAATGCATAATTATATATTTGATATATTACTTTGCATTAACTAGTATACGTTCACTTTAAATGGATTTTCTCGCTCGGTTGTGCGCATTGCATATGCGATATGATTTTGTGCACTTGTTTGTATCATATTTGATGATACATGCAAATTAGGGTTTGTGTAAAGAATTAAACCTTGGTTAAAGAAATGGTTAGGGTTTTTATTTGATTATTCATTTATTCATTTGTTTTTATTTTTGGAAAATAAAATTGCATAAAATAGAATGGTGGCTTCTTTTGTTTTCTTTCATGAAGCTTCATGAACTTTTGACTTAGTCACCATTTTGTCTCATGCTTAACCCTAACCAATTAAATTAACTCAAGTTAATTCTCTACACCTAACCATGGTGAGAATTATGATAAGAATGGATTTTTATTTATTCTTTTATTCTTATCATCATACTTATCTTCTTCTTGCTCTTCTTCTTCTTCATTCTTCTTTGAAGAAAACCAAGCTCCATCAATGGTGATTGTTGGAAAAGAGTGAGAAATCCAAAACTAAAGTCTACCCACTTCCTATTTCTTCATCCTCTACCTCTTGCCAAGTAGTAGAGTGTGTTTACTTCACAAGTTTCTTGACTTGGTGAAGTTGTGAGCTTGATCTAGCGATGCCTCGACGTAGATCATCTTCGGCATGGACATCAACGACCTAGCTTGCCCATTCTCCGACGAAGCCGACGCTAGAGCCCGGATTTGATTTGGACAGCGGAGAGGACCTCATCTCGGAGCCGTGGAGGTGGAGGACCGGATCTACAAAGGTTGTATTTCCGTATCTCTTAGTTAATTGTTAACTAGTTTACTTTTCGCCTAGTTTTCTAGCAAACGATCCGTAGTCGGGTCTCTCGGCACCCGTAAAATTTTATATTGGCATGTTCGATGCCTTGTGAGACCTTCATAGGGTGCCTAGGAACCCTACAGATAGACCCAAGGAGGGGAGCACAAGTAACCGGGTTCTGGAGTCCAGTGGGAGACCAACTCGAGGAGTCGAGTCCGGGTCTCCTAACTCCAGAATTGGTAGGGTTTCTTGTCGCTCTCGTAGGGGTCTAGGGGTGTGGGTTTGGCTATTTATCACGACCGTGGAATCCGTGTTTTATACTGGCTCGTATTGAAAACACGGACGTCCTAGTATATCCAATATTTCATATGATTCTTCTGCTGCGATATCTGTGATGTGATCATGTGATGTTCTGTGATAGATACAGTATATAGTATATATGATATATTATATAGACGTTACTTATGTTTTACACCCGCGCTAGCCCTGCCCCGCTCTGTCGTTAGTAACCTAACCTAACGGTGCACGAGGGGACATCGAGGCGAATGTGGATGGCATAAGTGTACGTCGTATTTATCTGTGATGTTTAGGTACTTAAATGATGGGACTTCATTAATATGATTAATGAAATAAAAGAAACCTAAGATGTTGTAGAATCGAATTTCAAAATAAAACAGGTAGCTACAGTTCTTGCTTTGCATAGTGGTATATATGATATATCCTGCACCTTATTCGATGAGGAAAGGACCGAGATCCCTTCACCGGGAGTGACTCCTTTAGCAATAACTGGCAGATGCTACACACTCGGTTTGTCTTTTGATTGCTTTTAAGTGTTTTTGCTTTGCACAGCGATATATATGATATATCCCGCACCTCATTCGACGAGGAAAGGACCGACGATCCCTTCACCGGGAGTGACTCCTTTAGCAAAACTAGAAAAGCCTCAAAAGCGCTCCATTTTAAAATCATTTGATTCTACAGCGATATCAAGTTCATTACGCAATAGGTTTTCAGAAAAACCTGTCGTAGCCCTCCGTCATTTCAGATAAGTATTAGTTAGTATTCGTGCTGCGGTTGTTTGGCATGCGTCAAGGCGTAGTGTACGGTAGCTAACTAGTGCTTATCTGCCAGCATATGATGCGATTGGATTAGGGTATTCGTACGGCGTTGTTTGGCATGCGTCAAGGGTCGTGCGGGTGGGTTTAATTCAATCAAGAAATGTACGGGTTGAACTTGACTAGCAGACTATGGGTTGTTTGGCATGCGTCAAGGTCATAGCGAGCTAGGGGCAAAATATTATCGGGAATTTCAAGTGTTGAAATTTGCAATGAGATTGCATACCTTCTATGAGATAGTTGGATCCCGATACCCGCTGCGAGTAAGAGTTACTCCTGGGAGAGTTTTATACATTACAATTAGCCGATCAAGTAGGTGTCTAGAAAGGTGTCAACGGGGTTACGCCTCTGGTAAAACGAGGTTTAGATTAATTAGGTTCGTGCGAAAGCACGGGGGACCTCCCTCAAAGTACCGACACTGGCCTGGCTGAAAGATTGGCGAACTTGTAGTGTGTAATTAATCCCGGCTAGTCTTTCCTTTTAGGGTTCGAAGGAAGATTTGATAAAAATCAGTGGGAGCCATCCTGATTAGATAAAATAATAACCAATCTATTCTTGCAAGAGCGCACGCTGAGTGTTTTCTTCTCTCTCTCTCCTGGTAGCGACCATATCACGCCTTAATCAAGATAATAAAATGGATATTTGACCGAACCCGCTTGTTATACTGAGCTGGGGAACGCTGGTCCCGCTCCCACTTATAATTGTTATAAGACAGAGCAGGAAATTGGGGAATACCAGATTTCCCGTGCCGCCCAAACGAAGAGAGTGCATGCTGATACATCATCTTCGGGTGTGTTCGTTACAAAGAACTGTTTCTCTGTATCATCTATGTCCTGGGTATGTGATACCAGATCAGGATCCCAGATATGTAATCAGTTACATAGGGCTACAGAAAGGTAGAGAACTGAGAACGGGTGATCAGTTTCATGAGGCAGAAAACGGGGCAAGTGTTGCAGCCAAGTCTGTTGGTCACTGTCACCCTGTATTACAAATACATTGATTCTGAACGAATGTTATTAGATACCGAACCTGTTATGCAAAATCATATCTGTCTCTTTATTAGTAAAGAAACGATAAAATTTTGTATTGTTGGATAATGTTTTGAACATTTCCTATATCAAAAGTTGATCGGTTCAGGCACGTTATCTAAAAGCGTTGATGTTCTAAATCAAACTACAGTTCTTAGTATACGGAACACACACAAGAGGAAGAGTTCAGAAATGAACGAATCCTTTTTGAGGCATTGTAGACTAGGTCATATCAATGCGACCCGACTAGCTGAAGTTACATGTAGATGCATATTTAAATCAGTTTGAATTTACATCTTGTGAAACTCGCCAGTCATGTCACAAAGATAAGATGACCATAGCTCCGTTTAATGGAAACAGAGAAAGAGTTAGTAAACTCTTGGGATAATACATGTTGATGTATGTAAGGTCCCCTGTCTACACATGCCAAGACCGGTTCTTTGTACTTCATTACATTCTCTGATAATCTCTCAAGATTCAGACATATGTTCCTGTTGAAACACAAGTCCGAACCTTTTGAGATATTCATAGAATATAAGTTAGAAGTAGAGAACCAATAAGGGTATAAGTATTATGTCCTTTGATGAGATCAAGGAGGAGAATACTTGTGCACGGAATTCCTGGACTATTCTAAAGGAGAATGAGATTCTCTCTCGGCATTACTCCTCCGAATACACCATAGCACGATGGTATATCGGGGCGGAGCAATCACACCCTATGTGATAAGGTGTGCTCTATGATGAGTACTACTGAGTTACCTATTTCCTTTTGGGTGTTATGCACTTGAGAAGTTGCATACCTATTGAATAGGGTTCCAATCAAATCAGTTGCCTACCACTTCATATTTGATATGATAAGGGAAGAGCCCATCTCTCAAGTTAGTTGAAATTTGGGGTTGTCCAGCCTATGTCTGAAAAGCAAATTCCGGACAAGCTCGAGGCAAGGTCTGTAATGTAGAACTGGAAAGGTTCCAGCTATACAAACTAAAGCAGATGATTTGATACAACCAAAGGATTCAGTAGATTCCAACGAACCTCAGCCTCTCCGCCGATCTAGTAGGGTTCCTCACCCACCTGAGAGATACTTCGGTTTCTCTATGACAGTGGGAGCGAGGATTGCATCATGAGATGATGACCCAACTATTTTCGAGCTGGCCATCAGGAGTGGGACTCTGTAAGAATGGCTGGATGTTTAGCGATCTGAGATGGAATCCTTATACACCAACAAAGTATGGACTTTGGTTCCAATATCTGAAGGGTTAAATCCCCATCAGGAGCAAGTATATCTTGAGAAGATTACTTGGTGTAGATGGAAAAGTTGAGACTTTCAAAGCTAGACTTGTTAAAGCTTTTCGTCATCGACCAGGCGTGGATTATGATGAAACCTTTTCAAGTGACTATGCTTAAGTCCATCCAGATCCTACTTGTCACGGCTACATACCATGACTGCGATATCTGGTGGTTGGGTGTCATGACTGCTTTTCTAAATGATGTTTTAGAAGAGTGCGTCTATAAGTACACAGCCAGAGGGCTTCGTAGATAGTGGGAGCAGCGGAAACGTGTGCAAGATGCTTTATAGGATTAAAGCAGGCATCGCGGAGATGGAACATCTGTTTTGATGGATTAGTCAAAGAGTTTGACATCATCAAAATGGTAGATGAACCTTGTATAAACAAAAAGGTAGTAGGGAGTATGGTGGTGATCCTCGTAGAGTACGTGGATGACATACTCTTGATAAGAAAGGAGTTTCTTATGCTACGCTCGATCAATCTCCGCTTATCACAATGATTCTCCATATAGGATCATGATGATACCTGCTAAATCCTGAGTTTTGGATCTGTGAGATAGATCTAAATGGATGCTAGGATACTCACTAGCTGTAGTGAGATGGTATCAGTTGATCCTGGGGAGAATCACTGGAAGGGTTCCAGGGTGATAAAGACGACTGAATGTCAGTCGCAGGCATTGTCTTTACCCTCAGTAAAGGGACGGTATGTTGGAAGAGTTCCAAACTAGATACCGTGACATACTAGACGATAAAGGCAGGATACATCGCTACTTAAGATGCTACCAAAGTGGCTGTCTGGGTGTATATTGGTTCATGAGATGAACTACGTTCCAACCATTGTGAGACAATGGAGTTGTGGCTTATGCCAAGGAACGTCCGTCCCATCAGTGATCCAGACATATTCTAAGGCAGTATCACTTGATCATGGAGATGGTTGATCTCCAGGGAGATCGAGGTTAGGAGAGTAGACTCAGAGGACAACACAGCGGATCCACTCACAAAGGCCTGTTCCCATAGAGAGACTTTTATGGGATGGTTGAGTATAAGATACTGCAACCACTACTATCAGAAGGCCCTAGTGCAAGTGGGAAATTGTTAGTTATATGTATGCCCTAGAGGCCATTACTGTACATAGGATGTATATTGTAGTGGATGCTGGGACATATATAGGGAGGACTTTCTTGCTCGACATGATAGTATGCTATCTGGTTGAACTTTACCTTAACGTGTATACTGATTGTCTCTCTGTTACATGTTGGTAAAGCCCTTAGGATTTGTACTTGACTACCTGGACTATGATGCAGATCATACTAGTGGGGACATGGTAGTCCATAAGTACATCCTTCAAGGTCCCTAGTCGTGGGTGTATCGAGACGGGGCATCGATATACCAGTGTAGACTAGCGTATACGCTTCTCGACCCATGTGATGGGCGATGGATGATCCCATATCCATTGGTGTTTGACATCAGAGATGGTATACGGGTGCTCAGTGGAGACTGAGTACACTGGACGGACTCGCCGAGAACTCCCAGATGGTATTATACCTCACGTCAGATGGCAGTTCTCTGGTGACACTGGTACAGAGTAGTCTGTTGACCCGAGATCGTCATAGAGTCTTGTGTGGTTCCCACTTTGCTTTGATTTCCATCTTACCACGTCTAAGAGGGCGTGCAAAATGGTGGTTTTTGGGTACAGTCCCGAGTCACATGGAGGCAATGAGCGATAGGAGGGGATTCGTCTCTCCCGGTATAGGGGGTTGATGTTGCGCTGTGTTCGATTGGCTATAACAGGAAGTCCCTGGCCAGGGCTGATCAGAGAATTGCTGGTAAGTGTTACCAGTAGTTTCTCGACCCGTTATGAGCCTCATATCGACACGACTTATCGAGCTATTAGGGTATGACGTTTACCACCCCTAGGCGAGATATGCGACATATCAGACGATCAGACCGTACTGTACGGTAGTGTTACTGGTCGGATTCACTGGAGTGTGAGCGGGCTTGCTCGTCGATCTTCAGATCGCTCAATACCCGGGTGGCCGTTACGTTTAGCAGACCGCTTGCGGCTGTGGATGATTGATATGATCATCATCTGCTGCCGGCGTATTGACGAGTCTTTAGAGTCCTACACAGAGGTTTCCTGGCTCAAGCGAAACGAAATAGGAGCGCATATAAGATATGTGCGGGACCGAGAATAATACGAGTATGTGATACTGTATTCGATTCTCACGATGTGACATTGATCGGTTATATGCGATATAGCCGGCTTATCGGATCAAGTGTTGATTCGATAAGATGTTACTAATGGTACCAGTCGGTTATGTGCGTCATGACCGGATCGTTAAATCAAGCGTTGATTTAATGACTTAATGCATAATTATATATTTGATATATTACTTTGCATTAACTAGTATCGGTTCACTTTAAATGGATTTTCTCGCTCGGTTGTGCGCATTGCATATGCGATATGATTTTGTGCACTTGTTTGTATCATATTTGATGATACATGCAAATTAGGGTTTGCGTAAAGAATTAAACCTTGGTTAAAGAAATGGTTAGGGTTTTTATTTGATTATTCATTTATTCATTTGTTTTTATTTTTGGAAAATAAAATTGCATAAAATAGAATGGTGGCTTCTTTTGTTTTCTTTCATGAAGCTTCATGAACTTTTGACTTAGTCACCATTTTGTCTCATGCTTAACCCTAACCAATTAAATTAACTCAAGTTAATTCTCTACACCTAACCATGGTGAGAATTATGATAAGAATGGATTTTTATTTATTCTTTTATTCTTATCATCATACTTATCTTCTTCTTGCTCTTCTTCTTCTTCATTCTTCTTTGAAGAAAACCAAGCTCCATCAATGGTGATTGTTGGAAAAGAGTGAGAAATCCAAAACTAAAGTCTACCCACTTCCTATTTCTTCATCCTCTACCTCTTGTCAAGTAGTAGAGTGTGTTTACTTCACAAGTTTCTTGACTTGGTGAAGTTGTGAGCTTGATCTAGCGATGCCTCGACGTAGATCATCTTCGGTATGGACATCGACGACCTAGCTTGCCCATTCTCCGACGAAGCCGACGCTAGAGCCCGGATTTGATTTGGACAGCGGAGAGGACCTCATCTCGGAGCCGTGGAGGTGAAGGACCGGATCTACAAAGGTTGTATTTCCGTATCTCTTAGTTAATTGTTAACTAGTTTACTTTTCGCCTAGTTTTCTAGCAAACGATTCATAGTCGGGTCTCTCGGCACCCGTAAAATTTTATATTGGCATGTTCGATGCCTTATGAGACCTTCATAGGGTGCCTAGGAACCCTACAGATCCATATAGACGCACTCTTCTAAATTGCCATTCAGAAAAGCCGTCTTTATGTCCATCTGCCAGATTTCATAATCATGGAAGGCAGCAATAGCAAGAAGGACCCGAATGGATTTGAGCATAGCCACTGGAGAAAAAGTTTCGTCATAGTCCAAACCAGGTCTTTGACGAAAACCCTTTTGCAACAAGTCTAGCCTTATATGTTTCCACCTGTCCATCTACACTAATCTTTTTCATGAAGATCCATTTGCATCCTATGGGTTTTACCCCATCTGGAGCAAAGTCCAAAGTCCATACTTTGTTGGTGCACATGGACTCCATTTCGGTCCGCATTGCATCTAGCCATCGTACCGAGTCGCTGCTCTGGATGGCCTGATGGAATTTAGTAGGTTCATCATCATGTATGACACAATCCTCTCTATCCCTATCAATGAGAAAACCGTAGTATCTCTCAGGCGGATGAGACGGCCTACTACTTCTGCAGAAGGGTGCGGGAATGTCTTGTTCTTCTTAAACTACTGGTTCTACCAAACTTTCAGTAGTAGTTTGTGGTTCTGGAATTTCTTCCAGTTCTATTTCTGTCATGACCCGAAAGTACGGAACATGACCGGCACTTAGACTACGAAACGTCTTGAGGTGTACGTAATCTAAGTAAGCCGAAAACCCAGAAATCCAAACTAAGAACAGTAGTAGAGTGAAGGAAAACCAATTTAAATCAAGTAGTTTTAATAGCATAAGCCGAATTATGCGTTTTTAAAAACATCAAATATATCCTAAAAATTTCGGCAGAGTCTCCTTTGTAAATACTGGCCCCCAAACGGGATACAACATTAATAGTATACGAAATCAATATAAATGCATCCCCATGTGGGAGCTAGCTCTTTGTCAATCGACGGTCACAACCACGCAAGCAATATAATATACAACGCCAAGGGCGAGGATCAAAACTCAAAAGGAAACTCAAAACAGCAAGAAATCCATAGAAATACAACGCGCGATTCTAAGGTCGAAAGAATAAAAAACACTGGTCTCTATCTCAATAAATACATGTTTGGTTGATGGAACTTCTAGATACAACAGAATAATAATATACAAAGTATAATGATGGGTACGATACAAATAAACCCACCTACTAGCAAGTCACCCGAAAAGAACCAGTGCCAGCAAAGCCGTAAAGAAACCTGTACGGCAAAACCTGCAAGAAACTGTGGCACAACGGGGGTGAGTTGCCAACTCGTGAGTAGAAATAAAACATCTACGAACAGAAATCGCATGAACAACGCAATTCTAGGTCAACGATCATAATATATCCTCAAATATATATAATCAGCAGCCTATAACAATGGCTAGAGTAAATGTCTAACCCAAGGGTAATCCCATGTGCCCGTGTCAGTGCCTCAGGTAGCAATATATCATAAGGATGATGTATGAATGCATGAAACAGAATGCATGTACTGAAGAAAACTGCTTTCATAAATTAGTGAGATTTCTGTATCCTTTTTTAAAAACGAGGTATCATAAATGAAATCAGCATAAACGGTGCCTAGCATCGACACAAAACAAATATCCAAATATCTCGATATCTCTGTGTCGTAATCTCTGTACCTCAATATCTCAAATATCTCCGTATGTCTCAATCTCACTATCTAGGGCACCGTCAGTCCAGACCGGCCCCTACCATCAATCTCAAGACCACGACGGTATCCTCCGGATATTCGACGCGTCGGGTAATATCACCGGTAGGTAGTGCCACCCTGCCACGCTCAACGTCAGCAACACGACCTTCTTGCCCCGGGGTACCTTACCGGGTCCACCATGTACCCGAAACGGTTCATCCGTCTCCTCGAATCGGGTCTCGAAATCCATCAGCAAACTCATGGTGGACGACTCATACGTCATGGGAAAACCGCGCTTTTCATTTAAAAAGGAAAGAGAAGAAGTTTGTATAAGTTTTGCGGTTTTCCCCCAAATCCATAAAATTTCATGGAAATCCGAACCCAAAACCTCAATAGCACGTAAAGTAGTGAATATATGCATGAGAATCCATGAATGCGGCATAACAATGAATAACAGTATGCATGAAGTGTTAGTTATATGTATGCCCTAGAGGCCATTACTGTACATTGGATGTATATTGTAGTGGATGCTGGGACATATATAGGGAGGACTTTCTTGCTCGACATGATAGTATGCCATCTAGTTACTCTTTACCTTAACGTGTACACTGATTGTCTCTCTGTTACATGTTGGTAAAGCCCTTAGGATGTGTGCTTAACTACCTGGACTATGATGCGGATCATACTAGTGGGGACATGGTTGTCCATAAGTACATCCTTCAAGGTCCCTAGTCGTCGGTATATCGAGACGGGGCATCGATATACAAGAGTAGACTAGCGTATACCCTTTCGACCCATACAGATAGACAATGGATGATCCCATATCCATTGGTGTTTGACATCAAAGATGATATACGGGTGCTCAGTGGAGACTGGGTACACTGGACGGACTCGCCGAGAACTCCCAGATGGTATTATACCTTACGTCAGATGGCAGTTCTCTGGTGACACTGGTACAGGTTAGTCTGTAGACCCGATATCGTCATAAAGTTTTGTGTGATTCCCACTGTGCTTTGATTTCCACCTTACCACGTCCAAGAGGGCGTGCAAAACGGTGGTTTTTGGGTACAGTCCCGAATCACATGGAGGCAATGAGCGATAGGAGGGGATTTGTCTCTCCCGGTATAGGGAGTTGATGTTGCGCTGTGTTCGATTAGCTTTAACTGGAAATCCCTGGCCACGGTTGCTGAGATTTACTGGTAAGTGTTACTAGTAGTTTCTCGAACTGTTATAGACCTCATATCGACACGACTTATCGAGCTATTGGGGTCTGACGTTTACCACCCCTAGGCAAGATATGCGACATATCAGACGAACAGACCTGACTGTGCGGTAAGTGTTACTGGTCGAAATCGAAACGGCATACGAAAATCAAATCGGCACGCGTATCACGCATGGGTCAAAACCTATCGCCTACTCATGCAAGAATAGTCAAACCAACCCTCGAAGTCGATGTACGAACGTCAAACTATCGGGAAAAACCCACACACTCTCATTTGTGCATTCACAAACACTAATTATAATAAAAAATAGGTTAAAATTCACAAAACCCCCAAATTTACCTTAAAAGCCATTTTTCCGAAATCTAGCAAGCAAAAATTACCCGTTTTAGTACAAAACTCAACGTTTAAACAAATCTAGCGGCCATAATACTTATTAAATATCTTAAATAAGTCATAAAAATAATTTCCATAGTTTAATCCCAATAAATTTTATTAACCCCAAAATTCTAGTTTACAATATACCCAAATTTTAACAATTTTATAGCAAAAATGCACAAACAACAATTTAGCTTGGATTTTCATGAACTAAAAGCGTTAAACCACTCAATATAATATTTATGATATGATGAAACCCTAACCATATTTTTAATCTCTCAGTTTGAATTAAAACTAAAAACCTAGTCTGCAATATTATGCAAATTGGACCATTTTTAAAATAACAATTGTAATATAGCAACTAGATTAGATTTTAGCATGTCACAACATATTAATCTACCCATCACAACCATAATCCTATGATAGAAACCCTAATTTAATCCAAACCCTTTTCTAGAAATTTCATTAAACAAGAAATAACACCAAATTAACACTTTAAAATTCTAAATTAGCATAGTTAAACTACAAATTAACTAAAAGTTTAAGATTTTACCTCACAAGCTTAGAACCCTAGCTTGCTCTTAACCTCCAAAGATGTCTCCTTTCATCAAGTTGTAAACAAATTTGGGTGTGTGAAGGAGTAGAATAGGGATTTGCTTTGAATTATTGAAGGAATTTGTTGATTTTTAATGGATTTTGTTGGATTTTTTTGATGAAAATGAAGTGAAAAGAGAAGGAAAAATAATGGAGGGGGGATGGCTGCTCTCGGCAGTAGGGAGGAGTGGGGAGAGGTGTGTGAGTTGGGGAAAATTCGCACAAAGTCAAAGACATCCATTACTCAAGTATACTTAGTCAAATTAATATATTTTATATCATTTCTCAAAGCATTTCTTCACATGAGTTGAAGAAAATTGGAGGGGAGGAAAAGTGGGCTGTTTTTGGGTGTGGGGCCGGCCATGATGAAGTGGGGATGAGTGTGAGAGATTTTACAAAGATTTTCTATGCAAAAAGACCCCCCACAAGCTCAAAATTGCAAGTTTTAGTTTAAAATAATTATATTTTTGTTTTCCATAATAAAAACAAATTAAAACTTGAAATAAAATACTAAAAAGTATATTACAACTAGATTTTAATTAACATGATTTTAATGATTAAAATTAGCTCATTTAAATTTGTATTTATCTCTAATTTGATGTATTTTCTTACCGGCTTAAAATAATATTAAAATAATTAAATTCGGAAAATTTTTCAGAAAACCAGAAATTTTACCAGTGGCTCAATAAACACTAAAGACTAGCA
Source organism: Agapanthus africanus (assembly GCA_030015575.1). NCBI lineage: Eukaryota > Viridiplantae > Streptophyta > Magnoliopsida > Asparagales > Amaryllidaceae > Agapanthus > Agapanthus africanus. The sequence goes on from CM057340.1 coordinate 218,516,241, forward strand.
ATTTCATAGCTAGAATATGTATTTTTAATTTTATAATAAAGATATTTATATTTTAACTTTTTACAGAAAACCCTCTTATTTTACCTATTTTTTCGAAATTTCACCGAGACGATTTTCAAAACATTACAATCTTCCCCCCTTAAAGAAATTCGGTCCCCGAATTTAAATTAGAACTCCCCACAAATACTAAAATATTTCAGCGAAACCATCAAGTCGTCGGGGCTCCGAAACCATGAGTACATAAAACAAATCGTAGCGCAGCACATGCGCATGAAAAATGAGCCTATAACTCAAAATCAAACTCCATCCAGCATCCCACAAGCATCGGAGTCCTGGGGAAGACATCAATGTCAACATCCAATATGAAAACCAATATGATATACATCATTAAAACATCTGGAAGCAATACATGCCAACCCATTTTTTTCAAATCGCTGTGCGATGTGTGTATCACTGCATAGTGGCGGACGTCCATTGTGAGAAAATAACTATATAGATATAGATATATCCTTTCTTTAACATACACGTTCCGCCGTTTTGAAAACAATTTAGAAGGGTTTCCTTGTTTTAAAACGTTTCGTGTCATATCAGACACGGAGGTAAATACTGAGACTATAGCTCGCTTTTTGGAAATCCCTTCGATAACTATCAAAGCATGCAAAATACATTCAGGTACTGTCCTGTGACTAGTCCTGCTCAGTACTAAACCAAATAGCAAACATCATAAATATACTGCTCCAACATAAATCAGTCCCAAATATATATATGAATGCCATGTGCGTCTGGTGCGCACGGAAATCGAAATCTATGAATGTGCCATACATATGCACAGAAACAACATCTAAGTACATCGGGTGTGCACGAAATATCTGTCAAGGGCAACAAGTGTGCCTGCGAGCAAAACAGGTGCATCTGACATGCACGAAGAATCTCGATTTAGTGCATCTGGTGTGCACCATAATCGTATCTCATAACATGCGCTCAACATGCGCGAAAATCCAAATCAGGTGCACAAAACAAATATCGAACATCACAATCAAAATCGAAGTCCAGTGTATCTAGGTGCACAAAATGCGTATCCCTGCACTGCAAGCATATGTGAACTATACCGAGTGCAAAAACCAAATCGTATGCGTATATACGCAAAAAAATAAAAATCAACACAACCGTATGAAACCCATAAAATCATAAACATAAGAAACCAAGGCACGAAAACGATATCAAGTGTAACAACTGTGCAAAAATCGTAAATACTCAGTAGGGGAAACCATGGTGCATGAAAACAATTATCATGAAACTCAATCATCAAAATCAATCATGCGAATAGATCGTCCAAAATACCGAAATCTGTTGCGCCACGGCAGCGCCCCGGCCGTCTACTCGAGGCCAAAATGCGGAATCAAAATTTTTCTTAACTTTTAAATTGGCGCTACCGCGGACAATAAAACCCGGATCGTAACCATTAACCAAATGCTAGCTAACAAGAGAAGGGGTGAGAGATATACCGAGTGATCCGTGTCCTCCAGTCTTCTCGTCGTCGTCCCGATCTCCCGCGGAATCTCCGATATTCATCTCCTCGCCGGAAAGGGCGCCACGTAGCCGAGTTCTTTTATGGGCTCCCACCTCTGGACCGAGGCAACTCGGACGTGAAGTTGGCTAGCCGACGCGTCCAAGGGTACTGTAGGTTGTAGTGTAGAACCTTTGTCTCATTGGGGTTTATGTTGCCATTGAAGATGGAGGAATGAGGTTAAGGAAAAAATGGTGCTTTCATTTTTTCCAAACAAGAAAAAATTAGATGAAGAAATATGTGCCACCACAAAAATGAATCTCTCCACTCACTCCCTCAAAGTGGCCGGCCCTATATGATGAGAATGAGATGGGGAGCAAAAACAAGAAGGGAGGTGAGTGTAGGAAAGATAGAATGGTGACCACACCCAAGTCTAATACAAATCCCACTCAATCTCATCATATTAATTGCAAGCCATAATGAAGCAAGAAAAGAATGGAATCTAATGATGCTATGGTTATCATGATCCCTCAAAAAGCAAGAAACCTGTCACGCCCCGCTTCTTAGAGTACGCAAGATTGGGCACGTGACATAGCCAACCATGCTACCTGTGGGTAGGAAGTATCCATCCACAGTCACATTACGGCTGTAGAGATATCAAGAACAAGATAAAACTATCTAACACATGTCCACAATCCAGAATAACAAGAGTCAATGATAGATAAATGCGGAAGCAAATGATCCAATACAATAATAGAAAAGTATGTCCCATAATGCGGGCTCACATCTGGAAATAAAAATGCAGGAAATAAAACTAACCACTACAGAACTCACAACTCAGCCTGCTGGCTGAAGTACTCCTGCTCGGATAGCGACAGTGGTAAAGAATCTGGGCCATGCAAAACCCAGACGTCAGCGCGTCATGTCAACTAATAATATAATATGAACAGTGTAATAGGCAATGCAGAAATAAACATGAATGAAGCAATAGTATGAAACAAGCAGTGCAGGGTAGTGTGCAGTGGGTAACTAAACTGTTTTATCGGGTTTTCTATTCTAAAGTCTTTGAAATCAATTCGAGTAATCCTCCATGTAACCCAAAGGATATGTCCCGTTACCCCCCGGGACCACGGATCAGGAAGATGGGAACCAATAGTGGTTCTGTCCCGTTGCCCCCCGGGACCACGGATCAGGAAAATGTAAGAGTCACGAATGGCTCTGTCCCGTTACCCCCCGGGACCACGGATCAAGTAATACCCTTTTAAGTTACACTTTAGTTTAACTTTTCATTTCCCCATACCCCCAAATTATATGTGTCAGGTCAGGTATTCAGTAATCAAGGACTAATGCCAACACTAAATCCAGTAACAGTAGGTTGTCTGGATAGACAACAAGATTGGTCCATGAGGACTCCATGTCAGGTTTATTGGCATTAGGCATGAGATCAGGTCATTGTACACCAGGTCAAGTCAATAGTAAAAGGTACCATGTCAGGTGCATCAGTATATATCATGTGTAGCAAAGTCAGGTCAAGATGTAACAATATCGCGGGTGTGCTCACAACAGATATATAATCGAACAGGGGATTAACAGCTGGAAATAAGCAATAAATTAAACAACAATAAGCAGTTCATTCAATCACAATAGTGCATTAATATAGTGCAGCCGTTTTATCATATTAACAGGTTTTGAGCACCCTTCGCGGTGCAACAGATTAAATGATGGTGCAATACCGTTATATCAATATCAGAATACAATAGAACTACATGTGTAAAGGCTATCATCCTTTAACCAGTAAAATGTGATTAACGGGTAAACTTTGTTATTAGGGTTAAAGTGGCAAACTGTAATTTTAGGTTAACTGTAAAATGATATATGTCATATTGCAACCAAATGAGAAAATAACTATACCGAGTTAAGTTTTGCAGGTTTAATGAGTCAAAACATATATAATTGTATAGTATAGCATGTAGCAAGTGATACTTGCCTCGACGGGTCGCGAATCGGGAAAAACGGAACGTAACGTCGGCGGGGAAAACTCGCGACGGACGCACAGTTCACGGATTTAACCCAAACAACGAGCAATGGGACCACGCGGACCAGGGTAACTCGCTGGAACGTCGGATCACGTCGTCGGTATCACCGGATTCCGGCGAGAAAGAGAACAGTGAACGAAAGATTATGGTATGAAACAAGAAGCAAGAAACGCAAGGAAAAATACCAAGAAAGGGGGGAGGAGGATCTGAGAGAGTGCTTACGATGATCAGCAGAGGGGTTGCGAAGGTTGACGATGTCACCGGAGCTCCGGCGGTGAACAGTGATCGTGGGAAAAAATCTGCCGATGAATGCATTAGCCGAGATAGGAAGAAGAAGGGAAAAGAGAAAGGAAGTATCTTACCGAGGAGCGTGCGAGGTCGGGGACAAGAGGACGGGGTCGTCGCCGGTGACAAACGGCGGTTCGACGGCGTGCAGGGCCGTGGGTGGCTGCGGCTGGTGTGCAGGTGGTCGCCTGCAGGTGCTGGGAAGAAGGGAGAAAGGAGGGAGAGAGGGCTCGGCTGCGATGAGGGCGACGGAACGACTCGCCCGGCGTTGCTGGTGCCGGCGTGGGGCTGCGGTGGTGAAAGGAACGGAGGCTGCGCGATGGGTTGTAAGGAAAAAATATGAAGGAGGGAAAGTTTAAATAAAGAGAGAGAGAAAGATATGAGGGAGAGAGAGAGGCGGAGAGAGAGAGAGGAAAAAAAAAGATAGTGGAGGGGCCCACGGAATTGCCATCGTTGATTGGCTAGGAAAAAAAAACAAATGGCTAAAAAAATATACAACTAAAGATTTAAGAATCTTCAGTAACCGTAATAATATATATTATATAGGAAATATTATAAGGTTTAGAATATTTTATTGATTTGGGATTTTGGCGCTAAATGAAACATTTCCAAATCGCGCCCGGGTTTGGTCCAAAAATTTGAAATTTAAATAATAGGATTTTAAGCGGGTTCCAAATTTCAAAATGAAATGTTTTATGATTAAAAAGTATGTCCCCAAGTCGGACACCTGCACGCGCGCGTAGTCGTCCAAACTCGCCCGTTTTACCGAACGGGATGAGATCTCGACGCACGGACGCTACCACGCAGCTAGGGGTGACGAGTAGGCCAAGATAGATATTTTTAATTTTGTTTTAGGTGCTAAAATTTGTTATATGCAGAAATGACTTAGCCAGTTAAAATTTTATAGTAAGGCCCAAACAAGCAAGATAAATGAAATGGGTAATATCTAACATTCAACCAGTAACAGAAATAGTAGTATTGGGCTCGGGTGTTACATTATACCCAACTACAAAAGAATTTCGTCCTCGAAATTCCAAGAATACAAGATAGAAAAACTACAGGAAAAGGTGAGGAAACTTCTGCCTGATCTCATCTTCTCGCTCCCAAGTGGACTCTCCATGCGATCGATTACCCTAAGAAACTAGCACAAGGGGGATAACCTTGTTCTTAAGAACCTTTTCCCTTCGATCCATGATTTCAACCGGTCGCTCCTCAAAAGTTTGGTCTTCCCGTACAGTTAACTCCGAATGATCCAAGACGTGTGTTTCATCTCGAACATACCTTCGTAGTTGAGATACGTGAAACACGTCATGCATACCCGCTAAGGACTGCGGTAACGCCAAACGGTACGCTACCTCTCCAACGCGCTCCAATATCCCGAAGGGTCCAACGAATCGAGGACTAAGCTTCCCTCGACTCCCAAAACGAATCACCCCTCTAGTCGGTGATATCTTCAAGAATACCAAATCACCCACGGCGAACTCTAGAGGTCTTCTTGACGTGTCAGCCCAACTTTTCTGTCTGTCTTGAGCTGCCTTCATATGCTTCCTGATTGTATTCACCTTCTCAACTGTCTGTACTACCAAATCCGGTCCCAATAATCTTCGTTCACCAACATCATCCCAACAAACAGGTGAACGGCACTTACGACCATACAAAGCTTCAAACGGAGCCATTTGAATAGTTGCTTGGAAACTATTGTTGTAAGAAAACTCCACCAAGTGTAGGTGATCCTCCCAGGAACCCTTGAAGTCCAACATGCATGCTCTCAACATGTCTTCAAGAGTTTGGATCGTTCTCTCCGACTGACCATCAGTTTGAGGATGATAAGCGGTGCTAAACTTCAATCGAGTCCCCAAACTTTCCTGTAAACTCCTCCAGAAGTGTGATAAGAACCGAGTGTCCCGATCGGACACGATGCTCACCGGTACGCCATGCAATCTTACAATCTCCTGCATGTACCGTTCTGCCAAAGTCTCCGTTGATTGACCAACCCGGAAAGGTATAAAATGAGCTGCCTTGGTCAACCGATCGACAATCACCCATACCGCATTGTTGCCCTTTGGACTCCGCGGTAAAGCCGTCATGAAATCCATGGTTATATGTTCCCACTTCCACTGAGGAATCGGAAGTGGTTGCAACAAACCGGCAACCCTTTGGTGTTCAGCCTTGACTTGCTGACATACCAAGCACATAGCCACAAAGCGAGCAATCTCCCGTTTCATGCCTTCCCACCAGAAATGCTGTCGAATATCTCGGTACATCTTTGTACCTCTTGGATGTACAGAGTAAGCTGAACCGTGTGCCTCCTTCATAAGCTCTTCACGAACATCTCCCTTTGGCACACACAAACGGCTACCATACCTCAACGAACCATCTTCGTGGACCAGTAAATCTGTTCGTAGTCCGGCTTCAACCTGCTCACGAAACTTCTGCAGTCTAGGATCCTGCGATTGTGCCGCTTTAATCTTCTCAACCAAGGACGACTGTACTTGCAACTGCATGAACTGTCCCGTAAAATGTGGTAGCACAACCTCCAAGTCAAATCTTCGAAAATCCGCAATGATCTCCTTCTGCGTAGTTAACACCTGAATCGCTGGTAACCGACTAAGCGCATCCGGCACGACGTTAACTTTTCCCGGATGGTACTTAAGATCAAGGTCGTAGTCGGCCATCAGTTCCAACCATCTACGCTGCCTTATGTTCAACTCCTTCTGAGTGAACACATACTTCAAACTCTTGTGATCTGTAAAAACTTCGACTCTCTCGCCCAAAAGATAGTGTCTCCAAATCTTCAAAGCGAATATCACAGCCGCAAGCTCCAAGTCGTGAGTGGGATAATTCTTCTCATGGGTCTTTAATTGTCTCGATGCGTACGCTACAACCTTCCCATTCTGCATCAAAACACATCCCAATCCCTTTCCAGATGCGTCGCTGTGAATCACCAGTCCTCCGAAATTGTCTGGTACGGTCAGGATAGGGGCGGTCATCAACTTCTGCTTCAACGTCTCGAAAGCCAATGCACATTTATCCGTCCATACAAAAGGTACCTCCTTGCGCGTAAGCTTGGTCAACGGTTCTGCCAAACGAGCGAAGTTCTGCACAAATCTCCTGTAGTACCCGGCTAGTCCAAGGAAACTTCTTATCTCAGCTACATTCCTTGGAATAGGCTAATCTCGAACTGCTGCAATCTTTTCGGGATCGACGGCGATTCCATCGCCCGACACAACATGCCGCAGAAACTTCACTTCTTCCAGCCAAAATTCGCACTTACTCATCTTCGCATACAATTTCTCCCGTCTCAAAGTCTGCAGTGCGATCTTCAAATGCTCAGCATGCTCCTCAGAACTCTTTGAGTAAACCAGAATATCGTCAATGAATACTACAATAAACTGGTCCAAGAACGGTGAAAAGATTCGGTTCATCAAGTCCATGAATACTGCCGGCGCATTCGTTACTCCGAACGGCATCACTAGATACTCGTAATGTCCATACCGAGTTCGAAACGCCGTCTTGCAAATGTCTTCTGCTTTCACTCGGACCTGATGATATCCGGATCGCAAATCCAGTTTCGAGAATACCCTCCCGCCACTGAGCTGCTCAAAAAGTTCTCCAATGCGAGGGATCGGGTACTTGTTCTTAATAGTTACCCGGTTTAATTCTCGATAATCGATGCACATCCTTCTCGTGCCATCCTTCTTCTTTACTAGAAGAACTGGAGCTCCCCAAGGCGAGTTGCTGCTTCGAATCCAACCCTTCTCAAGCAATTCAGCAACTTGTTTCTTAACTTCTTCCAATTCCACTGGTGCCATTGGATAATACGCTTTAGATACTGGCGCTGCACCAGGAATAAGGAAAATCGCGAACTCCACGTCCCGCTTCGGCGGCAAGCCCGATATATCTTCAAATACGTCCACAAAATCGCGAACAACCGCCGGCTCTTCATTACTATCAACATCCATTGCTGCAAGAATAACATTTGTCGGCCTAGCCCTAAACTCGACTGGCCCGACAGAACTGCTTCCTCCAGTGAAGGTAAACTCAGGATATCCGGGAATCTGGAAAATTACCTTCCTTGCCCTACAGTCAATGTGAGCGTGGAAAGTGCCAAGAAAGTCCATTCCCAAGACGACCTCGTAGCTGCCCGTATCAATCACCAAGAAATCTGCAAAAAGCTTCCGTCCGCATACCACAACTGTACAGTCTTTACATTCCCTACTAGATACAATTTTCCCATTCCCAGTATGTATGTCCCAGAAACTAGACAGGGTCGTGCAGTCAATCGAGTGTGTAGTTATAAACTTAGATGACATAAAACAATGGGATGCACCAGAATCAAATAATGCCACTACGGGAAAACCATGAACGAGTAAAATACCTGAAACCACTTCTCCTGATGCCTTAGCTTCCTCAGCTGTCAAGGTGAAAGCTCGAGCCTGATTAGGTCCTTGAGTCAGCTGTTTCTGCCCTTAGAACGGTTTCTGCGGAGGCTTCTGAAAATCATCCCTCGTACGAAGCTTCGACGGACAGGCACCAACTGCGTGATCAGCCGCTCCACAAACCAAACAAAGTCCCAGCTTCCTTCGACAATCCTTCTGCATGTGCCCAGGTAAACGGCAGTAGTCACAAATCTTGCCCTTTCTTCGATCAACGATCACAGGCTTCTTAATGGGTGCTACACCACGACGATCCACTGGAATACCTTTGCGCCCATGATCTCGGTTAGGTACAAATGCGGGCTTCCTGGCTGCAACTGCTGTCTGCTGGAGGCTCCCTTTCATCCCCGATAAACTCTGTTGCTCCCGGGCTGCCGTAAGAACCTGTGAGAAAGTGGTCAAACCCAGGGAGACAATCTGCCTCTGGATGTCCACATCCAAACTACGCATGAACCTTCGTGCCCTGTCTGCCTCGTTGGCGACTAAAGGTCCAGCGAAACGGCTGAGTCTCGTCCACTCCGCTGCATGCACGTCCACGGGTGCTCCATTTTGCCTCAGCCTAATAAATTTCTCTTCCATTTCCTCCCGTGCAGTCCACGGGAAGAATTTCTCCAGGAAACTCTTAGAAAACTCCGCCCAACTGATCGGCTTGGGCAAGCGGGTCTCCTCCACAAGCCACCACTCTCGGGCGTAATCCACTAGCTGAATGCGCACCACATCAACTCTTTTGTCCTCTGGGATCTGTGCCGCAATCAGCAAATTCTCCGTGTCAACTAGCCACTGCTCGGATGGCAACGGCTCCTCCAGACCAGTGAAAGTAGTCGGACCCAAACGTCTGAAATCTGCCACGGTCCCTACCCGGTCAACTGGTTTAGCTCCAGCGTTGTTTACAGACTGCCGAATGGCCTGCAAACCCTCCTGAAATGAATCTGCTTGCTGCTGGATCAGCTCAGTATGCTTCTTCTGATTTTCCAGCATTCCACGTATTACTCCCAACATGGCGGCTTCGTCCACGCGCCTCTGTTACGTCTTGAAATTCTTGTCTGCCATATTCCTGAAATCAAAACACCCAACATTAGCATGATGATAGGTTCAATATATAGATCAAGGCTAGAACTCTAAGATACTTAAATAGAGTACCGCATTGTAACTATGCCGCGGTATCATAGCCACAATTACTTAACTCCACTCAAGTCGCCTAAGTCCTAAGGATAACAAGGAATCAGGTTTTCGAGTCGACATGCAAAGTAAGTTTGCACGTCGATAAAATCCGGAAGAATGTGATTCAAGAATGGTAAAACGGTCAAGGTGGTAGGACATGTTTCCTAAGCACGGGTATTCTGATTCGTGTATTGGGTACAATACCCAACTACAAAAGAATCAACCCAACTAACCTATGGCTCTGATACCAAAAGAACCATGTCACGCCCCGCTTCCCAGAGTACGCAAGATTGGCCACGTGACATAGCCAACCATGCTACCTGTGGGTAGGAAGTATCCATCCACAGTCACATTACGGCTGTAGAGATATCAAGAACAAGATAAAACTATCTAACACATGTCCACAATCCAGAATAACAAGAGTCAATGATAGATAAATGCGGAAGCAAATGATCCAATACAATAATAGAAAAGTATGTCCCATAATGCGGGCTCACATCTGGAAATAAAAATGCAGGAAATAAAACTAACCACTACAGAACTCACAACTCAGCCTGCTGGCTGAAGTACTCCTGCTCGGATAGCGACAGTGGTAAAGAATCTGGGCCATGCAAAACCCAGACGTCAGCGCGTCATGTCAACTAATAATATAATATGAACAGTGTAATAGGCAATGCAGAAATAAACATGAATGAAGCAATAGTATGAAACAAGCAGTGCAGGGTAGTGTGCAGTGGGTAACTAAACTGTTTTATCGGGTTTTCTATTCTAAAGTCTTTGAAATCAATTCGAGTAATCCTCCATGTAACTCAAAGGATATGTCCCGTTACCCCCCGGGACCACGGATCAGGAAGATGGGAACCAATAGTGGTTCTGTCCCGTTGCCCCCCGGGACCACGGATCAGGAAAATGTAAGAGTCACGAATGGCTCTGTCCCGTTACCCCCCGGGACAAGGGATCAAGTAATACCCTTTTAAGTTAAACTTTAGTTTAACTTTTGATTTCCCCATACCCCCAAATTATATGTGTCAGGTCAGGTATTCAGTAGTCAAGGACTAATGCCAACACTAGATCCGGTAACAGTAGGTTGTCTGGATAGACAACAAGATTGGTCCATGAGGACTCCATGTCAGGTTTATTGGCATTAGGCATGAGATCAGGTCATGGTACATCGGGTCAAGTCAATAGTAAAAGGTACCATGTCAGGTGCATCAGTATATATCATGTGTAGCAAAGTCAGGTCAAGATGTAACAATATCGTGGGTGTGCTCACAACAGATATATAATCGAACAGGGGATTAACAGCAGGAAATAAGCAATAAATTAAACAACAATAAGCAGTTCATTCAATCACAATAGTGCATTAATATAGTGCAGTCGTTTTATCATATTAACAGGTTTTGAGCACCCTTCGCGGTGCAACAGATTAAATGATGGTGCAATACCGTTATATCAATATCAGAATGTAATAGAACTACATGTGTAAAGGCTATCATCCTTTAAACAGTAAAATGTGATTAACGGGTAAACTTTGTTATTAGGGTTAAAGTGGCAAACTGTAATTTTAGGTTAACTGTAAAATGATATATGTCATATTGCAACCAAATGAGAAAATAACTCTACCGAGTTAAGTTTTGCAGGTTTAATGAGTCAAAACATATATAATTGTATAGTATAGCATGTAGCAAGTGATACTTGCCTCGACGGGTCACGAATCGGGAAAAACGGAACGTAACGTCGGCAGGGAAAACTTGCGACGGACGCACAGTTCACGGATTGAACCCAAAAACGAGCAATGGGACCACGCGGACCGGGGTAACTCGCTGGAACGTCGGATCACGTCGTCGGTATCGCCGGATTCCGGCGAGAAAGAGAACAGTGAACGAAAGATTATGGTATGAAACAAGAAGCAAGAAACGCAAGGAAAAATACCAAGAAAGGGGGGAGGAGGATCTGAGAGAATGCTTACGATGATCAGCAGAGAGGTTGCGAAGGTTGACAACGTCACCGCAGCTCCGGCGGTGAATAGTGATCGCGGGAAAAAAAATCTGCCGATGAATGCATTAGCCGAGATAGGAAGAAGAAGGGAAAAGAGAAAGGAAGTATCTTACCGAGGAGCGTGCGAGGTCGGGGACAAAAGGACGGGGTCGTCGGCGGTGACAAACGGCGGTTCGACGGCGTGCAGGGCCGTGGGTGGCTGCGGCTGGTGTGCAGGTGGTCGCCTGCAGGTGCTGGGAAGAAGGGAGAAAGGAGGGAGAGAGGGCTCGGCTGCGATGAGGGCGACGGAACGACTCGCCCGGCGTTGCTGGTGCCGGCGTGGGGCTGCGGTGGTGAAAGGAACGGAGGCTGCGCGATGGGTTCGTAAGGAAAAAATATGAAGGAGGGAAAGTTTAAATAAAGAGAGAGAGAAAGATATGAGGGAGAGAGAGAGGCGGAGAGAGAGAGAGGAAAAAAAAAGATAGTGGAGGGGCCCACGGAATAGCCATCGTTGATTGGCTAGGAAAAAAAAACAAATGGCTAAAAAATATACAACTAAAGATTTAAGAATCTTCAGTAACCGTAATAATATTATATAGGAAATATTATAAGGTTTAGAATATTTTTTTGATTTGGGATTTTGGCGCTAAATGAAACATTTCCAAATCGCTCCCGGGTTTGGTCCAAAAATTTGAAATTTAAATAATAGGATTTTAAGCGGGTTCCAAATTTCAAAATGAAATGTTTTATGATTAAAAAGCATGCCCCCAAGTCGGACACCTGCACGCGCGCGTAGTCGTCCAAACTCGCCCGTTTCACCGAACGGGATGAGATCTCGACGCACGGACGCTACCACGCGGCTAGGGGTGAAGAGTAGGCCAAGATAGTATTTTTAATTTTGTTTTAGATGCTAAAATTTGTTATATGCAGAAATGACTTAGCCAGTTAAAATTTTATAGTAAGGCCCAAACAAGCAAGATAAATGAAATGGGTAATATCTAACATTCAACCAGTAACAGAAATAGTAGTATTGGGCTCGGGTGTTACAAAACCCCTCCACAATATCTTATTTGCAAACTGCAAATGAGCCCTCCATCGGAAAAGTCCGGCCGGGAAGGAACAAAGGAAAACCGGCCGGAACGGAATGCAAACTGGCAACTTCAGAAAACTGATCCCGTAATAAATTACAGGAAAACCCCGTGACTGCATATATATGCCCGCATTTGTATTCCCACAGAACACAAATGAAAAGAGACAAAATCTACACTGTTTAAAACTATGATCCGGCTTAAGCCAAAGCTGGCTAGGAAAAACCGTCCGATCACGATCCATGCAATACCGCACGTATCTGATCGAACCCTGCCATATCTCCATACGGCCTCTACAGCGTTTCGCCCAAAACTTGAGTAACTGTGTGTGTGGGGGACTCTAAAGACTCTTCAATACTATGGCTGTGGATTTAACCAATAGCACGTCAGAGGTATTAGCCATACGTGACGGGCTACCAGCTATTGACCAAAAGGGACGTCGATGAGCGAACTCATCCTGACACCTGATCGCACGCTTTTGGCATGTCGGATGTTCAAAGTTCTAAAGTTTACCGCGATCAGGACGGTGTCGCTATGCAGCTAGCCGGTTGAGCATGGGTCGATCCACAGGGAGATGGTTGTATTTCCGTTCTTGTCTTAGACGAGTCAATAAAGAATTTGTAAGTGTTTCTTCAAGTCTACCCTATGTGTATTATTTGCAAGTATAAAGTTGTTAAGAAAAAGATACGAGATTGTAAGCTAAAGAAATCCGTACTCAAAACCTTTGAGCTGAGTCTTGACCAATTGAAGCTAGAGCAATCGGCAACAACGTGGATTAGGGGATTTAAGCGCGGTATTCATGGAATCCGGCTTATTTACCCTTGTCCTTCCGTTCTTGTCTCTTGCTTTCGCCTCCGGCCAAACCGAACGCAACCGGTCGCGGTTAGGAATCACTGTTACCTTGTTAGGGTAGGGTGCCTAACGGAGCGCTTGCGTATCGTTTGGGCGGAGTTCAATGGAAAATACGGGAAAAGGAAATTAGCAAAGAAACGTTAACTTATAATATCGTATTTCTTCTTAACAATAATAATTACATTCATTCACAAAAAGAACCAAAAAAGAGAGAACAAAAAGAACAAAGAAAAGAAAAGATTACAAGCAAGTAATTAAAGTGCATGTAATAAATTGCAAGTAATTGAAGACAAGAATGAAAAATGCAAGAAAGTAATTACAAGAACCATAGAACTCAAAACAAACATGGGATCAATAGCCAACCCTTAAACTTGCAAGCTCAATCAAGAGGTTGCAAGATCAAGAGAAGGGTAAAGAACTCATGTGAAATGAAGCACAAAAGAGAGAACAAAATGATACAACCCCTTGAGATCAATGACCAAAGCTTAAACTTGCAAGCTCACTTAAGAGGTTGCAAGATCAAGTTAAGGTAGAGAGCTCAAGGGGGAAGCTAAGCAAAAAGAATAATATAAAAACCCTCATCTTCATTTCATCATCCACTCAAAAAGCTCTCACTACAATTTTCATGGAGGAAAGAATGAAGAAGAAGAAGAAGTCTAAAACCTAACAAAAAGAGGCTAAAGAATTTCCCCATGGCTTGGCTCAGATCTGGGGTATTTATAGGAGAGGAATGGGAAACCTAGGGAAACAATTGTTGGAGATAATGCCCTCAGAGTCAATTATTAGGTCACAGGTACGTGATTGCAATGATTGATGAAGGACCTATCCCGGTAAGACAGTCTTACTCGAGATGATAGTATGCTATCTGGTTTACCTTTATCATCGTGTACTGCTTTAGGTGACCTGACAAGTCGCTATTACACGTTGATAGAGCCCCTAGGATTCTTGCTTGACCACTAGCAGTATGAGGGCGATCATATAAGTGGGAGCTGGGGTCTATAAGCATATCCTTAAATGGTCTCTAGTCGTGTGAGTTTTGAGACAGGGCATCGATACTCCAGAGTAGACTAGTGTATACAGTCGAGACCCCGACGAGGGGCGGTGGCCGGTCTCACAAGCCACTGGTGTCAGTTGGATCACCTAAGATGTATACAGGTGCTCATTGGGTTATGAGTATACCGGACAGGACTCGCCGGGAACATGCTAGTTGGTCATATACCAGACGTCAGATGGCAGTTTCCTGGTGACATGTGTACAGGTTAGTTCATCGACCTGGGGATCGTCATTTGTCTCGTGTGAGTTCCCACTGTACTTTGATTACTACCCTACCACGGCTCAAAGGAGTCGTGCAAACAGGTTTTAGTTGGGTACAGTCCTGAGCCACATGGAGGCAGTGAGCGTATCTTCAGGGGTTCGTTTCTCCCGGTATTGGAGGTGGGGTCGCGCTGTGTCAAGGAGAGCCATTACACGAAGCCCTCGGCCGAGGCAAGGAGATTTACTGGTAGGTATTCCAATAGTATCTCAGGGTGTTCTGGGCTACACTCCGACACGACTTGTACCGCTTTTGGGGGTCTGACTTTTACTAACCCCCTAGGCCCGCCATGCGATACTCATAGACGAACGGACCGGACTGTACGGATATTGTCACTGACAGGCTCAGTAGGGTTGTCAGGCTGAGTTCGCTCACAGACGTCCCTTTTAGTCAATACCTGGTAGCCCGTTACGTATTGGCTTATACCTCTGACGTGCTAGTGGTTAAATCCACAGCCAAGGTGTTGACGAGTCATTAGAGTCCCCCACATTCAGTTACTCAGCTTTCGGGCGAAAAGTTGTAGAGGCCGTATGGTGATATGGCAGGGTCCGATCAGATACGTGCGGTATTGTACGGATCAGGATCGGACAGTTTGTACTACAGGCCGTATGGTAATATGGCAGGGTTCGATCAGGTACGTGCGGTATTGCACGGATCAGGATCGAACGGATCATACTAGCCGGTTTTGGTATAAGCCGGATCCTAGTATAGTACAGTGTAGATTTTGTCTCATTGCATTTGTATTTCGGTCGGAATACAAATGCGGGTGTGTATGCACAGTATCGGGGTTTTTCCTGTAATTTATTACGGGACCAGTTTTCTGGAGTTGCCAGTTTGCTTTCCGTTTCGGCCAATTTCCTTTGTATCGTTCATTGGCCGAAGTTTGGTGGAGGAGGGCTTATTTGCATTGTTGCAAATAAGCATTTGTGGAGGGGGTCTTTGCTTATATTTGTATCATGATGGAGCCCATCCTTTGACTCTTTCTTTTCCATCATGGCTTGACTTTGTAAACAATCATGGTTGTTGATGATTGTTGGTTGAGTATTGGTTTTGGGAGTGATCATTGTTTCTCATCATCACTTGCTTTTCAACCACCTCTTTGTCTTGACTCTCCACTCCCACTCCCTCTTCTTCCCTTGTGTTGGCCGGCCATGCATGGGGCTGCCCATGATTTTTGGTGTGGGATTTTTGATTCATTTCATGTTGCAAAATCCCACAACACCATCTCCAAAAAGCTTGTATCAATCCTCCACCAAAAGGCAATTCCTATGACCCCAAAATGAGACTTGTACACTACATTCTACAGCAAATCTTGTGTAGGGTTGCTAGGCACGCGCACAAGGGTCTACGAGGCATCAACCATGCCTGATTAAAAATTTAGCCGTGCCGAACAACCCGAATACGGATCTTTAAACTAGAGATTAGACGAAAACTAACATGTTAACATCTTAACACTAAGTGAGAGGGATTACAACCTTTGTAGATCCGGTCCTTCACTTCATATGCTCCGTGTTGTGGTCCCTTCACTGCGATCATCGGGTTCCGGACTCTCGAGAAGTTCCACGAAGAGAAAGATGCAACCTTTGCTTCCGATCTTCGATACTAAGATGATCTACCTTGAAGTTTCTTTAACACAAGCTAACACTCATGAAATGATGTGAACACCCTCATCTAAATGGCAAGGGAAGATGAGGATGATGAAGTAGTATTTTTGCTCTCTTTATTTATCTTTTTCTCATATTTATTCATCACTTTGGAAAAATCTAGCAAGCTTTTTCATGAAAGAATGAAGGAAGAAGAAGAATAGTGATCCATTTTCTTTTTGTGATGAATAATGAAAGGATTAATATGAAGAATAATGCAACCATGGTTGACTTAACCATTGTAGAGAATTGACTAGGGTTAGGGTTTGGGTTGAGTTAAGAATGAGTCACTTGTAAATATCTTTTCCAAAACAAAATAGAAAACCTTCTAGAAACATCTAGAAAGCTTAACCCTAATCCAAACCCTAATCATGTTTAAACTCCACTAAACAAGTTGCATTAGTTATCATATCATGTTACAATATTATATATCACATATATAATATTTATCGTAACAAAATAAAATAATACAATTAACATATATCGCATATATATCAATGTATTACCCGAGTGAGAAAAAGAATCTTTTAGTGAGCAAATATTAGTTAATGTAATTTAATATATCATATATATTATTATACATTAAATAATCGAATCAACACTTGATCCGACAATCCGGCTATATCGCATATAACCGACTAATATTTATCCGTACCGATTCATCGAATCAACACTTGATCCGTTGACCCGGCTGATATCAAATATCGCAAGAATATAATACGGTATCACATATCGCATTATCCTCGTTCCCGCACATATCACATATGTGCTCCTACTCCGTTTTGCCTGAGCCAAGAAACCTCTGTGTAGGACTCTAAAGAATCGTCAATACGCCGGCAGTAGGTGATGATCATATCAAACACCCACAAGCTGCAAGCGGTCAGCTAAACGTAATAGCTACCCAGGTATTGAGTGCTCAGAAGATCAACAAGCAAGCCTGTACATTCTCCTGTGAATCCAAACAGTAACACTCCCGTACAGTCCGGTCTCGTCGTCTGATATGTTGCATATCTCGCCTAGGGGTGGTAAACGTCAGACCCCAGTAGCTCGATAAGTCGTGTCGATATGAGGTCTATAACAGTTCGAGAAACTACTGATAACACTTACCAGTAAATCTCAGCAACCCTGGCCAGGGATTTCCGGTTATAGCCAATCGAACACAGCACAACATCAACTCCCTATACCGGGAGAGACGAATCCCCTCCTATCGCTCATTGCCTCCATATGATTCGGGACTGTACCCAAAAGCCACCTTTTTGCACGCCCTCTTAGACGTGGTATGATGGAAATCAAAGCACAGTGGGAATCACACAAGACTCTTTGACGATCTCGGGTCAACAGATTACTCTGTACCAGTGTCACCGGAGAACTGCCATCTGACGTGAGGTATAATACCATCTGGGAGTTCTCGGCGAGTCCGTCCAGTGTACCCAGTCTCCACTGAGCACCCGTACACCATCCTTGATGTCAAACACCGATGGATATGGGATCATCCATCGCCCATCATATGGGTCAAGATGCGTATACGCTAGTCTACTCTAGTGCATCGATGCCCTATCTCGATACACCCTCGACTAGGAACAGTTATAGGATGTACTCGTCGACTACCGTGGCCCCACTAGTATGATCTCATCATAGTCCCAGTAGTCGAGTACATATCCTAAGGGCTTTATCAACATGTAATATAGAGACAATCAGAGTACATGTTAAGATAAAGTTTAACCAGATAGCATACTATCATGTCGAGCAAGAAAGTCCTCCCTATATATGTCCTAGCATCCACTACAATATACATCGTATGTACAGTAATGGCCTCTAGGGCATACATATAACTAACATCTTGGGCACGTCGACTAGCCAGCTTCGTGCCCGAGTTGCCTCGGCATTGAGGTGGGAGCCCGTAAAAGAAGTAGGCGATGTGGTGCACTTCCGGCGACGAGGAGGAGACGGGACATTCCGCAGGAGATCGGGACGACGACGAGAAGACCGGAGGACTCGGATCTGTCGGTATATCTCTCTTCCCCATCTTGTAGATAGCTAGGACTAATTAATGGTTCGATCCGGGTATTAGTGCGCGGCGGTTTGCCAGTTCAAGAAAAATTAAAGTTTATCACCGCTTCCGCATTTGGCCGTCGGATTGACGGCCGGGGCGCCGCCGTGCACTTACAGTGGTATCAGAGCCTCGCCATTAACTTATTCTAGCTTTGTTTAATGTGTTTTGCATTTCCGATCGACCAAAATTCCAAAATCTACATTTTCATTAGCATCAGTTTCTGTTGAAAATTTTTGGTCTCGAAAATTTTTTCAGGTTGTAAAACATTGATGTACTGGAAAATCTAAGAGCTCTGTAAAAATTCGATGAAGTGACTCCACTGTGGGAGCGCGGAACCGCCACAAACACCCCCTTCTCGCCGCGGTTCCGCCGCACTACTTTGGATTCGCTGCACCAATTTTTTACAGAGGCTTTCTGGGGTTAAAATTGGGGTTTTGGAATAATAACATTGGGCCCAGAATTTCCTGATCTGCTACAGTAATGCTTGGGGGCCCACTTGTTAAAATTTGATTGATCGGATATTTTAAACAGATTATTTCACAGTATTTACATTATATCTGCGACCGTGAATGTCACTTGATCGGTAAATCCGGTCTAACTGCTATAGCCCGGTTAGACGGATTTGCGAACGTGACTTTCACGTTGATGTTCTGTTTTTGCTGTGATGTTGCGGATCGGTCGTGGGGATAGCCTGGATGCAATGCTAGTACAGTTGTGGTTGTATTATGTACATTTGATATTGCGGGGCGAGCGTCCGACATGTGGACTGCCTTCACTGCCTGATTGTATTATTATTTTGGGGCACGGCCAGGTTGCGGTCGATGTACCCGTTGTATGTATATTTTACTTTCTGTACTAGGATTGCCCCGCGGAGGGGTGCACGGATAGCCGGGTTCTAGAGGGCAACAAGCCCGCATCTCATGGCATTGAGAGGGAGGGGGCTTCACTCTAGGATTGGCGGGCTATTCGCCGCACTCGTAGGGGGTACAGGTTGACCCAGGAGGGGTGCCCAAGTTACCGGATTCCATGAAGTGCTGGGTGGTCCATTCACGGTGCTGAAGGGGGCTGCCTCGCTTCAGGTTTTGGCGGGTAACTTGCCGCGCCCGTAGGGGTCTAGGTTTTCATTGCACAGGCTATCCACACGACCAGGGGAACGTCGGGTTTCAGTAGTGGCTCTGTGAAACCCGGGGATCCCAGATATCTGTATTGTTTCTGTGATGCTGTTCATTCTCTGTGATGTTGCATTTTTATCACGCCTTGAGCGAATATAATATATTGGTATATATATTAGTAGATGTTGTATATGTTTTGCATCCGCGCTAGTCCAGTCCCCGCTCTGTCATTAGTTAGCTAACCTAACGGGTAATGACGGGACCCAGTGGCGAATGCGGATGGCATATACGTACATCAGTATATTTTCGTTCTTTTTGGTGTGATCAATTGATGGGACTGCGTTGATTCGGATCAATGCTAGTTAAACAAACCTATTCTGATGTTGTTGGAACACTTTTTCAAAAAGCTGTTATTGCAAGGACGTTCACTTTTGTTTTGCATCGTGGTATTCAGTTGGAATATCCTGCTCCTCAGTCGACGAGGCAAGGGCCGAGATCCCTTCACCGGGAGTGACCCCTTGGACAAAAGTTTGCGTCAGGGCAATAACTTCACTATAGCCGATTACTTTTGCTTTGCATCGTGGTATTCAGTTGGAATATCCTGCACCTCATTCTACGGGGAAAAAGCCGAGATCCCTTCACCGGGAGTGACCTCTTTGGCAAAGGTTTTCGTCACTATATTTTTAAAAGCTATCCGTTCCTTCAACGATATCAAGTTCATTACGTTAAAGGTTTTCGCCAGAAACCATTCGTAGCCCTCCGTCGTTTCATATGGATAGTCAATAGTATTCAAGCTGTGTTTGTTGGCCATAGTCAAGGCACAGTGTTTGGTAGCTATTGGGTGTTCATATGCTGCATAGATAGATGCGTTGGTTTGGGACAGTCGTATAGCCTTGTTGGCCCTAGTCAAGGGCTTGTACGGGTGGGTTCAAATCAACCAGGACAATGACGGGTAGAACTTGACATGTGACTTATGATTTGTTGGCCTTAGTCAAGGTCATAAGAGCATGGGGTAAAAATCACATCGGGAGTTTCAAAAGAACTGAAACTTGCCAGATATGCGCATACCTTCTGGAGTGTGATAGCGTGAGCGGATTCCGTCACGTTATCATGCGGTGATAGTTGGATCCCGATTCCCACTGATGAGTTGGTTTACTCCTCGGGTGTTCCCGACTAATTCTTCTTTTAGGTTTGGAGGAGAATTTGACGGTACAGTGGGAGGTTTCCAGATTAGATAAATTGGTAACCATTCTGATCTAGGTTAGAGTGCACGCTGAGTGTTTCTTTTCTCTCTCTCTTTGGTAGCGACCATTGACCCGACCCTAAGACTATGACTCAGTGACCAAGTTGACCGAACCTTCTTAAACACTGGCTTTTGGATTGTCAGAGTTGCAGACCTCATTGCCACTCCTACTTTTACCCTTTTCTCCAGGACACCCCGTTTTACTACGAACGTCCACTTCCATTGGACAAAACCATCGTATGGTTAGATACGAACTCGAAAGAATTTATTCGAGGATGGTTTCCGGTTCTGGAGAAAACGGATAGGATTATTCAGTTGCCTTTTCCTTTTACCTTCTCTCAAGTTGTGAGTACTCCTTGGTTTAGGGGATAGTACACCTATTACGCAAATTGGATAGTCTTCTTCCAAACCTTAGGCTGGTGCCGACCGGTGGGGAATGAAGAAAACCAATTAGCATAACGATGGTGTGCAGAAGGTATTAAGTTAAGACAAATCAAGGGATTAGTAAGAGGGCAAAGTAAATTGCGACTGCTATTCACGACCAAACCAAGTATTTCATTACCACTCCCACTTCACCTTTGTATTTCTCTAGGACACTCCGTATCACTACGAAGATCCACAGTTTATTGGATATTCCATCGTATGGTTATATACGAACTCGAAAGGAACTTGTTCCAGTTCGGGGATGGATTCTGGTTCAGGAGAAATAGGAACAAGATTTATTCAGGTTGTCTTTTATCTTCACCTTCTCTCGCATTGCGAGTGCTCCTAGGATTAGGACAGTACACCCATTATGCTTATTGGATAGTCTACTTCCAAACCATAGGCTGGTGCCGAACGGTAGGGAAAGAAGAAAACCATTTGGCCTAAAGGGGTGTGCAGAAGGTAAAGACTTAAGACATAAGAAGGGATTTAGAGAGGTGGCAAAGAATTATACGGTTACAGTCGTGAATCTGGAAGAGGCATTACTATGAATACCAGGATACCCCATCGAAACATTTCAATGTTTCAGCTTCACTGTGTAGTGTTAAAAGAAAACTGATTTCCCGATTAGATACTTACTCCAGGGTATGTATTTACCAATTATGGTTCTCACATCTGTATGGTTTTACAGATGATGAGTGGGAGTAAGTTATTGGGAATTGGATGATCATCCTCATTATATCGGGATTCGTTGTAATCGGTGATATTTGAGGAAGTCACCTGGGTTGTTTGCCGGTCGGCAAATATTTGGTTTTGAATATCCTCTTTTATGCACCAATTTCAAATTGATATATCTGTACGTCTATTTTCATAGAGTGAGATATACCTTTCTGAAATTATGTCTACGACATTTACCTATATCAGTGGATGGTTAGGTAAGGAGCATTAAACAGCGGTGTAATTCTTCTTAACCATAAGTACAGTTTTCAACCTACGACACACAGTGAATGAGTTATTAGACTCAAGGGACTTATACAGAGTATTGTATATTGTCCAGGGTCCATCAGGACAGAGGGGATGGTCCTCATACTATATTCGGTTTACTTATGACTTCTCCAGTTTTTAGACAGGTGTTTCTTGGAAACACAGGGTCCGAATTTTGAGAAGTTATAGGTATTTGAATAGAGTAGAGAACCAGGTGTAGCAAGTATCGGGATTCTTCAAAGCGATCGAAGATGTAGATACTTGTCAATGGTATTCAGTTGATAGTAGTGATTAAGAGAAATTGCTTCTCTTTCAGGTTACTCATAATTGAAAGCATTCCTAAGTTGAGTAACGCTGATCGGCCTCCTTCCATTTAGTTGACATGCACTGGAGACAGCTGCATGATTTGAATCTGGTTCAATTAAATCAGTGCCTCTGGTTCTATATTGGATATAGAACAGTTCATATCTTAACGATGTTAAGGTACGGGGAGTTGTCCGGTTTAGGATTAAAACCAGACACTGGACAACTCAAGGCACGTTTCTGTAATGGCTGTTTGTGGGTCGACCCAGGCTATGACGAGGGTTGATTTTCTACCATCTGGATGAACAATAGCAATATTGTTCTAGACTCGCCACAGTTTTATTAAAAATGGATTTTTTCAGAAAACAGTAGTGGGAGTATGGTAGAACTGGAAGTGATTCCAGAACCAGAAACGATTACCGAAGATTTCATGGGAACCTAAAGATTCAATCTGGTTTGAAATTCCATTGGCCACTCCGGAGATACGGTGGGTAACTTCAGGCACCCGAGAGGTACTACGGTAGCCTCAAGGACGGTGACAGGGAAGTTCTTGTTTACCCACAATTACCATTGCTGTTGTTCCAGGCTGCGAGACCCTGCGGGAGGATGAGTATAGCGTCGTTCTAAACTAGTTTTAGAAGTGTACGTCTATATGACTCTGCCAGAGGGTTGTCGTAGTCAGTGGGAGCAGCGGAAGAATTGGTGGACAGGTGGCTTATGTCTATTTATAGACTAAAGCAGATGTAGCGGAGATAGATCATCTATTTCTGATGTGACAGTCATAGGTTTGACTTCATCAGAATAGGGGATGGATCTGTTGAGAAGGTAGTAGGGTGTGATGTCATGGTATTTGGATGACATACACAGAGTAGGAAGTGATATTCCTATACTACAATCGGTTATACTTTGGTCGTCACACGGTGGTTTCTCCACATGGGACTTGGACATTATATCAGACATTCTGGTTACTAGATCTATGGCTTTAGATCTAGATTTGGGTGGTTTCCCAATCAGGGTACTTAGACACCATTCTAAGAGTATTTAGAATGGACGACTCCTGGCACGGTAGTATACCTGCAGGTGATGGAGTCACCCTCTCTAAAGGTGTCTTACAGACTAAAGTGGAGAGGGATGTGCATGATTGGTGGATCACTTGCTTAGGCAATTGAGTCAATCATGAGATGTCAAGTACCACACCAGATAATGTTCTTGCACTAGATGCAATAAGTTGACATTAATCCAATCCTAGAGAAACAGTCGGAAGCAGTTTTAGAACATAAGTGGATGTTCTAGGGATATGATAACGACAGCCTCATTCGGGAGACAGTTATCATTCCAGGCTTCCAAGGTGACTTGGACGACAGGGAGGTTGTCAGAGTTATAGTTTTCCTTCTGACGAGGGGCAGTATTTTGGACAGGTGGTCCAAGGCAATACTGAGGGAGGCATGGCGCAGGATACTGATTAAGTTCAGTTGACGATACAGTCTAAGAAGTTTGGATTTGGAGTTCATTTATGAGCTAGGTCCCATCAGGCATCCAGACATATTCTAAGACAGGTATTGCTCATTTCGGGAGATGGCTTTCTCCGCGAACTTGAGATATAGAGAGACATAGAAAGAAACATCAAGGCGGATCCACTTACTGAGGCTATTCCTCGAACGCAATAGTTTTGGAAACGAGCTTTGTGAGACTGACTAGTAGAGGAGTTGGGTGTTCGGTATCACACGGGCTGTGAGTATGCGACATCGCAATAATTAGC
The DNA here is from genome assembly GCA_030015575.1 of Agapanthus africanus. Classification (NCBI taxonomy): domain Eukaryota; kingdom Viridiplantae; phylum Streptophyta; class Magnoliopsida; order Asparagales; family Amaryllidaceae; genus Agapanthus; species Agapanthus africanus. The sequence goes on from CM057340.1 coordinate 218,540,415, forward strand.
CTTGAGTGCAAGTGGGAGATTGTTGGAGATAGTGCCCTCAGAGTCAATTATTAGGTCACAGGTACGTGATTGCAATGATTGATGAAGGACCTATCCCGGTAAGACAGTCTTACTCGAGATGATAGTATGCTATCTGGTTTACCTTTATCATCGTGTACTGCTTTAGGTGACCTGACAAGTCGCTATTACACGTTGATAGAGCCCCTAGGATTCTTGCTTGACCACCAGCAGTATGAGGGCGATCATATAAGTGGGAGCTGGGGTCTATAAGCATATCCTTAAATGGTCCCTAGTCGTGTGAGTTTCGAGACAGGGCATCGATACTCCAGAGTAGACTAGTGTATACAGTCGAGACCCCGACGAGGGGCGGTGGCCGGTCTCACAAGCCACTGGTGTCAGTTGGATCACCTAAGATGTATACAGGTGCTCATTGGGTTATGAGTACACCGGACAGGACTCGCCGGGAACATGCTAGTTGGTCATATACCAGACGTCAGATGGCAGTTCCCTGGTGACATGTGTACAGGTTAGTTCATCGACCTGGGGATCGTCATTTGTCTCGTGTGAGTTCCCACTGTACTTTGATTACTACCCTACCACGGCTCAAAGGAGTCGTGCAAACAGGTTTTAGTTGGGTACAGTCCCGAGCCACATGGAGGCAGTGAGCATATCTTCAGGGGTTCGTCTCTCCCGGTATTGGGGGTGAGGTCGCGCTGTGTCAAGGAGAGCCATTACACGAAGCCCTCGGCCGAGGCAAGGAGATTTACTGGTAGGTATTCCAGTAGTATCTCAGGGTGTTCTGGGCTACACTCCGACACGACTTGTACCGCTTTTGGGGGTCTGACTTTTACCAACCCCTTAGGCCCGCCATGCGATACTCATAGACGAACGGACCGGACTGTACGGATATTGTCACTGACAGGCTCAGTAGGGTTGTCAGGCTGAGTTCGCTCACAGACGTCCCTTTTAGTCAATACCTGGTAGCCCGTTACATATTGGCTTATACCTCTGACGTGCTAGTGGTTAAATCCACAGCCAAGGTGTTGACGAGTCTTTAAAGTCCCCCACATTCAGTTACTCAGCTTTCGGGCGAAAAGTTGTAGTGGCCGTATGGAGATATGACAGGGTCCGATCAGATACGTGCGGTATTGCACGGATCAGGATCGGACAGTTTGTACTACAGGCCGTATGGTAATATGGCAGGGTTCGATCAGGTACGTGCGGTATTGCACGGATCAGGATCGAACGGATCATACTAGCCGGTTTTGGTATAAGCCGGATCCTAGTATAGTACAGTGTAGATTTTGTCTCATTGCATTTGTATTTCGGTCGGAATACAAATGCGGGTGTGTATGCACAGTATCGGGGTTTTTCCTGTAATTTATTACGGGACCAGTTTTCTGGAGTTGCCAGTTTGCTTTCCGTTTCGGCCAATTTCCTTTGTATCGTTCATTGGCCGAAGTTTGGTGGAGGAGGGCTTATTTGCATTGTTGCAAATAAGCATTTATGGAGGGGGTCTTTGCTTATATTTGTATCATGATGGTTTCATGATGGAGCCTATCCTTTGACTCTTTCTTTTCCATCATGGCTTGACTTTGTAAACAATCATGGTTGTTGATGATTGTTGGTTGAGTATTGGTTTTGGGAGTGATCATTGTTTCTCATCATCACTTGCTTTTCAACCACCTCTTTGTCTTGACTCTCCACTCCCACTCCCTCTTCTTCCCTTGTGTTGGCCGGCCATGCATGGGGCTGCCCATGATTTTTGGTGTGGGATTTTTGATTCATTTCATGTTGCAAAATCCCACAACACCATCTCCAAAAAGCTTGTATCAATCCTCCACCAAAAGGCAATTCCTATGACCCCAAAATGAGACTTGTACACTACATTCTATAGCAAATCTTGGGCACGTCAACTAGCCAGCTTCGTGCCCGAGTTGCCTCAGCATTGAGGTGGGAGCCCGTAAAAGAAGTAGGCGATGTGGTGCACTTCCGGGGAGGAGGAGGAGACGGGACATTCCGCAGGAGATCGGGACGACGACGAGAAGACCGGAGGACTCGGATCTGTCGGTATATCTCTCTTCCCCATCTTGTAGATAGCTAGGACTAATTAATGGTTCGATCCGGGTATTAGTGCGCGGCGGTTTGCCAGTTCAAGAAAAATTAAAGTTTATCACCGCTTCCGCATTTGGCCGTCGGATTGACGGCCGGGCGCCGCCGTGCACTTACAACAATCTGCCCCTAAATGAAGTGACCAAACTGCCCATGAAAAACGACAGAGAGAGGAGGCCGTACGGCCGCGGTTCCGCGGCCTAAGCATGCTTAGGCCGCGGTTCCGCGGCCATAGTAAGGAATTAGGCTGTGGTTTTTTGTGGGGATCCCTGGTTTTATGTTGTTTGCTGTTTGGTATATGACTTTTCTCAAAATCTCTTCACATTTCTTCCAGAATTTTAGTAGAACAAAAGGTGATGTGATGTGGATCTTTTGCCATGATTTTCTCGAGCTCCGCGTAGATTTCTTGGATCTTGTGTTGACATTGAGCTTTGTGCATGAACATGACAATCGATTTGCTATTTTGTCCCTTAAACTGGTATGTGGCAACACACGGATAGAGAGCGGAGACCCGTGTTTTATCTGTTGTTGGAAGTAATCTAGAATTTGTCGTACTTTTCCATGATATTCACTGTTTAGAGCTGAGACCAGTATCCTGCAATTATGTAGCAAACACTGATAAAAAGCACCTGCCTATAAACAAACGAGCGTAAGAATGGGCGGTATAGAATGCAATATTCTGGTATGAACAACACCCTACTGAACCTGTCAGTGACAATATCCGTACAGTCCGGTCCGTTCGTCTATGAGTATCGCATGGCGGACCTATGGGGTTGGTAAACGTCAGACCCCCAAAAGCGGTACAAGTCGTGTCGGAGTGTAGCCCAGAACACCCTGAGATACTACTGGAATACCTACCAGTAAATCTCCTGCCTCGGCCGAGGGCTTTGTGTAATGGCTCTCCTAGACACAGCACGACCTCACCCCCAATAACGGGAGAGACGAACCCCTGCAGATCCGCTCACTACCTCCATGTGGCTCGGGACTGTACCCAACTAAAACCTGTTTGCACGACTCCTTTGAGCCGTGGTAGGGTAGTAATCAAAGCACAGTGGGAACTCACACGAGACAAATGACAATCTCAGGTCGATGAACTAACCTGTACACATGTCACCAGGGAACTGCTATCTGACGTATGGTACAATCCCAACTAGCAGGTTCCCGGCGAGTCCTGTCCGGTGTACTCATAACCCAATGAGCACCTGTATACATCTTAGGTGAACCAACTGACACCAGTGGCTTGTGAGACCGGCCACCGCCCCTCGTCGGGGTCTCGACAGTATACACTAGTCTACTAATGGAGTATCGATGCCCAGTCTCGAAACTCCCACGACTAGGGACCTTTTAAGGATGTGCTTATAGACCCCAGCTCCCACGTATATGATCGCCCTCATACTGCTGGCAGTCAAGCAAGAATCCTAAGGGCTCTATCAATGTGTAATAGCGACTCGTAAGGTCACCTAAAGCAGTACACGATGATAAAGATAAACCAGATAGCATACTATCATCTTGAGTAAGACAGTCCTACTGGGACAGGTCCTCCCTCAATCATTGCAATCACGTGCCTGTGATCCAATAATTGACTCTGAGGGCACTATCTCCAACAATCTCCCACTTGCACTCAAGGCTAATTATTGCGATGTCGCATACTCACAGCCCGTGTGATACCGAACACCCAACTCCTCTACTAGTCAGTCTCACAAATCTCGTTTGCGAAACTATTGCGTTCGAGGAATAGCCTCAGTGAGTGGATCCTCTCAGATGTTTCTTTCTCTGTCTCTCTATATCTCAAGTTCGCGGAGAAAGCCATCTCCCGAAATGAGCAATACCTGTCTTGGAAAGTCTGGATGTCTGATGGGACCTAGTTCATAAATGATCTCCAAATCCAAACTTCTAAGACTGTATCGTCAACTGAACTTAATCAGTATCCTGCGCCATACCTTCCCTCGGTATCCATCTGGACCACCTGTCCAAAATACAGCCCCTCGTCAGAGGGAAAACTATGACTCTGACGGCCACACTGCCGTCCAGGTCACCTTGGAAGCCTGGAATGATAACCGTCTCCTAAAGGAGGCTGCCGTTATCAAATCCTTAGAACATGCACTTATGTTCTAAAACTGCTTCCGATCGTTTCTCCAGGATTGGATTAATATCAACTTATTGCATCTACTGCAAGAACAACATCTGGTGTGGTACTTGACATCTCATGATTGACTCAATTGGCTAAGCAAGTGATCTGCCAATCATGCGTATCCCTCTCCCCTTTAGTCTGTAAGACACCTTTAGAGAGGGTGACTCCATCAACTGCAGGTACACTACCGTGCCAGGAGTCGTCCATTCTAAATACTCATAGAATTCTTGTCAAAGTACCCAGATTGGGAAACCACCCAAATAGATCTAAAACCATAGATCTAGTAACCAGAATGTCTGATATAATATCCAAGTCCTATGTGGAGAAACCACTGTGTGACAACCAAAGTAGAACCGATCGTAGTATAGGAATATCACTTCCTACTCTGTGTATGTCATCAAATACCAGGACATCACACCCTACTACCTTCTTAACAGATCCATCCCCTATTCTGATGAAGTCAAACCTATGACTGTCACATCAGAAATAGATGATCTATCTCCGCTATATTTGCTTTAGTCTATAAATAGACATAAGCCAACTGTCCACCAATGCTTCCGCTGCTCCCACTGACTACGACAACCCTCTGGCAGAGTCATATACACGTGCACTTCTAAATCTAGCTTAGAACGACGTTATACTCATCCTCCTGCCGGGTCTCATAGTTTGGAACAACAACAATGAAAAGTCTGGGTAAACAAGAACCTCCCTGCCACCGTCCTTGAGCATACCGAAGTACCTCTCGAGTGCATGAGGTTACCCACCATATCTGCGGAGTGGCCAATGGAATGTCAAACCAGATTGAATCTTTACGTTCTTATCAAATCTTCAGTAATCGTTTGCGGTTCTGGAATCAATTCCAGTTCTACCATACTCCCCCTACTGTTTTATGAAAAAATCCATTTCTTTTAAAAATGTGGCGAGTCAAGAACAATATCACTATTGATCTTCCAGATGGTAGAAAGTCAACCCTCGTCATAGCCCGGGTCAACCCACAAACAGCCATTACAAAAACGTGCCTCGAGTTGTCCAGTGTCTGGTTTTAAGCATAAACCGGACAACTCCCCGTATCTTAACAATATCAAGACATGTACTGTTCTATATCCAATATAGAAACAGAGGCACTGATTTAATTGGAACCAGATTCAAATCATGCAGCTGTCTCCAGTGCATGTCAACTAAATGGAAAGAGCCCGATCAACGTTACTCAACTTAGGAGTACTTCTAATTATGAGTAACCTGAAAGAGAAGCAAGTTCTCTTAATCATTACTATCAACTGAATACCATCCACAAGTATCTACATCTTCGATCACCTTGAAGAATCCCAATACTTGCAACACCCGGTTCTCTACTTTACTCTTATACCTGTAACTTCTCAAAACTCAGAACCTGCATTTCAACGAAACACATGTCTAAGAACTAGAGAAGTCAAAATTAAACAGAATATAGTACGAGAACCAACCCCACTGTCCTAATGGACACTGGACAACATACAATACTCTGTATAAGTCCCTTGAGTCAAATGACTCATTCACTGTGTGTCGTAGGTTGAAAACTGTACTATGGTTATGAAGAATTACACCGCTGTTCAATGCTCCTTACCTAACCATCCACTGATATAAGTAAATGTCATAGACATAATTTCAAAAAAGTATATATCTCACTCTATAAAAATAGACGTAGAGATATATCAATTTGAAATTGGTGCATAACAACGGATATTCAAAACCAAATATTTGCCGTCCGGCAAACAACCCAGGTGACTTCCTCAAATATCACCAATTACAACGAATTTCGATATAATGAGGATGATCACCTAATTCCCAATAACTTACTCCCACTCGTCTTCTGTAAAACCATATAGATGTGAGAATCATACCTGGTAAATACATACCCTGGAGCAAGTGTCTAATTGGGAAATCAGTTTTCTTTTAACAGTACACAGTGAAACTGAACCATTGAAATGTTTCAATGGGGTATCCCGGTATTCCTAGTAATGCCTCTTCCATTATCCAGATTCACAACGATAACCGTATAATTCTTTGCCACCTCTCTAAATCCCTTTATATGTCTTTAGTTATTAGCTTCTGTACACCCCTTTAGGCCAAATGGTTTTCTTCCTTCCCTACCGTTCGGCACCAGCCTATGGTTTGGAAGAAGACTATCCAATAAGCATAATGGGCGTACTGTCCCAATCCTGGGAGCACTCGCAATGCGAGAGAAGGTGGAGATAAAAGACAACCGAATAAGCCATATTCCTATTTCTCCTAAACCAGAATCCATCCTCGAACTGGAATAAGTTCCTTTCGAGTTCGTATATAACCATACGATGGATTATCCAATAAACTTGGGATCTTCGTAGTGATACGGAGTGTCCTGGAGAAATACAAAGGTGATTTAGGATTGACAAAGAAATACTTGGTTTGGTCGTGAATAGCAGTCGCAATTTACATTGCCCTCTTACTAATCCCTTTCTTTGTCTTAACTTAATACCTTATGTACACCATTTTTATGCTAATTGGTTTTCTTCATTTCCCACCGTTGGGCACCAGCCTAAGCTTTGGAAGAAGACTATCCAATTTGCATAATATGTGTACTATCTCCTAAACCAAGGAGTACTCGCAACCTGAGAGAAGGTAAAAGGAAAAGACAACTGAATAGTCCTATTCGTTTTCTCCAGAACCGGAAACCTTCCTCGAATTCCTTCGAGTTCGTATATAACCATACGATGGTTTTATCGAATGGAAGTGGACGCTCGTAGTAATACGGGGTGTCCTGGAGAAAAGGGTAGAAGTAGGAGTGGCAATGAGGTTTGCAACTCTGACAATCCAAAAGCCAGTGTCAAGAAGGTTCGGTCAACTTGGTCACTGAGTCATAGTCTAGGGTCGGGTCAATGGTCGCTGCCAAAGAGAGAGAGAGAAAAGAAACACTCAGCGTGCACTCTAACCTAGATCAGAATGGTTATCACTTTATCTAATCTGGAAACCTCCCACTGTAACCTCAAATTCATCCCCAAACCTGAAAGAAGAATTAGTCGGGATCACCCGAGGAGTAAACCAACTCATCAGTGGGAATCGGGATCCAACTATCATTGTATGATAACGTTACGGAATCCACTCACGTCACCACACTCCAGAAGGTATGCGCATGCCTGGCAAGTTTCAGTTTCTTTAGAAACTCCCGATGTGATTTTTACCCCTAGGACTCAAGTGACCTTGACGGAGTCAACAAATCAAAGAGTCCTAGTCATGTTCAACCCGTCATTATCTGGATTACATTAAACCCACCCGTTCGTGCCCTTGACGGAGTCAACAAGGCCGCACGACTGTCCTAACCAATCCCATTTATGCAACAAACAAGCACCACTTAGCTACCGTACACTACGCCTTGACGGAGTCAACAAACGCAGCACGAATACTAAATAATACCTATAAGAAATGACGGAGGGCTACGACTGGTTTTTGGCGAAAAACCTTTAACGTAATGACCTTGATATTGTTGAAGGAACTGCATAACTTTTTATAAAAATATAGTGACGAAAACCTTTGCTAAAGAGGTCACTCCCGGTGAAGGGATCTCGGCTCTTTCCCCGTAGAATGAGGTGCAGGATATTCCAACTGAATACCACGATGCAAAGCAAAAAGAAATCGGCTATTGTGAAGTTATTGCCCTGACGCAAACTTCTGTCCAAGGGGTAACTCCCGGTGAAGGGATCTCGGCCCTTGCCTCGTCGACTGAGGTGCTGGATATTCACAACTGAATACCACTGTGCAAAACAATGGTGAACGTCCTTGCAATAACAGCTTTTGGAAAAATGTTCCAACAACATCAGAATAAGTTTGTTTAGCTTGCATTGATCCGAATCAACGCAGTCCCATCAATTGATCACACCACAAAAGAACGAAAATAATGATGTACGTATATGCCATCCGCATTCGCCACTGGGTCCCGTCATCACCCGTTAGGTTACTTAACTAGCGACAGAGCGGGGACTGGACTAGCGCGGATGCAAAACATATACAACATCTACTAGTATATATATAATATATAATTTTCGCTCAAGGCGTGATAAAATGTAACATCACAGAAATGTACAGCATCACAGAACAAAACAGATATCTGGGATCCCCGGGTTTCACAGAGCCGCTGCTGAAACCCGACGTTCCCCTGGTCGTATGGATAGCCTGTGCAATGAGATCCTAGACCCCTACGGGCGCGGCAAGTTACCTGCCAAAACCTGAAGCGAGGCAGCCCCCTTCAGCAACGTGAATGGACCACCCGGCACATCACGGAATCCGGTAACTTGGGCACCCCTCCTGGGTCAACCTGTACCCCCTACGAGTGCGGCGAATAGCCCGCCAATTCTAGAGTGAAGCCCCCTCCATCTCAAAGCTATGAGATGCGGGCCCATTACCCTCTAGAACCCGGCTATCCGTGCACCCCTCCGCGGGGTAATCTTAGAACAGAAAAGAAAATATACATACAACGGGTACATCGACCGCAACCTAGTCGTGCCCCAAAAGAATAATACAAACAGGCAGTGACGGTAGTCGACATGTCGGACGCTCGCCCCGCAATATCAAATGTACATAATACAACAAAACTGTACTAATAATGCAACCAGGCTATCCCCCACGACCGATCCGCAACAACACAGCACAATCACAGAACATCAATGTGAATGTCACGTTCGCAAATCCGTCTAACCGGGCTATAGCAGTTTGACAGGATTTACCGATCAAGTGACATTCACGGTCGCAGATATAATGTAAATACTGTGAACTAATGTGTTTAAACTTTTCGATCGATCAAATTTATCGAAGTGGGCCCCAAGAATTACTGTAGCACTTAGAGAGAGTCTATGCCCAAAAAGAATATTCCAAAAACCCCATTTTCAACCTAGGAGCTCACAGAAAAAATTCGGTCCAATGAATAGTAAAAATGGCCGCGGAACCAGCTCATATACGTAGGTTTGGCCGCGGATCCACGGTGGAATAGTGAGATCACGCTACCAAATTTTCACAGAATGGTTAGAATTCCCTGCACATGTCACTGCAATGTACTGAAAAATTTTTGGAGCCAAAAAAATTTCGACAGAAAACTGTGCAAATGAAAATGGGTATTCGGAAAATCCGTTTGATCGAACTTGTAAACACGTTAGAGTAAGCTAGACTAGGTTAATGGCGTGGCTCTGATACCATGTTGCGCCACGGCAGCGCCCCGGCCGTCTACTGGAGGCCAAAATGCGGAATCAAAATTTTTCTTAACTTTTAAACTGGCGCTACCGCAGACAATAAAACCCGGATCGTAAACATTAACCTAATGCTAGCTAACAAGAGAAGAGGTAAGAGATATACCGAGTGATCCGTGTCCTCCGGTCTTCTCGTCGTCGTCCCGATCTTCCGCGGAATCTCCGATGTTCATCTCCTCGCCGGAAAGGGCACCACGTAGCCGAGTTCTTTTATGGGCTCCTACCTCTGGACCGAGGCAACTTGGGCGCGAAGTTGGCTAGCCGGCGCATCCAAGGGTACTGTAGGTTGTAGTGTAGAACCTTTGTTTCATTGGGGTTTATGTTGCCATTGAAGATGGAGGAATGAGGTTAAGGAAAAAATGGTGCTTTCATTTTTTCCTTAACAAGAAAAAATGAGATGAAGAAATATGTGCCACCACAAAAATGAATCTCTCCACTCACTCCCTCAAAGTGGCCGGCCCTATATGATGAGAATGAGATGGGGAGCAAAAACAAGAAGGGAGGTGAGTGTAGGAAAGATAGAATGGTGACCACACCTAAGTCTAATACAAATCCCACTTAATATCATCATATTAATTGCAAGCCATAATGAAGCAAGAAAAGAATGGAATCTAATGATGCTATGGTTATCATGATCCCTCAAAAAGCAAGAAACCCCACCACAATATCTTATTTGCAATCTGCAAATGAGCCCTCCATCGGAAAAGTCCGGTCGGGAAGGAACAAAGGAAAACCGGCCGGAACGGAATGCAAACTGGTAACTTCAGAAAACTGATCCCGTAATAAATTACAAGAAAACCCCGTGACTGCATATACATGCCCGTATTTGTATTCCCACTGAACAAAAATGCAAAGAGACAAAATCTACACTGTCTAATACTAGGATCCGGCTTAAGCCAAAGCCGGCTAGTAAAAACCGTCCAATCACGATCCGTGCAACACCGCACGTATCTGATCGAACCCTGCCATATCCCCATACGACCTCTACAGCGTTTCACCCGAAACTTGAGTAACTGTGTGTGTGGGGGACTCTAAAGACTCGTCAATACTATGGCTGTGGATTTAACCACTGGCACGTCAGAGGTATTAGCCATACGTGACGGGCTACCAGCTATTGACCAAAAAGGACGTCGATGAGCGAACTCATCCTGACACCCTACTGAGCCTGTCAGTGACAATATCCGTACAGTCCGGTCCGTTCGTCTATGAGTATCGCATGGCGGGCCTAGGGGGTTGGTAAAAGTCAGACCCCCAAAAGCGGTACAGGTCGTGTCGGAGTGTAGCCCAGAACACCCTGAGATACTACTGGAATACTTACCAGTAAATCTCCTGCCTCGGCCGAGGGCTTTGTGTAATGGCTCTCCTAGACACAGCGCGACCTCACCCCCAATAGCAGGAGAGACGAACCCCTGCATATCCGCTCACTGCCTCCATGTGGCTCGGGACTGTACCCAACTAAAACCTGTTTGCACGACTCCTTTGAGCCGTGGTAGGGTAGTAATCAAAGCACAGTGGGAACTCACATGAGACAAACGACGATCTCAGGTCGATGAACTAACCTGTACACATGTCACCAGGGAACTGCTATCTGACGTATGGTATAATCCCAACTAGCAGGTTCCCGGCGAGTCCTGTCCGGTGTACTCATAACCCAATGAGCACCTGTATACATCTTAGGTGAACCAACTGATACCAGTGGCTTGTGAGACCGGCCACCGCCCCTCGTCGGGGTCTCGACTGTATACACTAGTCTACTAATGGAGTATCGATGCCCAGTCTCGAAACTCCCACGACTAGGGACCTTTTAAGGATGTGCTTATAGACCCCAGCTCCCACATATATGATCGCCCTCATACTGCTGGCAGTCAAGCAAGAATCCTGGGGGCTTTATCAATGTGTAATAGCGACTCGTAAGGTCACCTAAAGCAGTACACGATGATAAAGATAAACCAGATAGCATACTATCATCTTGAGTAAGACTGTCCTACTGGGACAGGTCCTCCCTCAATAATTGCAATCACGTGCATGTGATCCAATAATTAACTCTGAGGGCACTATCTCCAACAAAATCATGTATGGCGGAATAGCCCCGCTCAAGCACATCCTCCAAGAATCTCTGGCCAACTGTCGTGGACACTCATAGCATGTCTCGTCGACGATCCTGAACTCTGGCCTGCCGTTGTGCATAACATGACCACTCCTGGGTCCAAGTCATCTCATAATTTATTCCAGAAAGGTCCTATCGAGATCTATCCCAAATCTCGTCTCTGCCGAACTGTCCGAAAGTCGTCGTCCCTTACTAGATCTGTTCTCGTTCCGGAACGTCTGCATACTAATCGCGACTCCTTCTGGAAGGTATATCCAAGTATAATGCATCGGCTTGCGTATCGCATCTCTGATGTCGGTGGAGTAGAACGTCATCTTATCCAGATCTTGAACGGACCTCTTTACTCCACTTTCTTTAATGTCGACTGCTTCGGACTCGTCCCGTCGTGGCTGCATGGACTGAGCTCTACGGCTACCCTCGTATCTGGAGTCTCCTAAGAAATGCATCTCACCACCTGGCATCCGAATGAAGTCGAACCATCCGATCGATTTGTCAAAACCTCATAATCCCCCAAGAGCTCAACATCTTGGGTACAGTTCAATACTATCGAGTACGTACCACAGCATCGATGGTCCAGCAGTAGAAGGGCAAACCCAAGCCTCACTAATGGCGCCGCGGAACTGCCGCAAAACCTAAGGTTCAAAGGCTTTCACACGGTCATTAAGTCGAGTTAGGGTTTCATTCTTCTAAAGGGTCCATAGAATTGCCTGCATGCCTTTCCGAATACTTTAAACTTGGAATAATAGGTTGCTGACATTCGATCGTCTTTGTCAACTCACAACGTCTCCACGTGAAGTCGTCTCTAGCTGGAATCAATCTATCTGATGACCTCACATCGGGGTAGGCGAACGAATCACATGTCCTGGACGTTCATCCTCGGTGACTAGAGACCTTTTATCATCTCTTAGCACAACTCGTACCGCAATAGCTCCAACACCTGGGCGATATCTCGTCGTTCGCAGCAACAACTGGCTCACTCGTCTGCATGTTGAACAATGCCTCAATCATCATGAATAAGCCATACATCAACGGTCATCAATATCTGGCTGGCCTCTATCATTGGCTCAATCCTCTGGCGCTGATCTGCATGTCCGAGTAATCTCATACAGCGATCCATCCAAACGCTCGTGGCGTGAAAACATACTCAGACGACGCCTGTCAATGTAATCGTATGTCGCCGGAATCACGCCCTGGTCAGTCCTCGTTCGTAATGAGCTCGTGCTGACCGGAACACTAGCCGTAGCTCTCCCTGCCCGTAATCGTGGCAGCAAAACCATAACTGGTACCGATGAGGCTAGATCAGGAATGAATATAATACTGAACAAAGAAATGTACATCCTAAGGCTTCTTAAGTGGAGCAGCGTATCATAAGTCTGCCGCGGAACATACCCACGGTACGTCACTCTACTTTAGTCACCTATTCCATCAACCAAGGGTCATCCTACGCTCCGAAGGTAAAACCAAACGCTCTGATACCAACTTTGTCACGACCCGAAAGTACGGAACATGACTGACACTTAGAGTACGAAACGTCTCGAGGCGTACGTAATCTAAGTAAGCCGAAAACCCAGAAATCCAAACTAAGAACAGTAGTAGAGTGAAGGAAAACCAATTTAAATCAAGTAGTTTTAATAGCATAAGCCGAATTATGCAATTTTTAAAACATCAAATATATCCTTAAAATTTCGGCAGAGTCTCCTTTGTAAATACTGGCCCCCAAACGGGATACAACATTAATAGTATACGAAATCAATAAAAATGCGTCCCCATGTGGGAGCTAGCTCTTTGTCAATCGACGGTCACAACCACGCAAGCAATATAATATACAACGCCAAGGGCGAGGATCAAAACTCAAAAGGAAACTCAAAACAGCAAGAAATCCATAGAAATACAACGCGCGATTCTAAGGTCGAAAGAATAAACAACACTGGTCTCTATCTCAATAAATACATGTTTGGTTGATAGAACTTCTAGATACAACAGAATAATAATATACAAAGTATAATGATGGGTACGATACAAATAAACCCACCTACTACCAAGTCACTCGAAAAGAACCAGTGCCAGCAAAGCCGTAAAGAAACCTGTACGGCAAAACCTGCAAGAAACTGTGGCACAACGGGGGTGAGTTGCCAACTCGTGAGTAGAAAAAAACATCTACGAACAGAAATTGCATGAACAACGCAATCCTAGGTCAACGATCATAATATATCCTCAAATATATATATAATCAGCAGCCTATAACAATGGCTAGAGTAAATGTCTAACCCAAGGGTAATCCCTTGTGCCCGTGTCAGTGCCTCAGGTAGCAATATATCATAAGGATGATGTATGAATGCATGAAACAGAATGCATGTACTGAAGAAAACTGCTTTCATAAATTAGTGAGATTTCTGTATCCTTTTTTAAAAACGAGGTATCATAAATGAAATCAGCATAAACGGTGCCTAGCATCGACACAAAACAAATATCCAAATATCTCGATATCTTTGTGTCGCAATCTCTGTACCTCAATATCTCAAATATCTCTGTATGTCTCAATCTCACTATCTTGGGCGCCGTCAGTCCAGACCAGCCCCTACCATCAATCTCAAGACCACGACGGTATCCTCCGGATATCCGACGCGTCGGGTAATATCACCGGTAGGTAGTGCCTCCCTGCCACGCTCAACGTCAGCAACACGACCTTCTTGCCCCGGGGTACCTTACCGGGTCCACCATGTACCCGAAACGGTTCATCCGTCTCCTCGAATCGGGTCTCGATATCCATCAGCAAACTCATGGTGGACGACTCATACATCTTGGGAAAACCGCGCTTTTCATTTAAAAATGAAAGAGAAGAAGTTTTATAAGTTTTGTGGTTTTTCCCCAAATCCAGAAAATCTCATGGAAATCCGAACCCAAAACCTCAGTAGCACGTAAAAAAGTGAATATATGCATGAGAATCCATGAATGCGGCATAACAATGAATAACAGTATGCATGAAGTGACAAGTAATAACTACAATGTCTAAACTGGCATATAAGGCAAATACACTAATATCATGTCAAAACTACTATTTAACAAGCTAAGTCAAGCAATAATATTCTCTAAGTGTACGTGACATGGCAATTACCGATGAAGATGTGTGTGAGCCGGCAAGTAAGTGTACGTGGTACATACGCGTCATCGGTAATGGTGCCGGTGTCCTAACAACATGATATCAATAATGGAATATGAATCACAATAAGTATGCGATGCGGAGCAACAACAATAATGAGCCGGAGCTAAATACAAGACACAAAGATAACAAATCTATATTTAATGTAAATCTAGTCTAACAACTACACTAAACTAAAGGGCTAAGCTAACTGGCTACTGAAGGTAAGGAAACCGCTTAACCTCTGAGTCGATACATATACCTACATGTATATGTTAGTCGGTGATCCTGCCTCAATAATATCACATCCGATACCATATCTATAATCAGACATTCCCAAGTCAAGAGTGCGGATCAAACATCAATATATAGCTCGTACGTAATCCGTCGTATGGCATCCCAAATCTGGGTACGGGTCAATATCACATTCATCATACTATTCATCTGGTATCCCCTTTATCAAAGATCATAATCCAGGTACTGATCTATATCTAGTACAATACTGATACCACCTACGTATGCATGTACGCGTGTGAAACACTACGTCAAAGGACCCGCTACAACGTTATGTCGTATCTCAAATACGATTCCTGCCAAATCACCGATCTCACGGCCTCAAATCAAATCTCATCGACTCATCTCAAATCCTAAGTATTATCCTTAAATCCAGTACATGAACACATAGTCCCATATCCATGTGAACACATAAATACATATCCCCGTAAGAACAAATGAATGAAGAATGTATGCAAGTATGGGTGTGTATGTATTCGTGGTGCAACCACTACTCTAGGGTTTCGCAACACTAAACCTATCCAATCACACCTAAAATCTATCTTTATCTTAAATAACCTCAACAATAAACAATTAATATATTTGTGTGTATACGTATTCGTATACATCACCACAAACTGCGGGGGTGCTATACGCCATCCACCCGACTTCTCCCCGTAGATATAAATCTACTCACCTGGTCCTCGCTCGCCGTTGCCGACTTCGCCACGTGCTTGGTAGTCATCTCGAAGTCCACATGGGGTACCTACATATCATAATACACCGTATCGCATTAAAATCAAATTCGAAATCGAAACGGCATACGAAAATCAAATCGGCACGCGTATCACGCATAGGTCAAAACATGTCGCCTACGCATGCAAGAATAGTCAAACCGACCCTCTATATCGATATACGAACGTCAAACCATCGGGAAAAACCCAAAAACTCTCATTTTCACATTCACGAACACTAATTATAATAAAAAATAGGTTAAAATTCACAAAACCTCCAAACTCACCTTAAAAGCCATTTTTCCGAAATCTAGCAAGCAAAAATTACCCGTTTTAGTACAAAACTCGACGTTTAAACAAATCTAGAGGCCATAATACTTATTAAATATCTTAAATAAGTCATAAAAACAATTTCCATAATTTAATCCCAACAAATTTCATTAACCCCAAAATTCTAGTTTACAATATACCCAAATTTTAACAATTTTATAGCAAAAATGCACAAAGAACAATTTAGATTGGATTTTCATGAACTAAAGGCATTAAACCACTCAATATAATATTTATGATATGATGAAACCCTAACCATATTTTTAATCTCTCATTTTGAATTAAAACTAAAAACCTAGTTTGCATTATTATGCAAATTGGACCATTTTTAAAATAACAATTGTAATATAGCAAATAGATTAGATTTTAGCATGTCACAACATATTAATCTATCCATCACAACCATAATCCTCTAATAGAAACCCTAATTTAATCCAAACCCTTTTCTAGAAATTTCATTAAACAAGCAATAACACCAAATTAACACTTTAAAATTCTAAATTAGCATAGTTAAACTACAAATTAGCTAAAAGTTTAAGATTTTACCTCACAAGCTTAGAACCCTAGCTTGCTCTTAACATCCAAAGATGTCTCCTTTCATCAAGTTGTAAACAAATTTGGGTGTGTGAAGGAGTAGAATAGGGATTTGCTTTGAATTATTGAAGGAATTTGTGGATTTTTAATCGATTTTGTTGGATTTTTTTGATTAAAATGAAGTGAAAAGAGAAGGAAAAATAATGGAGGGGGGATGGCTACTCTCGGTAGTAGGGAGGAGTGGGGAGAGATGTGGGAGTTGAGGAAAATTCACACAAAGTCAAAGACATCCATTACTCAAGTATACTTAGTCAAATTAATATATTTTATATCATTTCACAAAGCATTTCTTCACATGAGTTGAAGAAAATTCGAGGGGAGGAAAAGTGGGCTGTTTTTGGGTGTGGGGCCGGCCATGATGAAGTGTGGATGAGTGTGAGAGATTTTACAAAGAATTTCTATGCAAAAAGACCACCCACAAGCTCAAAATTGCAAGTTTTAGCTTAAAATAATTATATTTTTGTTTTCCATAATAAAAACCAATTAAAACTTGAAATAAAATACTAAAAAAATATATTACAACTAGATTTTAATTAACATGATTTTAAAGATTAAAATCAGCCCATTTAAATTTCTATTTATCGCTAATTTAATGTATTTTCTTACCAGCTTAAAATAATAATAAAATAATTAAATTCGTAAAAATTTTCAGAAAACCAGAAATTTTACCATTGGCTCAATAAAAACTAAACAATAGCAATTTCATAGCTAGAATATGTATTTTTAATTTTATAATAAAGATATTTATATTTTGACTTTTTACAGAAACCCTCCTTATTTTACCGATTTTTTCGAAATTTCACCGAAACGATTTTCAAAACGTTACAATTTCGCTCCCACTTATTTCCTTTATTAAAAACTGTTGTTCTAGAAAATGGGCATTACGAGAAACAAAAACTTTTTGTTCCTCTGCGTAATAGAAATAATATCCCTTGTAGTTCTTTGGATATCCCACAAACTTACACTGTACTGATCGTTCCTCGAGTTTGTCCGCATGCTGCTTTTTAACAAAAGCTGGACATCCCCATATCTTCATATGCTGAAGATGGGGTTTCTTTCCACTCCACATATGATATGGGGTGGTAGGCATAGTCTTGGTAGGAGCCCTGTTCAGAAGATATGCTGCTGATTCTAGCGCATAACCCCAGAAAGATCGCGGTAACTCAGCATTACTTATCATGGAACATACCATATCCAATAGGGTTCGATTCCGTCTCTCCGATACACCGTTATGCTGTGGAGTGTATGGAGGAGTAAGCTGAGAGAGAATTCCTTTCTTTTTTAGGTAACCTAGGAACTCGGCACTTAAGTATTCACCACCTCGATCAAATCTTAGTGTCTTGATACTTTTGCCGTTTTGGTTTTCTACTTCATTCTTATACTCTTGGAATTTCTCAAAAGCTTCGGATTTATGTTTCATCAGATAAATGAATCCGTACCTTGAGTAATCATCCGTAAAAGTATTGAAATAGGAAAAACCACCTCTTGCATGTGTAGACAGTGGACCACATACATCGTTGTGTATGAGTCCTAAGAGCTCGCTCGCTCTTACTCGTTGTCCCGTGAATGGAGTCTTTGTCATCTTTCCTTTGAGACATGATTGACAAGTGGCATAAGTTTGATATTCGAACGAGTCCAAATATCCTTCTCTATATAACTTAGTCAACCTTGTCTCATTGATGTGACCTAGTCTACAATGCCATAAGAAAGCCTTATTTAAATCTGGAGACTTTCTTTTTAGTTTGTTCTGGACATTGAAAATTTGGAGTTGGTTTAAGACATATATACGGTTCTCAAGTGTACCATACCCAATCAAACTATAATTAAGGTGGATGTTAACAACATCACTTACAAACATGAAATCATAACCTTTATTTGATAACAAGGAAACTGATATGATATTACAAGTTAAGCTAGGTACAAAAAAACAGTTATGTAAAACCAAAATGTGTCCACTCGTCAATCCCAGGTGATAATCCCCTACGGACACAGCTCTCACGCTAGCTCCGTTAGCAACCATCAGGGTCATATCACCATCCTTCAGCACTCTACGGTTTCTCAGTGCCTGCAATGAATTGCATATATGAGATCCTGATCTGGTATCCAATACCCAGAAAATAGAGTTGATTGACAGACAATTCTCAATTACAAACACACCTGAAGTCGAAACCACAGCTTTCTTCGGTTCCTGGTTTTTGGCGTTCCACGCCTTGCAATCTTTCTTCCAGTGCCCTTTCCTATGACAATGGAAGCACTCATCCTGGGCCCCTACTGGTACCGCAAACTTTTTATTTCCCTTCGCTCCCACCTTACTAACACCTCCTCTAGGTTTGGTGGCGGCCTTCTTCTTCCTTCCTTTAGCCCTAGCCTTGGACCCGGAAGAAGAAGCACCGCTAACAAACATAGCGGGTGTTTCCCTTGCCTTTTGCAAGGTGCCCTCTGCACTCCTCAACATGTTAAGGTGTTCTGGAAGTTCAACTTCTTTTCTTTGAATGTTGAAATTCAGAATAAACTGGGCGTAGGTGGAAGGAAGGGACTGGAGAATCAGGTCTGTATAGAGCTCATTATCCAAAGTTGTCCCAAGGTCCGCGAGCTCTTCTATATAGCCAATCATCTTTAGGACATGTTCTCCTATCGATGATCCGACGGCCAACCTCGCTCGAAACAAGTTCTTAGAGGTCTCGTATCTTGCTATACGAGATTGCTCTCCATAAAGTTCCTTTGTATGGAGAAATATGGCATCCATATCCTCGTGCCTCCTCTGATGTTCATTGTTCATCGAAGCAAGCACGATGCACTTGGCCTTCGCGCAATCATACTCTCAGGTTTTGCGGATTTCCTTATCCACATTACTGGATTTGGGACCTGGGACTGCAGGTGCCTTAGCGGTGAGGACGCACCCCAATTTGTCATAGGTCAAAGCCATTTTGACATTTCGCAGCCAATCTTTATAGTTTGGCGTCAGTATATTTTTCTCTAAAAGTAACTTAAGTCCAGTAATTTTCAGGGTCGCTGCAAGTAGGAGAGAGAGAAGAAACACCTTTAGCATGATGCTCTTGCAAGTTTAGAGTGGTTTTTAATTTATCTAAACTGGATATCTCCTACTGTTTCTTGAATCTTTCCTCAAACGATAAAAGAAGAATTAGCCAGGACTATTCTCACTGTACAATACTTGCTTAACCGTTCAGCCAGCCCGGTGTCGGTACTTCGAGGGAGGTTTTCCAACGCTTTCGCGAAGTTCCTTAATTAAATAACCTCTTTTCTCTGCGGGCGTAACCCCGCTGACATCTTTCTCGACACCTACTTGTAGGGTTCCTAGGCACTCCCACGAGGTCTCACAAGGCATCGATCATGCCAATTTCAAAAATTATGGTGCCTACAAACCCTAGTGTACGGATCGTTTGCTAGATGTCTAGGCGAATAAGGAACTAGTTAACAATTAACTATAAGATACGGAAATACAACCTTTGTAGATCCGGTGCTCCACCTCCATAGCTCCATGAAGAAGTGTCCTCGCTGTCCAAAACGAAATCCGGGCTCTTGCGTCGGCTTCGTCGGAGAATGGACGGGCTAGGTCATCGATGTCAATTGCCGAAGATGATCTACATCGAGGCATCGGTGAATCAAGCTCCACCTTCACCAAGTCATGAAACTTGTGAAGGAAACACACTCTACTACTTGGCAAGAGGTAGAGGATGAAGAAATAGGAAATGGGTAGACTTTAGAATTGGATTTCTCACTCTAATTCATCAATCACCATTGATGAGGTTTGGTTTCTCTTCTTGAAGAAGAAGGAGAAGAAGAAGAATCTTATGATAAGTTAATAGAAAAAGAAAAGAAAATGAATTCTTATCATAAAATTAACCATGGTCAAGTGTAGAGACTAAACTAGGGTTAGTGGGAATGGTTAGGGTTAAGGATGAGATAAGAATGGTTGACTTTATCAAAGCTTCATGAAGCTTCAACTAAAGAACAAATAAAGCCACCATTCTTTTCTCTTTTCCATTTATTTTCCAAAATTTATAAACAAATAAATAAATGAATAAATAAGTAATGGAAAATAAAACCCTAACCACTCTCACAACCATGGTTTAATCTTCACACAAAACACAAGTTAGCATGCATCATCAAACATGATACATACAAGTGCACAAAAATATATCACATATACAATGTGCACAATCCAAGTGAGAAAATCCGTTTAAAGTGAACCAATACTAGTTAGTGCAAAGTAACATATCAAATATATAATTATGCATTAAATCATTAAATCAACACTTGATTCAATGATCCGGTCATGTCGCACACAACCGACTAGTATTCAATGTATCAGCTTATCGAATCAACGCTTGAATCGGTAATTAGGTTATATCGCATACAACCTTTCCGATACATTCATCGCGAGAATGTAATACGGTATCACATACACGTATTATTCTCGGTCCCGCACATATCTCATATGCGCTCCTATTTCGTTTCGCTTGAGCCAGGAAACCTCTGTGTAGGACTCTAAAGACTCGTCAATACGCCGGCAGCAGATGATGATCATATCAAACAACCACAAGCCGCAAGCGGTCTGCTAAACGTAACGGCCACCCGGGTATTGAGCGATCTGAAGATCGACGAGCAAGCCCGCTCACACTCCAGTGAATCCGACCAGTAACACTACCGTACAGTCCGGTCTGATCGTCTGATATGTCGCATATCTCGCCTAGGGGTGGTAAACGTCAGACCCCAATAGCTTAATAAGTCGTGTCGATATGAGGTCTATAACTTTTCGAGAAACTACTGGTAACACTTACCAGTAAATCTCGGCAACCCTGGCCAGGGATTTCCTGTTATAGCCAATCGAACACAGCACAACATCAACTCCCTATACCGGGAGAGACGAATCCCCTCCTATCGCTCATTGCCTCCATGTGACTCGGGACTGTACCCAAAAACCACCGTTTTGCACGCCCACTTGGATGTGGTAAGATGGAAATCAAAGCACAGTGGGAACCACACAAGACTCTATGACGATCTCGGGTCAACAGACTACTCTGTACCAGTGTCACCAGAGAACTGCCATCTGACGTGAGGTATAATACCATCTGGGAGTTCTCGGCGAGTCCATCCAGTGTACCCAGTCTCTACTGAGCACCCGTATATCATCTCTGATGTCAAACACCAATGGATATGGAATCATCCATCGCCCATCTGTATGGGTCGAGAAGGTATACGCTAGTCTACTCTGCTATATCGATGCCCCGTCTCGATACACCCACGACTAGGGACTTTGAAGGATGTACTTATGGACTACCATGTCCCCACTAGTATGATCTGCATCATAGTCCAGGTAGTCAAGTACAGATCCTAAGGGCTTTACCAACATGTAACAGAGAGACAATCAGCATACACGTTAAGGTAAAGAGTAACCAGATAGCATACTATCATGTCGAGCAAGAAAGTCCTCCCTATATATGTCCCAGCATCCACTACAATATACATCCTATGTACAGTAATGGCCTCTAGGGCATACATATAAATAACAATCTCCCACTTGCACTAGGGCCATCTGTAGCAGTGGTTGTAGTATCTCATACTCAACCATCCCATAAATGTCTCTCTCTGGGAATAGGCCTTCGTGAGTGGATCCGCCGTGATGTCCTCTGAGTCTACTCTCCTAACCTCGATCACCCTGGAGATCAACTATCTCCATGATCAAGTGATACTGCCTTAGAATATGTCTGGATCACTGATGGGACCTGCGTTCCTTGGCATAAGCCACAACTCCATTGTCACACAATGGGAGGAACATAGTTCATCTCATGAACCAATATACACCCAAACCGCCTCTTTGGTAGCATCTTAAGTAGCGATGTATCCAGCCTTTATCGTCTAGTATGTCACGGTATCTAGCTTGGAACTCTTCCAGCATACCGTCCCTTTACTGAGGGTAAAGACAATGCCTGCGACTGACATTCAGTCGTCTTTATCACCCTGGAACCCTTCCAGTGATTCTCCTCAGGATCGATTGACACCGCCTCACTACATCTAGTGAGTTTCCTAACATCCAATTAGATCTATCTCATAGATCCAAAAACCAGGATTTAGTAGGTATCACTTTGATCCTATGTGGAGAATCATTGTGATAAGCGGAGATTGATCGAGCGTAGCATATGAAACTCCTTTCTTATCAAGAGTATGTCATCCACGTACTCTACGAGGATCACCACCATACTCCCTACTACCTTTTTGTTTATACAAGGTTCATCTACCATTTTGATGATGTCAACTTCTTTGACTAACACATCAAAACAGACGTTCCAATTCCGCGATGCCTGCTTTATCCTATAAAGCATCTTGCACACGTTTCCACTGCTCCCACTGTCTACAAAGCCCTCTGGCTGTGTACTTATAGACGCACTCTTCTAAAACATCATTTAGAAAAGCAGTCATGACACCCAACCACCAGATATCGTAGTCATGGTATGTAGCCGTGGCAAGTAGGATCTGGATGGACTTAAGCATAGCCACTTGAAAAGGTTTCATCATTATCCACGCCTGGTCAATGATGCAAAACTTTAACAAGTCTAGCTTTGAAAGTCTCAACTTTTCCATGTACACCAAGTAATCTTCTCAAGATATACTTGCTTCTGATGGGGATTTAACCCTTCAGATATAGCAAGCAAAGTCCATAATTTGTTGGTGTATAAGGATTCCATCTCAGATCACTAAGCATCCAGCCATTCTTACAGAGTCTTACTCCTGATGGCCAGCTCGAAGCTAGTTGGGTCATCATCTCATGATGTATTCCTCGCTCCCACCGTCATAGAGAAACCGAAGTATCTCTCAGGTGGGTGAGGAACCCTACTAGATCGGCGGAGAGGCTGAGGTTCGTTGGAATCTACTGAATCCTTTGGTTCTATCAAATCATGTGCTGTAGTTTGTATAGCTGGAACATTTCCAGTTCTACATTACAGACCTTGCCTCGAGCTTGTCCGGATTTTGCTTTTAGACATAGGCCGGACAACCCCAAATCTTAACTAGCTTAAGACATGGGCTCTTCCCTTTCCATATCACATATGAAGCGGTAGGCAACTGATTTGATTGGAACCCTATTCAATAGGTATGCAACTTCGTAAGTGCATAACCCCCTTAAGGAAAAAGGTAACTCAGTAGTACTCATCATAGAGCACACCATATCATATAGGGTGTGATTGCTCCGCCCCGATATACCATCGTGCTATGGTGTATACAGAGGAGTAATGCTGAGAGAGAATCTCATTCTCCTTTAGAATAGTCCAGGAATTCCGTGCTCAAGTATTCTCCTCCTTGATCACATCAAAAGACATAATACTTATACCCGTATTTTGGTTCTCTACTTCTAACTTATATTCTGTGAATATCTCAAAAGGTTCGGACTTGTGTTTCAACAGGAACATATGTCTGAATCTCGAGAGATTATCAGAGAATGTAATGAAGTACAAAGAACCAGTCTTGGCATGTGTAGACTGGGGACCTACATACATCAACATGTATCATCCCAAGAGTTTACAAACTCTTTCTCTGTTTTCAGTAAGCGGAGCTGTGGTCATCTTATCTTTGTGACATGACTGGCGAGTTTCACAAGATGCAAATTCAAACTAATTTAAATATGCATCTTTATGTAACTCCAGCCAGTCGGGTCGCATTGATATGACCTAGTCTACAATGCCTCAAGAAGGATTCGTTCATTTCTGAACTCTTCCTCTTGTGTGTGTTCCATATACTTAGAACTGTAGTTTGATTTAGAATATCAACGCTTTTAGATAACGTGCCTGAACCGATCAACTTTTGATATAGGAAATGTTCAAAACATTATCCAACTATACAAAATTTTATCATTTCTTTACTGATAAAGAGACAGATATGATTTTGTATATCAGGTTCGGTATCTAATAACATTCGTTCAGAATCAATGTATCGGTAATACAGGGTGACAGTGACCAACAGACTTGGCTGCAACTCTTGCCCCGTTTTCTGCCTCATGAAACTTATCACCCGTTCTCAGTTTTTCTACCCTTTTGTAGCCCTATGTAACAGATTACATATCTGGGATCCTGATCCGGTATCATATACCAAGGATGCGGAGGATACTGAGAAACAGTTCTGTATAATAAACACACCCGAAGATGATGCATCAGCATGCACTCTCTTCGTTTGGGCGGCACGGGAAATCTGGTATTCCTGAATTTCCTGCTCTGTCTTATAACAATTATAAGTTGGAGCGGGACCAACGTTCCCCAGCTCAGTATAACAAGCGGGTTCGGTCAATAATCCGTTTTATTATCTTGATTAAGGCGTGATATGGTCGCTACCAGGAGAGAGAGAGAAGAAAACACTCAGCGTGCGCTCTTGCAACAATAGATTGGTTATTATTTTATCTAATCAGGATGGCTCCCACTGCTTTTTATCAAATCTTCCTTCAAACCCTAAAAGGAAAAACTAGCCGGGATTAATTACACACTACAAGTTCGCCAATCTTTCAGCCAGGCCAGTGTCGGTACTTTGAGGGAGGTCCCTCGTGCTTTCGCACGAACCTAATTAATGTAAACCTCGTTTTCCCAGAGGCGTAACCTCGTTGACACCTTTCTAGACACCTACTTGATCGGCTAATTGTAACGTATAAAACTCTCCCAGGAGTAACACTTACTCGCAGCGGGTATCGGGATCCAACTATCTCATAGAAGGTATGCAATCTCATTGCAAATTTCAACACTTGAAATTCCCGATAATATTTTGCCCCTAGCAGCTATATGACCTTAACATAGTCAACAAATCATAAGTGCTAGTCAAGTTCAACCCGTCATTTCCCGATTGAATTAAACCCACCCGCACGACCCTTAACATAGTCAACAAAGTCGCACGACTACCCTAATCCAATCACATCATATGCTTATGCAGATAAGCACTAATTAGCTACCGCACACTACGCCTTAACATAGTCAACAAACGTAGCACGAATACTAACCAGTACTTATCTGAAATGACGGAGGGCTACGACAGGTTTTTCTGAAAACCTATTGCGTAATGAACTTGATATCGTTGTAGGATCGAATGATTTTGAAATGGAGTGTTTTTGAGGTTTTTCTAGTTTTGCTAAAGGAGTCACTCCCGGTGAAGGGATCATCGGTCCTTTCCTCGTCGAATGAGGTGCGGGATATATCATATATATCACTATGCAAAGCAAAACTCTTAAAAGCAATCAAAAGACAAACCGAGTGTGTAGCATCTGCCAGTTATTGCTAAAGGAGTCACTCCCGGTGAAGGGATCTCGGTCCTTTCCTTATCGAATAAGGTGCAGGATATATCATATATACCGCTATGCAAAGCAAGAACTATAGCTACCTGTTTTATTTTGAAATTCGATTCTACAACATCTTAGGTTTCTTTTAATTCATTAATCACATTAATGAAGTCCCATCATTTAAATTACCTAAACATCACAGATAAATACGACGTACACTTATGCCATCCGCATTCGCCTCGATGTCCCCTCGTGCACCGTTAGGTTAGGTAACTAACGGCAGAGCAGGGCAGGGCTAGCGCGGGTGTAAAACATAAGTAACGCCTATATAATATATCATATATACTATATACTGTATCTATCACAGAACATCACATGATCACATCACAGATATCGCAGCAGAAGAATCATATGAAATATTGGATATACTAGGACGTCCGTGTTTTCAATACGAGCCAGTACAAAACACGGATTGCACGGTCATGATGAATAGCCAAACCCACACCCCTAGACCCCTACGAGAGCGGCAAGCAACCCTACCAATTCTGGAGTTAGGAGACCCGGACTCGACTCCTCGAGTTGGTCTCCCACTGGACTCCAGAACCCGGTTACTTGTGCCCTCCTCCTTGGGTCTATCCTAGTGCAGAAAAGTAAATAATATACAAAGGTGACTACTTCCGCAACCTGGAAGCGCCCCAATAAAAGAATATTACATACAAGTTTTTACATGAATGAAAATGAAAAACACTCATCTCACATAAAAACCCCCGGCTATTCAAACACGACGATCCAATATAACATATCCAGCAACACATAACATCACATGTCATCAACGTAAGTAAATATGCGCATCCCAATTGTCGTTGACATATAGCAACGAAACCGGCGACATCACATATTACACTTACGGTCACAGAAAAGAAAGTGTAAAATTACAACAGTTGGAATCCGCAACAACCTCAGACATCGCATGCCTGACCAAATGAATTCCTTAGACATCGCATGCCTAACAATTATAAACCCCGCATTTTAGTCTCAAAATCGAAAACACTTTTCAATATCAAGTCGGGCAATTCAACAGGATTCCCTACAGTCTGATCGAATACTCGTCGCAAACTTCAGTAGACGGCCGCACCCCCGATACCGTCGACGAAGTGCACCAAGGCGGAACACCGCTACCGCGAGCACCCGAACGGATGCTTTCGGCGACGGGGTTCTCCTACAGTCACTTGGTCGGGGCTATGGAGCGAGGCTGTCTATTAAGTTTACCCGGCGAATATCCGCGTACGCTACGTGATTGCGACGGACTTTTGATCGCATCAAAATTCCATGGCAACCGATCAAGTGAGACTAAACTGCTATATTTATAACATTCATTCAGTTATCTCATAACTATTCGTGAATTCCAATTATTGTATCACATTCCAGATAAACAGAAAATGTTAAACCTTTCGATCGAACAGTCAAACACCCAAGTTTTTCCGATACTGATCAACATATGAAATGAGTCTAACAACATTCAGTTCGTGCCTCAGTACCAACGGTCCAGCCGTAGAAGGGTCAAGCCAACGCCTCACATGTGGCACGCCGTACTCTCCCAAACCCGAAGGTTCAAAGGGCAGTTCAAGACGGTCACATAATCGAGTTAAGGTTTGTTGTTTTCTAGAGGGTCCATCGAGCTACTTGCACTACTTAGAACGTCGTTAAACTACGGAAAAATCCAACACTTGGAAATTTCCCGACAGGGGAAAAATTGGGTATTTATATCCGGTCGAACTTTTTAACATATTCTAAAATTATCTGGAAAGCCACACAGACAAAATTTGATACTCCGATCGAAACACCGAATCCCCAAAATAATCCCAGAAAATACAACTCTGGAATAAATTTTAAAAATACCCAGAAAATCCAGCATAAAATAATAGGAGTTACTGTGCAAACAGTGTACGATGACGTCATCATTCCGCCGCTAAACCGCCGCATTAGGCAGCTTATGCCGCTGATCCGCCGCGGTTTGTACCGTTCATCGGAAAAATTTTGCATCATAATTCTTATTTTTTCCTGCTGAATTTTTTAGAAATTTTTAATTTGAAAAAATCCACGTTTTCTGAAAACGTCCAGAGAGCATTTTCCGGTTGGGGTTTCGGGTCGTTCGGATTTCAAAATCCGTCTAGACTTCGCCTAAGGCTCTAGCTAGGCTCTGATACCATTGTAGGGTTCCTAGGCACTCCCAAGAGGTCTCACAAGGCATCGATCATGCCAATTTCAAAAATTATGGTGCCTACAAACCCTAGTGTACGGATCGTTTGCTAGATGTCTAGGCGAATAAGGAACTAGTTAACAATTAACTATAAGATACGGAAATACAACCTTTGTAGATCCAGTGCTCCACCTCCATAGCTCCATGAAGAAGTGTCCTCGCTGTCCAAAACGAAATCCGGGCTCTTGCGTCGGCTTCGTCGGAGAATGGACGGGCTAGGTCATCGATGTCCATTGCCGAAGATGATCTACGTCGAGGCATCGGTGAATCAAGCTCCACCTTCACCAAGTCATGAAACTTGTGAAGGAAACACACTCTACTACTTGGCAAGAGGTAGAGGATGAAGAAATAGGAAATGGGTAGACTTTAGAATTGGATTTCTCACTCTAATTCATCAATCACCATTGATGAGGTTTGGTTTCTCTTCTTGAAGAAGAAGGAGAAGAAGAAGAATCTTATGATAAGTTAATAGAAAAAGAAAAGAAAATGAATTCTTATCATAAAATTAACCATGGTCAAGTATAGAGACTAAACTAGGGTTAGTGGGAATGGTTAGGGTTAAGGATGAGATAAGAATGGTTGACTTTATCAAAGCTTCATGAAGCTTCAACTAAAGAACAAATAAAGCCACCATTCTTTTCTCTTTTCCATTTATTTTCCAAAATGTATAAACAAATAAATAAATGAATAAATAAGTAATGGAAAATAAAACCCTAACCACTCTCACAACCATGGTTTAATCTTCACACAAAACACAAGTTAGCATGCATCATCAAACATGATACATACAAGTGCACAAAAATATATCACATATACAATGTGCACAATCCAAGTGAGAAAATCCGTTTAAAGTGAACCAATACTAGTTAGTGCAAAGTAACATATCAAATATATAATTATGCATTAAATCATTAAATCAACACTTGATTCAATGATCCGGTCATGTCGCACACAACCGACTAGTATTCAATGTATCAGCTTATCGAATCAACGCTTGAATCGGTAATTAGGTTATATCGCATACAACCTTTCCGATACATTCATCGCGAGAATGTAATACGGTATCACATACACGTATTATTCTCGGTCCCGCACATATCTCATATGCGCTCCTATTTCGTTTCGCTTGAGCCAGGAAACCTCTATGTAGGACTCTAAAGACTCGTCAATACGCCGGCAGCAGATGATGATCATATCAAACACCCACAAGCCGCAAGCGGTCTGCTAAACGTAACGGCCACCCGGGTATTGAGCGATCTGAAGATCGACGAGCAAGCCCGCTCACACTCCAGTGAATCCGACCAGTAACACTACCGTACAGTCCGGTCTGATCGTCTGATATGTCGCATATCTCGCCTAGGGGTGGTAAACGTCAGACCCCAATAGCTCAATAAGTCGTGTCGATATGAGGTCTATAACTTTTCAAGAAACTACTGGTAACACTTACCAGTAAATCTCGGCAACCATGTCCAGGGATTTCCTGTTATAGCCAATCGAACACAGCACAACATCAACTCCCTATACCGGGAGAGACGAATCCCCTCCTATCGCTCATTGCCTCCATGTGACTCGGGACTGTACCCAAAAACCACCGTTTTGCACGCCCACTTGGACGTGGTAAGATGGAAATCAAAGCACAGTGGGAACCACACAAGACTCTATGACGATCTCGGGTCAACAGACTACTCTGTACCAGTGTCACCAGAGAACTGCCATCTGACGTGAGGTATAATACCATCTGGGAGTTCTCGGCGAGTCCGTCAAGTGTACCCAGTCTCTACTGAGCACCCGTATATCATCTCTGATGTCAAACACCAATGGATATGGAATCATCCATCGCCCATCTGTATGGGTCGAGAAGGTATACGCTAGTCTACTCTGGTATATCGATGCCCCGTCTCGATACACCCACGACTAGGGACTTTGAAGGATGTACTTATGGACTACCATGTCCCCACTAGGATGATCCGCATCATAGTCCAGGTAGTCAAGTACAGATCCTAAGGGCTTTACCAACATGTAACAGAGAGACAATCAGCATACACGTTAAGGTAAAGAGTAACCAGATAGCATACTATCATGTCGAGCAAGAAAGTCCTCCCTATATATGTCCCAGCATCCACTACAATATACATCCTATGTACAGTAATGGCCTCTAGGGCATACATATAAATAACACTACTTAGTTTATAGCATTGATCGTTAAGTGACGAATCTCCTGATGAGTAGCATATACTCACAGTAGGATCGGGATCCAAATATCATCGTATGATAATGTTGAAGGAATCCTACCAATATTCATCAAACTCCAAATGGTATGCATCTCTTTGCAAATTTCAGTTTCTTTAGAAATTCCCGATATAAATTTTTGCCCCATGCTCTTATGACCTTGGCTTTGGTCAAAATGTCATAAGTCACATGTCAAGTTCTACACCTCATTATCTTGTCAATTTGAACCCATCCGTACATATCCCTGACTTTGGTCAAATGATAATACGACTTTCCCAAACTAACTCATCTATCTATGCAACAAATGAATACCCAGCCGCTACCAAACATTATGCCTTGACTTTGGCCAAAATGCATAGCTTAAATACTACCGAATACCCAAATGAAATGACGGAGGGCTACGAATGGTTTTGGAGAAACTGTGAACGTAGTGAACTTGATATGACCGAAGGAACCTGATAGCTTTTAAAAGGAGTGGTTAAAGCTCCGCAATTAAAAATATAATCTGTTTTAAAATAACCGAGTGGTTTCTTTTAAATTGTTCCAACGATTCAACTTTTAGTTTATTTTCTTTGCATTAATAATAATGCGTCCCATCATTGCAGAAAACAACGAAAATACAACGTCCTCTTATACCATCCGCATTCGCCACTGGGTCCTGTCATCACCCGTTAGGTTACTTAACTAACGGCAGAGCGGGGGCTGGGCTAGCGCGTGTGTAAAACATAAGTGACGTCTAAATAGCTATCATATATAGATATTGTACATTCGTCAAACGCAATAATAGGCATTCCAGATCACAGATGAACATTATTGGATATGCAAGCAATCCGCGTTTGTTTTGAGCCTGCAACAAAAGACGGATTACACAGTTGTGATGAATAGCCATTACCCCACCCTAGACCCCTACGGGTACGGCAAACTACCCGCCAAGTACCCGAAGTGAAGCGGTCTCCCTCAACAACGTGAGTAGGCCACTAAACACTTCAAAGTACCCGGTAGTTTGTGCACCCCACCTTGGGTCTATCCTAGGAGCAAAAACAATAAAATGAAATGATACAACGGTGACTACGACCGCAACCTGGATGTGCCCCGCAAAATAATATTGCAACATATTACAATTACATCGAATGAATGAATATAACAACCCATCTCAAACCCCGGCTAATCATCACAACAGTCCAATACAGTTCATAACCACAAACTGTAAAATCCATTACAGAAATTTGCAACACCCTGCCAACCGACATACTAGCAGTTAGCGGAGGTTTACGAACACATTATACAATCACAGATATAATCAAATTAGCAAACATCGTAAGATTTCGATCGAGCAAACACTTTAGATTCTACTCCAAAACTTCTCTGTGCACCTGAGACTTGAGCAGAAAAATAAACATTCCAGAAAACACATAAATATCACAGAAGAGTTACTGGAGCAAACTGGGTTGAATCGGCTTCAACTCGGCCGCGGATCCGCGGCGGATCGGTGGGATTGGCCACGGTTCCGCGGCTGTTTGGCCGATTCATGAAGCCATTTTTCTCCAGTAGCCTTATAATTCTCTGTAGGTCCCTGAAAAATTTTTAGAGCCTGTTTTAAATTCGACCGAAACTTAGTGATATCGATGTCTTTTTCGGTTCGTTTTGCGTTCGAAATTCATACGACTTTGCTAATGAGTTAATTATTGTTTAGAGAGGCTCTGATACCACTGTAAGTCAATGTACAACACCCCACGACTTGCGGAGAGGCTGAAAATTGAAAAACGATCTTGTTCTTTGCGTAAACATCGACTAACCGAGAATCTTTTCTAAACTATAACTAACAAGAAACATAGAAGTTGTTAACTACTATGATAAATGATTATACCTAACGAACCGTGTCCTTCTCCTTTTAGTTATCCACCTCCTTCTTGGCCTCCTCCACGTAATAGTTGATCCACCCGAGAGCTATACTCCAAGCTTCACCTCTAACTTGAGGTAACTAGGTTTCTTAAAGTGCTAATCTAAGCAACCTAGGTGATATATGTAAGTCTACGTTAGCGCCCCGGCAGTCTACAGACGCCAATTGCGGAATAAAACTTTTTAACTTGGCGCTATCGTATACTTTAACCCGGATCTACCATTATTGCTAAACTAACAAACAGTAAAGAGTGTGGAAATGTTGTACCGACGATCCAAGTCCTCCGGTCTTCATCTCCACTCCGATCTCCTCGCGGGATCTCCGTCCACATCGTCGCCTCCTCGCCGGAAAGGGCACCACATCGCCTTCGTCTTTTACGGGCTCCCGCCTCAATACCGAGGCAACTCGAGCATGAAGCCGGCAACTCGACATGCTCAAGATATGCTGTAGGAAGTGTAGTGTAGAGGCTACTTGTCTCTTTGGGGTTTGTTGCCTTTGGATGGAGGAATGAGGATTGAACTTTGGAGGGAAAAATGAAGCTACCAATTTTTGCAAGGAAATGAGATGAAGAATGAAGCATCAAAAATGAACCTCTCATTTTTCCTCTCCTCACCAAAAAAATGTGGCCGGCCTCTCCTCTAGGAAATGGTGGAGGGAACAAAATACATATCATGAAGGGAGGTGAGTGTAGGAGAGGTCAAAGGGTGACCACAACATCAACATCAACCATGCTTGCACTATTGAATCCATACCCACTCAAATCACAAGTCAAAGCAAGCATGGTGCAAAGAAAAGAAAGCCATCATAATCAATATATATGCAATAAAACCCCTCCACAAAAGTAATTTGCAAAACTGCAAATTACCCCCTCCATCGGAAAAGTCCGGCCGGGAAAGAACAAAGGAAAACCGGCCGGAACGGAATGCAAACTGGCAACTCCAGAAAACTGGTCCCGTAATAAATTACAGGAAAACCCCGACACTGTGCATACACACCCGCATCTATATTCCGACCGGATACAAATGCAATGAGACAAATCTACACTGTACTAAACTAGGACCGGCTTAAACCAAAGCCGGCTAGTAAAATCCGTTCGATCCTGATCCGTGCAATACCGCACGTATCTGATCGAACCCTGCCATATACCTATACGGCTACTAGTACAAACCGTCCGATCCTGATCCGTGCAATACCGCACGTATCTGATCGGACCCTGCCATATCTCCATACGGCCTCTACAGCGTTTCGCCCGAAAGCTGAGTAACTGAAAGTGTGGTGGACTCTAAAGACTCGTCAATACTATGGCTGTGGATTTAACCACTAGCCCGTCAGAGGTATAAGCCAATACGTAACGGGCCACCAGCTATTGACTAAAAGGGACGTCGATAAGCGAACTCATCCTGACACCCTACTGAGCCTGTCAGTGACAATATCCGTGCAGTCCGGTCCGTTCGTCTATGAGTATCGCATGGCGGGCCTAGGGGGTTGGTAAAAGTCAGACCCCCAAAAGCGGTACAAGTCGTGTCGGAGTGTAGCCCAGAACACCCTGAGATACTACTGGAATACCTACCAGTAAATCTCCTTGCCTTGGCCAAGGACTTTGTGTAATGGCTCTCCTAGACACAGCACGACCTCACCCCCAATACCGGGAGAGACGAACCCCTGAAGATACGCTCACTGCCTCCATGTGGCTCGGGACTGTACCCAACTAAAACCTGTTTGCACGACTCCTTTGAGCCGTAGTAGGGTAGTAATCAAAGTACAGTGGGAACTCACACGAGACAAATGACGATCCCCAGGTCGATGAACTAACCTGCACACATGTCACCAGGGAACAGCCATCTGACGTCTGGTATATGACCAACTAGCATGTTCCCGGCGAGTCCTGTCCGGTGTACTCATAACCCAATGAGCACCTGTATACATCTTAGGTGATCCAACTGACACCAGTGGCTTGTGAGACCGGCCACCGCCCCTCGTCGGGGTCTCGACTGTATACACTAGTCTACTAATGGAGTATCGATGCCCGGTCTCGAAACTCCCATGACTAGGGACCTTTTAAGGATATGCTTGTAGACCCCCAGCTCCCACTTATATGATCGCCCTCATACTACTGGTGGTCAAGCAAGAATCCTAGGGGCTCTATCAACGTGTAATAGCGACATGTCAGGTCACCTAAAACAGTACACGATGATAAAGGTAAACCAGATAGCATACTATCATCTCGAGTAAGACTGTCCTACCGGGATAGGTCCTCCCTCAATCATTACAATCACGTACCTGTGACCTAATAATTGACTCTGAGGGCACTATCTCCAACAATCTCCTACTTGCACTCAAGGCTAATTATTGCGATGTCGCATACTCACAGCCCGTGTGATACCGAACATCCAACTCCTCTACTAGTCAGTCTCACAAAGCTCGTTTGCGGAACTATTGCGTTCGAGGAATAGCCTTAGTGAGTGGATCCGCCTTGACGTTTCTTTCTATGTCTCTCTATATCTCATGTTCGCGGAGAAACCCATCTCCCGAAATGAGCAATACCTGTCTTAGAATGTGTCTGGATGTCTGATGGGACATAGCTCATAAATGAACTCCAAATCCAAACTTCTTAGACTGTATCGTCAACTGAACTTAATCAGTATCCTGCGCGCCATGCCTCCCTCAGTATTGCCTTGGATCACCTGTCCAAAATACTGCCCCTCGTCAGAGGGAAAACTATAACTCTGACAACCTCCTTGTCGTCCATGTCACCTTGGAAGCCTGGAATGATAACCGTCTCCTGAATGAGGCTGTCGTTATCATATCCCTAGAACATCCACTTATGTTCTAAAACTGCTTCCGACCGTTTCTCCAGGATTGGATTAATGTCAGCTTATTGCATCTAGTGCAAGAACAACATCTGGTGTGGTACTTGACATCTCATGATTGACTCAATTGCCTAAGCAAGTGATCTGCCAATCATGCACGTCCCTCTCCCCTTTAGTCTGTAAGACACCTTTGGAGAGGGTGACTCCATTACCTGCAGGTACACTACCGTGCCTGGAGTCGTCCATCCTAAATACTCTTAGAATGCTGTCAAGTATCCTGATTGGGAAACCACCCAAATCTAGATCTAAAACCATAGATCTAGTAACCAGTATGTCTGATATAATACCCAATTCCTATGTGGAGAAACAACTGTGTGACAACCAAAATATAACCGATCGTAGTATAGGAGTTTCTTTTCCTACTTTGTGTATGTCATCCAAATACCATGACATCACATCCTACTACCTTCTCAACAGATCCATCTCCTATTCTGATGAAGTCAAACCCATGACTGTCACGTCAGAAATAGATGATCTATCTCCGCTACATCTGCTCTAGTCTATAAATAGACATAAGCTACCTATCCACCAATGCTTCCGCTGCTCCCACTGACTACGACAACCCTCTGGCAGAGTCATATAGACGTACACTTCTAAAACTAGTTTAGAACGACGCTATACTCATCCTCCCGTCGGGTCTCGCAGCCTGGAACAACAGCAATGGTAATTGTGGGTAAACAAGAACTTCCCTGTCACCGTCCTTGAGGCTACCGTAGTACCTCTCGGGTGCCTGAAGTTACCCACCGTATCTGCGGAGTGGCCAATGGAATGTCAATCCAGATTGAATCTTTAGGTTCCTTATCAAATCTTCAGTAATCGTTTGTGGTTCTGGAATTACTTCCAGTTCTACCATACTCCCACTATTGTTTTCTTGAAAAAATCCATTTTTAATAAAATTGTGGCGAGTCTAGAACAATATCGCTATTGTTCATGCAGATGGTAGAAAGTCAACCCTCGTCATAGCCTGGGTCAACCCACAAACAGCCATTACAGAAACGTGCCTTGAGTTATCCAGTGTCTGGTTTTAATCATAAACCGGACAACTCCCCGTACCTTAACATCGTTAAGATATGAACTGTTCTATATCCAATATAAAAACAGAGGCACTGATTTAATTGAACCAGATTCAAATCATGCAGCTGTCTCCAGTGCATGTCAACTAAATGGAAAGAGGCCGATCATCGTTACTCAACTTAGGAATACTTCCAATTATGAGTAACCTGAAAGAGAAGCAAGATCTCTTTATCATTACTATCAACTGAATACCATACACAAGTATCTACATCTTCGATCTCTTTGAAGAATCCCGATACTTGCTATACCTGGTTCTCTACTCTATTCAAATACCTATAACTTCTCCAAATTCGGACCCTGTGTTTCCACGAAACACCTGTCTAAAAATTAGAGAAGTCATAAGTAAACTGAATGTAGTATGAGGACCAACCCCTCTGTCCTGATGGACCCTGGACAACATACAATACTCTGTATAAGTCCCTTGAGTCTGATAACTCATTTACTGTGTGTCGTAGGTTGAAAACTGTACTTATGGTTAAGAAGAATTACACCGCTGTTTAATGCTCCTTACCTAACCATCCACTGATATAGGTAAATGTCGTAGACATAATTTCAGAAAGGTATATCTCACTCTATGAAAATAGACGTACAGATATATCAATTTGAAATTGGTGCATAACTGCGGATATTCAAAACCAAATATTTGCCGACCGGCAAACAGCCCAGGTGATTTCCTCAAATATCACCGATTACAACGAATCCCGATATAATGAGGATGATCACCCAATTCCCAATAACCTACTCCCACTCATCATCTGTAAAACCATACAGATGTGAGAATCATACCTGGTAAATACATACCCTGGAGTAAGTATCTAATCGGGAAATCAGTTTTCTTTTAACAGTACACAGTGAAACTGAAACATTGAAATGTTTCGGTGGGGTATCCCGGTATTCTTAGTAATGCCTCTTCCATTATCCAAATTCACAACTATAACCGTATAATTCTTTGCCACCTCTCCAAATCCCTTCATATGTCTTCAGTCTTTACCTTCTGCACACCCCTTTAGGCCAAATGGTTTTCTTCCTTCCCTACCGTTCGGCACCAGCCTATGGTTTGGAAGAAGACTATCCAATAAGCATAAAGGGTGTACTGTCCTAATCCTAGGAGCACTCGCAACGCGAGAGAAGGTGAAGATAAAAGACACCTGAATGTACTTTATTCCTATTTCTCCTGAACCAGGATCCATCCCCGTACTGGAACAAGTTCCTTTCGAGTTCGTATATAACCATACGATGGATTATCCAAATAAACTGTGGATCTTCGTAGTGATACGGAGTGTCCTGGAGAAATACAAAGGTGATGTGGGAGTGGTAACGAAATATTTGGTTTGGTCGTGAATATCTGTTGCAATTTACTTTGCCCTCTTACTAATCCCTTGCTTTGTCTGAACTTAATACCTTCTGCACACCATCGTTATGCTAATTGGTTTTCTTCATTCCCTACCGGTCGGCACCAGCCTAAGGTTTGGAAGAAGACAATCCAATTTGCGTAATAGGTGTACTACCCCTAAACCAAGGAGTACTCGTAACCTGAGAGAGGGTAAAAGGAAAAGACAACTGAATAGTCCTATCCGTTTTCTCCAGAACCGGAAACCATCCTCGAATCCCTTCGAGTTCGTATCTAACTATACGATGGTTTTGTCCAATGGAAGTGGACGTTCGTAGAAATACGGGGTGTCCTGGAGAAAAGGGTAAAAGTAGGAGTGGCAATGAGGTCTGCAACTCTGACAATCCAAAAGCCGGTGTTTAAGAAGGTTCGGTCAACTTGGTCACTGAGTCAAAGTCTTAGGGTCGGGTCAAATGGTCGCTGCCAGAGAGAGAGAGAAAAGAAACACTCAGCGTGCACTCTAACCTAGATCAGAATGGTTACCAATTTATCTAATCTGGAATCCTCCCACTGTACCTCAAATTCTCCTCCAAACCAGAAAGAAGAATTAGTCGGGGTCACCCGAGGAGTAAACCAACTCATCAGTGGGAATCGGGATCCAACTCTCATCGCATGATAACGTGACGGAATCCGCTCACGGTATCACACTCCAGAAGGTATGCGCATATCTGGCAAGTTTCAGTTCTTTTGAAACTCCCGATGTGATTTCTGCCCCATGCTCTTATGACCTTGACTAAGGCCAACAAATCATAAGTCACATGTCAAGTTCTACCCGTCATTGTCCAGGTTGATTTGAACCCACCCGTACAAGCCCTTGACTAAGGCCAACAAGGCTATACGACTGTCCCAAACCAACGCATCTATCTATGCAGCATATGAATACCCAATAGCTACCAAACACTGTGCCTTGACTAAGGCCAACAAACACAGCTTGAATACTATTGACTACCCATATGAAACGACGGAGGGCTACGAATGATTTCTGGCGAAAACCTTTAACGTAGTGAACTTGATATCGTTGAAGGAACGGATAGCTTTTAAAAATATAGTGACGAAAACCGTTGCTAAAGAGGTCACTCCCTGTGAGGGGATCTCGGCTCTTTCCCCGTAGAATGGGGTGCTGGATATTCATAACCGAATATCTCGATGCAAAGCAAAAGTAATCGGCTATAGTGAAGTTAATGCCCTGACGCAAACTTCTGTCCAAGGGGTCACTCCCGGTGAAGGGATCTCGGCCCTTGCCTCGTCGACTGAGGAGCAGGATATTCCAAATGAATACCACGATGCAAAACAAAAGTGAACGTCCTTGCAATAACAGCTTTTTGAAAAGTGTTCCAACAACATCATATAAGGTTTGTTTTTAACTTTGCATTGATCCGAATCAATGCAGTCCCATCAATTGATCACACCAAAAAGAACGAAAATATACTGATGTACGTATATGCCATCCGCATTCGCCACTGGGTCCCGTCATTACCCGTTAGGTTAGCTAACTAACGACAGAGCGGGGACTGGACTAGCGCGGATGTAAAACATATACAACATCTACTAATATATATACCAATATATTATATTCGCTCAAGGCGTGAATGAAATGCAACATCACAGATAATGAACAGCATCACAGAAACAATACAGATATCTGGGATCCCCGGGTTTCACAGAGCCGCTGAAACCCGACGTTCCCCTGGTCGTGTGGATAGCCTGTGCAATGAAATCCTAGACCCCTACGGGCGCGGCAAGTCACCCGCCAAAACCTGAAGCGAGGCAGCCCCCTTCAGCGCCGTGAATGGACCACCCAGCACTTCACGGAATCCGGCAACTTGGGCACCCCTCCTGGGTCAAACCTGTACCCCCTACGAGTGCGGCGAATAGCCCGCCAATTCCAGACTGAAGCCCCCTTCATCTCAATGCCATGAGATGCGGGCTTGTTGCCCTCCAGAACCCGGCTATCCGTGCACCCCTCCGCGGGGTAACCCTAGTACAGAAAGTAAAATATACATACACCGGGTACATCGACCGCAACCAGGTCGTGCCCCAAAAGAATAATACAATCAGGCAGTGACGGCAGTCCACATGTCGGACGCTCGCCCCGCAAAATCAAATGTACATAATACAACAACACTGTACTAGCATTGCATCCAGGCTATCCCCCACGACCGATCCGCAACATCACAGCAAATACATAGAACATCAACGTGAAAATCACGTTCGCAAATCCGTCTAACCGGGCTATAGCAGTTAGACCGGATTTACCGATCGAGTGACATTCACGGTCGCAGATATAATGTAAATACTGTGAAAACTAACGTGTTTAAATTTCGATCGACAAAATATCAAGAAGTGGGCCCCACGACATACTGGTGAACAGTAACAAAATCTGGGCAAAAACGATATATATAAAAGACCCCAAAAACCCACATAGAACAACCTGACAAAATTTGGGAGCACGTGCTCCCCACGTGGCCGCGGTTGCGCGGCCTAACGAAGGGTTTGGCCGCGCTTCCGCGGCGGCTTCTAGGGATCACGACCCCAAATTTTGTCGTCATTCTTAGAAGTTCCTGCTCTGATTTTTAAGACATCCAGAAATCAATTTTGAGACCGTTTAAAAACAACAGAAACTGTCGGCTTGGATTTTTGTAGTTTTCGATTTCCGGTCGGATCGAAGTTTTAAACGCGTTAGCACAAGTTAGCATAGCAAAATGGTGAGGCTCTGATACCACTGTAAGTCTACGTTAGCGCCCCGGCAGTCTACAGACGCCAATTGCGGAATAAAACTTTTTAACTTGGCGCTATCGTATACTTTAACCCGGATCTACCATTATTGCTAAACTAACAAACAGTAAAGAGTGTGGAAATGTTGTACCGACGATCCAAGTCCTCCGGTCTTCATCTCCACTCCGATCTCCTCGCGGGATCTCCGTCCACATCGTCGCCTCCTCGCCGGAAAGGGCACCACATCGCCTTCGTCTTTTACGGGCTCCCGCCTCAATACCGAGGCAACTCGAGCATGAAGCCGGCAACTCGACATGCTCAAGATATGCTGTAGGAAGTGTAGTGTAGAGGCTACTTGTCTCTTTGGGGTTTGTTGCCTTTGGATGGAGGAATGAGGATTGAACTTTGGAGGGAAAAATGAAGCTACCAATTTTTGCAAGGAAATGAGATGAAGAATGAAGCATCAAAAATGAACCTCTCATTTTTCCTCTCCTCACCAAAAAAATGTGGCCGGCCTCTCCTCTAGGAAATGGTGGAGGGAACAAAATACATATCATGAAGGGAGGTGAGTGTAGGAGAGGTCAAAGGGTGACCACAACATCAACATCAACCATGCTTGCACTATTGAATCCATACCCACTCAAATCACAAGTCAAAGCAAGCATGGTGCAAAGAAAAGAAAGCCATCATAATCAATATATATGCAATAAAACCCCTCCACAAAAGTAATTTGCAAAACTGCAAATTACCCCCTCCATCGGAAAAGTCCGGCCGGGAAAGAACAAAGGAAAACCGGCCGGAACGGAATGCAAACTGGCAACTCCAGAAAACTGGTCCCGTAATAAATTACAGGAAAACCCCGACACTGTGCATACACACCCGCATCTGTATTCCGACCGGATACAAATGCAATGAGACAAAATCTACACTGTACTAAACTAGGACCGGCTTAAACCAAAGCCGGCTAGTAAAATCCGTTCGATCCTGATCCGTGCAATACCGCACGTATCTGATCGAACCCTGCCATATACCTATACGGCTACTAGTACAAACCGTCCGATCCTGATCCGTGCAATACCGCACGTATCTGATCGGACCCTGCCATATCTCCATACGGCCTCTACAGCGTTTCGCCCGAAAGCTGAGTAACTGAAAGTGTGGTGGACTCTAAAGACTCGTCAATACTATGGCTGTGGATTTAACCACTAGCCCGTCAGAGGTATAAGCCAATACGTAACGGACCACCAGCTATTGACTAAAAGGGACGTCGATAAGCGAACTCATCCTGACACCCTACTGAGCCTGTCAGTGACAATATCCGTGCAGTCCGGTCCGTTCGTCTATGAGTATCGCATGGCGGGCCTAGGGGGTTGGTAAAAGTCAGACCCCCAAAAGCGGTACAAGTCGTGTCGGAGTGTAGCCCAGAACACCCTGAGATACTACTGGAATACCTACCAGTAAATCTCCTTGCCTTGGCCAAGGACTTTGTGTAATGGCTCTCCTAGACACAGCACGACCTCACCCCCAATACCGGGAGAGACGAACCCCTGAAGATACGCTCACTGCCTCCATGTGGCTCGGGACTGTACCCAACTAAAACCTGTTTGCACGACTCCTTTGAGCCGTGGTAGGGTAGTAATCAAAGTACAGTGGGAACTCACACGAGACAAATGACGATCCCCAGGTCGATGAACTAACCTGCACACATGTCACCAGGGAACAGCCATCTGACGTCTGGTATATGACCAACTAGCATGTTCCCGGCGAGTCCTGTCCGGTGTACTCATAACCCAATGAGCACCTGTATACATCTTAGGTGATCCAACTGACACCAGTGGCTTGTGAGACCGGCCACCGCCCCTCGTCGGGGTCTCGACTGTATACACTAGTCTACTAATGGAGTATCGATGCCCGGTCTCGAAACTCCCATGACTAGGGACCTTTTAAGGATATGCTTGTAGACCCCCAGCTCCCACTTATATGATCGCCCTCATACTGCTGGTGGTCAAGCAAGAATCCTAGGGGCTCTATCAACGTGTAATAGCGACATGTCAGGTCACCTAAAACAGTACACGATGATAAAGGTAAACCAGATAGCATACTATCATCTCGAGTAAGACTGTCCTACCGGGATAGG
Organism: Agapanthus africanus; assembly: GCA_030015575.1. NCBI lineage: Eukaryota > Viridiplantae > Streptophyta > Magnoliopsida > Asparagales > Amaryllidaceae > Agapanthus > Agapanthus africanus. The sequence continues at coordinate 218,582,933 of CM057340.1, forward strand.
TCCTCCCTCAATCATTACAATCACGTACCTGTGACCTAATAATTGACTCTGAGGGCACTATCTCCAACAATATAGAGTTGGATAATGGATGTATTAGTCTAGCTAACCCTTGATCTCAACACATGAGAGGTTAGGGTTAGGGTTTGAAGAGAGAGAGCTTGAGGAGAGAGAAGGTGAGAATGATAATGAATTGAAAATGTTTCTCACTTATAATATATCGTGAAGCATATAAAATATCAAATTAAATAAATCAAATGATTTATGATCATGCTTCTTTTAATATGTGCAATGAATCATCAAGTGAGTCATTAAGCAATAAACGCTTCATTAACTCACTTGACTAATTCATCCCATGAGTCACAAAATCAATTAATGCTAATGCCACCTAAACCCTCAAGTCACCATCCTCGTAGAAGCTTCTCGCGAAATTACGAGAACGCCCCTCCTATCCGTGAAAACAAGGAAAAACTTTACACTGTATAAATCCAATAACCTGATACTAGAAACTGGCTTAAACCAATGCCGGCTAGTAAAAACTGTCCGAATGTCGTACGTGCGTAAACACACGTATGCGTCCGAACACTTGTCGTAAAACCATACGATCTCCATATCGTTTCGCCTGGAGCAGGGAAACTCTCTGTATGGGACACTAAAGACTCGACTACTACGCTGGCAGTGGGTTTAACCACAGACTGCAAACGGCACTAGTTGTACGTAACGGTCCCCGGGTAGATGTCATTAAGAAGACCGATGAGGAAACCCATCCGAACTCCTATTGGGCCTGATGTCACAATCTCCGTACAGTCCGGTCTGTTCGTCTAAGACTATCGCATTTTGGGCCTAGGGGGCAGCAAGCGTCAGTCCCCTAATAGCGGTATAAGTCATGTCCGAGCGTAGCCCATTACACCCTGAGAAACAACTGGAACCTACCAGTAAATCTCGCTTGCCCTGGCCAGGGACTTTGCGTAATGGCTCTCTGACACAGCGCGAGCAACTCCCAATACCGGGAGAGACGAATCCTGTCTAACCGCCACTGCCTCCAAGTGCTCGGGACTGCACCCAACTGCTACCTGTTTGCACGACTCCTTTGAGCCGTGGTAGGGTAGAAATCTAAGAACAGTGGGACACACTCGAGGCGAAGTAGCAGTGCCAAGTCTGCGGAATATGCTGTACTCATGTCACCTGGGAACTGTTAACTGACGACGGGTATAATACCATCCAACAGTTCCCCGTGAGTCATGTCCTGTGTTCCCGTAACCCAACGAGCACCTGTATACTATCTCCAGTACGACGTATTGACGGCTGTGGGACAGTCCATCTCCCCAACTGGGATGAGAAGCGTACACACTGGTCTACTCTGGAGTATCGATGCCCTGTCTCGATAATCCTACGACTAGGGACCTGAAAGAGGATGTTCTTGTAGACTATCCAGACTCCACTAGTGTGACTGCCATCACAACGCTGGTAGTCAAGCAAGATCCTAAGAGCTCTATCAATACGTATACTCACATATTAAGATAGAAAAAACCAAGTAGCATACTAACATGTTTAGCAAGACTGTTATATAACTGTGAATATCCCAAGCTTCCATTAAGTAATATACAAGCTAGTATGATACAATAATGGCCCCTAGGACATATACACTAACACAGCCAAAACCAAAAGGATGCTGAATGATCTCCAAACATGCCCGGCGATCAGGTGGAAAAACCCACTGGAACCCCAGATCATCGAAGCGATGTTGATACCGCGCCCAACTCCAAAGATTGATGGGGATAGCCAAAGTGTTCGCATCCAGCCATCAAAATCATCGAAAAAGAAGAAGAAATCCAAAAAGCCCGTGAAGCCTGGCGACAAGCGCACGGATCTACAGAAACAGATCGACGCGCTGGAAAAGTACAACCAGAAAGCGCGAACCCCAATCACGCTCCAAGAATTTCTCAACCACGTCCTTAAGGACGGAAGTGATGACAATGAAGAAGACTCGTCAGATGAACCCAAGGATTATGTGGCAAGCGCCATGTGATCTCTCACTCGTCAATAAATGATGAAGAAGCTCCTTACACAGAGAATCTGGGGGCAGATCCTGAGCCAGAACTTCTAGGACCATCAGACGAAATGATTGATGCATTCCTGAACGAAGCCCGTCTTAAAAGCAAAGCTGATCGAGAGCGTGAGATGGCCATATTCGAGAAAGCCAAACGCCGGCGACTAGATGAAAGGGTCGAAACACTCCTACCGGTTCAAAGTACATCCGATGCAAATGAAAGAAGGATCAAAACAAGGAAACGATTCGCCAAAGCCATATCGATGGGGATGAAGCTGCCCTCTTTCATAGAAAATTCTCCTGGACATATACATCTTGATTACGCGGACGTACATCCTAACTTCTGCTTATATCATCAGAAGATCGCACATCCTACTGAAGACTGCAACTCCTTTAGGTGTTGGTGGCAAGGGTACGTCGCTCACAAGCAACACTTCAACAGGATAAAGCGTGAAGCTCGTAGACAGCGGAAAAATACGACAGATGAGCGTAGAAGAATTGCCGGCAACTGTCATAGGTTTGATCCCGGGGGATCGCGAGTTCTCACCTTCGGGAGCGACTCCGACGAAAAAGTAGCCCATGGTCCTCTCTTCAAGGAATCCATCTCTAAAACGAAAGAATTGAGGAGTTGCGAGAACATTCAGCCGTGTAATTGCACGCTACCCGGAAAGAATCTCGGACCTGGAAACAAGGGATCGAACAAAAAGGATAAAGGGAAGGGATGAACGGCCTTCTTCGCCAACGCTCAACAACAATTGAGTGGCCCTAGACCGGTTGTTCGCCAAAGCAACAAGAAGCAACCCCTCTATGAGAAGTTGAAACGTCCATACTCATTTCCTCGGGATGAAACAAGGAGGCTGTTCGAACTAGCAGTGCGCAACAGGCTTATCACTCTACCGGATCCGAAACACCAGTTACAACTGAATGATGTCGACAATTCTAATTACTGCCCTTACCACCAAGTATTGGGCCTTCCGATCGATAACTGCTACGGTTTCAAAAACTGGGTTGAAGACCAGTACCAACAGGGCAAGTTCGCGCTGTCCGAAAAATGAAAGGTGAACCCACCGCAACCACATGCTCCGAAAAAGATAGACATGCCGGGGGCATCGTCCTTTTTCATAGAGAAAGCTCCATGGACCCGAAAAGTCCGTAAACTAGAAACTCGCCTCAAATATGGCAACGATAGACCGAAACATCGTTACACTAACGATGGACCACTATGTCCTAAAACTGGCTGAAGACCGAAACGTCGTTAAACTAACGATGGACCACTATGTCCTAAAACTGGCTGAAGACCAAAACGTCGTTAAACTAACGATGGACCACTATGTCCTAAAACTGGCTGATGACCGAAACGTCGTTAAACTACTCCCAACCCGCGGCATCTTCAGGCTGACGTGGTAGTAAAAAAAACGGTACGTCCATAAGCAAAATGGGAACGGATGAAAACCCGAAAGGGCGCCGTGAGTAAAAATAGTAGGACTACCGACGATGTTTGTGAAAACCCGAAAGGGCGCAGAATCGTAAAAAAATGGTACGTCCATAAGCAAAATGGGCACGGATGAAAACCCGAAAGGGCTCCGTGAGTAAAAACAGCAGGGCTACCGGCGAGTCTTGTGAAAACCCGAAAGGGAGAAACCTCATTAAAAGACACTTGTAAGGTCCTTTCGACCTTGTAAGGAGAAATCATCCGTGTGAGATCCTTACGACTCACAAAGGAGAAACACACTTAGGGATCCCCATGATTCCTAAGGAGAAATTACACTTGCGAGATCCTCACGACACGTAAGGAGAACTCTCTTATGGGACCCTCACGGCTGATAAGATTTGAAAGTCTTAAGGTACAGAGACCTGAACCTGTTCTTAAGCAACCCCCACAACCTCCGATACTGCCCTACAAGCGGCTCAATACGAACCCTTGTATACAATCCACGGGCGCGAAAAAAACATTTCCCTAACCAAGTCCCATCCGTGACTGGGGATATGTTTGCACGGTGAACAACCCTTGTGAGTCCTCTCAACTTATAAGGAGAAATCACTCTTGTAAGATCCTTACGACTTATAAGAAAAGCCATACACTTAGGAGTCCTCACAATTCCTAAGGAGAAAACGCACTTACGAGATCCTCACGACTCGTAGGGAGAAACACCTTTATGAGACCATTACGGCTCATGAAGTCAAAAGCCTTAGTCGACGGGATCCTAACCCTGTTTGCTAAGCCACCTTTGTTCGACATCGACAGAGGCCAATGATGATTCGCTCCTGGCAATATCCCAGTTGTAGCGATGCTGATGCCTAAATTGGTATCAAATTCCAAGTCCTTTCATGGCAAATGATGATTCGCTCCTGGCAATATTCCAGTCGCAGCGATACTGATGCTCAGATTGGCGCCAGATTCCAAGTTCCACACTCGCGATAAAAAATCAGCGAGCCAAAAATGCATATGAAATAGCCGAAATGATGGGGCAACTTGCATTGAAATCAGCAAGTAAAAATATATGCATGAAAAATAGCCGAAATGATTGGGCAGCTCGCAATAAAAAGCAGCAAGTAAAAATAAAACAAATAGCCGAAATGATTGGGCAATCACGATTTTCGCGATATAAAAAGCTGAAATGATAGAGCATCGCTGAAAGAATAAAAAAATGATGAAAGAATGAAACTTTATGCCCCACCGGTGAGATCACATCGATCCCTGTATACAATCCAGGGGCACAAACAAAGAGGTAACCATACCTTCCCAACAGGCTCCATTAGAAAGCGAAGCCAAATCTCGACGGATCATAGACAACCTAGAGACAACCTCGACATTTGTCGCAATATTGCAGACACAATGTCAACAAATGAAGCAAAGGAAGATCCATAAATTCAGGGTCTCGACGTCAACATCGACAACTTAGAGATCACCAACGGCGTTTCTCCTCACTACGACCAGATGCAGACGTGACGTCAACAATCGACCTCAGAATTGCAACGAAACGGAACCATGGAAAAGTCCCTAGTTCCAAATCTCAATGGCCACATCTGCAGCCTGGAGACCAACAACAGTGGGCCTCCTCATTCCAGCATGACACAGATGTTACACCATCAAACGTATCCATGGAAAAATCCCAGTTCCATCTCAGTATTCGTCTCCATACAGCAGACGAGATGTTAACAACGGCGTTCCTTCGCAGTCCAGCAAGATGTAGATGCAACGTCAACAAAAGACCTCACAGTCGAAACAAAGAGGAGCGACGGCAAAATCCCAGCTCCACCTCAGCATTCGTCTCGATGCAGCAGACGCGATATCAACAATGGCGTTCCTTCGCAGTCCAGCAGGATGCAGATGCAACGTCAACAAAAGACTTCATGGTAGAAACAAAGCAGAGTGGCGGCAAAATCCCATCTCCACCTCAGCATTCGTCTTGTTACACCAGACGCAATGACAACAACGGCGTTCCTTCGCTGTCCAGTAGGATGCAGATGCAACGTCAACAAAAGACCCCACGGTCAGCAAAGCGGAGTTACGGCAAAATCCCAGCTCCACCTCAGCATTCGTCTCAATACAACAGACCCAATGTCAACAACGGTGTTCCTTCGCAGTCCTGCAGGATTCAAATGCAACGTCAACAAAAGACCTCACGGTTAAAACAAAGCGGAGTGACGGCAAAATCCCAGCTCCACCTTAGCATTCGTCTCGTTATACCGGACGCAGTGACAACAATGGCGTTCCTTCGCAGTCCGGCAGGATGCAGATGCAACGTCAACGAAAGTCCCCACGGTCAGCAAAGCGGAGTGACAGCAAAATCCCAGCTCCACCTCAGCATTCGTCTCAATACAGCAGACGCAATGTCAACAACGGCGTTACTTCGCAGTCCGGCAGGATGCAGACGCAACGTCAACAAAAGACCTCATGGTCGGAACAAAGCGGAGTGATGGCAAAATCCCAGCACCACATCACCATTCGTCTCGTTCCACCAGACGCAATGTTAACATCGGCGTTCCTTCGCAGTCCAGCAGGATTCAAACGCAACGTCAACAAAAGACCTCACAGTCAAAACGAAGCGAAGGCCAAATTCCTAGCTTCAGAGTCTTGACGGTATCTCATATAAAACCTGAAAGACCATCGGAGATCATCCCACACCAGCGCGGAATGGTCACCACCTCGACTTTCGTCTCGATACAGCAGACGCAACGACAAAACAAATGAAGCGAAGGACAATTTTCGAGCTTCAGGGTCTTGACGACAACTTATATAAAACCTGAAAGACTATCGGAGATCATCCCACACCAGCGCGGAATGGTCACCACTTCGACGTTCGTCTCAATACAGCAGACGCAACGACAAAGCAAACAAAGCGAAGGCAATATTCCTAGCTTCTGGGTCGTGACGGCAACTCATATAAATCCTGAAAGACTACCGGAGATCATCCAACATGGAGTGGTCACCACCTCGATGTTCGTCTCGATACATCAGATGAGATTTCACTACAGCGTCCTTCCTCAAACAGGATTCAAACACGCCAAAGCAAACGAAGAGAAGTCCAAATTCCTAGCTTCAGGGTCTTGACGGTAACTCATATATAACCTGAAAGACAACCGGAGATCATCCCATACCAGCGCGGAGTGGTCACCAGCTTGACGTTTGTCTCGATAGAGCAGACGAGATGTCACTACAGCGTCCTTCCTCCAACAAGATTCGGACAGGCCAACACAAACGAAGCGAAGGCCAAATTCCTCGCTTCAAGGTCTTGACGGTAACTCATATAAACCTGAAAGTCTACCGGAGATCATCCCACATGGAGTGGTCACCACATCGACATTTTTCTCGATACATCAGACAAAATGTCACTACAGCTTCCTTCCTCCAACAGGATTCAGATACGCCAATGCAAACGAAGCGAAGGCCAAATTCCTAGCTTCAGGGTCATGACGGTAACTCATATAAAACCTGGAAGACTACCGGAGATCATCCTAAATGGAGTGGTCACCAACTCGACGTTCGTCTCAATACAGCAGATGAGATGTCTCCACAGTGTTCTCCCTCCAGCACGATTCAGATGCGACTATCAAACAACGGAGCCACAATAAAATCCCTAGTTCCAAACCTCGATGGTTCATCAACAACCTTGAGACAACCGCGACATTCGTCTCGATACAGCAGACGCAATGCCAGCAAACGAAACAAAGGCCAAATGCCTAGCTTCAGGGTCTTGACGGCAACTCATATAAAACCTGATAGACTATCAAAGATCATCCCACACCAGCGCGGAGTGGTTATGACTCATCGGGGCTATCTAAAACGAGCCTAACCTCAAGTAAAAAGCGGCATGGCAAAATTCCTAACGCTTACTCTTCCGACGGTCAAACTTCCTAGGAAGATTGCTTGAAGACTTCTTGTCCAGCCCCCGAAGGGATCAGAGACACGACAAGCGCAAGGCTACTCGAACAGCAAGATTGCCTATCGAGGAATACATCAGCCAACGCGACGGTACGACGGACAAAATCCTAGTACCACAGACCCTAACGGACCTTTGTCGTAAAGAGCAGAGGTTAACTGCGACGTTAGGACATCCTTGCTGGAACTTTTCGATTCGTCTCGACTCGTACGGAAAAGCCTTAGGCAATGGGGATTAAAAAACCTGTTTGCTAAGCACTGGGGCCCTCCAAGTCGGTTCAAAATGGACTTTTGCATACTATTCACGGGCCACACTCTCCGAAGTCGAACATCGACAAAGAGGGAAACAACCACTTACAAGTCCTCTCGACCTGTAAGCGGGAAAAATTCTCTTGTGAGATCCTTACGACTCTCAAGAGAAAATATGCACTTAGGAGTCCTCATAACTCATAGGGAGAAAATACACCTACGGGATCCTCTCGACTCGTAGGGAGAAAAGTTTTTATGAGACCCTCACGGCTCATAAAGTTGAAAAGTCTTGGGTGGCAGATCCTAACCCTGCCTCCTAAGCCACCACTGCCCTACAAAGAGGTTAAGATGGACCATCTATGAGCCATACTTGCCAAAGCTACATGACACTGAAATGGAGAACTTACTCATGAGCGTATAAACTACTTCACGCCAGAGTAAGACATAAAGAAATAGAAGGGTGCGGCTCATGGAGTTGAGAGTTTGTGTCACGACCCGAAAGTACGGAACATGACCGGCACTTAGACTACGAACGTCTCAAGGCGTACCTATTCTAAGTAAGCCGAAACCCAGAGATCCAAACCAAGAAAAGTTGTAGAGAGTAGGAAGAACCATATCAAATCATCATGTATGCAACATAATATACAATGCCTAAAGGCGAGGATCACAACAGAAATGAACTCAACCAGCAAGAAACCCCAAGAAATATAACACGCGACTCTATGGTCGAAAGAATATACATCACTGGTCTCTATCTCAAATAAGTACATGTTTGGTTGATGGAACTTCTAGATACAACTGAAATATAATATACAATGTATAATGATAGGTACGATACAAATAACCCACCTACTAGCAAGTCACCTGAAAGAAGCTATGCCCGAAAAGCCATAATGAAACCCGTACGGCAACACCTGCAAGAAACTGGGGCACAACGGGGGTGAGTTGCCAACTTGTGAGTAGAAAAATATCTACGAACAGAAAATCGCATGTATGACGCAATCCTAGGTCATATGATCAATATAAATAATCCTCAAATATATAACCAGCAAACTCTAACCATGGCTAGTGTAAATATCTAACCCAAGTGTAAACCCATGTGCCTGTGTCAGTGCATCAGGTGGCAATATATCATATGCATGATGTATGAATGCATGAAACAGAATGCATGTACTGAAGAAAACTTCTTTCATAAATTTGTGAGATTTCTGTATTTTAATGTGAGGTACCATAATGAAATCAGCATAAAACAGTGCCTAGCATCGGCACAAAACATAATCTCAATATCTTGATATCTTTGTATCACAATCTCTGTACCTCAATATCTCAAATCTTAATATCTCAATCATAAAATCCAGGGCGCCGTCAGTCCAGATCGGCCCCTACCATCCATCTCATGACCACGACGGTATCCTCCGGATATCCGACATGTCGGGTAATATCACCGGTCGGTCGTGCTCCCCTGCACAGGCTCAACGCCATCATCTGCGATCCTCTTGCCCCGGGGTACCATACCGGGCCCACCATGTACCCGAAACGGTTCCTCTACTCCTCGAATCGGGTCTCGAAATCCATCAGCAAACTCATGGTGGACGACTCATACATCATGGGAAAACCGCACTTTTTATTTAAAAAGAGAGAAAGCAGTTAATATAAGTTTTGCGGTTTTTCCCCTAAATCCAGAAAACATCATTGAAATTTGAATCATCAATGGCATGTAAAACCATGAATATAAGCATGAGAATCCATGAATGCGGCATATAATGAACAACAGTATGCATGAAGTGACAGGTAATACTACAATGTCAAGCTGGCATATAAGGCAAGCATACTAATATCATGTCACTACTAGCTAACAAGCTAAATAAAGCAATAATATTTTCTAAGTGTTCGTGACATGCCAATTACCGATGAAGATGTGTGTGTGCCGGCAAATAAGTGTACGTGGTACTTACGCATCATCGGTAATGGTGCTGGTGTACTAACAACAGGATATCAATAATGAAATATGAATCACAACAGTATGCGATGCAGAGCAACAATGATAAAGTGCGGGAGCTGAATATTAACACAATGATGGCTGAACTGCATCTAATGTCATAAGAGCCATACAGCTATACCACTATAAGGCTGAGCTAAAGCTAACAGTAGGTAAGGGAAACCGCCTAGCCTTTGAGTCGATACACATATATACATATATATATATAGTCGGTGATCCCGCCTCGATAATATCACATCCGATAACATATCTCTATAATCAGTTACTCCCAAATCAAGAGTGCGGATCAAACATCAATTTATAACTCGTACGTAAATCCGTCGTACGACATCCCCAAATCTGGGTACGGGTCAATATCACATCCGTCATATCATTCATCTAGTATTCTCTTTATCAAGATCATCATCTGGGATACTGACCTACGTCTAGTACAATGCTAATATCATCACTATAATCAAGATCTGACTACTGATCGACAATCTCGTATAAATCGATATCATCATCACATATCATCACAAGGAGTAAACATCGCCGAATGCGGCCAATCAAAATTTTCTGCTCATATCATATCATATCATATCTCATAACATTATCACGTGTCGATCATTATATTTTGATGTCATCATTTCTATGGCATCATTATTCCCAAAATCCTCTAAAGCATCAAGACGTATCTTAATTATGAATTTTATCATATCACCGATATCATAACCTCAGATCAAACTCATCGACTCATCTCAATCCCATGTACCATCCTCAAAACCGTATGCGAACACATAGTCTCATAACTATGTGAACACATATCTATATAGAAGCCCGTCTATGCACATATGAAGTAATGATGTATGTAAGTATGTATGTGTGGGAGTGTATATGTGTAGTGCACCCACTATTCTAGGTTTTCGCGACACTAAATCATCCAAGTCCACCATTTATCCATCCTAAACATCAATAATTTCCCAATCAACAGATAATGATTTTATGTGTGTATACGCATCCGTATACATCACTACAAATTGCGGGGGTGCTATACGCCATCCACCCGACTTCTCCCCGTAGATATAAATCTACTCATCTTGTTTATGTGTGCCAGTGCCGATGTCTCCATTTGCATCTCCAACGCTTCGACGCCACGTGGGGTACCTACAATGATATCACACGCTAAAACACATGAAAACCGTGTCGGAAACCAAAATGGTGCATGCTACGCCCATAGGTAAGAACCTACAGCCTCACGTCCAAACACAGCCAATGCTCACCGGTCGTTGGCATTCAAACGCCACCCGACGGAAACGAATTATCCAATACCAAAAACCCATGTCAAACAAGTCGTAAATCATACGCCAACTCATGCAACTCAGATTTTACCCTAACTGGAAATAGTCAAAACTAGACATACAGGGGGTCAAGTATACATGAAATATGGCTGTGCACGCAAAATGAGGGGGTTTCACCCTGGTCTGGCCGCAAATTGCGGCCAGGGGGATTAAATATGCGGCCTGGGTTTTGAGATAGGGACTAGGGCTTTGGGTGGTGGTTTCTAGTATCCTGCACATCTCACTGCCAAGTCAATTTTATTTTAGGGTTCCTCGGGTTATAGCAGTTTCCAGAAAGGTCAATAAGTCGACAAAGTTGCTAAAATACGCCAAGTCGAATCCTTCAGGTAAATAACTGGAAAGTTAGGGAAATCTTAGTTAAACTGGTCTCAAATACACATAATAGGGTTATACCAACCATCAAATCCAACACTTGGTCAAGTCTCACTCAATTTTCCTTAAACTAACACTAATTCACAGATATAATAGTAAACTTCAGCTATATAACCAGAAGTTGGCAAGAAAGGAGTTGGGTTGCAAGATTATACCTCAAGAGGGTCCTAGGATGTAGGAGAAGGGAAGGATGAAGTGGGGTGGTGCTGCTGAAGTGCCCCGGGACTGAAGTTGCTGTTGCAACTGAGGCTGATGCTGATTCTGCTTGTTGTTGTTGCTGCTACTCAAGCTGCTGTTTTTGCTTGTGTTCTTCAGTAGTTGCAGAGCAGGAGTTTTGTGGCTGTGGGAGGGTGTTGTGTTGTGTGATGTTGTGGTATGGTGAAGTGTAGGTTGTAGTATGATGATGGTGTGGAGTTGTGTTGAAATGAACTTGCTGCTGCTGCAGAAGCTGATGCAAATGGGGCTGAGTTTTGTGTGCTGGGGGTGTAGTTTTGAAAGATGTAGCACCTTGTAGCAGCAGCCTTGGTGGCTGATGAGGCTGCTGATGTGAAGGATTTGGGGTGTAGGTTTTGGGCTATGGTGCTAGGGTGGCTGCAGCTGATGGATTGGGGGCTGATGTGGTGTTTGTGTGGCTATTGCAGCTGAATTTAGGGGATGGGGTGGCTGCTGATGCAGCTGAAGTAGTTGTTTTGGTTGATTGGATATTGGGCTGATGTGTGAGTAAAAGGGCACAAGGGGTTATGTAGTGGAATGGATCATGGCACATCCTAGCCACCTCTCTCTCACTCTTGAAACTTGTTAGCACCCACAAACCATCATGGCTCACACTCTCTCCTGCACAAGTCAACCTAACCCTAATCACCCTTAACAAGCTAAAACCCTTAATTAACCCAATTAACCTAATCAAATAGTTCAACCCACCATGGTCATCTAAGAATGGTTCAACCCTAGGCTACCATGAGACCAAAACATGAAACAAGTGCAATAAGTGTAGAAAATAATATGTGCACATTTTGCACAAAAGTCCAAAAATCCAATCCGCGAGTTTTAATCGCGATTAACACCAACATAGCATATAATTCATCATCAAAACGGTAAAATAGCATATTTCCACAAAATAACCTATTTTAGAATTTCCATAAGTTTTTCCCAAAATTTTCCGCATTTATCGGTATTTAATTATACCGACTATTAAAATATTCATTAAAAATTAATATTAAATTATAAAAATTCCCAAAAAATAATATTTTATTTTTTTGAAATGTTACAGTCTTCCCCTCTTAAAGAAATTCGGTCCGCGAATTTAAATTTAAACCCCCAAATTCTAAAACGTCTCAATAAAATGTCCACGTCAACGGGTTCCGAAATCATCAATACATGAAAGGCATCAAAGCGCAATACATGCGCATGAGTAGCGAGCAGATAACTCGAAAACAAAACTCTGTCAAGCATCTCGCAATCATCAGAGTCAAGGTGAAAACACGAACGCCAAATCCAAGGCAAAACCGATAGGCTAGAAATCAGAACTATACAGGTAAATACATGATGGAAATGCATGCCCAAATTCTTTAAAGTCGATGTACAATGCGCATAACACTGCACAGTGGCGGACGTCTATATAAGAAAATAGCCATATACGTATATATCTTTTGTTTAATATGCACGTCCCGCTGTTTTGAAAATAATTTAGTAGGATTTCGTCGTTTTAAACGTTTTGTGTCGTATAGGACACACATGTAAATAATGAGACTATAGCTCTCTTTTGGAAATCCCTTTGAAATTTATCAGTGCATGCAAAACATACTCAGGTACTGTCATCTGACCAGTCCTGCTCAGTACGAAGACAAATCGCAATATCATAAAAATGTATTGCTCCATAAGAAATTAATCCCAAAAAGTACATATGAAAACTATGTGCGTCTGGTGCGCACGGAAATCAGAATCCATATGTGCCAAGCAGGTGCACAAAAACGACATCAAGGTGCAACGGGTGTTCACACAACATCGGTCATAGGCAACGTGTGTGCCTGACAGCAAAATCAGGTGCATCTGATATGCACGAAAAATCCCGATTTAGTGCATCTAGTGTGCACCAAACCGCATCTTATAGCATGCGCCCAACATGCACTAAAAATCCGAATCCGGTGCATCCATCATGCACGAAATCCCGAAATCCAACATCAAGCGCCGAACTTGCGCAAAATCCAATCAGGTGCATAAGTGCACAAATAAATATCGAGCATCACCCTCGAAATCGAAATCCAGTGCATCCAAGTGCACAAACTTCATGTCACTGCACTTCAAGCATATGTAGACTATACATAGTGCAAAAACCAAACCGTGTGCGTGCATACGCACAAAATCAACTCAAATGACTAAACCCTATAAAATCACAATCCTGGGAAACCAAGACACGAAAACGATATCAAGTGCAATAACTGGGCGAAAATCGTAAATACTCAATAGGTGCAACCATGGTGCATGAAAACACATATCATGAAACCCAATCATAAAAATCAAATCGTGCGAATAAATCGCCCAAAATACCGAAAACAAGTATGGCGGAGTAGTCCAGCTCAAGTGCATCCTCCAAGAATCTCTGGCCAACTGTCGTGGTTACTCATAGCATGTCTCGTCGACGATCCTGAAATCTGGCCTGCTGGTGTGCGTATCATGACCACTCCTGGGTCCAAGTCTTCTCTGTGTATTACCACTCTCACGATCCATCGGCTCCTCGGCCCTGTCCGGTGTGCTAACGGGAACGATTCCGTTTTGGCACTTCTTTAGTCGTCTCTCGGTCAATCATCGCGACCACTCGCAAGGCAGCGTGTCACTGGCATCGGCCTCCGGCTCTCTGAATGTACGTGACACATCTGATCTTGGGTGCAAATATCATTGCAGCAGTGTCCTGGAAGGAATCCAGCTCAAGGTCCCTTCTAAGTCTCGTCTCTGCTTAACTGTCCGAAAGTCATCGTCCTTTACTATATCTGTTTCTTGCTCCGGAACGGCTGTGTATCGTTTCTAAAATCGTTATACGAATTTTTCCGTTTTAGAGTAAAATGGTCGGTATTTTCCGTTTTAACCGATTTTGATCGAACTTCCGTATAAACTTACCGGCACCTAGTTTAGCTAAAATAAAGCAAGTGCGCGGACTTTGGAGGTAAATGAGAAGTTTTGGTTCACGTAGAATTTTTCCCTAATTAAATATTATTTTAATGTGTTATTTACGCACTTAATAAGTGGTATTTACATATTGGGTTTGGTTAATTACTTCTAATATGAATGTATGCTAATCTAATCATTAGATTTATTTTAATCCATCCATAGAAAATATAAAAAGTTTATTTTGAAAAAGGTGAGTATTTTATTTGCATGGAAATTTTAGTTTGTAATGGGTCTTTTTGCATGTCTTGGATGGAATATTTTATTAAGCATGGCCAAAATTCATGTGATGGAATTTCTTTCTTGCTGTGTGAAATTCGTAGGCATGGGCAGTGGACCATTGGTGCATGCATTTTGTGGCTTTTACTTTGCTTATTTCATGTGTTTAAATTGTGTATGCATTAATTAATGGGTGCATGCATTTGGTGGCATTTCCTTTTGCTGGGGAATTTCGAAATGGGAATCTTTTGGCAGTGGGCAATTATTGGACTATGGGTGAGTCATTGTTTAAAGTTTCAAGAATTGTTGAGTCATGGTTGTGACTCATTCTTGTTCATTAATGTTTCTTTAATTCCTTTTGTTTTAAGCTATGAAGATAAGTGTTGATATTTGGTTGTGGTCACCTTTAATTTTCCATGTGCTCACCCCTTTTTCACAGTGTGTGTGCTAGTGGCCGGCCCCATATTGAGATTGATTGCATGTTTTTAATTTGATGAGAGTGCTGTGATGTTTCCTAAAGGGTTGATTAATTTAATCAAATAAGAACTCACCACTTGATTACCTGTGTGATGATCTCTCCCAAAAAATCCACAGAGCACTCTTCTTGCTCAATTCTGGCGGAGCCTCCTTCCCCAAGTCCTGCCCTCTTTTTTTTTCCCTTTGCTCCATTTTCATCTTCCTCAAGCTAAATAATTCTTCAAAAAATTCTCAAATAATCCTACAAACTCAAAAAACATCATTCCACATCTCTAAGCTTGCATAGATCTTCATGAAGACTTCATTTTGGAGGGTCAAATTTGGAGTTTGTTGCTAGTTTGTGTTCTTGAAAATGTATAATTCTAACCCTAATCTGTAAATTGTTGTTTAAATCCTTAAAGCTTACTTATTAGGTTTGTAATATAGTTTTAATTGCATATTTAGAATTTTCATGAAAAGGGTATGAAAATCAAGTTTGGGTTCTGATGTGTTAGATGGTTAATCATGAAGTGTAGATTTGGAAAACTTAATCATTTTGTGAGAATGATATTTGTTAAATTCCTATTTGTCTAATTGAGATAATTAGCAAACTAGGTTTTATTGAAACATGTTTTGGGTGAGAATAAAATTTTGAAAATGGTTTGGATCACGATGTTAAGATACTTGGTGTTGTTGGAAATTGCTAGAATTGTTAAATTTCTAGATTTGTGTTAAAATGAGATAAAATGATATAAGCTGCTTACTATCTTTTCGGTAAAATTTGACGTGGGTTTTAAATGAAATTGGAGTCGATGTAAATATTAATACCTACGATATTTATTGTGTTTGTAAATGTGTATTGGTATTATTGGGTTTTAATGTGGCAGTTTTCTTGTATAGCGACCCTATTTAGGGTTTCGGCTATGTTTACGATATATGGATTCTTGGTTTTGAGTTTTTGATGTTAATAGCTTTGCGAATTCATATTGATTGTAGATACCTTCGCATGGGTTTCGAGACGACGAAGCGCATCGACTACGGCTAAGCGAGGAGTTTAGCAGGTGAGTAGATTTATATCTACGGGGAGAAGTCGGGTGGATGGCGTATAGCACCCCCGCAGTCCGTGGTGGTGAATACGGATGCGTATACACACCAACAATTATTATATGTTATTTGGGATTAATAACGATGTTAGGATGGATATTGGTGTGTTGGATTACTTTAGTGTTGCGAACCCTAGGGCAGTGTTGCACTATACATACACACATACATACACACATACATACTTGCATACATTCCTATTTATATGTGCTCATGGGATTCTTTATAGTTATGTGTTCACATGGGTATGGGACTATGTGTTCACATACGGATATGAGGACGATACTTAGGATTGAGCTGAGTCGATGAGATTTGTTTTGTGGTTGTGATATCGGTTTGTACGAGACTGTCGATCAGTAGTCAGATCATGACTATATTGATGATATTAGTATTGTACTAGACATAGGTCAGTACCCTGGACTATGATCTTGGATAAAGAGGATACTAGATGAATAGTGTGATGAATATGATATTAACCCATACCCAGATTTGGGGATGTCGTACGACGGATTTACATACTAGCTATATTTTGATGATTGATCCGCACTCTTGACTTGGGATGTCTGATTATAGATATGGTATCGGATATGATAGTATTGAGGCGGGATCACCGACTAATATATATACAGGTATGTATATGTATCGACTCAGATGTTAGGCGGTTTCCTTACCTGTAGTCTAGCTGGTTAGCTTAGCCCTTTAGTTTAGTTTAGTTGTTAGATTAGATTCGATCCTTACCTATTTCAAAAACTAACGAATCGTGGGTATTTTAAAAGACAGCCTAAGGGATCCTACGGATATTTCAAAAGACGTATCTTTTCATAAAAACACCGTAGCCCCTATTTTCAAAACCCCATGATTCGTGTTATTTCAAAAGGCACCAATTGTAGGACTTATATTAGATTAATGCAGATTAGTTATAGTTGCGTCTAGTATTCAGCTCCCGCTCATTATTGTGGTTTGCTTCGCATCACATGCTTATATTATGTTTCATACTCCATTATTGATATCATGCTGTTAGGACACCAGCACCATTACCGATGATGCGTATGTACCACGTACACTTACTTGCCGGCTCACACACATCTTCATCGGTAATTGCCATGTCACGTACACCTTAGAAAATATTATTGCTTGATATAGCCTGTTAGCTAATAGTTTAGACATTGTAGTTATTACCTGCTACTTCATGCATACTGTTATTCATTGTTATGCCGCATTCATGGATTCTCATGCATATATTCACTATTTTACTTGTTATTGAGGTTTTGGATTCGGATTTCCATGAGATTTTCTAGATTTGGAGGAAAACTGCAAAAAATTATATAAACTGATTTCTCTCTTTTTAAATAAAAAAAAAGTGCGGTTTTTCCTATGATGTATGAGTCGTCCACCATGAGTTTGCTGATGGATTTTGAGACCCGATTCGAGGAGACGGATGAACCGTTTCGGGTACATGGTGGACCCGGTAAGGTACCCCGGGGCAAGAAGCGCGTGATGATGACGATGTGAGCCTGGCAGGGGAGCACTACCTACCGGTGATTTTACCCGACGCGTCGGATATCCGGAGGATACCGTCGTGGTCTTGAGATGGATGGTAGGGGCCGGTCTGGACTGACGACGCCCTAGATATTGAGATTTCGAGATATTGAGGTACAGAGACTGTGATACAGAGATATCGAGATATCAAGATATTGGGATTACGTTTTGTGCCGATGCTAGGCACTGTTTTATGCTGATCTAATTATGATACCTCATTTTAAAAATACAAAGGAAATCTCACTAAATTATGAAAACAGTTCTTCATTTACATGTATTCTGTTTTCATGCATTCATACCTCATTCATATGATATATTGCTACCTGAGGTACTGACACGGGCACATGAGATTACACTCGGGTTATATATCTACTCTAGCCTTGTTATAGGTTGCATGTTATTCTTATATTTGAGGATATATTATGATCATTGACCTAGGATTGCGTTATTTATGCGATTTTTTTCGTAGATGTTTTTCTATTCACGAGTTGGCAACTCACCCCCGTTGTGCCCCAGTTTCTTGCAGGTTTGCCATACAGGTTTCATTACGGCTTTGCGGGCATAGTTTCCTTCGGGTGATTTGCTAGTAGGTGGGTTTACTTGTATCGTACCCCCATTATATATCTTGTATATCATTATTCTGTTGTATCTAGAAGTTCCATCAACCAAACATGTATTTATTTGAGATAAAGACCAGTGATGTTTACTCTTTCGACCTTAGAGTCGCGCATTGTATTTTTGTGGATTTCTTGTTGTTTTGAGTTTCTTTTTGAGTTTTGATACTCGCCCTTAGCGTTGTATATTATATTGCTTGTGTGGTTGTGGCCGTCGATTGACGAAGAGCTAGCTCCCGCTTGGGGATGCCCTTTTTTGGATTTCGTATACTATTCATATTGTATCCCGTTTGGGGGGCAGTATTTACAAAGGAGACTCTGCCGAAATTTTTAGAAAACACTTGATGTTTTTAAAAACCGCATAATTCGGCTTATGCTATTAAAACTACTTGTTTTAAATTGGTTTTCCTTCACTCTACTACTTTTCTTGGTTTGGATTTCTGGGGTCTCGGTTTACTTAGATTACGTACGCCTCGAGACGTTCGTAGTTTAAGTGTCGGTCTTGTTCCGTACTCTTGGGACGTGACAAAGTTGGTATCAGAGCGTTAGGTTTTACCATCGGAGCGTAGGATGACCCTTGGTTGATGGAATAGGTAACTAAAGTAGAGTGACGTACCGTTGGTATGTTCCACGGCATATTTACGACACGCCACTCCACTTAAGAAGCCTTAGGATGTACATTTCTTTGTTCAGTATCATATTCATTCCTGATCTAGCCTCATCAGTATCAGTTACGGTTTTGCTGCCACGATTACGGGCAGGGAGAGCTACGGCTAGAGTTGCGGTCAGCATGAGCTCGTTACGAACGAGGACTGACCAGGGCGTGATTCCGACGACACACGATTGCAGAGGTGTGTCTTTGTTTGTATTTTACGCCACGAGCGTGGGATGGATCGCGGTATGAGATTACTCGGACGTGCAGATTAGCACCAGAGGATTGAGCCACTGACAGAGGCCAGCCAGATTTTGATGACCGTTGGTGTACTGCTTGTTCATGATGATTGAGGCACGGTTCAACGTGCAGACGAGTGAACTAGTTGTTGCCGCGAACGACGAGATATTGCCCCAGATGTTGGAGCTATTGCAGTACGAGTGTACTAAGAGATGATAAAAGATCGCTAGTCCCCGAGGATGAAGGACTAGGACATGTGAATCATTCGCTTACCGATGCGAGGTCATCAGATAGATTGATTCCAGTTAGAGACGAATTCATGCGGAGACGTTGAGAGTCGACAGAGACGATCGAATGTCAGAAACCTATTATTCCACGTTTAAAGTGTTCGGAAAAACATGCTGGCAATTCTATGGACCCTCTAGAGGAATGAAACCCTAACTCGACATATTGACCGTGTGAAAGCCTTTGAACCTTAGGGTTTGCGGCAGTTCTGCGACGCCATTAGTGAGGCTTGGGTTTTCCCTTCTACGGCTGGACCACCGATGCTGTGGTATGTATGCGATACTATTATACTGTACCTAAGATGTTGAGATCTTGGAGGATTACGAGGTCTTAACGAATCGATCGAATGGTTCGACTTCATTCGGATGCTAGATGGTGAGATGCATTTCTTGGGAGACTCCAGATACGAGGATAGCCGTTGGAGCTCAGTCCATGTAGCCACGACGAGACGAGTCCGAAGCAATCGACATTAGAGAAAAGTGGAGTAAGGTTCGTGCAAGATCTGGATAAGATGACATTCCACTCCGCCAACATCAGAGATGCGATATGCATGCCGAGGCATTGTACTTGGAAATACCTTCCAGAAGGAGTCGCGATGGGTATGCAGCCATTCCGGAATAAGAAACAGATTTAGTAAAGGACGATGACTCTCGGACAGTTGGCAGAGACGAGATTTGGAAGAGACCGTGAGCAGGATTCCTTCCAGGACACTGCTGCAATGATATTTACACCCAGGATCAGATGTGTCACGTGCATTCAGAGAGCCAGAGGCCGACTCCAGTGACATGCTGCTTTGCGAGTGGTCGCAATGATTGACCGAGAGATGACCAGAGAAGTGCCAAAACGGAATCGTCCCCGTTAGCACACCTGACAGGGCCGATGAGCCTACGGATCGTAAGATTGGTAATATACAGAGAAGACTTGGACCCAGGAGTGGTCATGTTATGCACACCAGCATGCTGATTGAATGATTTAGCGTGCTTGCGCTTTCTAAAAGATAGATCAAAAATATTTGTAACCGCAATCAAGAACGGCGTCTCTTGAAGCTAGCCGGTGAGTACGGGTCGGTCCACAGGGATGTTGTGAATTTCCTAATCGCGCTAATGAGTTAATTCTGAAGGGTGTTCGGATTGATTATTAAATCTAAAAATTGAAGTTGTATGATACTAGGATTAGAAACTTGCTAGGATTAGGTTTAGGGAAAATTTGGTAAACAAAGATCTACATCTCTTTCCATTGCCTTTAATTAAATATATCATATTAGTGTTATGGTAAATCTTAACAAAGGGGATTAGGATGATTGGGAAGATTGATTCTTCCTCTAGATCCTTGTCCTTCCTTTCTTAATCTTTACCCTAACCTCCATGGAAAACCTTAAAATCCGGGCCTTTATACTACGGTATCACCGCTATCTCGAGGGATAGGGTGCCGTAGGGAGCGGAATAAGAAGGTATGCATGGAGTCCTAATTTTCATAAAAGATTGGCAAAGAAAAGAGATGAGAGATCTTCATCTCTCAAATCCTTCCCTATTCCTAACCCTAACAAGCGAGGAAACTACTCGCTCATTGAGGAATTTAAAAACATCTATCTAGGGCAGAGAATAAAAATTACCTAGGGCAAGAATTGAAATCAAAACTAGAGCAAGGAATTAAATCTACTTACAGATGCATCTCTTCAATCATCAACACAGGGTTGTCAGATCTGAATTCATGAATTGAAAAGAAACACCGATGCTCTCCAAAAGAATTCTAAAATTTATTATTAAAAGGAGGCATGAAAAGAATACAATGATTTGGGCTTCTATTTATAGGAGATAGAAACCCTAGGTTACAATTGATTTGCATGTCTACATTTACCAAAATATCCTTAGGAAGACCTAGTCAAAGTAGACTTCAAGCTTTGGTAAAATTTTATGTCTCTTTAAAAGAAAGTATTGGGCCTTAGATCTTTGGGCTTCCTTATTATTTGGTTCTTTATTAAAATAGCTTCTATATTTCTTCCGGATCTCCAGTGAATAATTGCGGTGGACTTTTAACCGTTCGCTTTGTAATCTTGGACCTTGCATTGCCTTGTACTTTGTGAATTTTATCTTTGATGTAGGCTTGATCAAGAGTCTTCTATTTGTTGGTCAAAGTCCACTTTTGCATCGTCTTTTCATCATTTTCACTGTTTTCTGTCCAAAAACCTGTAACCTGTAACATGTAGCAGACATGCGTCAAAAACACCTGTTTATTTATAAAAAGAATAAGAATGGGGAATATAATAATGCAATATTATCGTATGAACAAATACCGCCAAACTTATCTTTTGCTCGTCCTCGAGCTAACTTATTTTTATTCACTAAAATCCTAACCGCACTTTCGCAGGGAAACGCGATTGCACTGAGCACGTGCAACAAGCCGTTAAACCTCTAGGTGTCCCTAGTAGGAGGAGTGTTGTCTCCTGAGGGTTTTCAGCGGATTACACCCACAAAATCCTATCAACTCGGCCCATTGACTTTTGTTCTCCAATTAGGTTTTCTAACAAGGAATTCTATTATCTTTTGATTTGTAAACTATCCACCCATATTCTTCACACTTCCTCATTGTTTAACTTAAGATTATATATATCCTGTAGACTTACTTAGCTTTCGGCATCTCTTAAGTTTTCCTTCTAGGGTTCCATCTCCACTTAGGAATTTCTATCAACCCTAATAAAGATACAAGTTTTATTCTTCATTCCTTTCTCTCATCTAAACTCCAATCACATATCCCCACGTGTGTGTAAATATCACCCCTACACTTGGAAATTCAAATCAAGCAATCATACCCTTGTCCGTTGTCCAAAGTACTTATTAGTAAGTGAATTTTTAATTGAATTTTGCTTACACATCCTTCATGCGACCGTTAATACTTCTTGA
This sequence comes from Agapanthus africanus, assembly GCA_030015575.1. Lineage (NCBI taxonomy): Eukaryota > Viridiplantae > Streptophyta > Magnoliopsida > Asparagales > Amaryllidaceae > Agapanthus > Agapanthus africanus. The sequence goes on from CM057340.1 coordinate 218,605,488, forward strand.
GGTACCAACAACCGATTATAAGATATGTTTGCACTTTAAAGCGTAATTCCTAGTCTTGCAACACCCAAGGCTTTAGCAGTGACTCCCAAACCAGTTGGTCTAAGGCACTAGATGATGAAGCACCCTCGCTAAATATTTTTTCTATTTTTTTAGCCTTAAGTAATCACAAAAACCAGTGTTCATTTTTTTTCTTTATTCACTCTTTTCTTTTATTTTCTTTGTACTAAGGACTTTAGACAAGAGCATTTCAAGGTCTCTTCTACTATTCCAAGTTTCAAGGTGCGTGATTGTGCAATTTGTAGGGTATACATTTTCAGAATCTAGACTTAAGTTAGGAATTATTTTTCAAACATGTACTCTAATAAAATATCAATACTTTTCCTTCGTTTTGACTTAGCCCAAGAAGTGAACCCAAAAATTTGCCTATTTCTAAATAAACTACAAGGCATATACTTTCTACCGTTAAACTTTAAGGACGGTTATCTTTAGGGTTTTTAATTCACTAAGTCTAAGATCTAGTTTTTCCTAACCAGTTAACCTATTTGTCAAACTCAAGTCAATTAGCCAAAATTGAATACATTAATTTTTATAATTTTTGAAATTTTTCAATTTTTATGGGTTTTTCAAATAAGTATGCAAATATATGTACAAATGAATGCGAAGGAAAAAGACGTACCGAGCATACCCCCAAACTTGAACTTGACAGTGTCCTCACTGTCATGCTAAACCAAGAGGGTCAAAGTACCGGTACTCCCCTGTTTATTTATTTATAATTTTTTTTTTAATTTTTAATGTTTTGAATTTTTTTTAATTTTTTTATAGAAAAAGAAAACAAAAAATATATACATATATACAAAGATTCCCCTAAACTTAAGCTTTGCCTTGCACAAGCCAAAAGTTAGCACCAACCATTCAAAAATCTTATCGTGGAAATGGTATAGTTGGTGCAAGAAACTGAGAAGCACGCGAGACCATGTAGAAAGAAGAATGGTAGAATATGGTCTCGGTGGGGGAGAAGAATGGCGAAAAGAAGAAGGAAGTGGAGTACGATCTTGAGGGTGTAAATTGAGTGAATAAATTAGCGCAATATGTGATGACCGATATGTTATAAGTGATTGCGCTAACCTATCTACTCGTCGAGAAATGGGATCAAATCCCTCAAGATTCGCAAGAAAACATGGGTACGCCGAACTTGGTATTTGAGATGAAAGCGTCATGGTCACTTGCACGGTCGGAACAATAGGAAGGACGAAAGGAAGTGAATTAGGGATAATATCATTCTTACCGTAGTAAACTGTGTCGAACTGGAAAGATTCCATCAATGGTTCGAAACGACTGTAAGCAACCGAGTCTGAAGGATTAACTAACTCATCTGAAAATGCAAAGGACTCAAACTCGGGCGGTGAAACTTCAACATCGTCCGAAAAAGTGAAACACTCGGAAGTGCCATCGGCTGTGAGAACTGTGTCAGATTCAAAGGAAAAGTTTTCAAGCTCACAGTCGTCAAGCGTGAAATGAGGCGTGGTTGGAACGATGGAAAAAAGGGAGGGTGATTTAGGTAAAGGTTCAAGAGGATGAATTGGAAAATCCGACACATCAAAGAAAAATGGTTCAACCTCAATATGATCCTCACCACTCTCCTCAATATTATCCTCATAATTCTCCTCAATATTCAAATCATCCATGCCATTATCATCAAAATCAAGACGCATATGAGATTCGGGAGAAACATTTAATAACTCGGGATGATGATTTGAACATAAAATTTCAATTAAATCGACAGGTTTATCATCCAAAATATTCCCGGCGTCTATATCCTCAATCAAGTGAAAATCAATTTTCTTAGACACCTCATCAAAAGCATGGATATTTATCGATTTAGGTTCTAGAGTGGAGGTGTAAAGATCGAAAGGATTAGGTGCGGTTTCACTCGAAAGGGGTTCCTCACAATTTGGCAAATCAAATACTATAGAATCACACAACTCGTCTTTATTTTGAACTTGTGAATCATTTAGGACATTCGATGGAAAACTGGAGTTGTGGGCTTCAATTGGGTAAGGGTAGGTTTGATTTAGAAATCCTCTCTCATTCTCACTCAGTCCAACCGCCTCCTCATACATTGAAAAATTTGGAGCTAGTTGGAAACTAGCTACCGGTTCAGCAGGTTGCATAAGGGTGGCCACGGACGCTTCCATATTCCTAACCATTTTGTTTGTTGCTGTAATATACGCCTCCAACGCCTCTTCCAAACTAGACTTGGGTGGTAAGGGGGTTTCGGGAAAAGATTCGAAATTGTGTGGATATGCAAAACTCCCAACAGGCTGTGTAGAATCAATGTCTAGTGAAGGTGGTAAGGTCGGGTAGGACTGGTAGGAAGTGGGTGGTAGGACAGGGGTAGAGTCTACATGTGGATAAAAATGTGAATAATCTTTTGGATCCCTAGAACTAGATGTGTGGAGAGGGGTGAAAGATCGGCTGCGAGATTGAGCAATGTGCTCAGCAATGGACATCGGCTTAGGAGTGACAGAAGGACTTGAAAAAGTGGTATCAACATATGGAGGTGGTAAAGATTGACTTGGTTGACACAAAGTAGGTTGAAAAGTCGAATTGTTTCTCCTAGATGCCTCTATTTGATCTTTCAAAGATATTTTAGGCATGGAAGGATCGTCTTTAAATTGACTGAACAAATTTCCGAACGACGCAAAATTAGGTTCGGGATACCAAAGTTCGGCAAGTGATTTGTTATGTGGGGTACCCATGTTAGAAGAAAGGGAGAAAGAAAGAAAGTTTGTTGGTGCAAGGATTTCCGAGCGACAAAAGTTGCAAGTAATTTTTTTAAAAAAAAAAAATTCCTCTTATTATTCTTTTTTATTTGTTTTGCAAAAATTTTCGATAAAGGGATAAGACACAAATGCAAATAACCAGAAATGCACAATCAGTCCGAGATCTAGGGTCACCTAGGTCAGCTAGACAGCTCCTAACTGTTCCAAAGGGCTAGAAATAGGACCTCAAACCGCCTCTTCACCGCCAATTGCGGCCAGGTAAGTGGGAAGGAACCACCACGACAGTGGGCCTAATTAAAAACCACTAGCCTAGACACCGCAAAATCAGTTAGGATAAACGGTCGATGCCTATACTAGTCCTTTTCCTATTGAGCTCGATTTTCTTAGGGCTGAGTCTAGTATTTTTTATTAATTAGGGTCGATGCAAAATGCTTTAGATGTTTTCTGGGGTCCTGGGAAGGGTGATGAAATCCCCATCCAATCTGAGTTGGTCAAAAGCCTCTTAAAATTCGATTAAAGATATGCAAAACAGTAAATCACTTGCAATCAAATCTTTTTTGTGAATTTCAAGGTTTGCAAGTTTTCTAATTAAAATTTTCCTTTTTCCGTTTGCTCTTTATTTAGAAAGATATTTTTAGCAAAAAGATTAAGGATATGCAAATCAGAAAAGATCACTTGCAATCAATTATTATTTTAAGTATAGCGCAACGAATCCTGCACAAAATTTGTTATTTGGAAGGGGAAAGATTTTTAAATCGCAAAGAATCCTGCAGGAGATTTTTAAGAAAATATATCGGAAATTTGCAGAGGAGGAGATCAGAAGACTTACAGATTTTTTTTTTTTTTTTACCGCGCTTCTGCCTCCTGTTTGTTTTTTTTTTTTTCCCCGAACCGACCAGGCCGCGGCGGTTCCGCGGCCAGAAATGGTGTCCCGCGGCGGTTCCGCGGCAGGAAAGAGCCGCCGCCTTTTTTTTTTTTTTTTTTGCTGCTGCTGCTGCTGCTGCACCAGATCGCGCGGTTGACTTGTTGACTCGGTCCTCTAAATTTTTTTCTGTTCCTCTGTTGTTGCAATCTTCTGTTGATAGGATCATCTATTTGCTGTTTCGCTTTCTGTAGATTTCCAGATCCGAATTTGTGCGTAGATCCTGCAAAATTCACACAAAGATACCCTTTCCAAAAATAACAGATGATATATTTTTATATATTTTTTTTTTGTGATTTTTCAGATTTTTATGATTTTTTTAATTTTATGATTAACCCGAAATCGCGAAAAGAAAATTCTACGCCATCCCCGGCAACGGCGCCATTTGATTGATGTGATTTAGCATGCTTGCGCTTTCTAAAAGATAGATCAAAAATATTTGTAACCGCAATCAAGAACGGCGTCGCTTGAAGCTAGCCGGTGAGTACGGGTCGGTCCACAGGGATGTTGTGAATTTCCTAATCGCGCTAATGAGTTAATTCCGAAGGGTGTTCGGATTGATTATTAAATCTAAAAATTGAAGTTGTATGATACTAGGATTAGAAACTTGCTAGGATTAGGTTTAGGGAAAATTTGGTAAACAAAGATCTACATCTCTTTCCATTGCCTTTAATTAAATATATCATATTAGTGTTATGGTAAATCTTAACAAAGGGGATTAGGATGATTGGGAAGATTGATTCTTCCTCTAGATCCTTGTCCTTCCTTTCTTAATCTTTACCCTAACCTCCATGGAAAACCTTAAAATCCGGGTCTTTATACTACGGTATCACCGCTATCTCGAGGGATAGGGTGCCGTAGGGAGCGGAATAAGAAGGTATGCATGGAGTCCTAATTTTCATAAAAGATTGGCAAAGAAAAGAGATGAGAGATCTTCATCTCTCAAATCCTTCCCTATTCCTAACCCTAGCAAGCGAGGAAACTACTCGCTCATTGAGGAATTTAAAAACATCTATCTAGGGCAGAGAATAAAAATTACCTGGGGCAAGAATTGAAATCTAAACTAGAGCAAGGAATTAAATCTACTTACAGATGCATCTCTCCAATCATCAACACAGGGTTGTCAGATCTGAATTCATGAATTGAAAAGAAACACCGATGCTCTCCAAAAGAATTCTAAAATTTATTATTAAAAGGAGGCATGAAAAGAATACAATGATTTGGGCTTCTATTTATAGGAGATAGAAACCCTAGGTTACAATTGATTTGCATGTCTACATTTACCAAAATATCCTTAGGAAGACCTAGTCAAAGTAGACTTCAAGCTTTGGTAAAATTTTATGTCTCTTTAAAAGAAAGTATTGGGCCTTGGATCTTTGGGCTTCCTTATTATTTGGTTCTTTATTAAAATAGCTTCTATATTTCTTCCAGATCTCCAGTGAATAATTGCGGTGGACTTTTAACCGTTCGCTTTGTAATCTTGGACCTTGCATTGCCTTGTACTTTGTGAATTTTATCTTTGATGTAGGCTTGATCAAGAGTCTTCTATTTGTTGGTCAAAGTCCACTTCTGCATCGTCTTTTCATCATTTTCACTGTTTTCTGTCCAAAAACCTGTAACCTGTAACATGTAGCAGACATGTGTCAAAAGCACCTGTTTATTTATAAAAAGAATAAGAATGGGGAATATAATAATGCAATATTATCGTATGAACACATGCCAGATTTCAGAATCGTCGATGAGACATGCTATGAGTATTCACGACGGTTGACCAGAGATTCTTAGAGGATGCGCTTGAGCGTGACTATTCCGCCATACTTGATTTCGGTATTTTAGGCGATTTATTCGCATGATTTGATTTTGATGATTGAGGATTTACGATTTTTGCACAGTTGTTGCACTTGATATTATTTTCGTGCCTTGGTTTCACATGTTTGTGATTTTATGGGTTTTAGACATCTGAGTTGATTTTGTGCATATGCACACACACGATTTGGTTTTTTTCACTCGGTATAGTTCGCATATGCTTGCAGTGCAGTGACATATATTTTGTGCACTTGGATGCACTGGATTTCGAGTTCGATGGTGATGCTCGATATTGGATTTCATGATTTCGTGCATGATGGATGCACCGGATTTGGATTTTCAGCGCATGTTGGGCGCAGGTTATGAGATGCGATTTGGTGCACACCAGATGCATTAAATCGAGATTTTTCGTGCAAATCAGATGCACCTGATTTTGCGGTCAGGCACACACGTTGCCTATGACCGATGTTGCGTGCACACCCGTTGCACCTTGATGTCGTTTTGTGCACCTTCTTGGCACATTCATGGGTTTTGATTTCCGTGCGCACCGGACGCACAAGGTTTTTATATGCACATTTTGGGATTGATTTCTTATGGAGAAGTACGTTTTTATGATATTTGCTATGTGTTTCCGTACTGAGCAGTACTAGTCAGGGGACAGTGCCTGGGTATATTTTGCATGCGTTGATAGATTTCAAAGGGATTTTCAAAAGCGAGCTATAGTCTCATTATTTACATACGTGTCCGATATGACACAAGACATTTAAAATGAGGAAACCCTTCTAAATTTGTTTTCAAACGGCGGATCGTGCATATTAAACAAAAGATATATACGTATATGATTATTTTCTTATAAGAGACGTCCGCCACTATGCAGCGTTATACGCATTGCACATCGACTTTAAAAGACTTGACATGCATTTCCTTCAGATATTTACATGCACGGATTGGATATTTACATGTATGGTCCCGATTTATAGCATATCGGTTTTGCTTTGGATTTGGCATTCGTGTTTTCACCTTGACTCCGATGATTGGGGGACTCTAGACGGAGTATTGACTTCGAGTTATCTTCTCGTTACTCATGCGCATGTATTGCGGTATGATGCCTTTTATGTATTGATGATTTCGGAGCCCCGTTGACTTGGACATTTGTTTGAAATGTTTTAGAATTGGGAGGTTTAAATTTAAATTCGGGGACCGAATTTTTTTAAGGGGGGAAGATTGTAACGTTTCTAAAATAGTTATACGAATTTTTCCATTTTAGAGTAAAATGGTCGGTATTTTCCGTTTTAACCGATTTTGATCGAACTTCCGTATAAACTTACCGGCACCTAGTTTAGCTAAAATAAAGCTAGTGCGCGGACTTTGGCGGTAAATGAGAAGTTTTGGTTCACGTAGAATTTTTCCCTAATTAAATATTATTTTAATGTGTTATTTACGCACTTAATAAGTGGTATTTACATATTGGGTTTGGTTAATTACTTCTAATATGAATGTATGCTAATCTAATCACTAGATTTAGTTTAATCCATCCATAGAAAATATAAAAAGTTTATTTTGAAAAAGGTGAGTATTTTATTTGCATGGAAATTTTAGTTTGTAATGGGTCTTTTTGCATGTCTTGGATGGAATATTTTATTAAGCATGGCCAAAATTCATGTGATGGAATTTCTTTTTTGCTGTGTGAAATTCGTAGGCATGGGCAGTGGACCATTGGTGAATGCATTTTGTGGCTTTTACTTTGCTTATTTCATGTGTTTAAATTGTGTATGCATTAATTAATGGGTGCATGCATTTGGTGGCATTTCCTTTTGCTGGGAAATTTCGAAATGGGAATCTTTTGGCAGTGGGAAATTATTGGACTATGGGTGAGTCATTGTTTAAAGTTTCAAGAATTGTTGAGTCGTGGTTGTGACACATTCTTGTTCATTAATGTTTCTTTAATTCCTTTTGTTTTAAGCTATGAAGATAAGTGTTGATATTTGGTTGTGGTCACCATTAATTTTCCTTGTGCTCACCCCTTTTTCACAGTGTGTGTGCTAGTGGCCGGCCCCACATTGAGATTGATTGCATGTTTTTAATTTGATGAGAGTGCTGTGATGTTTCCTAAAGGGTTGATTAATTTAATCAAATTAGAACTCACCACTTGATTTCCTGTGTGATGATCTCTCCCAAAAAATCCACAGAGCACTCTTCTTGCTCAATTCTGGCGGAGCCTCCTTCCCCAAGTCCTGCCCTCTTTTTTTTTTCCCTTTGCTCCATTTTCATCTTCCTCAAGCTAAATAATTCTTTAAAAAATTCTCAAATAATCCTACAAACTCAAAAAACATCATTCCTCATCTCTAAGCTTGCATAGATCTTCATGAAGACTTCATTTTGGAGGGTCAAATTTTGAGTTTGTTGCTAGTTTGTGTTCTTGAAAATGTATAATTCTAACCCTAATCTGTAAATTTTTGTTTAAATCCTTAAAGCTTACTTATTAGGTTTGTAATATAGTTTTAATTGCATATTTAGAATTTTCATGAAAAGGGTATGAAAATCAAGTTAGGGTTCTGATGTGTTAGATGGTTAATCATGAAGTGTAGATTGGGAAAATTTAATCATTTTGCGAGAATGATATTTGTTAAATTTCTATTTGTCTAATTGAGATAATTAGCAAACTAGGTTTTATTGAAACATGTTTTGGGTGAGAATGAAATTTTGAAAATGGTTTGGATCACGATGTTAAGCTACTTGGTGTTGTTGGAAATTGCTAGAATTGTTAAATTTCCAGATTTGTGTTAAAATGAGATAAAATGATATAAGCTGCTTATTATCTTTTCGGTAAAATTTGACGTGGGTTTTAAATGAAATTGGAGTCGATGTAAATATTAATACCTACGATATTTATTGTGTTTGTAAATGTGTATTGGTATTATTGGGTTTTAATGTGGCAGTTTTCTTGTATAGCGACCCTATTTAGGGTTTCGGCTATGTTTACGATATATAGATTCTTGGTTTTGAGTTTTTGATGTTAATAGCTTTGCGAATTCATATTGATTGTAGATACCTTCGCATGGGTTTCGAGACGACGAAGCGCATCGACTACGGCTAAGCGAGGAGTTTAGCAGGTGAGTAGATTTATATCTACGGGGAGAAGTAGGGTGGATGGCGTATAGCACCCCCGCAGTCCGTGGTGGTGTATACGGATGCGTATACACACCAACAATTATTATATGTTATTTAGGATTAATAACGATGTTAGGATGGATATTGGTGTGTTGGATTACTTTAGTGTTGCGAACCCTAGGGCAGTGTTGCACTATACATACACACATACATACACACATACATACTTGCATACATTCCTATTTATATGTGCTCATGGGATTCTTTATAGTTATGTGTTCACATGGGTATGGGACTAAGTGTTCACATACGGATATGAGGACGATACTTGGGATTGAGCTGAGTCGATGAGATTTGTTTTGTGGTTGTGATATCGGTTTGTACGAGACTGTCGATCAGTAGTCAGATCATAACTATATTGATGTTTTTAGTATTGTACTAGACATAGGTCAGTACCCTGGACTATGATCTTGGATAAAGAGGATACTAGATGAATAGTGTGATGAATATAATATTAACTCGTACCCAGATTTGGGGATGCCGTACGACGGATTTACGTACGAGCTATATTTTGATGATTGATCCGCCTCTTGACTTGGGATGTCTGATTATAGATATGGTATCGGATATGATAGTATTGAGGCGGGATCACCGACTAATATATATACAGGTATGTATATGTATCAACTCAGATGTTAGGAGGTTTCCTTACCTGTAGTCCAGCTATTTAGCTTAGCCCTTTAGTTTAGTTTAGTTGTTAGATTAGATTCGATCCTTACCTATTTCAAAAACTAACGAATCGTGGGTATTTTAAAAGACAGCCCAAGGGATCCTACGGATATTTGAAAAGACGTATCTTTTCATAAAAACACCGTAGCCCCTATTTTCAAAACTCCATGATTCGTGTTATTTCAAAAGGCACCAATTGTAGGACTTATATTAGATTAATGCAGATTAGTTATAGTTGCGTCTAGTATTCAGCTCCCGCTCATTATTGTGGTTCGCTTCGCATCGCATGCTTATATTATGTTTCATACTCCATTATTGATATCATGCTGTTAGGACACCAGCACCATTACCGATGATGCGTATGTACCACGTACACTTACTTGCCGGCTCACACACATCTTCATCGGTAATTGCCATGTCACGTACACTTTAGAAAATATTATTGCTTGACATAGCCTGTTAGCTAATAGTTTAGACATTGTAGTTATTACCTGCTGCTTCATGCATACTGTTATTCATTGTTATGCCGCATTCATGGATTCTCATGCATATATTCACTATTTTAATTGTTATTGAGGTTTTGGATTCGGATTTCCATGAGATTTTCTGGATTTGGAGGAAAACCGCAAAAACTTATATAAACTGATTTCTCTCGTTTTAAATAAAAAAAAAGTGCGATTTTTCCTATGATGTACGAGTCGTCCACCATGAGTTTGCTGATGGATTTCGAGACCCGATTCGAGGAGACGGATGAACCGTTTCGGGTACATGGTGGACCCGGTAAGGTACCCCGGGGCAAGAAGCGCGTGATGATGACGATGTGAGCCTGGCAGGAGAGCACTACCTACCGGTGATTTTACCCGACGCGTCGGATATCCGGAGGATACCGTCGTGGTCTTGAGATGGATGGTAGGGGCCGGTCTGGACTGACGGCGCCCTAGATATTGAGATTTCGAGATATTGAGGTACAGAGACTGTGATACAGAGATATCGAGATATTGGGATTACGTTTTGTGCCGATGCTAGGCACTGTTTTATGCTGATCTCATTATGATACCTCATTTTAAAAATACAAAGGAAATCTCACTAAATTATGAAAACAGTTCTTCATTTACATGTATTCTGTTTTCATGCATTCATACCTCATTCATATAATATATTGCTACCTGAGGCACTGACACGGGCACATGAGATTACACTCGGGTTAGATATCTACTCTAGCCTTGTTATAGGTTGCATGTTATTCTTATATTTGAGGATATATTATGATCATTGACCTAGGATTGCGTTATTTATGCGATTTTTTTCGTAGATGTTTTTCTATTCACGAGTTGGCAACTCACCCCCGTTGTGCTCCAGTTTCTTGCAGGTTTGCCGTACAGGTTTCATTACGGCTTTGCGGGCATAGTTTCCTTCGGGTGATTTGCTAGTAGGTGGGTTTACTTGTATCGTACCCCATTATATATCTTGTATATCATTATTCTGTTGTATCTAGAAGTTCCATCAACCAAACATGTATTTTTTTGAGATAGAGACCAGTGATGTTTACTCTTTCGACCTTAGAGTCGCGCGTTGTATTTTTGTGGATTTCTTGTTGTTTTGAGTTTCTTTTTAAGTTTTGATTCTCGCCCTTGGCGTTGTATATTATATTGCTTGTGTGGTTGTGGCCGTCGATTGATGAAGAGCTAGCTCCCGCTTGGGGATGCCTTTTTTTGGATTTCGTGTACTATTCATATTGTATCCCGTTTCGGGGGCAGTATTTACAAAGGAGACTCTGCCGAAATTTTTAGAAAACACTTGATGTTTTTAAAAACCGCATAATTCGGCTTATGCTATTAAAACTACTTGTTTTAAATTGGTTTTCCTTCACTCTTCTACTTTTCTTGGTTTGGATTTCTGGGGTCTCGGTTTACTTAGATTACGTACGCCTCGAGACGTTTGTAGATTAAATGTCGGTCTTGTTCCGTACTCTCGGGACGTGACAGGCTGCATACTCCTCGCGACTTCTTCTGGAAGGCATCTCCAAATACTATGCCTCGGCATGCGCATCGCATCTCTGATGTCGGCGGAGTGGAACGTCATCATATCCAGATTTTTTACGAACCTCCTACTCCATTTTTCTCTAATGTCAACTGCTTCGGACTCGTCTCGTCGTGGCTACATGGATTGAGCTCCAACGGCTATCCTTGTATCTGGAGTCTCCCAAGAAAGGCATCCCGCCACCTAGCATCCGAATTAAGTCGAGCCATCCGATCGAGTCGTCAAAACCTCATAATCTCCCAAGATCTCAACATCTTGGATACAGTATAATAGTATCGAGTACATACCACAGCATCGGTGGTCCAGCCGTAGAAGGGCAAACCCAAGCCTCACTAATGGCGCCGCAGAACTGCCGCAAACCGTAAGGTTCAAAGGCTTTCACACGGTCATTAAGTCGAGTTAGGGTTTCATTCTTCTAGAGGGACCATAGAATTGCCTACATGTCTTTCCGAATAGTTTAAACTTGGAATAATAGGTTTCTGACATTCGATCATCTCTGTCGACTCTCAACAACTCTGCGTGAAGTCGTCTCAGCTGGAATCAGTCTATCTAATGACCTCGCATCGGGGTAGCGGACGATCTACATGTCCTAGTCATTCACCTTCGGTGACTAGCGACCTTCTATTATCTCTTAGTACAATCTCGTACTGCAATAGCTCCAATATCTGGGCGATATCTCGTCGTTCGCAGCAATAACTGGCTCGCTCGTCTACACGCTGAACTGTGCCTCGATCATCATGAATGAGCCATTCATCAATGGTCATCAAAATCTGGCTGGCCTCTGTCAGTGGCACAATCCTCTGGTGCTGATCTGCACGTGCGAGTAATCTCTTACAGCGATCCATCCAACGCTCGCAGTGCAAAACCCAAACAAAAGACACATCTCTACAATCGTGTGTCGCCGGAATCATGCACTGGTCAGTCCTCGTTCGTGACGAGCTCATGCTGACCGCAACTCTAGACGTAGCTCTCCCTGCCCGTAATCATGGCAGCGAAACCATACTGGTACCGATAAGGCTGGATCAGGAATGAATATGATACTGAACAAAGAAATGTACATCCTAAGGCTTCTTAAGTGGAGTGGCGTGTCGTAAATATGTCGCGGAACATACCAACGGTACGTCACTCTACTTTAGTCACCTATTCCATCAACCAAGGGTCATCCTACGCTCCGAAGGTGAAACCTAACGCTTTGATACCAACTTTGTCACGACCCGAAAGTACGGAACATGACCGGCACTTAGACTACGAACGTCTCAAGGCGTACGTATTCTAAGTAAGCCGAAACCCAGAGATCCAAACCAAGAAAAGTAGTAGAGAGTAGGAAGAACCATATCAAATCATCCTGTATCCAACATAATATACAACGCCTAAAGGCGAGGATCACAACAGAAATGAACTTAACCAGCAAGAAACCCCAAGAAATATAACACGTGACTCTAAGGTCGAAAGAATATACATCACTGGTCTCTATCTCAAATAAGTACATGTTTGGTTGATGGAACTTTTAGATACAACTGAAATATAATATACAATGTATAATGATGGGTACGATACAAATAACCCACCTACTAGCAAGTCACCTGTAAGAAGCTATGCCCGCAAAGCCGTAATGAAACCCGTACGGCAACACCTACAAGAAAACTGGGGCACAACGGGGGTGAGTTGCCAACTCGTGAGTAGAAAAAGATCTACGAACAGAAAATCGCATGTATGACGCAATCCTAGGTCATACGATCAGTATATATAATCCTTAAATATATAAACAGCAAACTCTAACCATGGCTAGTGTAAATATCTAACCCAAGTGTAAACCCATGTGCCTGTGTCAGTGCATCAGGTGGCAATATATCATATGCATGATGTATGAATGCATGAAACAGAATGCATGTACTGAAGAAAACTGCTTTCATAAATTTGTGAGATTTCTGTATTTTAAAGTGAGGTACCATAATGAAATCAGCATAAAACAGTGCCTAGCATCGGCACAAAACATAATCTCAATATCTCGATATCTCTGTATCACAATCTCTATACCACAATATCTCAAATCTCAATATCTCAATCATAAAATCCAGGGCGCCGTCAGTCCAGATCGGCCCCTACCATCCATCTCATAACTACGACGGTATCCTCCGGATATCCGACGTGTCGGGTAATATCACCGGTCGGTCGTGCTCCCCTGCACGGGCTCAACGCCATCATCTGCGATCCTCTTGCCCCGGGGTACCGCACCAGGCCCACCATGTACCCGAAACGGTTCCTCCACTCCTCGAATCGGGTCTCGAAATCCATCAGCAAACTCATGGTGGACGACTCATACATCATGGGAAAACCGCACTTTTTATTTAAAAAGAGAAAGCAGTTTATATAAGTTTTGCGGTTTTTCCCCCAAATCCAGAAAACATCATGGAAATCCGAATCATCAATAGCATGTAAAACCATGAATATAAGCATGAGAATCCATGAATGCGGCATATATTGAACAACAGTATGCATGAAGTGACAGGTAATACTACAACGTCAAGCTGGCATATAAGGCAAGCATACTAATATCATGTCACTACTAGCTAACAAGCTAAATCAAGCAATAATATTTTCTAAGTGTTCGTGACATGGCAATTACCGATGAAGATGTGTGTGAGCCGGCAAATAAGTGTACGTGGTACATACGCATCATCGGTGATAGTGCTGGTGTCCTAACAGCAGGATATCAATAATGAAATATGAATCACAACCGTATGCGATGCAGAGCAACAATGATAAAGTGCGGGAGCAGAATATTAACACAATGATTGTTGAACTGCATCTAATGTCATAAGAGTCATACAGCTATACCACTATAAGGCTGAGCTAAAGCTTACAGTAGGTAAGGGAAACCGCCTAGCCTCTGAGTCGATACACATATATACATATATATATATATATATATATATATAGTCGGTGATCCCGCCTCGATAATATCACATCCGATAACATATCTCTATAATCAGTTACTCCCAAATCAAGAGTGCGGATCAAACCTCAATTTATAGCTCGTACGTAAATCCGTCGTACGGCATCCCCAAATCTGGGTACGGGTCAATATCACATCCGCCATATCATTCATCTAGTATTCTCTTTATCAAGATCATCATCTGGGGTACTGACCTACGTCTAGTACAATGCTAATATCATCACTATAATCAAGATCTGACTACTGATTGACAGTCTCGTATTAATCGATATCATCATCACATATCATCACAAGGAGTAAACATCGCCGAATGCGGCCTATCATAATTTTCTGGTCATATCATATCATATCATATCTCATAACATAATCACGTGTCGATCATTATATTTTTATGTCATTATTCCTATGGCATCATTATTCCCAAAATCCTCTAAAGTATCAAGACGTATCTTAATTATGAATTTTATCATATCACCGATATCATAATCTCAGATCAAACCCATCGACTCATCTCAATCCTATGTACCATCCTCAAAACCGTATGCGAACACATAGTCTCATACCTATGTGAACACATATCTATATAGAAGCCCGTCTATGCACATATGAAGTAATGATGTATGCAAGTATGTATGTATGGGAGTGTATATGTGTAGTGCACCCACTATTCTAGGTTTTTGCGACACTAAATCATCCAAGTCTACCATTTATCCATCCTAAACATCAATAATTTCCCAAACAACAGATAATGATTTTATGTATGTATACGCATCCGTATACATCACTACAAATTGCGGGGGTGCTATACGCCATCCACCCGACTTCTCCCCGTAGATATAAATCTACTCACCTTGTTTATGTGTGCTGGTGCCGATGTCTCCATTTGCATCTCCAATGCTTCGACGCCACATGGGGTACCTACAAGGATATCACACGCTAAAACACATGAAAACCGTGTCGGAAACCAAAATGGTGCACGCTACGCCCATAGGTAAGAACCTACAGCCTCGCGTGCAAACACAACCAATGCTCACTGGTCGTTGGCGTTCAAACGCCACCCGACGGAAACGAATTATCGAATACCAAAAACCCATGTCAAACAAGTCGTAAATCATACGCCAACTCATGAATAACAACCCAGATTTTACCCTAACTGGAAATAGTCAAAACTAGACATACAGGGTGTCAAGTTTACATGAAATAGGGCTGTGCACGCAAAACGAGGGGGTTTCACCCTGGTCTGGCCGCAAATTGCGGCCAGGGGGATTAAATCTGCTGCCGGGGTTTTGAGATGGGGACTAAGGCTTTGGGTAGGGGTTTCTACTATCCTGCACATCTCACTGCCAAGTCAATTTTATTTTAGGGTTCATCGGGTTATAGCAGTTTCCAGAAAGGTCAATAAGTCGACAAAGTTGCTAAAATACGCCAAGTCGAATCCTTCAGGTAACTAACTGGAAAACTAGGGAAATCTTGGTTAAATTGGTCTCAAATACACACCTAATAGGGTTATTCCAACCATCAAATCCAACACTTGGTCAAGTCTCACTCAATTTTCCTTAAACTAACACTAAATCACAGATATAACAGTAAACTTCAGCTATATAACTAGAACTTGGCAAGAAAGGAGTTGGGTTGCAAGATTATACCTCAAGAGGGTCCTAGGATGTAGGAGAAGGGAAAGAGGAAGTGGGGTGGTGCGGCTGAATTGCCCCGGGACTGAAGTTGCTGTTGCAACTGAGGCTGATGCTGGTTCTGCTTGTTGTTGCTGCTGCTACTCAAGCTGCTGTTTTTTCTTGTGTTCTTCAGTGGTTGCAGAGCAGGAGTTTTGTGGCTGTGGGAGGGTGTTGTGTTGTGTGATGTTGTGGTATTGTGAAGTGTGAGGTTGTAGTATGATGATGGTGTGGAGTTGTGTTGAAATGAACTTGCTGCTGCTGCAGAAGCTGATGCAAATGGGGCTGAGTTTTGTGTGCTGGGGGTGTTGTTTTGAAAGATGTAGCAGCTTGTAGCAGCAGCCTTGGTAGCTGATGAGGCTGCTGATGTGAAGGATTTGGGGTGTAGGTTTTGGGCTATGGTGCTAGGGTGGCTGCAGCTGATGGATTGGGGGTTGATGTGGTGTTTGTGTGGCTGTTGCAGCTGAATTTAGGGGATGGGGTGGCTGCTGATGCAGCTGAAGTAGTTGTTTTGGTTTATTGGATATTGGGCTGATGTGTGAGTAAAAGGGCACAAGGGGTTATGTAGTGGAATGGATCATGGCACATCCTAGCCACCTCTCTCTCACTCTTGAAACATGTTAGCACCCACAAGCCATCATGGCTCACACTCTCTCCTACACAAGTCAACCTAACCCTAATCACCCTTAAAAAGCTAAAACCTTTAATTAACCCAATTAACCTAATCAAATGGTTCAACCCACCATGGTCATCTAAGCATGGTTCAACCCTAGGCTACCATGAGACCAAAACATGAAACAAGTGCAACAAGTGTAGAAAATAATATGTGCACGTTTTGCACAAAAGTCCAAAAATCCAATTCGCGAGTTTTAATCGCGATTAACACCCACATAGCATATAATTCATCATCAAAACGGTAAAATGGCATATTTCCACAAAATAACCTATTTTAGAATTTCCATAGGTTTTTCCCAAAATTTTCCGCATTTATCGGTATTTAATTATACCGACTATTAAAATATTCATTCAAAATTAATATTAAATTATAAAAATTCCCAAAAAATAATAATTTATTTTTTTGAAATGTTACAGTTTGGAACTATATCTCTTAAGAGTCGATATTTGAGTTAATGATAAATGACGACGCTTGTGTCCGCTCGTTATCTTCACAGTTCAAGATTCTGAAAGTTATATACCAACCCGAAACTGGTCATACGCTATGCATAACTCTGCGCTACTTCACCCACGTATATACTTACGTGGGAAAAGTAGTGGGGGGCATTTGTTCCCGCCAAAAAATTTCTGCACAAAGAGCCTAAGATATCAAATGGCAGCGATACGCTTAAGAAAATGCAAACCAGTATTTTCCGGGCTGTATTTTGACAAACTCCCGAATGAGGAATAGCTAAATTCTGATGTAATGGAAAGCATCACGAAAAATTCTTCGATTTGATATATTATGGGCTTCATAATTCATCCGGGATCAAATGTTATGAGCAAATATGCTATGCACTGTTCCTTGATTAAAAATCAGGAATTACCTCAATGAGGTGTCACGTGCTCGCACGTGATCAATGGTCACGTGTTGACACGTGATAGTTAAAACAGAAATAAAAAACAAAAGACTGAAGAAGGACCAAATTGTGGGTCACGTGTGAGCACGCGACCAATGATCACGTGTTGACATGTGATAGTTAAAACAGAAATAAAAATAAATGGCTGAAGGAAATACCTCAACGCGATGTCACGTGCTCACACGTGACCAATGGTCACGTGTTGACACATGATGGCTAAAACAGCAATATAAACAAGCGGCTGTTAAAAGGCTCAATTGGGGGTCATGTGCTCACACGTGACCAAGGGTCACGTGTCAGCACGTGACAGGCTTCGAAAGCCTTACAGTTTAACAGAATTAAATTCTAAAAGCTTATAAATCTTTCGAAATGGAAAATAATTATGGGGACCGTTGGATTAAAGATCCAAGGGTGATTAAAAATCACCAATTTACGGAAAAAATCTTAGACAAAGAAAGATTTCACCTAAATCTCACCGAAAATAATAAACAGAATATCTTTTGGATTTAAAATCCAACGGTGAATAAAATTCACTGAATGATCTAAAGGCTCATATTAAATATGAAAACAAATCAAATCTTTCAAAGAAAGATTTATTAAACAAATTGATTCTTTTCTTTCTCCTATAAATACGAGCCAAGAAGAAAAGAGTAGGGATCTACCTTTTTGGAGAGAAGAACAGAGAGATGAGAATTTAATTCTCAAGAGAGAAGAAAAGAAAGGAGAATTTAATTCTCAATAAAGAAACCCTAGGTGAGAAAGGAAAGGGAATCAAAACTTCAAACAGAGAATTTAATTCTCAAAATCTAAGAGTTTAACTCTTCTGCAAAAGAACTTAGTTCTTCCTCTAGTTGAAGATCAGCAGAAGCACATCTCCCCATAGGTTGAGAATTTAATTCTCATCGGGTTGAGATCCTGCCATGCAGATCCAAAACTTAGAGGGAGAATTGAGTTTAGAGAATTTAATTCTCCCAAAACAAAACTAGGGTTTAACCCTATATGAGAATTTAATTCTCCCAAACTCACAGGAATTTAATTCTTTCATGATGAACTAGGGTTTAACCCTATATGAGAATTTAATTCTCCTGAAAATATAGGAATTTAATTCCTTCAAGATGGACAGAACTAGGGTTTAACCCTATATAAGAATTTAATTCTTTAACATATATAGGAATTTAATTCCTCCAAAACAAAATTATTGTTTATCCCTACAGAGAATTTAATTCTTAAAGATAAAAAGATCTTCATGCATGCAAAAGAATTACGGTCACGTGTCTTCACGTGACCCCTGAAGAGATCCCCAGAAATGAGAAGGAGGAAAGCCTTGAGGCAATGCCTCACGTGCTCCCACGTGACTTCCAAAACCCAGAAAGAAAAAGCAAAGGAAATGAAGGCTTTGGGCGTTCTCACGTGTTACCACGTGACCCCTTGGCAAACGCTTTAACAGTCAGCGTATAAATCCCCATCACGTGTCAACACGTGATGCTCAAGATAAAAATACAAAAAGTGTTTAACACTTAATTGCAGAATAAAGAAAGGGATCTGGTCCCACCTTTGGGCACTCTCACGTGTCCACACGTAACCCCTCCATCTTTAGTGTTTAACACTAATTTGGGGATTATAATTCCAGTGTTTAACACTGATTATTTCTAGTGTTTAACACTAAATTGAAGATTATATTTCCAGTGTTTAACACTGATTGTCTTTTAGTGTTTAACACTAATTTGAGAGTTCTACCTCCAGTGTTTAACACTGTTGTTCTCTAGTGTTTAACACTACTTTTAGCCAAATTAGCAAATTTTCCAGAGGCAAATGTCCCTCTTCCAAATGAATCTCAAAATTGAGAAAATCAAAGACAAAATGTTGTCAGAGCCCCCAAACCTCTGTTAAGCACTACTAAATGATGAGGGGCCAATATTTCAATCATAATTGGACTTAGCCCAAACTGGCCATAAGTCCTCAAATCATCTTGAACTGAGCACATCTGCACTTTCAACCAACTCATTGGTTCAAGGGTACATCTCTGAACTCCTCTGATATTTGTTGTTGTAATCCTTCAACGTCTTCAGAGAGGTGATGGGTCCTGACAGCCATACATTTTATGGACCACCATGTCCTTAAACTGGTATTGGACTACTATGTCCTTAAACTGGTAATCGACCGCAATGTCCCTAAGCTAAATAATTGAGTCCAAATGCTCTCTTGTTGGATCTAAACGATCCTGTTAAGTTGATCTTAGTCTAAAATGAGACTAACGTATCCTTAACAAACGTTTAAGTTGATCTTAGTTTCAAATAAGACTTAACGTATCCTTAAACCAACCCCCAAACCCAAATCTAAGAATATAAGGATTTGGACTAATCCACGCCCTACGGGCGGCCACATAAATTAGTCTCCGTATACAATCCACGGGAAACTACAAACAAAACAAACACCCACGACACGAAGTGACCATCTGGAGAAGGAGAAAGTGGTTACCGCAATGCGGTAGCGTAATTAACTGCAGGGGCTTGCGCCTGTAGGGAAGAGCGTTCCCATAATCAAAAACCCTTAAGTGAGGGGGAATCTGACGAAGTCTGCTACATCGGCCGCATCCATTTAAACCATCGATACATGGTGCCATAAATCAACTTGGCATCTTCGGACAGGTGGACGGATAGCACCAATTAGCATCTGCCCCGAATTTCAGGAAAGATGTCTGTCTTGCGCCGTCTTTCGGAGGGGAACAATAGTCGATGTAGATGCATCATCCGAACCATACCTTTTTCTAAACCGAAGAGTCGTATGTATCTTTAAAAATACACCTTGAGGGAGGTTACGGATTTTCAAATGATATCTTTTTCTTAAAAATACCGTAACCGCTATTTTCAAAACTACGATTCGCTTCTTTAAAAATCTGATTGTATGGTTCGGGTGTGTATGTTAGATTAGATACCTATACTTATAGTAGAGATAGAATGTTTAGGTAAACTCGGCTTGATATGAGTTATAAATGCGATGAAAAGATTATAAGACGGATATGATGACCTGATGGAATGTTGGTATACGGATGCGAGTCGATCGAGATGATTTATACCCTGTCGGTCCCCTGATGTGAGATTATTGCGGAAGTGACCTGGGACATATGTATATAGATATATATAGATATATATAGAATGTTGTGAATCATGGATGATAGGCTGTACGTGATTTCAGGCCATATCCTCATTTGTCGTATAGGATCCCTATTAGCTTAATGCCGCCGTACGATGATTTTCCATGCACGATGAGTTTGACTTGATGATTGATCCTTACCCTTGACTAGAGGTTGCCGTACGATGGATCATACCGTACGCGGTGTGGTTAGGCTGGATGTCGATTGGTAGATTCCCAGACTCGGTCATATTAGATACGTATACCCGTCAACATTTGCATATGATTTTCTTTATGCTGCATTCATATTATTCCCATCGCATTGCTTATACTTGTGCTAGTACACTTGCACTATTATCAATGATGCGTATGTTACACGCACACAGATTTGCCGGCTCACACACTTCATCATCGATAATTGCCATGTCGCTACACGGTAGGATTGCTGCATCATGATATACTGTTATGCCTACATTTCCATCACATGTCGCATACATCATGCTTTATGATTTTAGGCATTGAGATATGCTGTTTTTATGAGATTTATGGATTTGAGAACCGTGGCTATTTTAAAGAAAGCATGTACTGATTTAAAAACCTGGTTTCTCTTGATATGATATTTCAGTGCGTCCACCATGCGTTTTCTCGGTTCTGAGACATGTGACTTGTGAACCCGAATTGAGGTGCTGGATGAGGCCGATTGCGGGTACATGGTGGACCTGGTATGGTAACTCGGGGCGAGAACGGATCTGTCGTGCAGTAGGCGATGAGCCTGGCAGTGGGATCACTATCTACCGGTGATTGGTTGGACATGGCGGTTATTCGGAGGATACTGGCCAGAGTCGATAGATGGATACGGGATGACCCGTACTGCCGGGGTCGAAGACCGATTCCGCAGACGGAGCCCGATATATGCTGATTTATGTGCCGATGCTGGGCACGGTTTTCATGATGTTTTCGAGTGTCGATGATATGCACTCAGGTTCCATGATTTTGATGTGTCGGGAGGGACACCGTTGATATATATATATATATATATATATATATATATATATATATCCACATACTTTCATGCACACCCTTTATGATATTTACGTGCATGCAGACATTGATTTTGGGTGGACGAGATCCACATGCATACATACCTTGATTATGGTTGGACGAGATCCATATACATGCATTGATTATTACTGTTGGATGTTATCCACATGCATATAGGTATTGACTACCTTGTTGGCACATATACAGACCCGGTCACCCTAGATATCATAGTATTACCTTTATGATATAGTTGACCTAGGAGTCATTGTTTATTCGATTTCTATCTGTTGATATTTTTCTACTCACGAGTTGGCAACTCACCCACGTTGTGACACAGTTCATGCAGGTTGACCGCTTGGATCAGTAGCGGCTTCGCTGGCACACAGTTGCATTCAGGTGTTTTGCATTGGTAGGTGGAATATTTGTATCATTCCCACTCTTGTATCTATATTTCATATTGTATCTAGTTAACTCCATCAATCAAAAGTTGTAAATTGTATAAGTGATGAGACTTAGTGAGGCTTATAGTTGCGAGATTTGAGCGATGGGTTTTTATATTCACTTTTGGGGTTATATCTTGCTCATATCTTTATCCTTTTGTGGTGAACTTCGCCGTAGGGCGTCGTATACTTATATATATTGTCTTGCGTGGTTGTGATCCGCCGTTTGGCGAAGAGCTAGCTCCCGCTTAGGGATGTCATTATCATTATTATGTATTTGTGGTTTTGGATCAAAATATACAAAGGAGGTGCAGCCGAAATTTTTAAAAGACGAAACATGTTTTCAAACTAGTAAATTTCACTTGCATCATTCATGTTCCTTTTCTATGCATTAAGAAAACTTGATTTCATTATACCTTTATTTCAAAACTTCACCTCCTTTATTTTTCTTAAAAGGTTTGGATTTCTGGGTTTTTGTTGGATATATATGCCCTAGAGACCTTCATTGTATAGGATGCTAGGGATATGTATGTACATGACAATCTTGCTTGAAATGATAGTACGCTATTTGGTTTGTCTTTATCTTAACGTGTGATATATTTTACTTTATATTTATAAACATGTTGATAAAGCCCATAGGTTGTTTGCCTGACTACCAGCGTTGTGATGGCAGTCATACTTGTGGGAGATGGATAGTCAATAGGCACATCCTTAAATGTCCCTGGTCGCAGGAGTATCGAGACTGGGTATCGATGCTCCAGAGTAGACTAGTGTATACATATCTAGACCCTAACGAGGGGCGATGGATTGGTCCCGCAGCCATTGGTAATGTGCACCTAAGATTGTATTCAGATGCTCACTGAGAGTGAGTACACCGGACAGGACTCGCAGAGAACTGACTGGATGGTATTATACCTAACGTCAGATAGTAGTTCTCAGGTGACATGTGTACAGATAGTCTGTTGACTTAAGGTCGTCATTTGTCTCGTGTGAGTTCCCAATGTACTTTGATTACTACCCTACCACGGCTCAAAGGAATCGTGCAAACAGATTTTATTTGGGTACAGTCCCGAGCCATGTAGAGGCAGTGAGCGACTGTTAGGGATTCGTCTCTCCCGGTATAGGGAGATGATATCGCACTGTGATCGGTTGGTCATTACCATAAGTCCTTGGCCAGGGATGATTGAGAATTACTGGTGGATGATCAGTAGATTCTCGCATGGTCTTGAGCCATACCGGCACGACTTGTACGGTTATTAGGGGTCTGACGTTCTCCACCTCCCTAGACCATACATACGATACTCGTAGATGAACAGACCGGACTGCGTGGATATTGTCACGGACAGGCTCAGTAGGAGTTCGGATGGGTTTCCTCATCGGCCTTCTTATCGACATCTACCTGGGGACCATTACGTACAACTAGTGCCGCTTGCGGTCTGTGGTTAAACCCACTGCCAGCGTAGTAGTCGAGCCTTTGAGTCCCACACAGAGAGTTTCCCTGCTCCAGGCGAAACGATATAGAGGTCGTATGGTTTTACGACAAGGGTTCAGACGCATACGTGTGTTTACGCACGTACGACGTTCGGACAGTTTTTACTAGCCGGCTTTGGTTTAAGCCAGATTCTAGTATCGGATTATTGGATTTATACAGTCTAATGTTTTTCCGTGTTTTCACGGATAGGAGGTGTAGGGTGTTTTTCGTCACCACATTGAGATGGGAATTCGCGCACGCTTGTCAGGCGTACTACAGATTCCCCCTGCCTAGGGTAGGCCGGGATTTAATGATTGTGGGGATCCGAATCTCCAGCAGCCGTGAACTAAGCTGCCGTTAATTACCTCTCGCCTTTGGAGCGAGGGAACCTCCGATTGACGGGTTAAACTGGTCATGTGAACTCAATGTGCAGTGTATGTGTGTTGTGTTTTGAAAGGGGGTTTTGGGTATATCGGGAGCCACGCAGAGTTTTTACGGGGGTCCCGCTACCCGGATAGCGTGCTGGGGGTCAAGGGGGCTAGCAGCCCCCTTGCGGGGTGCGGGGCAGCGCCCCGTTAGAAATTTTTTTCTAACAGGGACAGTGTCGTGGTGTATGTGTGCATGCACATATGTATATATATATATATGTATGTATGTATGTATATAAGAAGAAAAAGGGAAGAAAAGGCATCCAAAGGATGCGTGGGGGCAGCACCTCAGGCGCTGTGCGCTCAGGCGCTAGAGTGCCACGTGGGCGCCGTGCGCTTGAGTGTTGTGCGCTTGAGCGCACGCGCGCCACGTGTCGATACGTGGGCGCTTTGCGCTTCAGCGCCTGATGCTCGAGCGCAAGTGCGTCACGTGTCGGCACGGGGGCGACTTGCGCCTGAGCGCTTGTGCTTGAGTGCAAGCGCGCCACGTGTCGGCACCGGGGCGACTTGCGCTCGAGCGCAAGCGCGCCACTTGTCGGCACGTGGGCACTTTGCGCTCGAGCGTAAGCGCGCCACGTGTCGGCACGTGGGCGCTTCGCGCTTGAGCGCAGGGCACTGTAGTGCAAACGTGCCATGTGTCGGCGTGTGGGCGCTTTGCACGCGAGCGCTGAGCGCTAGAGCGCAAGCGCGCCACGTGTCGGCACGCGGGCGCTCAGCGCTTGAGCGCCGGCGAGAAAAGGAGGCTTTTAGCCTAAGAAACAGAAGCTATGCTTCACAAAGGAAATATTTGTTGTTATATATATATATATATATGTGTGGAGTTAAAACTCCTAGGATGTTTTGAAGCTGATGAACGGGGTTCTTCTTCTTCCTCCTGTTGTTTGGCCGGATCTTGAAGATCAAGAAGTAGGAGATTTTAAAAATCACTCCTTTTTGAGATCTGATGGGAAATCTGAGTTCCCCTTTGTGGGTTTTGTGGTGGAAAACTACTTAGTTTTGGAAAAGAAAGGGTAAAACTCTTGATTTAATTCAAAAGAAATGAGAAGGTTTAGAACCTTGGAGAAGAAGCAGGAGGCACAAAAAAAACCTAGTTTTTGGGGGAATGAAATGTGTATGCTTTATTCAACATCATGTTGCCATATATAGGCTTACATATTTACATATAGCTCCTTGGGCTTTACAAAAATGGCATTTTAGCCATCCCATGGCTCATGTGCCGTTTCATTTTTGCACATAAGCCATGGGCTTACAAAATATTGGCTTTATGCCTATTTTGTTTACATTCATGCATAAACAATTACATAAAAATTATTTATCACATGATTTTTTTGTTCGCATGGGGAGGCTGGCTGCGGGCTCGACTTGGGCATGGGCCCGCTTGACCTGGCCTTGGGCCTACATGGCTTGTGGTTGACTTTGATTTTGACTTGGTCAACCGGGGTGTAAATTTTTACCCCAACAAATTGTCCCCCATCAATAAAGGCACACAGCATATGTGGGTCGTGTGTATGAAATTGATGGATCTTCTTTTGCGTGGAGGCTACTTGCTTTGATTCCCACTTTTGGGATGCACTGCCCTTTTTACGACATGGACGGTTGGCGCTTGACGCGTCTCCGAGATAGAGTGTCCGTGGTAGACGTTTCCCTAGCCCGGAGTGATTTGGTAGACGTGTCCCCGGCACGGAGTATCTGTTGTCGGACATTTCCCCGAGACGGAGTGCCTGATGTAGGACGTTTCCCTGAGACGGAGTGCCTGTTGTAGGACGTATCCCCGAGACAGAGTGCCTGCTGTAGGACGTTTCCCCGAGACGGAGTGGCTGTTGTAGGACGTTTCCCAAATACGGAGTGCCTGTGTTGGACGTTTCTCCAATGCAGAGTGTCGCTTGTTGACGTGTCCCCGGCACGGAGTGTCGCTGATCGACTTTTCCCCGGCGTGGAGTGTCGCTGATCGACTTTTCCCCGGCGCGGAGTGTCGGTGGTTGACTTTTCCCCGAGATGGAGTGTCTGCTGCTGGATGTTTCCCCGATACGGTGTTTCTTTGTTGGACGTTCCCCCGATGCGGAGTGTCTGCTGTTAGACTTTTCCCCGATGCGGAGTGTCTGTTGTTGGACGTTTCCCCGGTACGGAGTGTCTGCTGTTGGACGTTTCCCCGATGCGGAGTGTCTGTTGTTGGACGTTTCCCCGAGACGAAGTTTCTGCTGTTGGACGTTTCCACGATGCGGAGTGTCTGATGTTGGACGTTTCCCCGGTACGGAGTGTCTGCTGTTGGACGTTTCCCCGATGCGGAGTGTCTGTTGTTAGACGTTTCCCCGGTACGAAGTGTCTGCTGTTGGACGTTTCCCCGATGCGGAGTCTCGATTGTTGACGCAGAGGTCGATGTTGGAATTGGTTGGTTTGATTTGTTTGATTTGAGTCGACATCAGCATCGCTACACTGGAATATGGTACCAGGAGCGAATCATCATTTGTCATGAGAGAATTTTGGGATTGGTATTTTTGTCGGCATCTGCATTGCTGCACTGGAATAATGCTAGGAGCAACTCATCATTTGCCCCGGGAGGATTTGGATTTGGTTTTTTTCGTTTGGCATCTGCATTGCTGCACTGGAATAATGCCAGGAGCAACTCATCATGTGCCCCGAGAGGATTTGTATTTTTTTTTTGTTTGGCATCTGCATTGCTGCACTGGAATAATGCCAGGAGCAACTCATCATGTGCCCCGAGAGGATTAGGGAATTGGTGGCTTAGGAGACAGGTTTAGATCCATGTCACCTAAGGCTTTTCCATTTTGTGAGCCGTAAGGGTCTCACAAATCATTTTCTCCCTACGGGTCATAAGGATCCCGTAGGTGTATTTTCTCCTTATGAGTCGTGGGGACTCCTAAGTGTGTTGCTCCTTTGTGAGTCGTAGGGATCTCACGCGGGAATTTTCTCCTCACAAAGTCGAGACGACTTTGCGAGTGCATTTCATTTCTTCTTTTTTTTTACGAGTTTGCGCCCTTTCGGGTTTTCACAAACTCACCGGCAGTCCTGCTGTTTTTACTCACGGAGCCCTTTCGGGTTTTCATCCGTGCCCATTTTGCTTGTGGACATACCGTTCTTTTTTTTGGAGAGATCGGGATTGTTTTACGCCCGTGGATTGTATACGGTTTTGCAGTATGTATGATCCAGACCGTAGGGCCGGAAAAATTTCGGGACTTTGTTGGCGTCTGCATCGCTGCACTGGAATATGGTACCTGGAGCGACTCATCATTCGCCGTTGGGGTATGAGAGTTGGAATTCGGTTGGCGTCTGCATCGCTGCACTGGAATGTAGTACCAGGAGCGACTCATCATTCTCCATTTGGGATTTGGTTGGCATCTGCATCGCTGCACTGGAATATGGTACCAGGAGCGACTCATCATTCGCCGTTGGGGTATGGGAACCGATGGCTTAGGAGACAGGTTTAGATCCCTATCACCTAAGGCTTTTCAATTTTATGGGCTGTGAGGGTCCCATAAAAGCATTTTCTCCCTGCGAGTCGTAAGGATCGCGCAGGTGTATTTTCTCCTTAGGAGTCGTGGGCACTCATAAGTGTGTTTTTCTTTCGTGCGTCGTAAGGATCCCACGAAGGTTTGTTCTCCTCATGCATCGTGAGGACACATGAGTGGGTCTTCCCAATGGAGCATAATTCCAAAGGCGGAGACCAGTCGCATAACTGGTAATTACAATGGGGCATGAGTATGATGAGAATTATTTGAGCCCGTGAATTGTATACGGCAGTCAATTTGGGGACTGGCCGTAGGGCCGGGGGAGTTTTGGAAAATCGGATTTTTGTTGGCGTCTGCATTGCTGCACTGGAATAATGCCAGGAGCAACTCATCATCCGCCCTTGTTTTTTTTTTGTTTTTTGTTTTTGTTTTACAGCAATTGCTCTATCATTTCAGCTTTTCTTATCGCGAAGGTCGCGATTGCCCTATTATTTCGGCTTTTATTCGAGGTTGCCCCATCATTTCGGCTTTTATTTCATCTTTATTTTACTCGCTGATTTTTATTGCGAGTTACCCCATCATTTCGGCTTTTATTTTTTTTATTTTATTTACACATTTTTTTATTTACATTATTATTATTTTTTTTTACATTCCCAGTTTAACGACTTAGAGGTCGATTGTTCCCAGTTTAATGACGTGGTGGTTGATTGTTCCCAGTTTAATGACGTGGCGGCCGATTGTTCCAAGAGAAAGGCGGGTGTTCGAGAGAATCAGGTCCCTGAAGGACTTCGGTCCCCGTGTGTATGAAATCGGCGGTCGCAGCTTGACAGTTTGTTAACACGCCAGGGGACAATGATATTTCTCCCACCTTGTATTGTTTCTCAACCCAATCCTTGAAGATGGAACAGTCTTCAATAGTGTGCCCCAACGCTCGGTGGTATGGGCAAAATTTGGGATGATCAGTCTTGTTCGCTTCACTTAGCCTTCTCGGTTCTGGTAGCCGCAGGCCATTCTTCAGAGCATCTTTAAAAATTTTGTGGACCTTGTCCCTTCGGAATGAGTAGACCTTATTTCTTCTTTCTTCCAAAGTTGGCTCTCGAGACTGGTCAGTTTTTGCTCCTCCCGTTCTCTTCTTATTTAGAGAATCGGTGCTGTTAGAACTTCCGCTTTTTCGGTTGTCATCCCTCCAAGGTTTCGGTCTGTTTGTGAACTGAAGATCCTGAGCGGACTCGGGCTTTGAGCATTCCAACGTTTGGACCTTTTTAGACAGCTCTTGGAATGTTTTGAGACCCGCGGTACATAGAAACGTGACCATCCAGTTGTTGAGATTTCCGACAAGGAGACTGACAGATTGGTCCTGCTCTATCGGCAGTTCGCATTTGACGGAAAGATTACGCCATCGGGTTATAAAATCCGTGCTTCTTTCATCGCTCTTGGTCTTGGTCCTTACGAGCTCGGCAATGGTAATCTTATCGCTGACGCTCATGAACCTCTGCCGAAACAAAGACTCCATTTGGACAAAAGTTATGACGGAGCCATCCGGTATGCTCGCATACCAGTCAAAAGCAACATCGGTCAGGCTATTAACGAACTTGCGGAGGAGAAGCGCACCATTGCCCCCAGTATTCCCGCATGAGGCTTTGAAGTGGGCGATATGCTGATTCGCGTTTCCCGTCCCATCGAATCTTCCGAATTTGGGGATGCCATAGCCGCTAGGGAATTCCACCAGATCATATTGAGCAGGATATGGTCTCCCACTACTGCTGATATCTTTTTGCGCTTCGGCTTCGGCCACCAATGTTTTGACTTTGCTGGCAACCAAATCCATGATTTGATCTTGAGTTAGCGGGCTACTGTCATCGGTAGCTAAGACATTTTCCGAGATAGGATGCGACTGATTTTCATGTAGTTCGCCCACTTTTGGATTTAAGGGAATAGGCGTCGACTGCTTTGGGACACCACTTCCCGGTTCACGAGCAGAGCCCTCCGCTTGATTGGGCGGCTGAGAGGCAAGTTGGGCCGTGAGCTGTAGGACGACATTTGTCAAGTCGTCAATTTTTAAGTAGAGCTTAGCCATCTCCTTGTCTTTGTTTCTGAGCTGCTTTTGGAGCTCTTGAAGCAGCTCTTGCTCCGCGGTTCTGGGGCGGAAAGTCGGCTCTTCTTCGCTTTCCGAGCCCGACTCCTCATGGACCGAAGGGTCCTTCTGCCCATCATCCTCATCGAGAGGGTTTTCATCACCCAGCAGAGGCGGCTGTTCTTGAGAAGCGGCCACCACATTCAAGCCAGATTGGATTTGGGATGTAGTGGTCCCGTCCTTGCTCTTGCTGCGCGTGCCCACCATGTAGACAGTGTGGACCTCATATCCAGTCGTCTCTTTCTCACTGGCGGGGAGCTTAGAGAAGACACCCGATCGAGCAGTGGTCAAGGGCACCGCTGGAGCTTGCTCGGGACGCGTTGTAGCTTTGTTGGTGTTGACGGCCTTGCCCCCAGCTGGGGCCAAGGAAAGTCGTTCAGACACCGACTTGCGTTTGGGTTGGGGCGTCCTTGAGATCACCACATTTGGTCTCTTTCCTTTCGAGACCGGTCTGTCTGCCACCGGGGCTTGAGGAGCTGGGATGGCGCCAACTGGCATGAACATGATAGAGCCGAATGGTAGCAGCGGCTCCTCCCATTGTCGCCCGAGACTGGCCGGAAGGACCGTCCTAGAGTCTATCCTCATCGTGTAGGAGACGGAAGCTGAGTTCATCATCGAAGACATCGTCGGAAGGTGAATGCTTGAAAATCTGCATGAAAAAGCATTATTTTTAGTATAAATACAGGTATGTATATTGATTGAGTTTGCATGAACGCTTAACCCGAAATATGGGAGGAGAGATTGGTCCCACCGGGCGTACCAGAATATGTAGGGTGTTTTTCGTCACCCCATTGAGATGGGAATACACGTGCGCTTGTCAGGCGTACTACAGATCCCCCCTGCCTAGGGTAGGCCGGGGTTTAATGATTGTGGGGATC
Organism: Agapanthus africanus; assembly: GCA_030015575.1. NCBI lineage: Eukaryota > Viridiplantae > Streptophyta > Magnoliopsida > Asparagales > Amaryllidaceae > Agapanthus > Agapanthus africanus. Next base: position 218,636,070 of record CM057340.1, read on the forward strand.
CGAATCTCCGGCAGCCGCGAACTAAGCTGCCGTTAATTACCCCTCGCCATTGGAGCGAGGGAACCTCCGATTGACGGGTTAAACTGGTCATGCGAACTCAATGTGCAATGTACGTGTGTTGTGTTTTGTGTAAGTGCACGGCGGCGCCCCGGCGTCCATTCCGAGGCCAAAATACGGAAGCGGTGATATACTTAAATTTTTCATGAACGGGCACCACCGCGCACTAATACCCGGATAGAACCATTAACTAGTCCTAGCTAACTACAAGATGGGAAAGAGAAATATACCGAGTGATCCGAGTCTTCCGGTCTTCTCGTCGTCGTCCCGATCTCCCGTGGAATGTCCGGTCTCCACCTCATCGCCGGAAGTGCACTATATCGCCTACATCATTTACGGGCTCCCACCTCAATGCCGAGGCAACTCGGGCACGAAGCTGGCTAGTCGACGTGCCCAAGATTTGCTGTAGAAATGTGTAGTGCTCATGTCTCATTTTTGGGGTTATAGGAATTGCCAAATGGTGGAGGAATGATACTTGGAGTTTTGTGATGAACTAGAGAGTATTTTGAAACCAAATGAGAGCTCAAAAATCACCCCCCCCAAGAATTTTCAGCCCCCCTTAAGCAATGGCCGGCCATGGACTTGGTGAGTGGAGAGAATGAGAGAGTGTGCTAAAAAATGAGAGAGAGAGCCAACCATATCCAAGAGAGAGAGGAATGGTTATGATATGAAGAAATGATCACAAAGAAACACCAACACTCCACCAACCTCACCCTTCATCATCATCAACAATCATGTCCTACAAAAGTCAAGCCATGATGAAGATATAAGTCAAGGTCAAAGAAGAGCTATCATGATACAACAACATGCAAAGACCCCCCTCCACAATTGCTTATTTGCATAAATGCAAATAAGCCCTCCTCCACCAATCTTCGGCCAATGGACGATACAAAGGAAATTGGCCGAAACGGAAAGCAAACTGGCAACTTCAGAAAACTGGTCCCGTAATAAATTACAGGAAAACCCCGCTACTGTGCATACACACCCGCATCTGTATTCCGACCGAAATACAAATGCAATGAGACAAAATCTACACTGTACTATACTAGGATCCGGCTTAAACTAAAGCCGGCTAGTGATATCTGTTCGATCCTGATCAGTGCAATACCGCACGTATCTGATAGAACCCTGCCATATATCCATACGGCCTATAGTACAAACTGTCCGATCCTGATCCGTGCAATACCGCACGTATCTGATCGGACCTTGCAATATCACCATACGGCCTCTAGAGATTTTCGCCCGAAAACTTGAGCAACTGAATGTGGGGGACTCTAAAGACTCGTCAACACCATGGTTGTGGATTTAACCACTAGCATGTCATATGTATAAGCCAATACGTAACGGGCTACCAGGTATTGACCAAAAGGGACGTCGATGAGCGAACTCATCCTGATACCCTACTGAGCCTGTCAGTGACAATATCCATACAGTCCGGTCCGTTCGTCTATGAGCATCGCATGGCGGGCCTAGGGGGTTGGTAAAAGTCAGACCCCCAAAAGCGGTATAAGTCGTGTCGGAGTGTAACCCAGAACACCCTGAGATACTACTGGAATACCTACCAGTAAATCTCCTTCCTCGGCTGAGGGCTTCGTGTAATGGCTCTCCTAGACACAGCGCGACCTCACCCCCAATACGGGGAGAGACGAACCCCCGAAGATGCGCTCACTGCCTCCATGTGGCTCGGGACAGTACTTAACTAAAACCTGTTTGCACGTCTCCTTTGAGCGTGGTAGGGTAGTAATCAAAGTACAGTGGGAACTCACACGAGAAAAATGACGATCCCCAGGTCGATGAACTAACCTGTACACATGTCACCAGGGAACTGCTATCTGACGTCAGGTATAAGACCAACTAGCATGTTCCCGGCGAGTCCTGTCCGGTGTACTTATAACCCAATGAGCACATGTATACATCTTAGGTGATCCAACTGACACCAATGGCTTGTGAGACCGGCCACCGCCCCTCGTCGGGGTCTCGACTGTGTACACTAGTCTACTCTGGAGTATCGATGCCCTGTCTCGAAACTCCCACGACTAGGGACCTTTTAAGGATGCGCTTATAAACTACCAGCTCTCACGTATATGATCGCCCTCATACTGCTGGTGGTCAAGCAAGAATCCTAGGGGCTCTATCAACGTGCAATAGTGACCTGTCAGGTCACCTAAAGCAGTACATGATGATAAAGATAAACCAGATAGCATACTATCATCTCGAGTAAGACTGTCCTACTGGGACAGGTCCTCCCTAAATCATTGCAATCACGTGCCTATGATCAAATAATTGACTCTGAGGGCACTATCTCCAACAATCTCCCACTTGCACTCAAGGCTAATTATTGCGATGTCGCATACTCATAGCCCGTGTGACACCGAACACCCAACTCCTCTACTGGTCAGTCTCACAAAGCTCGTTTGCGAAACTATTGCGTTCGAGGAATAGCCTCAGTGAGTGGATCCGCCCTGATGTATCTTTCTATGTCTCTCTATATCTCAAGTTCGCGGAGAAAGCCATCTCCCGAAATGAGCAATACCTGTCTTAGAATGTGTCTGGATGTCTGATGGGACCTAGCTCATAAATGAACTCCAAATCCAAACTTCTTAGACTGTATCGTCAACTGAACTTAATCAGTATCCTGCGCCATGCCTCCCTCAGTATTGCCTTGGACCACCTGTCCAAAATACTGCCCCTCGTCAGAAGGAAAAACTATAACTGTGACAACCTCCTTGTCGTTCATGTCACCTTGGAAGCCTGGAATGATAACTGTCTCCCGAATGAGGCTGTCGTTATCATATCCCTAGAACATTCACTTATGTTCTAAAACTGCTTCCGACTGTTTCTCCAGGATTGGATCAATGTCAACTTATTGCAGCTAGTGCAAGAACAACATCTGGTGTGGTACTTGACATCTCATGATTGACTCAATTGCCTGAGCAAGTGATCTGCCCATCATGCACATCCCTCTCCCCTTTAGTCTGTAAGACACATTTAGAGAGGGTGACTACATTACCTGCAGGTACACTACCGTGCCAGGAGTCGTCCATTCTAAATACCCTTAGAATGCTGTCTAAGTACCCTTAATTGGGAAACCACCGAAATCTAGATCTAAAACCATAGATCTAGTAACCAGTATGTCTGATATAATGTCTAAGTCCCATATGGAGAAACCACTGTATGACGACCAAAGTATAACCGATCGTAGTATAGGAATATCACTTCCTACTCTGTGTATGTCATCCAAATACCATGACATCACACCCTACTACCTTCTCAACAGATCCATCCCCTATTCTGATGAAGTCAAACCTATGACTGTCACATCAGAAATAGATGATCTATCTCCGCTACTGGTGCTTCAGTCTATAAATAGACATAAGCTACCTGTCCACCAATGCTTCCATTGCTCCCACTGACTACGACAACCCTCTGGCAGAGTCATTTACACGTACACTTCTAAAGCTAGTTTAGAACGACGCTATACTCATCCTCCCGCCGGGTCTCGCAATCTGGAACAACAGCAATGGCAATTGTGGGTAAACAAGAACTTCCATGTCACCGTCCCTGAGGCTACCGGAGTACCTCTCGGGTGCCTGAAGTGACCCACCTTATCTGCGAAGTGGCCAATGGAATGTCAATCCAGATTGAATCTTTAGGTTCCTATCAAATCTTCAGTAATCGTTTGTGGTTCTGGAATCACTTCCAGTTCTACCATACTCCCACTACTGTTTTCTGAAAAAATCCATTTTTAATAAAACCGTGGCGAGTTTAGAACAATATTTCTATTGATCTGCCAGATGGTAGAAAGTCAACCCTCGTCATAGCCTGGGTCAACCCACAAACAACCATTACAGAAACGTGCCTTGAGTTATCCAGGGTCTGGTTTTAATCATAAGCCGGACAACTCCCTGTATCTTAACATCGTTAAGATATGAACTGTACTATATCCAATATAGAACCAGAGGCACTGATTTAATTGAACCAGATTCAAATCATGCAGCTATCTCCAGTGCATGTCAACTAAATGGAAGAAGGCCGATCAGCGTTACTCAACTTAGGAATACTTCCAATTATGAGTAATCTGAAAGAGAAGCAAGTTCTCTTAATCATTACTATCAACTGAATACCATACTCAAGTATCTACATCTTCGATCACATTGAAGAATCCCGATACTTGCAATACCTGGTTCTCTACTTTATTCAAATACCTATAACTTCTCAAAATTCGGACCCTGTGTTTCCAAGAAACACCTGTCTAAAAACTAGAGAAGTCATAAGTAAACCGAATATAGTACGAGGACCAACCCCTCTGTCCTGATGGACCCTGGACATCATACAATACTCTGTATAAGTCCCTTGAGTCTGATAACTCATTCACTGTATGTCGTAGGTTGAGAACTGTACTTATGGTTAAGAAGAATTACACCGCTGTTTAATGCTCCTTACCTTCCACTGATATAGGTAAATGTCACAGACATAATTTCAAAAAGGTATGTCTCACTCTATGAAAATAGACGTACAGATATATCAATTTGAAATTGGTGCATAACAGCGGATATTCAAAACCAAATACTTGCCGTCCGGCAAACAACCCAGGTGACTTCCTCAAATATCACTGATTACATCGAATCCCGATATAATGAGGATGATCACCCAATTCCCAATAACGTACTCCCACTCATCATCTGTAAAACCATACAGATGTGAAAATCATACCTGGTAAATACATACCCTGGAGTAAGTATCTAATCGGGAAATCAGTTTTCTTTTAACATTACACAGTAAAGCTGAAACATTGAAATGTTTCGTAGGGGTATCCTGGTATTCCTAGTAATGCCTCTTCCAGATTCACAACTGTAACCGTATAAATCTCTGCCACCTCTCCAAATCCCTTCATATGTCTTTAGTCATTACCTTCTGCACACCCCTTTCGGCCAAATGGTTTTCTTCCTTCCCTACCGTTCGGCACCAGCCTATGGTTTGGAAGAAGACTATCCAATAAGCATAATGGGTGTACTATCCTAATCCTAGGAACACTCGCAATGCGAGAGAAGGTGAAGATAAAAGACACCTGAATAAATCTTATTCCTATTTCTCCTGAACCAGAATCCATCCCCGAACTGGAACAAGTTCCTTTCGAGTTCGTATATAACCATACGATGGAGTATCCAATAAACTGTGGATCTTCGTAGTTATACAGAGTGTCCTGGAAAAATACAGCGGTGATTTAGGATTGGCGAAGGAATACTTGGTTTGGTCGTGAATATCAGTCGCAATTTACGTTGTCCTCTTACTAATCCCTTTCTTTGTCTTTACATAATGCCTTCTGCACACCATCGTTATGCTAATTGGTTTTCTTCATTCCCCACCGTTCGGCACCAGCCTAAGGTTTGGAAGAAGACTATCCAATTTGCTTAATAGGTGTACTACTCCTAAACCAAGGAGTACTCGCAACCTGAGAGAAGGAAAAAGGAAAAGACAACTGAATAGTCCTATCCGTTTTCTCCAGAACCTGAAACCATCCTCGAATAAATTCTTTCGAGTTCGTATATAACCATACGATGGTTTTGTCCAATGGAAGTGGACGTTCGTAGTAATACGGGGTGTCCTGGAGAAAAGGGTAAAAGTAGGAGTGGCAATGAGGTTTGCAACTCTGACAATCCAAAAGCCAGTGTTTAAGAAGGTTCGGTTAACTTGGTCACTGAGTCATAGTCTTAGGGTCGGGTCAATGGTCGCTGCCAAAGAGAGAGAGAAAAGAAACACTCAGCGTGCACTCTAACCTAGATCAGAATGTTTACCAATTTATCTAATCAGGAAACCTCCCACTGTACCGTCAAATTCTCCTCCAAACCTGAAAGAAGAATTAGTCGGGATCACCCGAGGAGTAAACCAACTCATCAGTGGGAATCGGGATCCAACTATCATCGCATGATAACGTGACGGAATCTGCTCACGGTGTCACACTCCAGAAGGTATGCGCATATCTGGCAAGTTTCAGTTTCTTTAGAAACTCCCGATGTGATTTCTGCCCCATGCTCTTATGACCTTGACTTTGGCCAACATATCATAAGTCACATGTCAAGTTCTATCCGTCATTCTCCAGGTTAATTTGAACCCATCCGTACCTACCCTTGACTTTGGCCAAAATGGCAGTACGACTGTCCCAAACCAACGCATCTAACTATGCAGCATATGAATAACCAACAGCTACCAAACACTGTGCCTTGACTTTGGCCAACAAACACAGCTTGAATACTATTGACTACCCATATGAAACGACGGAGGGCTACGAATGGTTTCTGGCGAAAACCTTTAACGTAATGAACTTGATATCGTTGAAGGAATGGATAGCTTTTTAGAAAAATATAGTGACGAAAACCTTTGCTAAAGAGGTCACTCCCGGTGAAGGGATCTCGGCTCTTTCCCCGTAGAATGAGGTGCAGGATATTCCAACTGAGTACCACGGTGCAAAGAAAAAGTAATCGGCTATAGTGAAGTCATTGCCCTGACGCAAACTTTTGTCCAAGGGGTCACTCCCGGTGAAGGTATCTCGGCCCTTGCCTCGTCGACTGAGGAGCAGGATATTCCAACTGAATACCACGATGCAAAACAAAAGTGAACGTCCTTGCAATAACAGCCTTTTGAAAAGTGTTCCAACAACATCAGATTAGGTTTGTTTTTAACTTGCATTTATCCGAATCAACGCAGTCCCATCAATTGAGCACACCAAAAAGAACGAAAATAATATGACGTACGTATATGCCATCCGCCTTCGCTACTGGGTCCCGTCATTACCCGTTAGGTTAGCTAACTAACGACAGAGCGGGGACTGGACTAGCGCGGATGCAAAACATATACAACATCTAATAATATATATACCAATATATTATATTTCGCTCAAGGCGTGAAAAAAATGCAACATCACAGAAATGTACAGCATCACAGAACAATACAGATATCTGGGATCCCCGGGTTTCACAGGGCCACTACTGAAACCCGACGTTCCCCTGGTCGTGTGGATAGCCTGTGCAATGAAATCCTAGACCCCTACGGGCGCGGCAAGTTACCCGCCAAAACCTGAAGCGAGGCAGCCCCCTTCAGCAACGTGAATGGACCACCCAGCACTTCACGGAATCCGGTAACTTAGGCTCCCCTCCTGGGTCAACCTGTACCCCCTACGAGTGCGGCGAACAGCCCGCCAATTCTATAGTAAAGCCCCCTCCGTCTCAATGCCATGAGATGCGGGCTTGTTGCCCTCTAGAACCCGGCTATCCGTGCACCCCACCGCGGGGTAATCCTAGTACAGAAAGTAAAATATACATACAACGGGTACATCGACCGCAACCTAGTCGTGCCCCAAAATAATAATACAAACAGGCAGTGACGGCAGTCCACATGTCGGACGCTCGCCCCGCAATATCAAATGTACATAATACAACGACAACTGTACTAGCATTGCATCCAGGCTATCCCCCACGACCAATCCGCAACATCACAGCAATACACAGAACATCAACGTGAAAGTCACGTTCGCAAATCCGTCTAACCGGGCTATAGCAGTTAGACTGGATTTACCGATCAAGTGACATTCACGGTCGCAGATATAATGTAAATACTGTGAACTAATGTGTTTAAAATATCCGATCGATCAAATTTTAACAAGTGGGCCCCAAGTACTACTGTAGCACATCAAGAAATTCTGGGCCCAAAATTAATATTCCAGAAACCCTAATTTCACCCCAGAAGCTCACTGGAAAAATTTGACGCATTGATCCCTCCAAACTGCGGCGGAACCGTGGCGCCAAGAGGGGTTTGGCCGCGGTTCCGCGCTCTCGTTGAGAGATCAATGTCTCGAATTTCCCCAGAATTCTTAGGACTTCTAGTATATCAATTTTCTACAACCTGAAAAATTTTTCGAGCCAGAAAAAATTCGACAGAAAACTGATGTTAAGAAAACGCGGGTTTTTGGAATTTTGGTCGATCGGAAATGTAAAACACATTAAACAAAGCTAGACTAGGTTAATGGCGAGGCTCTGATACCATTGTAAGTGCACGGCGGCGCCCCGGCCTCCATTCCGAGGCCAAAATGCGGAAGCGGTGATATACTTAAATTTTTCATGAACTGGCACCACCGCGCACTAATACCCGGATCGAACCATTAACTAGTCCTAGCTAACTACAAGATGGGAAAGAGAAATATACCGAGTGATCTGAGTCCTCCGGTCTTCTCGTCGTCGTCCCGATCTCCCGCGGAATGTCCGGTCTCCACCTCGTCGCCGGAAGTGCACCACATCGCCTACATCTTTTACGGGCTCCCACCTCAATGCCGAGGCTACTCGGGCACGAAGCTGGCTAGTCGACGTGCCCAAGATTTGCTGTAGAAATGTGTAGTGCTCATGTTTCATTTTTGGGGATGTAGGAATTGCCAAATGTTGGAGGAATGATACTTGGAGTTTTGTGATGAACTAGAGAGTATTTTGAAACCAAATGAGAGCTCAAAAATCACCCCCCCCAAGAATTTTCAATGGCCGGCCATGGACTTGGTGAGTGGAGAGAATGAGAGAGTGTGCTAAAAAATGAGAGAGAGAGCCAACCATATCCAAGAGAGAGAGGAATGGTTATGATATGAAGAAATGATCACAAAGAAACACCAACACTCTACCAACCTCACCCTTCATCATCATCAACAATCATGTCCTACAAAAGTCAAGCCATGATGAAGATAGAAGTCAAGGTCAAAGAAGAGCTATCATGATACAACAACATGCAAAGACCCCCCTCCACAATTGCTTATTTGTACAAATGCAAATAAGCCCTCCTCCACCAATCTTCGGCCAATGGACGATACAAAGGAAATTGGCCGAAACGGAAAGCAAACTGGCAACGCCAGAAAACTGGTCCCGTAATAAATTACAGGAAAACCCCGCTACTGTGCAAACACACCCGCATCTGTATTCCGACCGAAATACAAATGCAATGAGACAAAATCTACATTGTACTATACTAGGGTCCGGCTTAAACTAAAGCCGGCTAGTGATATCTGTTCGATCCTGATCCGTGCAATACCGCACGTATCTGATCGAACCCTGCTATATATCCATACGGCCTATAGTACAAACTGCCCGATCCTGATCCGTGCAATACCACACGTATCTGATCGGACCTTGCCATATCTCCATACGGCCTCTACAGCTTTTCGCCCGAAAACTTGAGCAACTGAATGTGGGGGACTCTAAAGACTCGTCAACACCATGGTTGTGGATTTAACCACTAGCACGTCAGAGGTATAAGCCAATACGTAACGGGCTACCAGGTATTGACCAAAAAGGACATCGATGAGCGAACTCATCCTGACACCCTACTGAGCCTGTCAGTGACAATATCCGTACAGTCCGGTCCGTTCGTCTATGAGCATCGCATGGCGGGCCTAGGGGGTTGGTAAAAGTCAGACCCCCAAAAGCGGTACAAGTCATTCCGGAGTGTAACCCAGAACACCGTGAGATACTACTGGAATACCTACCAGTAAATCTCCTGCCTCGGCCGAGGGCTTCGTGTAATGGCTCTCCTAGACACAGCGCGACCTCACCCCCAATACCGGGAGAGAAGAACCCCCGAAGATGCGCTCACTGCCTCCATGTGGCTCGGGACTGTACCCAACTAAAACCTGTTTGCACGTCTCCTTTGAGCGTGGTAGGGTAGTAATCAAAGTACAGTGGGAACTCACACCAGAAAAATGACGATCCCCAGGTCGATGAACTAACCTGTACACATGTCACCAGGGAACTGCTATCTGACGTCAGGTATAAGACCAACTAGCATGTTCCCGGCGAGTCCTGTCCGGTGTACTCATAACCCAATGAGCACCTGTATACATCTTAGGTGATCCAACTGACACCAATGGCTTGTGAGACCGGCCACCGCCCCTCGTCTGTGTCTCGACTGTATACACTAGTCTACTCTGGAGTATCGATGCCCTGTCTCGAAACTCCCACGACTAGGGACCTTTTAAGGATGCGCTTATAGACTACCAGCTCTCACGTATATGATCGCCCTCATACTGCTGGTGGTCAAGCAAGAATCCTAGGGGCTCTATCAACGTGCAATAGTGACCTGTCAGGTCACCTAAAGCAGTACACGATGATAAAGATAAACCAGATAGCATACTATCATCTCGAGTAAGACTGTCCTACTGGGACAGGTTCTCCCTCAATCATTGCAATCACGTGCCTGTGATCAAATAATTGACTCTGAGGGCATTATCTCCAACATTTTGAAAGGGGGTTTTGGGTATATCGGGAGCCACGCAGAGTTTTTACGGGGGTCCCGCTACCCGCCTAGCGTGCTGGGGGTCAAGGGGGCTAGCAGCCCCCTTGCGGGGTGCGGGGCAGCACGCCGTTAGAAATTTTTTTCTAACAGGGACAGTGTCGTGGTGTATGTGTGCGTGCACATATGTATATATATATATATGTATGTATGTATGTATGTATGTATGTATATAAGAAGAAAAAGGGAAGAAAAGGCATCCAAAGGATGCGTGGGGGCAGCACTTTGGGCGCTGTGCGCTCAGGCGCTAGAGTGCCACGTGTCAGCACGTGGGCGCCGTGCTCTTGAGTGCTGGGCGCTTGAGCGCAAGCGCGCCACGTGTCAATACGTGGGCGCTTTCCGCTTCAGCGCCTGACGCTCGAGCGCAAGTGCGTCACGTGTCGGCACGGGGGCGACTTGCGCCTGAGCGCTTGCGCTTGAGCGCAAGCGCTCCACGTGTCGCCACCGGGGAGACTTGCGCTCGAGCGCAAGCGCGCCACAGTCGGCACGTGGGCGCTTTGCGCTCGAGTGCAACCGTGCCACGTGTCGGCACGTGGGCGCTTTGCGCTTGAGCGCAGGGCACTGTAGTGCAAACATGCCACGTGTCGGCGCGTGGGCGCTTTGCGCGCGAGCGCTGAGCGCTAGAGCGCAAGCGCGCCACGTGTCGGCGCGTGGATGCTTTGCGCCCAAGCGCTGAGCACTGGAGCGCAAGCGCGCCACGTGTCGGCACGCGGGCGCTCTGCCCTTGAGCGCCGGCGAGAAAAGGAGGCTTTTAGCCTAAGAAACAGAAGCTATGCTTCTGAAAGGAAATATTTGTTGTTATATATATATATATATATATATATATATATATATATATATATGGAGTTAAAACTCCTAGGATGTTTTGAAGCTGATGAAGGGGGTTCTTCTTCTTCCTCCTGTTGTTTGGCCGGATCTTGAAGATCAAGAAGTAGGAGATTTTAAAAATCACTCCTTTTTGAGATCTGATGGGAGATCTGAGTTCCCCTTTGTCGGTTTTGTGGTGGAAAACTACTTAGTTTTGGAAAAGAAAGGGTAAAACTCTTGATTTAATTCAAAAGAAATGAGAAGGTTTAGAACCTTGGAGAAGGAGCAAGAGGCACAAAAACCCCTAGTTTTTGGGGGAATGAAATGTGTATGCTTTATTCAACATCATGTTGCTTTATATAGGCTTACATATTTACATATAGCCCCTTGGGCTTTACAAAAATGGCATTTTAGCCATCCCATGGCTCATGTGCCATCTCATTTTTGCACATAAGCCATGGGCTTACAAAATATTGGCTTTATGCCTATTTTGTTTACATTCATGCATAAACAATTACATAAAAATTATTTATCACATGATTTTTTTGTTGGCATGGGGAGGCTGGCTGCGGGCTCGACTTGGGCATGGGCCCGCTTGACCTGGCCATGGGCCCACCTGGCTTGTGGTTGACTTTGATTTTGACTTGGTCAACCGGGGTGTAAATTTTTACCCTAACAGGAGGGGCGTTCTCGTAATTTGACCGGAAGCTTCTAGAATTATGGTGACTTGAGGGTTTAGGTGGCATTTTCATTAAATGCTTTTATGACTCATTTGTGTGATTCATCCATATCATTAATGCATCATTAAATGGTTAATGACTCATGTTGTGAATCACATATATAGAATTAATGAAGCATGATGATTAATCACTTTTATTTATTTATTTGATAAATCATTATGCTTCATATATTCAAGTGAGAAACATTTTCATGATCATTATGATGTTCACCTTCTCTCTCCTCAAGCTCTCACTCTCTTCGAACCCTAATCCCCCCCTCTCATGTGTTGAGATCACGGATTAGATAGACTAATTAATCCATAACCTCACTCTATATCACCTAGGTCCCTTTGATTAGCAACTAAAGAAACCTAGTTACCTCAAGATTAGAGGAGAAGCTTGGAATAGAGGCTCTCGGGTGGATCATCTATTACGTAGATGTTGGAGATAGTGCCCTCAGAGTCAATTATTGGATCACAGGCACGTGATTGCAATGATTGAGGGAGGACCTATCCCAGTAGGACAGTCTTACTCAAGATGATAGTATGCTATCTGGTTTATCTTTATCATTGTGTACTGCTTTAGGTGACCTTATGAGTCACTATTGCATGTTGATAGAGCGCCTAGGATTGTTTCTTGACTACCAGCAGTATGAGGGCGATCATATATGTGGGAGCTGGGGTTTATAAGCACATCCTTAAAAGGTCCCTAGTCGTGGGAGTTTAGAGACAGGGCATCGATACTCCAGAGTAGACTAGTATATACTGTCGAGACCCCGACGAGGGGCGGTGGCCGGCCTCACACGACTTGTACCTCTTTTGGGGGTCTGACTTTTACCAACCCCCTGGGCCCGCCATGCGATGCTCATAGACGAACGGACCGGACTGTGCGGATATTGTCACTGACAGGCTCAGTAGGGTGTCAGGATGAGTTCGCTCATCGACGTCCCTTTTGGTCAATAGTTGGTAGCCCGTCACGTATGGCTAATACCTCTGACGTGCTAGTGGTTAAATCCACAACCATAGTATTGACGAGGCTTTAGAGTCCACCACACACAGTTACTCAAGTTTAGGGAGAAACGCTGTAGAGGCCGTATGGAGATATGGCAGGGTTCGATCAGATACGTGCTGTATTGCACGGATCGTGATCAGACGGTTTTTACTAGCCGGTTTTGGCTTAAGCCGGATCCTAGTATTAGACAGTGTAGTTTTGTCTCTTTTCATTTGTGTTCAGTGGGAATACAAATGCGAGCATGTTTATGCAGTAGCGGGGTTTTCCTGTAATTTATTACGCGATCAGTTTTCTGAAGTTGCCAGTTTGCATTCCGTTCCGGACAGTTTTTCCTTTGTTCCTTCACGGCCGGACTTTCTGATGGAGGGGGTTATTTGCAGTTTGCAAATAACTTATTTGTGGAGGGGTCCTTTGTAATTTGGTGGCATCATGATGGTTCATGCATGATGAGATTCTTTATTGGTCTTTTCCTTTGCTTTTTGGGATTGGATTAGGATGTGGATTGATTAGAAATTGGGTGACCATTTTATTCTTAGATTCATTCCTTTTTCCTCCCCTTGCTTTTATGCTTGCCTTTTTTTTTCCTCCACCATTGAGGATGAGGGCCGGCCACTACTAGGGGGTGGTGGGGGTTTTATTTTTGGTAGAGGAAAAATCATTGATCTCTCATTCTTCTTGCTACAAAAATACTAGTTCACTCCAAAAGTTCTTTTCATTCCTCCATCACCATGGCAACCTCACAACCCCAAAGAGACAAGCTACTACACTTCATCTACAGCAAACCTTGGACGCGTCGGCTAGCCAACTTCGCGCCCGAGTTGCCTCGGTCTAGAGGTAGGAGCCCGTAAAAGAATTTGGCTACGTGGTGCCCTTTCCGACGAGGAGGTGATGGACGAAGATTCCGCGGGAGATTGGAGTGGAGACGAAGACCGAAGGACACGGATCGCTTGGTATATCTCTACACCCATCTTTTAGTTTGCTAGTAGCTAGGTTAATGGCCTGATCCGGGATAAAAGTGCGCGGTGGTACCGGTTTACTAGTTTGCAAAGTTTTTCGTTTCCGCATTTCCGGCGTCGGATCGACGGCCGGGGCACCGCCGTGCACTTACACTGGTATCAGAGCCACGGCATTAAGCTAGTCTAGCTTGCTCTAGTATGTTTAAATACTCGATCGAACAAAATCCCAAAAACCGTATTTTTAGTGCATGTGTTTTCTGTCGAAATTTTTTCAGCTCCAAAATTTTTTTAGGTCATTGCAGAAACACATGCAAGAAATTCTAAGAATTCTGGGAAAATTCGATATAGAGATCCTTTAGTACGACCGCGGAAACGCGGCCAAACCCCTGGTTTGGCCGCGGTTCCGCGGTGGGAAAGTGAACTCACTGTATCAAAATTTTCCAGTAGGTTTATGGGTCAGAAATAGGGGTTTTGGGATATTCTTTTTGGGCCCAGATTTTCTGTGAGTGCTACAGTACTGCTTGGGGCCCACTTAGGTAATTTTGGTCGATCGAAAAGTTTAAACATGATAGTTCACAGTATTTACATTATATCTGCGACCGTGAATGTCATTTGATCGGTAAATCCAGTCTATCTGCTATAGCCCTTTTAGACGGATTTGCGAATGTGACATTCACGTTGATGTTCTGTGTTTTGCTGTGATGTTGCGGATTCGTCATGGGGGATAGCCTGGATGCAATGTTAGTACAGTTTTGTTTTATATGTACATTTGATATTGTGGGGAGAGCATCCAACATGTGGACTGCCGTTACTGCCTGTTTGTATTATTCTTATGGGGCACGACCGGGTCGAGGTCGATGTACCCATTGTATGTACTTTTTACTTTCTGTACTAGGATTACCCCGCGGAGGAGTGCACGGATAGCCGGGTTCTAGAGGGCAACGGGCCCGCATCTCATGCCTTTGAGACGGAGGGGGCTTTACTCTAGAATTAGTGGTCTATTCGCCGCACTCGTAAGGGGTACAGGTTGATCCAGGTGGGGTGCCCAAGTTACCGGATTCCGTGAAGTGATGGGTGGTCCATTCACATTGCTGAAGGAGGCTGCCTCGCTTCAGGTTTTGGCGGGTAACTTGCCGCGCCCGTAGGGGTCTAGGATCTCTTTGCACAGGCTATCCACACGACCAGGGGAACGTCGGGTTTCAGTAGCGGCTCTATGAAACCCGGGGATCCCAGATATCTGTATTGTTCTGTGATGCTGTACATTTCTGTGATGTTGTATTTTATCACGCCTTGAGCGAAATATTATATATTGATATATATACTAGTAGATGTTGTATATGTTTTGCATCCGCGCTAGTCCAGTCCCCGCTCTGTCGTTAGTTAAGTAACCTAACGGGTGATGATGGGACCCAGTGGCGAATGCGGATGGCATATACGTACATCATTATTTTCGTTCTTTATTGGTTTGATCAATTGATGGGACTGCGTTGATTCTGATCAACGCAAGCTAAACAAACCTATTCTGATGTTGTTGGAACACTTTTTCAAAAAGCTGTTATTGTAAGGACGTTCTCTTTTGTTTTGCATCGTGGTATTCAGTTGGAATATCCTGCTCCTCAGTCGACGAGGCAAGGGCCGAGATCCCTTCACCGGGAGTGACCCCTTGGACAGAAGTTTGCGTCAGGGCAATAACATCACTATAGCCGATTACTTTTGCTTTGCATCGTGGTATTCAATTGGAATATCCTGCACCTCATTCTACGGGGAAAGAGCCGAGATCCTTTCACCGGGAGTGACCTCTTTAACAAAGGTTTTCGTCACTATATTTTTATAAAGCTATCCAGTTCCTTCAACGATATCAAGTTCATTACGTTAAAGGTTTTTGCCAGAAACCATTCGTAGCCCTGCGTCGTTTCATATGGATAGTCAATAGTATTCAAGCTGTGTATGTTGGCCAAAGACAAGGCACAGTGATTGGTAGGTATTGGGTATTCATATGCAGCATAGATAGATGCGTTGGTTTGGGACAGTCGTACTACTATTTTGGCCTTCGTCAAGGGTATATACGGGTGGGTTCAAATTAACCTGGATAATGACGGGTAGAACTTGACATGTGACTTATGATATGTTGGCCAAAGTCAAGGTCATAAGAGCATGGGGTAAAAATCCACATCGGGAGTTTCTAAAGAAACTGAAACTTGCCAGATATGCGCATACCTTCTTGAGTGTGATAAAGTGAGCGGATTCCGTCACGTTATCATGCGATGATAGTTAGATCCCGATTCCCACTGATGAGTTGGTTTACTCTTCGGGTGATCCCGGCTAATTCTTCTTTTAGGTTTGGAGAAGAATTTGACATTAGAGTGGGAGGTTTCCAGATTAGATAAAGTGATAACCATTCTGATCTAGGTTAGAGTGCACGCTGAGTGTTTCTTTTCTCTCTCTCTTTGGCAGCGACCATTGACCCGACCCTAGACTATGACTCAGTGACCAAGTTGACCGAACTTTCTTAAACACTGCCTTTTGGATTATCAGAGTTGCAAACCTCATTGCCACTCCTACTTTTACCCTTTTCTCCAGGACACCCCGTATCACGACGAACGTCCACTTCCATTGGACAAAACCATCGTATGGTTATATACGAACTCGAAGGAATTCGAGGATGGTTTCCGGTTCTCGAGAAAACGAATAGGACTATTCGGTTGTCTTTTCCTTTTACCTTCTCTCAGGTTGCGAGTACTCCTTGGATTAGGAGATAGTACACCTATTACGCAAATTGGATAGTCTTCTTCCAAACTTTAGGCTGGTGCCGAACGGTGGGGAATGAAGAAAACAAATTACCCTAAATGGTGTACAGAAGGTATTAAGTAAAGACAAAGAAAGGGATTAGTAAGAGGGCAAAGTAAATTGCGACTGCTATTCACGACCAAACCAAGTATTTCTTTGCCAATCCTAAATCACCTTTGTATTTCTCCAGGACACTCCGTATCACTACGAAGATCCCAAGTTTATTGGATACTCCATCGTATGGTTATATACGAACTCGAAAGGAACTTGTTCCAGTTCGGGGATGGATTCTCGTTCAGGAGAAATAGGAATAAGATTTATTCGGTTGTCTTTTATCTTCACCTTCTCTCGCATTGCGAGTGCTCCTAGGATCAGGACAGTACACCCATTATGCTTATTGGATAGTCTTCTTCCAAACCATAGGCTGGTGCCGAACGGTAGGGAAGGAAGAAAACCATTTGGCCTAAAATGGTGTACAGAAGGTAATGACTAAAGACATAAAAAGGGATTTGGAAAGATGGCAAAGAATTACACGGTTACAGTTGTGAATTTGGGTAATGGAAGAGGAATTACTGGGAATACCAGGATACCCCATCGAAACATTTCAATGTTTCAGTTTCACTGTGTACTGTTAAAAGATAACTAATTTCCCAATTAGACACTTGCTCCAGGGTATGTATTTACCAGGTTGGATTCTCACATCTGTATGGTTTTACAGATGATGAGTAGGAGTAAGTTATTGGGAATTAGGTGATCATCCTCATTATATCGGGATTCGTTGTAATTGGTGATATTTAAGGAAGTCACCTGGGTTGTTTGTCGGATGACAAATATTTGGTTTTGAATATCCGTTGTTATGCACCAATTTCAAATTGATATATCTGTACATCTATTTTTATAGAGTGAGATATACCTTTTTGAAATTATGTCTATGACATTTACCTATACCAGTGGATGGTTAGGTAAGGAGCATTGAACAACGGTGTAATTCTTCTTAACCATAAGTACAGTTTTCAACCTATGACACATAGTGAATGAGTTATTAGACTCAAGGGACTTATACAGAGTATTGTATGTTGTCCAGTGTCCATTAGGACAGAGGGGTTGGTCCTCGTACTATATTCAGTTTACTTATGACTTCTCTAGCTCTTAGACAAGTGTTTCGTAGAAAGACAGGGTCCAAGTTTTGAGAAGTTATAGGTATATGAGTAAAGTAGAGAACCGGGTATTGCAAGTATCGGGATTCTTCAAGGTGATCAAAGATGTAGATACTTGTATATGGTATTCAGTTGATAGTAATGATTAAGAGAACTTGCTTCTCTTTCAGGTTACTCATAAGTGGAAGCATTCCTAAGTTGAGTAACGCTGATCGGCCTCCTTCCATTTAGTGGACATGCACTGGAGGCAGCTGCATGATTTGAATCTGGCTCAATTAAATCAGTGCCTCTGTTTCTGTATTGGATATAGAACAGTTCATATCTTAACATTGTTAAGGTACGGGGAGTTGTCCGGGTTATGCTTAAAACCAGACTCCGGATAACTCAAGGCACGTTTCTGTAATGGCTGTTTGTGGGTTGACCCGGGCTATGACGAGGGTTGACATTCTACTATCTGGAAGATCAATAGTGATATTGTTCTAGACTCGCCACAGTTTTAACAAAAATGGATTTTTTTCATAGAACGGTAGAGGGAGTATGGTAGAACTGGAAGTGATTCCAGAACCGCAAACGATTACTGAAGATTTGATAAGAACCTAAATATTCAATCTGGTTTGACATTCCATTAGCCACTCCGCAAATAAAGTGGGTAACCTCAGTCACCCGAGAGGTACTTCGGTATGCTCAAGGACGGTGGCAGGGAGGTTCTTGTTTACCCAGACTTTCCATTGCTGTTGTTCCAGACTGTGAGATCCAGCAGGAGGATGAGTATAGCGTCGTTCTAAACTAGCTTTAAAAGTGCACGTGTATATGACTCTGCCAGAGGGTTGTCGTAGTCAGTGGGAGCTGCGGAAGCATGGTGGACAAGTGGCTTATGTCTATTTATAGACTAAAGTAGATATAGCAGAGATAGATCATCTATTTCTGATGAGACAGTCATAGGTTTGACTTCATCAGAATAGGGGATGGATCTGTTAAGAAGGTAGTAGGGTGTGATGTCCTGGTATTTGATGACATACACAGAGTAGGATGTGATATTCCTATACTGCGATCGGTTATACTTTGGTCGTCACATAGTAGTTTTTCCACATAGGACTTGGATATTATATCAGACCTTCTGGTTACTAGATCTATGGTTTTAGATCTAGATTTGGGTGGTTTCCAAATATGGGTACTTTGACCGCATTCTAAGAGTATTTAGAATGGACGACTCCTGGAATAGAGGTGTACCTGCAGGTAATGGAGTCACCCTCTCTAAAGGTGTTGATAGGTAAGGTTTTTGCGTGCTAAGTTTGTTACCGCAATCAAGACGGTTTCGCTTGTAGCTAGCCGGTTGAGTACGGGTCGTCCGCAGGGAGATGAGAATCTTTTTCTATGTGTTTTAACGAGTTAAGTCCAAATGTCCAGATTTGTTTTAAGATTAACTATGTGCTAAAATGATATGTAAAGAGAGCTTGTTAGGGTTAGGATTAGGTTAGTTTGAGTTAGGAGTCGCTCACTTCTTTCGTTGCCACTCTTAATATCGGTGTTACGGTAATCGGCAACAACGGGGATTAGCACGACTAGGAAGGAACTTGAGAGTATAAGCTAGGCTTTCCAACGCATAAGTTCTTCCTTTTGGTGCTTGTCCGTCCGTTCTTGGCTCTTAGCCATAACCTCCGGTTAATTCAACCACAACCGGTCCCACTACGGAATCACCGCTATCATGTAGGATAGGGTGCCGTAGGAGCAGATTGTGGTTCAACTAACAGGTGTTCGAATCAAGATGTTGGGCAAGGAAAGAGTGAGTGAGATTTCCTTCTCTCAAACTTCCCTTATCCTACCCTAACAAGTATGGAAACTACTCACACATCATAACAAAAAGAAAATAAAACTAAAGAGGAAGGTAGAAAGAAAGAGGTTAGAAGATTTCAACTAGCTATTTGCGACCTCACCTCGGCAAGGATCAAGCGTAAGCATCATGGTTGTTTAAGGATAAAAGAAAAGAGAACAAGAAACAAACAAACACAAATAACAACAACAAATTTAGCAAATGAAAAATTATAAGCAATAATAGTTAACAAAATAAAAAGACAAGCATGGTAAGAACAAGAACTCCTTTATTCATTCTTCACTCACAAAAGCTCACTACAAGTTTTTTAATGGAGAAGAGATGAGAGGAGGAGGAAGAACAACAACATATAACCTAAATCTAAATACAAGATTATGGACCATTGACTTTGGCAAGTTCTGGACTATTTATAGGCAGGGAACTGGAAATCTAGGGCAACAATCTGCCTCTTCATAAAAAGACCAAAATAACCCTGAAGTTTCGTCAACTGAGGAGGCCGTACGGCTGCGGTTCCGCGGCCTAAGCATGCTTATGCCGCGGAACCGCGGCGCTTTAGAGGAATTGGCTGCTCGGATTTTTTGTGCTTCTTAGTGTTGATGTTTGGATCAGTTTGGTACACTTTGTTTCTCAGAATCTCTCCACATTTCTTCTAGATTTGCAGTAGGTCAAAAGGTGATTTGATGTGGATCTTTTTGTCATGATTTCCTCAAGCTCCGCGTAGATTTCTTGGATCTTGTGTTGCTATTGTGCCTTGTGCATGAAAATGACATTGATTTGCCATTTTGTCTCTTAAACTGGTGTGTGGCAACATACGGATAAAGAGCGGAGACCCGTGTTTTATCTGTGTTTGGCAGGAACCCGGATTTTGTCGTGCTTTTCCATGAATTTCACCGTTTAGAGCTGAGATCCTGTATCCTGCAATTGACTAGCAAATACGGCTCAAGAGTACCTACCGATAAGCATTATGATAAAAATTGGGCGGTATAAAAATGCAAAAATCTGATATGAACAAATACCCCCAAACTTATCATTTGCTCGTCCCGAGCAAAGCCAATTTATTCACAAAAAAATTTCCTAACCTCACTTTCGCAGGGAACGCGATTGCACTGAGCATTTGCAACAAGCCGTTAAACCTCTAGGTGTCCCTAGTAGGAAGAGTGTTGTCTCCTGAGGGTTTTAAGCGGATACTACCCACAAAATCCGGTCAAGCTAGTTTTGCAAAATAACTATGATTCAAACCCTAAAATTTTGTTTCAGAAAATAACAATTCTATTATCCTAAGTCTAGACTATCGAACCTTTATTTTTCACATCTCGCTTCTTATTTAACTTAAGATTCTATATGTCTTTACGTGTAGTGCAAATAGTGTCGTTAAGTTCCAGAAAGGTCGAATAAAGTCATCATGTCACACAATAAAGCCCAGATAAGAATTTTGAAAGGATCACATAAGTTTTATAAAGAGTTAAGCATTTTTCAAGTTTCGTTTTCCAGTAAGGTTTCAACTTCAGAATTTCTATCTTCCTTAACAGGAAACTAGGTCTTATTTTTCACTCCACCTTTTTCTTGTTTTCATTTCATATACACCTCTGTGAACATGCAATAGTCTTTATCATAGAATAAAACCTTCATATATCCGCTAAATTTGTTTTTATAAAAGCCTGTCTTTTATCAAGATTATTCTCACACAAAGAACCGTTAGGAATTTTAACTCGGAGAGAACACTTGCTTGACTTTGTTTTAATCTGGACTTTCTAGGCTTCTTAACGAGCTTTAGGCCAATGCACCCAAACCAGTTGGTTTTAGGGCATTAGGTGTAGAAACACCCCAGCGGACTTAATTACTCAAGTTACCTAGGTCCAAAAACAAAAGACAATTTGGCGTGAAAATCATGATGATTCAATACGAACGGAGATATAACCGGCAGTTCAATTATTTTTTGGATAAAAGACGTGTTTAGTGGGTTCGGTGTGTAAACATTTCAATCAAGTTCCAGATGGGTTATTTTTCAGATTTAGTTCCAATTAAGGCATCAATAACATTCCTTCATATTCACTTCACTTCATAAACTATTCTTGATATTACTTATTTCAGAACAAACATATTTGATCCTCAGAAAATCATTTATCTATTTTAAAAGTTTTTAGACATAAAAGACTTGTCATCTAATTTCCAAAACTCACGACACGAGTAGTATGATATAAAGACGTATATCAGCTATAGTTAACTTCAAAGGAGAGTTATCTTTCAGGTTTTCAAAATCTAAACATAAGATTTAATTATTCTTATTTTATCAAAAAAAAACCGTCGAAATGTTGAATCAGAGTCCTCCCACTAGCTAACTTGACAGAAAAGTTTTTATGTTTTTAGAAAATTTTCAGATTTTTATGGATTTTAATATGCAGATGCAAAATATACATATGAATGCAAAGGTTAGAAATGCGTACCGAGCATATCCCCAAACTTAAACTGGACAGTGTCCTCACTGTCTTTGCATGAAGAGATCATTGAAGGGTCAAAATTGTCGGTTAGATATACACAATTTTTTTATTTTTATTTTTTTTAAAGAAAAGAAGAATAGAAAAAATGGAAAAAAAATATCCACAAATATATACAAAATGGTATATACTGTTAGTTATATGTATGCCCTAGAGGCCATTACTGTACGTAAGATGTATATTGTAGTGGATGCTGGGACATATATAGGGAGGACTTTCTTGCTCGACATGATAGTATGCTATCTGGTTACTTTTTACTTTAACGTGTATACTGATTGTCTCTCTGTTACATGTTGGTAAAGCCCTTAGGATGTGTACTTGACTACCTGGACTATGATGCGGATCATACTTGTGGGGACATGGTAGTCCATAAGTATATCCTTCAAGGTCCCTAGTCGAGGGTGTATCGAGACGGGGCATCGATATACCAGAGTAGACTGGCGTTTACCATCTCAACCCATACAGATGGGCGATGGATGATCCCATATCCATTGGTGTTTGACATCAGAGATGATATACGGGTGCTCAGTAGAGACTGGGTACACTGGACGGACTCGCCGAGAACTCCCAGATGGTATTATACCTTACGTTAGATGGCAGTTCTCTGGTGACACTGGTGCAGAGTAGTCTGTTGACCCGAGATCGTCATAGAGTCCTGTGTGATTCCCACTGTGCTTTGATTTCCACCTTACCACGTCCAAGATGGCGTGCAAAACGGTGGCTTTTGGGTACAGTCCCGAATCACTAGGAGGCAATGAGCGATAGGAGGGGATTCGTTTCTCCTGGTATAGGGAGTTGATGTTGCGCTGTGTTCGATTGGCTATAACCAGAAATCCCTGGCCAGGGTTGCTGAGATTTACTGGTAAATGTTACCAGTAGTTTCTCGAACTGTTATAGACCTCATATCGACACGACTTATCGAGCTACTGGGTTCTGATGTTTACCACCCCTAGGCAAGATATGCGACATATCAGACGAACAGACCGGACTGTACGGTAAGTGTTACTGGTTGGATTCACAGGAGTGTGAGCGGGCTTGCTCGTCGATCTTCTGGTCGCTCAATAGCCGGGTGGCCGTTACGTTTAGCAGACCTCTTGCGGCTTGTGGGTGTTTGATATGATCATCACCCGCTGCCGGCGTATTGACGAGTCTTTAGAGTCCTACACAGAGCTTTCCTGGCTCAAGCAAAACGAAATAGGAGCGCATATAAGATATGTGCGGGACCGAGAATAATGCATGTATGTGATACCGTATTCTATTCTCGCGATGAATGTATCGATTGGTTGTATGCGATATAACCTAGTTATCGAATCAAGGATTGATTCGATAAGCCGATACATTGGATATTAGTCGGTCATATGCGATATGACCGGATCGTTAAATCAACTGTAGATTTAATGATTTAATGTATAATTATATATTTGATATATTACTTTATATTAACTAATATTGGTTCACTTAAGATGTGTTTCTCACTTGTTTGTGCACATTGTATATGTGATATATTTTTGTGCACAAGTTTGTATCATGTTTGATGATACATGCAAACTTGGGTTTGTGTAAGACTTAAACCATGTTTAGTGAATGGTTAGGATTTCATTTCAATTATTTATTTATCTATTTATTTTGGTTAAAAGAAAAAGGAAAAAAAATGGTTTCTTTCATACAAGAAGCTTCGTGATGCTTCAAGCATCTTTGAGTAAGTGACCATTTTGTCTTCATCTCCTAAACCTAACCATTCAACTAACCTTGGTTCATTCTCTACACTTAACCATGGTTGCTATTATGATAAGAATGAATGGGATTTTCTTTTTAAGTTAATTCCTTCTATTCTTATCATATTCTTTTTCTTCTTCTTCTTCTTTTCAAGAAGAAAGAAGCTTGCAAGCTTCAACGGTGACTTGAGAAAAAGAGTGAGAAATCCAATTCTAAAGTTAACCCACTTCCTATTTCTTCATCCTCTACCATTTGCCAAGTAGTATAGGGTGTTTTCTTCACAAGTTTCATGACTTGGTGAAGTTGGAGCTTGATCTTGTTTTGCCTCAACGTAGATCATCTTCGGCATCGAAGTCGACGACCTAGCCCGCCCATTTCTATGATTAAGCCGACGCTAGAGCCCGGGATCCGATGATCGCAGCGAGGGGACATCATCATGGAGCTATGAAGGTGGAGGACCGGATCTACAAAGGTTGTATTTTCCGTTCACTCTTAGTTAAGTTGTTAACTAGTTGCATGTTTCGCCTAATCTCTAGTCAACGATCGCATTAGGGTTTCTCGGCAACGGAATTTTTTGAATTTGGAATGGTTGATGCCTTGTGAGACCTCATTAGTGTGCCTAGGATCCCTACAGTGGTATCAGAGCCTAGCTAGAGCCTTAGGCGATGCGTAGACGGAGTTAGAAGTCCGATCGAACCGAAACCCTAATCTCAAATTGCTCTCTGTACATTTTTTTAAATCGTGGTTTTTTCCAGATTAAAAATGCTTAAAAAATTCAGCAGGAAGTTCTAAGAATTACAGTGCAAAACGAGATCCTGAATCATTTAAACCGCCGCGGAACCGCGGCAGGAGCCTGGCTCCGGCGGCGGTACCGCGGCCGTACGTTCGCATTATCCATAAAAATCTGCACAATAATTCTTTTATTTTGGTGCTGTATTTTCTAGGAATTTTTAATATTTACTCAAGAGTTGAGTTTTCTGGATTGTATCGGGGACTCGGTGTTTCGATCGGATTGTCTAATTTTGTCTTTGTGTCTTTCCGGATAATTTTAGAATATGTTAAAAAGTTCATCCAGATATAAATACCCACTTTTTCCCCTGCCGGGAAAATTTCCAATTGTTGGATTTTTCCGTAGTTTAATGACGTTCTAAGTAGTGCAAGTAACGCGATAGTCCCTCTAGAAGACAACAAACCTTAACTCGATTATGTGACCGTCTTGAACTGCCCTTTGAACCTTCGGGTTTGGGGCAGTACGGCGTGCCACATGTGAGGCGTTGGCTTGACCCTTCTACGGCTGAACCATTGGTACTGAGGCATGAACTGGATGTTTTAAAACTTGTTTCATGTGTTGAGTTGTTTCGGGAAAACTTGGTTGTTTAAATGTTCGATCGGAAAGTTTAACATTTTCTATTTTATCTGGAATGGGATACAATACTTGGAATCCACATATAGTTATGAGATAACTGGTTTGAATGTTATAAACATAGCACTTTAGTCTCACTTGATCGGTTGCCACGGAATTTTGATATGATCAAAAGTCCGTCGCAATCACGTAGCGTACGCGGATACTCTCCGGGTAAACTTAATAGACAGCTACACCCCATAGCCCCGACCAAGTGACTGTAGGAGAACCCCGTCGCCGAAAGCATCCGTTCGGGTGCTCGCGGCAGCGGTGTTCCGCCTTGGTGCACTTCGTCGCCAGTGTCGAGGGTGCGGCCGCCTACTAAAGTTTACGACGAGCATTTGTTCTGGATGCCGGGAATCTTGTTGAATTGCCCGACTCGATATTGAAAAGAATTTTTGATAAATGATACTGAAATGCGGGGTTTATAATTGTTAGGCATGTGATGTCTAAGGAATTCATTTGATTAGGCATGCGATGTCTAAAAAGGTTGCGGATTCCAACTGTTGTAGTTTTACACTTTCTTTTCTGCGACCGTAAGTGTAATATGTGATATCGCCGGTTTCGTTGCTATATGTCAACAACAATTGGGATGCGCATATTTACTTACGTTGATGACATATGATGTTATATGTTGCTGGATATGTTATATTGGATCGTCGTGTTTGAATAGCCGGGGGTTTTTATGTGAGATGAGTGTTTTTCATTTTCATTCATGTAAAAACTTGTATGTAATATTCTTTTATTGGGGCACTTCCAGGTTGCGGAAGTTGTCACCGTTGTTGTATATTATTTAGTTTTCCGCACTAGGAGAGACCCAAGGAGGAGGGCACATGTAACCGGGTTCTAGAGTCCAGTGGGAGACCAACTCGAGGAGTCGAGTCCGGGTCTCCTAACTCTAGAATTGGTAGGGTTGCTTGCCACTCACGTAGGGGTCTAGGGGTGTGGGTTTGGCTATTCATCGCGACCGTGGAATCCGTGTTTTATACTGGCTCGTATTGAAAACACGGACGTCCTAGAATATCCAATGTTTCATATGTTTCTTCTGCTGCGATATCTGTGATGTGATCATGTGATGTTCTGTGATAAATACTGTATATAGTATATATGATATATTATATAGATGTTACTTATGTTTTACACCCGCGCTAGCCCTGCCCCGCTCTGCCGTTAGTTACCTAACCTAACGGTGCACGAGGGGACATCGAGGCGAATGCGGATGGCATCAGTGTACGTCGTATTTATCTGTGATGTTTAGGTGATTTAAATGATGGGACTTCATTAATGTGATTAATAAAAGAAAAGAAACCTAAGATGTTGTGGAATCGAATTTCTAAATAAAACAGGTAGCTACAGTTCTTGCTATGCATCGCGGTGTTCCTTATAGAACATCCTGCACCTTATTCGATAAGGAAAGGACCGAGATCCCTTCACCGAGAGTGACTCCTTTAGCAATAACTGGCAGAAGCTACAACCCTCAGTTTGTCTTTTGATTGCTTCTATAGTTTCTGCTTTGCACAGTGATATATATGATATATCCCGCACCTCATTCGACGAGGAAAGGGCCGACGATCCCTTCAACGGGAGTGACCCCTTTAGCAAAACTAGAAAAGCCTCAAAAGCACTCCATCTTAAAATCATTTTATTCTACAACGATATCAAGTTCATTACGCAATAGGTTTTCAGAAAAACCTGTCGTAGCCCTCCGTCATTTCAGATAAGTTGTATATAGTATTCGTGCTACATTTGTTGGCTTTCGTCAAGGTGTAGTGTGCGGTAGCTATATGCTGCTTATCTGCTGCATATGATGCGATTGGATTAGGGTAGTCGTGCGGCTTTGTTGGCTTTCATCAAGGGTCGTGCGGGTGGGTTTAATTCAATCAGGAAATGACGGGATGAACTTGACTAGTACCCTATGGTTTGTTTGGCTTTTGTCAAGGTCATAGGATGCTAGGGGCAAAATTATCGGGAATTTCAAGTGTTGAAATTTGCAATGAGATTGCATACCTTCTATGAGATAGTTGGATCCCGATACCCGCTACGAGTAACTGTTACTCCTAGGAGTGTTTTACACATTACAGTTAGCCGATCAAGTAGGTGTCTAGAAAGGTGTCAACGGGGTTACGCCTCTGGGAAAACGAGGTTTACTGTAATTAGGTCCGTGCGAAAGCACGGGGAACTTCCCTCAAAGTTCCGACACTGACCTGGCTGAAAGATTGGTGAACTTGTAGCGTGTAATTAATCTCGGCTAGTCTTTCCTTTTAGGGTTTGAAGGAAGATTTGATTAAAACAGTAGGAGCCATCCTGATTAGATAAAATAATAACCAATCTGATCTTGCAAGAGCATACGCTGAGTGTTTTCTTCTCTCTCTCTCCTGGTAGCGACTATGTCACGCCTTAATCAAGATAATAAAACGGATGTATTGACCGAACCCGCTTGTTATACTGAGCTGGGGAACGTTGGTCCCGCTCCAACTTATAATTGTTATAAGACAGAGCAGGAAATAGGGGAATACCAGAATTCCCGTGCAGCCCAAACGAAGAAAGTGCATATGATGCATCATCTTCGGGTGTGTTCGATACATAGAACTGTTTCTCAGTATCCTCTACGTCCTGGGTATTTGATACCGGATCAGGATCCCACATATGTAATTTGTTACATAGGGCTATAGAAAGGTAGAGAACTGAGAACGAGTGATAAGTTTCATGAGGCAGAAAAATGGGGCAAGTGTTGCAGCCAAGTCTGTCGGTCACTGTCACCCTGTATTAACGATACATTGATTCTGAACAAATGTTAATAGATACCGAACCTGATGTACAAAATCATATCAGTCTCTTTATTAGTAATAAATGATAAAATTTTGTATTATTGGACAATGTTTTGAACATTTCCTATATCAAAAGTTGATCAGTTCAGGCACGTTATCTAAAAGCATTGATGTTCTAAATCAAACTACAGTTCTTAGTATACGGAACATACACAAGAGGAAGAGTTCAGAAATGAACGGATCCTTCTTGAGGCATTATAGACTAGGTCATATCAATGCGACCCGACTGGCTGAAGTTACATTTAGATGCATATTTAAACTGGTTTGAATTTACATCTTGTGAAACTTGCTGGTCATGTCACAGAGATATAATGACCATAGCTCTGTTTATTGGAAACAGAGAAAGAGTTTTTGAACTTTTGGGATTGATACATGTTGATGTATGAAAGGTCCCCTGTCTACACATGCCAAGACCGGTTCTTTGTACTTCATTACATTCTCTGATGATCTCTTAAGATTCAGACATATGTTCCTGTTGAAACACAGGTCCGAACCTTTTGAGATATTCACAGAATATGATTTAGAAGTAGAGAACCAAAATACGGGTATAAGTATTATGTCCTTTGATATGATCGAGAAGGAGAATACTTGAGCACGGAAATCCTGGACTATTCTAAAGGAGAATGAGATTCTCTCTCAGAATTACTCCACCGTATACACCACAGCATGATGGGATATCGGGGCGGAGCAATCACACCCGATGTGATAAGGTGTGCTCTATGATGAGTACTACTGATTTACCTATTTCCTTTTGGGAGTTATGCGCTTGAGAAGCTGCATACCTATTGAATAGGGTTCAAATCAAATCTTTTGCCTACTACTTCATATGTGATATGGAAAGGGAAGAGCCCTTATCTTAAGTTAGTTAAGATTTGGGGTTGTCCGACCTATGTCTAAAAGCAAAATCCGGACAAGCTCGAGGCAAGGTCTGTTATGTAGAACTAAAAAGGTTCCAGATATACAAACTGCAGCTGATGATTTGGAAGAACCAAAGGATTCAATAGTTACCAACGATCCTCAGCCTCTCCGCCGATCTAGTAGGGATCCTCACCCACCTGAGAAATACTTCCGTTTCTCTATGACAGTGGGAGCGAGGATTGCATCATGAGATGATGACCCAACTAGTTTCGAGCTGGCCATCAGGAGTGGGACTCTGTAAGAATTGCTGGATGTTTATCGATCTGAGATGGAATCCTTATACACCAACAAAGGATGGACTTTAGTTTCTTTATCTGAAGGGTTAAATCCCCATCAGGAGCAAGTATATCTTGAGAAGATTACTTGGTGTATATGGAAAAGTTGAGACTTTCAAGGCTGGACTTGTTAAAGGTTTTTGTCATCGACCAGGCGTGGAAATTATGAAACCTTTTTCCAGTGGCTATGCTTAAGTCCATCCAGATCCTACTTGCCACAGCTACATACCATGACTACAATATCTGGCGGTTGGGTGCCATGACTGCTTTTCTAAATGATGTTTTAGAAGAGAACGTCTATAAGTACACAGCCAGAGGGCTTCGTAAACAGTGGGAGAAACGGAAACGTGTGCAAGTTGATTTACAGATTAAAGCAGGCATCGCGAAGTTGGAACATCTGTTTTGATGAGTTAGTCAAACAGTTTGACATCATCAAAGTGGTAGATGAATCTTGTATAAACAAAAGGGTAGTAGGGAGTATGGTGGTGATCTTCGTAGAGTACATGGATGACATACTCTTAATAAGAAAGGAGTTTCCTATGCTAGGCTCGGTCAATCTCCGCTTATCAAAATGATTCTCCATATAGGATCAAAGTGATACCTCCTAAATCCTGGGTTTTGGATCTATGAGATAGATCTAATTGGATATTAGGATACTCACTAGTTGTAGTGAGATGGTATCAATTGGTCCTGGGGAGAATCACTGGAAGGGTTCCAGGGTGATAAGGACGACTGAAAGTCAGTCACAGGCATTGTCTTTACCCTCACTAAAGGGACAGTATGTTGGAAGAGTTCCAAGCGTGATACCGTGGCATACTAGACGATAAAGGCTGGATACATCGCTACTTAAGATGCTACCAAAGAGGCGGTCTGGATGTATATTTGTTCATGAGATGAACATAGTTCCTCCCATTGTGTGACAATGGAGTTGTGTCTTATGCCAAGGAACGTCCGTCCCATCAGTGATCCAGACATATTCTAAGGCAGTATCACCTGATCATGGAGATGGTTGATCTCCAGGGTGATCGAGGTTAGGAGAGAGGACTCAGAGGATAACACGGCGGATCCACTCACGAAGGCCTATTCCCAGGGAGAGACTTTTATGGGATTGTTGAGTATGAGATACTATAACCACTGCTACAGATGGCCCTAGTGCAAGTGGGAGATTGTTAGTTATATGTTTGCCCTAGTGGCCATTACTGTACATAGGATGTATATTGTAGTGGATGCTGGGACATATATATGGAGGACTTTCTTGCTCGACATGATAGTATGCTATCTGGTTACTCTTTACCTTAACGTGTATACTGATTGTCTCTCTGTTACATGTTGGTAAAGCCCTTAGGATGTGTACTTGACTACGTGGACTATGATGAGGATCATACTAGTCCATAAGTACATCCTTCAAGGTCCCTAGTTGAGGGTGTATCGAGACGGGGCATCGATATACCAGAGTAGAGTGGCGTATACCTTCTCAACCCATACAGATGGGCGATGGATGATCCCATATCCATTGGTGTTTGACATCAGAGATGATATACGGGTGCTCAGTAGAGACTGGGTACACTGGACGGACTCGCCGAGAACTCCCAGATGGTATTATACCTTACGTCAGATGGCAGTTCTCTGGTGACACTGGTACAGAGTAGTCTGTTGACCCGAGATCGTCATAGAGTCCTGTGTGATTCCCACTGTGCTTTGATTTCCACCTTACCACGTCCAAGAGGGCGTGCAAAACGATAGCTATTGGGTACAGTCCCAAATCATATGGAGGCAATGAGCGATAGGAGGGGATTCGTTTCTCCCGGTATAGAGAGTTGATGTTGCGCTGTGTTCGATTGGCTATAACCGGAAATCCCTGGCCAAGGTTGCTGAGATTTACTGGTAAGTGTTACCAGTAGTTTCTCGAACTGTTATAGACCTCATATCGACACGACTTATTGAGCTACTGGGCTCTGACGTTTACCACCCCTAGGAAAGATATAGGACATATCAGACGAACAGACCGGACTGTACGGTAATTGTTACTGGTTGGATTCACAGGAGTGTGAGCGGGCTTGCTCGTCGATCTTCTGGTCGCTCAATACCCGGGTGGGCGTAATGTTTAGCAGACCGCTTGCGGCTTGTGGGTGTTTGATATGATCATCACCTACTGCCGGCGTATTGACGAGTCTTTAGAGTCCTACACAGAGGTTTCCTGGCTCAAGCAAAACGAAATAGGAGCGCATATGAAATATGTGCGGGACCGAGAATAATGTGTATATGTGATACCGTATTCTATTCTCGCGATGAATGTATCGATTAGTTGTATGCGATATAACCTATTTATCGAATCAAGGATTGATTCGATAAGCCGATACATTGGAAATTCGTCGGTCATATGCGATATGACCGGATCGTTAAATCAACTGTTGATTTAATGATTTAATGTATAATTATATATTTGATATATTACTTTACATTAACTAATATTGATTCACTTAAGATGTGTTTCCCACTTGTTTGTGCACATTGTATATATGATATATTTTTGTGCGCAAGTTTGTATCATGTTTGATGATACATGCAAATTTGGGTTTGAGCAAGACTTAAACCATGTTTAGTGAATGGTTAGGGTTTCATTTCACTTATTTATTTATCTATTTATTTTGGTTAAAAGAAAAAGGAAAACAAAATGGTTGCTTTCATACAAGAAGCTTCTTGATGCTTCAAGCATCTTTGACTAAGTGACCAATTTGTCTTCATCTCCTAAACCTAACCATGGTTCATTCTCTACACTTAACCATGGTTGCTATTATGATAAGAATGAATGGGATTTTCTTTTTAAGTTAATTCCTTTTATTCTTATCATATTCCTTTTCTTCTTCTTCTTCTTCTTCAAGAAGAAAGAAGCTTGCAAGCTTCAATGGTGACTTGAGAAAAAGAGTGAGAAATCCAATTCTAAAGTGAACCCACTTCCTATTTCTTCATCCTCTACCGCTTTCCAAGTAGTTTAGGGTGTTTTCTTCACAAGTTTCATGACTTGGTGAAGTTGGAGCTTGATCTTGTGTTTCCTCGACGTAGATCATCTTCGGCATCGAAGTCGACGACCTAGCCCGCCCATTTCTCCGATGAAGCCGACGCTAGAGCCCGGGATCCGATGATCGCAGCGAGGGGACATCATCATGGAGCTATGGAGGTGGAGGACCGGATCTACAAAGGTTGTATTTTCCATTCACTCTTAGTTAAGTTGTTAACTAGTTGCATGTTTCGCCTAATCTCTAGTCAACGATCGCATTAAGGTTTCTCGGCACCGGAATTTTTTGAATTTGGCATGGTTGATGCCTTGTGAGACCTCATTAGTGTGCCTAGGATCCCTACATATACATACCCCGAAACTTATTTGGAACAGTGTCCACTGTTCTTGGCTGCATAACCGAAGTTTGGTTGTAGGCAGAGGAAGATTATGCAGGGTAAACCGGCTCCTGTAAGACCAGGAGCTCCTCTGTTGGTTCGGCTCTAAGGTACGGTTTTAGTCGGTGTCCGTTCACTTTGAAAAATGAACCGTCCTTTGGATTCTCCAAATCCACAGCGCCCTGCGGATACACATTCCGCTCTAAATACGGCCCTTTCCAGCGAGATCTGAGCTTTCCTGGATGGAAGTGTAGCCGGGTGTCGTAAAGTAGTACCTGTTGACCAGGTACGAAAGTTTTTCGCAAAAGGTGTTTATCGTGAAACACCTTCGTTCGGTTCTTAACGATAACCGCGTTGTCGTAAGCATCATCCCTAAGCTCGCTCAATTCGTTCAATTGCAGCTTCCGATGGCTGCCCGCATCTTCAAGCGACAGATTCAGCTCCTTTATCGCCCAAAATGCGCGATGATCTATTTCGACAGGTAGGCGGCAAGCCTTTCCGTACACAAGTCGATAGGGAGACATGCCAAGATTGGTCTTATAAGCGGTTCGAAATGCCCAAAGGGCATCAGTGAGTTTCAGCGACCAATCCTTATGGTTCTTGGAAACCGTCTTCTCCAGTATCTGCTTGATTTGCCGATTTGAAACTTTGGCCTGCCTGCAGGTTTTGGGGTGGTAGGGCGTAGAGAGCTTATGATTAATGGAATATTTCCGCATCAAGGCCTCGAAAGTCTTATTGCAGAAATGAGTTCCATTGTCGCTAATGATCGCTCGGGGGTGCCTAAACCGAGAGAAAATGTTTTCTTTAAGAAACCTAATGACAACCTTGTTGTCGTTAGTCCGGTTGGGCACAGCCTCGACCCACTTAGAGACGTAATCAACAGCGAGAAGGATGTACAAGTTCCCGAAGGAGCTGGGAAACAGCCCCATGAAATCTATCCCCCAAACGTCGAAAATCTCCACAACCAAGATCGGTTGGAGCGGCATCTCGTTCCTCCGGGATATCCGGCCCAAGTGTTGGCACCGAGAGCAAGTCTTGCAATAGTCATGAGCGTCTTTGAAGAGTTTTGGCTAGTAAAAACCACATTGCAAGATCTTCTCAGCTGTCTTTCTGGGGCCAAAATGCCCGCCACATGCTTGATCGTCGCAAAATGGCAGCACACTCTTGAATTCCTCATCAGGGACACACCGACGAATAATCTGGTCGGGACAGTACTTAAACAGATAGGGTTCATCCCAGTAAAAGTGTTTTAGTTAGGAGAAGAAGCGAAGTCTGTCCTGACTTGACCATTCAGTCGGTAGTAATCCTGTGGCCAAATAGTTCACAATATCTGCGAACCAGGGTTCGCAAGATACGGTCTAGAGCTGTTCATCCGGGAAAACGTCGTTGATCGGAATATGAAGCGACGACGAATAAGGAAGTCGTGAGGGATGGTCAGCAACTACGTTTTCACATCTTCGTTTGACCTTAATGACAAGGTCAAACTCTTGAAGCAAGAGGATCTAACGTATTAGCCGAGATTTTGCATCTTTCTTCGCAAAAAGATGGCGCAGAGCAGACTGGTCTGTGTAGACAATGACTGGAGAGCCGATGAGGTATAGCCTGAACTTTTCTAAAGCAAATACAACAGCCAAGAATTCCTTCTCAGTTGTTGTATAATTAAGTTGGGCGTCGTTCAGGGTTTGTCTCTCATAATAGATTACGTGCGGCATCTTGTTGATGTGTTGTCTAAGGACAGCACCAATGGCAAAGTCGGATGCATCGCAGATAATCTCAAATGGGTGCGTCCAGTCAGGTGAAGAAAGAACGGGAGCAGAAGTGAGTGATCTCTTTAATGACTCGAACGCAGTCACACAGCCCGAGTTGAAGTCGAATGGCGTGTCCTTGTCCAGTAGAAGAGTCAAGGGCCTAGCAATCTTGCTAAAGTCCTTGATGAACCGTCTATAGAAACCGGCATGGCCAAGGAAGGCTCGGATGTCTCTGACGCATCTGGGAGGAGGGAGATTGGAAATGACCTCAATCTTTGCTCTGTCAACCTCTATGCCATTTTGCGAAATGATATGTCCTAAGACAATACCTTCGCGCACCATGAAGTGGCACTTCTCCCAATTCAAAGTGAGGTTCTTTTCCTTACATCGGGTAAGGACAGCGTCAAGATGCAGCAAACACTCGTTGAAGGAATCGCCGAAGATGGAGAAATCGTCCATGAAGATCTCCAGAAATTTTTCCACCATGTCTGAGAAGATTCCCATCATACACCGCTGGAAGGTAGCGGGCGCATTGCATAACCCAAAGGGCATGCGACGATATGCAAACGTGCTGAAAGGACAAGTGAATGTGGTCTTGTCCTAGTCTTTTTCGGCGATGGGAATCTGATTATAGCCGGAGTAGCCATCAAGAAAGCAGTAGTACTCGTTTCCGGCCAATCGTTTAAGCATTTGGTCAATGAAAGGTTGCGGAAAGTGGTCCTTCCGCGTTGCGGCATTGAGTTTTCTGTAATCGATGCATACTCGCCACCCAGTTTGGGTGCGAGTAGGGATTAACTCTTTCGCCTCGTTAGTGATGACCGTTATTCCTGATTTCTTGGAGACAACGTGAATGGGGCTAACCCACTGGCTATCAGAGATAGGGTAAATGATACCACTATCCAGACATTTTACGATCTCCTTCTTCACAGCCTCCTTCATGACTGGGTTGAGTCGCCTTTGTGGATCTCTGGCTGGTTTGGCATCATCCATCATATGAATGTGATGTTCAACGATCAGGGGACTAATTGTTAGTTGTATGTATGCCCTAGAGGCCAGTATTGTACAGATGATGTATATTATATTGGATGCTTGGACATATATAGAGATGACTTTCTTGCTCGATATGATGTATGCTATCTGGTTACTCTTTATCTTAACATGTACACTAGTCTCTTTATACTGTCTTATAGTTACATGTTGGTAAAGCCCTTAGGATATGTACTTGACTACCTGGACTGTGATGCAGATCATACTAGTGGGGACATGGTAGTCCATAAGTACATCCTTCAAGGTCCCTAGTCCTGGGTGTATCGAGACAGGACATCGATATACCAGAGTAGACTAGCGTATATGCTTCTCGACCCATTAGATGGGCGATGGATGATCCCATATCCATTGGTGTTTGACATCAGAGATGGTATACGGGTGCTCAGTGGAGAGTGAGTACACTGGACGGACTCGCCGAGAACTCCCAGATGGTATTATACCTCACGTCAGATGGCAGTTCTCACGTGACACTTGTACAGGTTAGTCTGTAGACCCGAGATCGTCATAGAGTCTTGTGTGATTCCCACTGTGCTTTGATCTCCACCTTACCACGTCCATGAGGGCGTGCAAAACGGTGGTCTTTGGGTACAGTCCCGAGTCACATGGAGGCAATGAGCGATAGGAGGGGTTTCGTCTCTCCCGGTATTGGGAGTTGATGTTGCGCTGTGCTCGATTGGCCGTAACAGGGAAGTCCCTGGCCAGGGCTGATCAGAGATTTGCTGGTAAGTGTTACCAGTAGTTTCTCGACCCGTTATGAGCCTCACATCAGCAAGACTTATCGGGTTATTGGGGTTTGACGTATACCACCCCTAGACTTGATATGTGACATATCAGACGAAGTGACCGGACTGTATGGTAAGAGTTACTGGTCGGATTCGCAGGAGTGTGAGCGGGCTAGCTCGTCGATCTTCTGATCGCTCAATACCCGGGTGGCCGTTATGTTTAGCAGACCGCTTGCGGCTTTTGGGTGCTTGATATGATCATCATCTGCTACCGGCATATTGACGAGTCTTTAGAGTCCTACACAGAGGTTTCCTGGTTCAAGCGAAACAAAATAGGAGCGCATATGAGATGTGTGCAGGACCGAGAATAATGCGTGTATGTGATACCACATTTCATTCTCGCGATATATGTTTCGATTGGTTATATTCGATATGACCTAGTTATCGAATCATTGATTCGATAAATCGATACATTGAATACTAGTCGGTTATGTGCGACATGACCGGATCATTGAATCAAATGTTGATTTAATGATTTAATGTATAATTATATATTTGATATATTACTTTGCATTAACTAGTATTGGTTCACTTTAAACGGATTTTTCTCACTTGGTGTGCACATTGTATATGTGATACGTTTTGTTTACACTTGTTTGTATCATGATTGATGATGCATAATAACTTGGCTTTGTGTGAAGAATTGAACCATGGTTATGATAAGGGTTAGGGTTTTTGATTATTCACTTAATTATTTATCCATTATTTATTCATTTAATTAGGTGAAAGAAAACAAAAAGGGTTTCTTTTCTTCATGAAGCTTATTGAAGCTTCATGAAACTTTGACCAAAGTCATCCCTTTTGTCTTCATCCTTAACCCTAACCACTAATCTAACCTTGGTCAATTCTCTACACATAACCATGGTTTACTTTATGATAAGGATTGATTTTCCTTTTTATTTTAATTACTTATCATAACATTATCATCATCTTCTTCATCTTCTTCTTCTTCTTCAAGCTTGCTACATCAATGGCAACTTGAGTTTTAGTGAGAGAAATCCAAATCTAAAGTGAACCCACCTCCTATTTCTTCACCCTCTACCTCTTGCCAAGTTGTTTTGGGTGTTTTCTTCACAAGTTTCACAACTTTGTGAAGTCGGAGCTTGAACTAGTGCAACCTCGACGTAGATCGTCTTTGACACAAAGCCGACGACCTAGCTTGCCCGTTTCTCCGATGAAGCCAACGTTCGAGTTTGGGAATAGAGATGGACAGCGAGAGGATGCTTTCGTGGAGCCAAGGAAGAGGATAACCGGATCTACAAAGGTTGTAGCATCCGAACTTTAGTTAATTTGTTAACTAGATTTGTTTTTCGCCTAGAATTCTAGCGACGATCCGTAGTCTAGGGTTTCTCGGCACCATTTTTTTGAAATCTGCATGTTCGATGCCTTGTGAGACCTCACTAGGGTGCCTAGGAACCTTTCACTGGTATCAGAGCCTAGCTAGAGCCTTAGGCGAAGTCTAGACGGAGTTTGAAGTCCGAACGAACCCGAAACCATAATTCCAAGGTGCTCTCTGGAAAATTTCTGAAATTTTTGATTTTTGTCAATTAAAAATATGCAGAAAATCATGCAGGGTCTTATATGAAATACTGTGAAATTCGAGGGTCTGAATCAACTTTTCCACCGCGGAACCGCGGCACGTGCTATGCATGGTGCGGCGGTTCCGCGGCCTTACTGTTCCCTTGTTTAATATTTTCTGCACAGTAACTCATATAATATAATGCTGTATTTTCTGGGGTATTTTTATTGTGACTCTACAGAAGAGTATTCTGGGGTTGTATAGGGATTCGGTATTTCGATCGGATTATCAAATTTCGTCTTTTGTGTATTTCCGGATAATTTCCAGAATATGTTAAAAAGTTCTACCGGATATAAATACCCAATTTTTCCCCTGTCGGGAAATTTCCAAGTGTTGGATTTTTCCGAGGTTTAACGACGTTCTAAGTAGTGCAAGTAACGCGATGGACCCTCTAGAAGAAAACAAACCTTAACTCGATTATGTGACCGTCTTGAACTGCCCTTTGAACCTTCAGGTTTGGGGCAGTACGGCGTGCCACATGTGAGGCGTTGGCTTGACCCTTCTACGGCTGGACCGTCGGTACTGAAGCACGAACTGAATGTTGTTAGACTTATTTCATGTGTTGAGCTGTATCGGGAAAACTTGGGTATTCGACTGTTCGATCGGAAAGTTTAACATTTTCTGTTTATCTGGAATGTGATAAATAATTGGAATTCACAAGTAGTTATGAGATAACTGAATGAATGTTATAAATCTAGCAATTTAGTCCCATATGATATTGAAAAGAGTTTTCGATAATGAGACTAAAATGCGGGATTTATATCTGTTAGGCATGCGATGTCTAAAGATGTTGCGGATTCCAACTGTTGTAGTTTTACACTTTCTTTTCTGTGACCGTAAGTGTAATATGTTCATATCGCCGGTTTCGTTGCTATACGTCAACGACAATTAGGGTATGCATACTTACTTACGTTGATGACATGTGATGTTATGTGTTGCTGGATATGTTATATTGGATCGTCGTGTTCGAATAGACGGGGTTTTTTATGTGAGATGAGTGTTTTTCATTTTCATTCATGTAAAAACTTGTATGTAATATTCTTTTATTTGGGGCACTTCCAGGTAGCGGAAGCTGTCACCCTTTGTATATTATTTACTTTTCCGCATTAGGATAGACCCAAGGAGGGGAGCACAAGTAACCGGGTTCTGGGGTCCAGTGGGAGACCAACTCGAGGAGTCGAGTCCGCGTCTCCTAACCCTAGAATTGGCAGGGTTGCTTGCCGCTCTCGTAGGGGTCTAGGGGTGTGGGATTGGCTATTCATCACGACCGTGGAATCCGTGTTTTATACTGGCTCGTATTGAAAACACGGACGTCCTAGTATATCCAATATTTCATATGTTTATTCTGCTGCGATATCTGTGTTGTGACTCAGTGATGGATATAGTATATAGTATATATGATATATTATATAGATGTTACTTATATTTTACACCCGCGCTAGCCCTGCCCTGCTCTTTCGTTAGTTACCTAACCTAACGGTGCACGAGGGGACATCGAGGCGAATGCAGATGGCATAAGTGTACGTCATATCTATCTGTGATGTTTAGGTACTTAAATGATGGGACTTCATTAATGTGATTAATGAAAGAAAAGAAACCTAAGATGTTGTAGAATCAAATTTTAAAACAAAACAGGTAGCTACAGTTCTTGCTTTGCATAGCGGTATATATGATATACCCTGCACCTTATTCGATGAGGAAAGGACCGAGATCCCTTCACCGGGAGTGACTCCTTTAGCAATAACTGGCAGATGCTACACACTCGGTTTGCTTTTGACTGCTTTTGGGTTTTTGCTTTGCACAGCGATATATATGATATATCCCGCACCTCATTCGACGAGGAAAGGACCGAGATCCCTTCACCGGGAGTGACTCCTTTAGCAAAACTAGAAAAGCCTCAAAATCACTCCATTTCAAAAACTTCATTTGATTCTACAACGATATCAAGTTCATTACGCAATAGGTTTTCAGAAAACCTATCGTAGCCCTCCGTCATTTCAGATAAATTACATATAGTATTCGTGCTACATTTGTTGGCTTTCGTCAAGGTGTAGTGTGCGGTAGCTATGTGCTGTTTATCTGCTGCATATGATGCGACTGGATTAGGGTAGTCGTACGGCTTTGTTGGCTTTCGTCAAGGGTCGTGCGGGTGGGTTTAATTCAGTCAAGAAATGTACGGGTTGAACTTGACTAGCGGGCTGTGGTTTGTTGGCTTTCGTCAAGATCATAGCACGCTAGGGGCAAAAGCATTATCGGGAATTTCAAGTGTTGAAATTTGCAATGAGATTGCATACCTTCTATGAGATAGTTGGATCTCGATACCCACTGCGAGTAAGAGTTACTCCTGGGAGAGTTTTACACATTACAATTAGCCGATCAAGTAGGTGTCTAGAAAGGTGTTAACGAGGTTACGCCTCTGGGAAAACGAGGTTTACATGAATTAGGTTCGTGCGAAAGCACGGGGGACCTCCCTCAAAGTACCGACACTGGCATGGCTGAACGATTGGCGAACTTGTAGTGTGTAATTAATCCCGGCTAGTCTTTCCTTTTAGGGTTTGGAGGAAGATTTGATAAAAAGCAGTGGGAGCCATCCTGATTAGATAAGATAATAACCAATCTGATCTTGCACGAGCATACGCTAAAGTGTTTTCTTCTCTCTCTCTCCAGGTAGCGACCATTTCATGCCCTAATGAAGATAATAATATGGATGTATTGACCGAACCCGCATGTTATACTGTGCTGGGGAACGTTGGTTCCGTTCTTTCTTATAAGAGTTATAGGAATGAACAGGATATAGGGGAATACCAGGATTCCCATGCCACCCGAATGAAGAAAGTACATGTTGATGCATTTTCTTCAGGTGTGTTTGTTACTGAGAACAGTTTCTCCATTTGCTCTACGTCCTGGGTATTAGATACCGGGTCAGGATCCCATATATGTAATCAGTTACATGGGCTTAGGAAAGGTAGAGAACTTGGAAAAGGTGATAAAGACATTAGAGTTGGAAATGGTGCAATTGTTGCAGCTAAGACTGTCGGGGAATATCACCTTGTATTACCAACTGGTAGTACATTGGTTCTGAACGAATGCTATTACATGCCGAACCTGATATGCAACATTATATCGGTTTCTTTATTAAGTAAAGAGGGATATAATTTTGTATTACAGGACAATGTTATGAATATTTTCCATAACCAAAAGTTGGTTGGATCAGGCACGTTGTGCAATGGCATTTATGTTCTAAACCAATCAACAGTTCTGAGCATAACAAACACACACAAGAGGAAGAGTTCTGAACTGAACGAATCCTTCTTGTGGCATTGTAGACTGGGTCACATTAATGCGACACGACTGGCTAAGTTGCATAAGGATGGGTATTTGAAACCATTCGAATTTTCATCTTATGACACTTGCCAGTCATGTCTCAAAGGCAAGATGACCAAAACTCCGTTTACGGGACACGGAGAAAGAGTTACCGAACTCTTGGGACTGATACATAGTGATGTATGCGGTCCAATGTCTACACATGCCAGGGATGGTTCTTCGTACTTCATTACATTCACTGACGATCTCTCAAGATACGGACATGTGTACCTGATAAGACACAAGTCTGAAGCTTTTGAGAAATTTAGAGAATATAAACAAGAAGTCAAAAACCAAACTGGAAAAAGTATTAAAATCCTTCGATCTGATCGAGGAGGTGAATACTTGAGCAATGAATTCCTGGACTTCCTAAAAGAGAATGGGATTCTCTCTCAGCTGACTCCTCCATATACACCACAGCACAACGGTGTATCAGAACGGAGGAACCGCACCCTATTAGATATGGTGCGCTCTATGATGAGCACAGCTGAGTTACCTATTTCCTTCTGGGGGTATGCGCTTGAGACAGCCATACATCTATTGAATATGGTCCCCACAAATCTGTGCCTACCACTCCATATGAGATATGGAAAGGGAAGAGACCATGTCTTAACTATGTTAAGATATGGGGTTGTCCAGCCTATGTCAAACGACAAAATCCGGACAAACTCGAGGCACGGTCTGTTCTATGCAAATTTGTAGGATATCCCAAGAATTCTCAAGGGTATATCTTCTACCAACCTGAGGAACAAAGAGTATTTTTTTCTCGGCATGCCACCTTTTTAGAAATGGATTTTCTTGAAAAAGAGATTAGTGGTCATGAGGTAGAACTGGAAGAGGTTCCAGCTGCAGAAGCTACAACAGAAGATCTGGTGGAACCAGAGGATTCCGTAGTTCCCGATGAACCCCAGCCACTCCGCCGATCTAGTAGGGTTCCTCGCCAACCTGAGAGATACTACGGTTTTCTCATGGACGGTGGAAGCGAGGATTGCATCATGGAGGATGATGACCCAACTAGCTTCGAGCAGGCCATCACGAGTAGGGACTCAGTGAAATGGCTGGATGCTATGCGGTCCGAGATGGAATCCATGTACACCAACAAAGTATGGACTTTGGAAGTTGCTCCTGAAGGGGTAAAACCCATTGGGAGCAAGTGGATCTTCAAGAAGAAACTTGGTGTAGATGGGAAAGTGGAGACTTTCAAAGCTAGACTTGTAGCAAAGGGTTTTCGTCAAAGACCAGGTGTGGACTATGACGAAACCTTTTCTCCAGTGGCTATGCTTAAATTCATCCGAATCATGCTTGCCATTGCTGCCTTTCATGATTATGAAATCAGGCAAATGGATGTTAAGACCGCCTTTCTAAATGGTGATTTAGAAGAGTGCGTGTACATGACTCAGCCAGAGGGCTTCGTAGACAGTGGGAGCAGCGGGAAGGTGTGCAAGCTGCTTAAATCCATTTATGGATTAAAGCAAGCATCGCGGAGTTGGAACATCTGCTTTGACGTCGTTATCAAAGAGTTTGATTTCGTCAAAAATCCAGATGAACCTTGTATCTACAAGAAGGTGGCAGAGAGTAAGGTTGTCTTCCTCGTATTGTACGTGGACGACATACTCTTGATAGGAAATGATATTCCTATGCTGCAAGCGGTCAAGCTCTTCTTATCACAAAGATTCTCAATGAAAGATCTTGGTGATGCCTCCTGCATATTGGGAATTAGGATCTATAGAGATAGATCCAAACGGATTTTGGGATTGTCCCAATCCAGGTACATTGACACCATACTAAAGAGGTTTAGTATGGAAGAGTCCAAGCGTGGGAACTTACCCACGATCTCTGGGGTCACTCTCTCCAAAGAGATGTCTCCCAAGACTGATTTGGAGAGAGCTCGCATGCAAGGGATACCCTATGCTTCGGCAGTAGGCTCTATCATGTATGCGATGCTATGTACCAGACCCGATGTAGCATACTCACTAAGTGTAGTGAGCAGGTATCAAGCTGATCCTGGAGAGAGTCACTGGACATCTGTGAAGAGCATTCTCAAGTACTTGCGAAGGACTAGAGATATGTTCATGGTGTATGGTAACGGAGAGCTCCAAGTGGAGTCCTTTACCGATTCGAGCTTCCAGAGTGATAAGGACGACTCTAAGTCGCAGTCGGGCTTTGTCTTTACCCTTTACGGAGGGGCGGTTAGCTGGAAGAGTTCCAAGCAGGAAACCGTGGCAGACTCGACGATGGAGGCTGAATACATCACTGCCAACGATGCTGCCAAAGAGGCTGTCTGGATCAAGAAGTTCATTACTGAACTTGGTGTGGTTCCATCTATTGAGCATCCAATACCTTTGTATTGCGATAACAATGGAGCAGTGGCTTTGGCCAAGGAACCCAGGTCCCATCAGCGATCCAGGCATATTCTGAGGCGGTATCACCTGATCCGGGAGATAGTTGATCGCCGGGAGATCGAGGTCAGGAGGGTTGATACGAAGAACAACACGGCGGATCCACTCACGAAGGCCATTCCCCAGATACAGTTTGAGAGACTCTTCGGGATGCTCGGTATGAGATACTACAGCAGCTGGCCCTAGTGCAAGTGGGAGATTATTGGTTGTATGTATGCCCTAGAGGCCAGTATTGTACAGATGATGTATATTATATTGGATGCTTGGACATATATAGAGATGACTTTCTTGCTCGATATGATAGTATGCTATCTGGTTACTCTTTATCTTAACATGTACACTAGTCTCTTTATACTGTCTTATAGTTACATGTTGGTAAAGCCCTTAGGATATGTACTTGACTACCTGGACTGTGATGCAGATCATACTAGTGGGGACATGGTAGTCCATAAGTACATCCTTCAAGGTCCCTAGTCGTGGGTGTATCGAGACAGGGCATCGATATACCAGAGTAGACTAGCGTATATGCTTCTCGACCCATGAGATGGGCGATGGATGATCCCATATCCATTGTTGTTTGACATCAGAGATGGTATACGGGTGCTCAGTGGAGACTGAGTACACTGGACGGACTCGTCGAGAACTCCCAGATGGTATTATACCTCACGTCAGATGGCAGTTCTCACGTGACACTTGTACAGGTTAGTCTGTAGACCCGAGATCGTCATAGAGTCTTGTGTGATTCCCACTGTGCTTTGATCTCCACCTTACCACGTCCATGAGGGCGTGCAAAACGGTGGTCTTTGGGTACAGTCCCGAGTCACATGGAGGCAATGAGCGATAGGAGGGGTTTCGTCTCTCCCGGTATTGGGAGTTGATGTTGCGCTGTGCTCGATTGGCCGTAACAGGGAAGTCCCTGGCCAGGGCTGATCAGAGATTTGCTGGTAAGTGTTACCAGTAGTTTCTCGACCAGTTATGAGCCTCA
The DNA here is from genome assembly GCA_030015575.1 of Agapanthus africanus. Classification (NCBI taxonomy): domain Eukaryota; kingdom Viridiplantae; phylum Streptophyta; class Magnoliopsida; order Asparagales; family Amaryllidaceae; genus Agapanthus; species Agapanthus africanus. The sequence goes on from CM057340.1 coordinate 218,680,645, forward strand.
CATCAGCACGACTTATCGGGTTATTGGGGTCTGACGTGTACCACCCCTAGACTTGATATGCGACATATCAGGGGAAGTGACCGGACTGTATGGTAAGTGTTACTGGTCGGATTCGCAGGAGTGTGAGTGGGCTAGCTCGTCGATCTTCTGATCGCTCAATACCCGGGTGGCCGTTACGTTTAGCAGACCGCTTGCGGCTTGTGGGTGCTTGATATGATCATCATCTGCTACCGGCGTATTGACGAGTCTTTCGAGTCCTACACAGAGGTTTCCTGGTTCAAGCGAAACGAAATAGGAGCGCATATGAGATGTGTGCAGGACCGAGAATAATGCGTGTTTGTGATACCGCATTTCATTCTCGCGATATATGTTTCGATTGGTTATATTCGATATGACCTAGTTATCGAATCATTGATTCGATAAATCGATACATTGAATACTAGTCGGTTATGTGCGACATGACCGGATCATTGAATCTAATGTTGATTTAATGATTTAATGTATAATTATATATTTGATATATTACTTTGCATTAACTAGTATTGGTTCACTTTAAACGGATTTTTCTCACTTGGTGTGCACATTGTATATGTGATATGTTTTGTGTACACTTGTTTGTATCATGATTGATGATGCATAATAACTTGGCTTTGTGTGAAGAATTGAACCATGGTTATGATAAGGGTTAGGGTTTTTGATTATTCACTTAATTATTTATCCATTATTTATTCATTTAATTAGGTGAAAGAAAACAAAAAGGGTTTCTTTTCTTCATGAAGCTTATTGAAGCTTCATGAAACTTTGACCAAAGTCATCCCTTTTGTCTTCATCCTTAACCCTAACCACTAATCTAACCTTGGTCAATTCTCTACACATAACCATGGTTTACTTTATGATAAGGATTGATTTTCCTTTTTATTTCAATTACTTATCATAACATTATCATCATCTTCTTCATCTTCTTCTTCTTCTTCAAGCTTGCTACATCAATGGCAACTTGAGTTTTAGTGAGAGAAATCCAAATCTAAAGTGAACCCACCTCCTATTTCTTCACCCTCTACCTCTTGCCAAGTTGTTTTGGGTGTTTTCTTCACAAGTTTCACAACTTTGTGAAGTCGGAGCTTGAACTAGTGCAACCTCGACGTAGATCGTCTTTGACACAAAGCCGACGACCTAGCTTGCCCGTTTCTCCGATGAAGCCAACGTTTGAGTTTGGGAATCGAGATGGACAGCGAGAGGATGCTTTCGTGGAGCCAAGGAAGAGGATAACCGGATCTACAAAGGTTGTAGCATCCGAACTTTAGTTAATTTGTTAACTAGATTTGTTTTTCGCCTAGAATTCTAGCGACGATCCGTAGTCTAGGGTTTCTCGGCACCATTTTTTTGAAATCTGCATGTTCGATGCCTTGTGAGACCTCACTAGGGTGCCTAGGAACCTTTCACTAATCACCTTGATGTCCACCATGGACCAGCCAAAAGCTTGCCTATTGCTCTGCAAGACCGTAAGAAGGGCTTTCTCTTGCTCTGGTGCTAAAGAAGCCGAGATGATAACAGGGAGGGTCTCGTTCTCACCCAAGTAAGCATACTTAAGGTGAGACGGAAAAGGCTTGAGTTCGAGTGTTGGAGATGAAACGATTGAAGGCAAGATTGGTGAAAAGGTCTCGAACTCAAAAGATTCCAGCAATGGTTCAAAACGAGTGTAAGCGACCGAGTTGGATGGTTCAGGTAACTCATCCGGAAATTCGAAGGATTCAAACTCGGGTTATGAGCGGCTAAGATCGTTCGAGAACGTGAAACACTCATAGTCGTTGTCGGGCGCAGAAACAGCAGCAGGTTCGAAGAGGAACGCACTAGTGGCGTTAAGGTTATCGTGATCGAACAAAAACTCCTCGAATTCACACTCTTCAGGGGTGATATCCTGGATTGAGCAAACGTCCAGTATATGAGCATTGGGTTCGGAAGGCTGATTCCCCAACCTAAAAATGTTGAGTTCAATTGTCATGTTTCTAAAAGAGAGGTTCATTGAACCATTGCGACAATTGATCACAGCATTTGAGGTTGCAAGGAATGGGCGACCGAGTATCACCGGAATTTGATTCCGGGGGTTAGCTACAGGCTGTGTGTCTAATACAATGAAGTCAACGGGGAATATGAAGTCCCCGACTTTGATTAACACATCCTCTAGCTCACCGCTAGGATGGGTGATCGATCGATCGACCATTTGGAGAGTACAGTGTGTGGGTTTCTGTCACGACCCGAAAGTACGGAACGTGACCGGCACTTAGATTACGAAGCGTCTAGAGACGCCACATAACCTAAGTAAGCCGAAGCCCAGAAATCTAAACCATAGAAGAAGAAGAAGAAGAAAAAGAAAACAAGTTTAAAAGAATCAGCAAATTTCCCAAAAATTTCGGCAGAGTCTCCTCTGTAAAAACTGGCCCCCAAATGGGTACAACAAGTATAATATACATAAACAATAAAAAGCATCCCCAACGGGAGCTAGCTCAACGCCAACAGGCGGAAACAACCACAATAAGCACAATAATATACAACGCCAAAGGGCGAGGCTCAAAACTCAAAATAAAAAAAAACCACCAGATCAGAATAATACATGCGCGACTCTAAGGTCGAAATAAAAGACTGGTTCAATAAACTTATCAAGTAATACAAGTATGGTTGATGGAGCTTACTAGATACAAATGAAAGAATAAAAAATACAATGGTGGTTCAGATACAAGTGAACCAACCTACCGTGCAAATCACCCGAAATGAAATTGATGTGCCAGCAACTGCCAAGGGAAACCTGTACATCGAACCAGTAATAAAATTTGGCACAACGGGGTGAGTTGCCAACTCGTGAGTAGAAGACATCTACGAAAAGAAATCGAATGCACGACGCTATCCTAGGTCATAATAATACACTATTATATCCTAATCATCTAGTAATAGCAGGGTAAAAACTACGTGTAAATATAGATACTCCATGCTCATGTCAGTGCCTCATATCATACTATGTCATATGAATGGATATGCATGCATCAAGAAGATAACATAATCAATCCTGAATTCCTGAAATATCTGTATAAGAAATCTTTAGCTGTTATCATAGTAAAATATGTATAGGAATCTGAAATCTCAACAATAAAATCCATGGAAATCCGTGTCAAGCATCGACATAAACATGTAAATCTCAAGTCTCATAGTCTCAATACCTAGGGCTCCGTCAGTCCGGATCGGCCCATATCATCAAATCTCACGACAACGGTCGGTATCCTCCGGATATCCGCCGCGCCAGACATCACCGGTAGATAGCCTTCCCCTGCCAGGCTCATCGTCTACAACTCGATCTTCTTGCCCCGGGATACCATACCGGGCCCACCATGTACCCGAGACGGTTCATCCACTCCTCGAATCGGGTCTCAAAATCTAACAGAAAACATGAAATCTCATGGTGGACGACACATACATCACGAGAAAACCGCATCTTTTTTTAAAAAGAGAGGAGGAGGAGAGAGAGAAGTTTTTATAATTTCTTGCGGTTTTCCCCAAAAATCCAGAAATCTCATAGAAATCCAAATCTTAAAATCATGAGTAAGTATATGATAAGTGTCGGCATATGCCCATGATACTGCATGATAACATGAAAATATTAATGCATGAATGTCAAGTAATAAATATCATGTCTATACTAACATCAGAGAGTAATCACGATATTATATCGGTCTAGTTGTTAACTGATTTTATCAATAAAAGACAATATGATCTAAAGTGTACGTGACATAGCAATTACCGATGATGATGTGTGTGAGCCGGCAAATGAGTGTGCGTGGAATATGCACATCATCGGTAATGGTGCTGGTGTCCTAACAGGTAAAGTTTATACTGATTATAGCAACATATGTATGAACATGCAACATTATGATTACAGTGAAAAAAAGTAAAGACGGATGTGTGTTATCCACTCATTTGATATACAAATACCACTACCACTATATGGCTCAAACCTAACCTAGTGTTCATCTAACCCTCCTAAGGAAAACTAAACCTAAGAACTGGTCGATAGAAGTACACCTAACGCCTGAGTCCATATCTCTAATAGTCGGCGATCCTGCCTCAATAGTGTCACGTACATAGTACGACTTCCTCAAATCAGGAGTGCGGATCAATCATCACATGTATGCCTCGTACGGTAAAATCCATCGTACTGCATCCCAATATCGGGGTACGGGTCAAGTATCTCCTAGGTGTCTCATCATTCGTATAATGTCATAATCAACACATCTCATTATCAAGGTGCTAAACTGTAACCGCCTACATCAATCATATATCATTGCCATCATAATATGCATCATTAGTTTATCCTCAGAAATATCATGTCATATGTATCATATTGTGATTAAGTCATACTGATATCATATCGTCATCAAGTCACACTTATATGATATCGACATCTGGTCACGCCTATATGATGTCGTAATCAAGTCATGTATATATCATATCATGATCAGTCACAAGTTACATTCCGGGTACTATTTTAGAGTCCTATATACCTCAATATCATCACTACCCCTTATAATTTAAGTATACATGTTCATTATCTCATTCTCTAATGATCCGCTAACACTTAATACGACTGTATAGCCAAGAATCACGGCATCAAGCCCAGTTACACTGTTTCATCATATCTCGGATATCATATCACATCAATGTATCCCATATACGTGTTGTATATATATGTATATACCTATACCTAGTTCTATATATATACACACATACACGTATACCCCATGTCGAGTTTCAGTATGTGCGTGTGTATGTTTCTATCTGAAACCTACGAACCTCTTCCAAGGTACTCATCCTCAGATATGGTTTTCCTAAATCAGTCTAGTCCAGCCTAGGGTCATTACTAGGGTCCTACTCATTAAGAATCTAGGGTCACATCTGGTTTCCTAATGTCAATAAGTACTATTCCTATTCTACGTTGCGGGGGTGCTAAACTCCATCCACCCGACTTCCCCCCGTAGATATACATCTACTCACCTGGTCCATGTCTGCCGAAGACAGTGTCGCCATCCTCCTCTTCATCGCCCGCAGTCCATGTGAGGGGTACCTAAATGCAAACATATAAATAGTATCGTAAACTGAATCACATACAAAAGCCAAAACGACGCAAGGAACAAGCTTAGGTTAAAACCTATGTCCCGTCCACGCAAAAGAACCAAATATCGCTCGATATCGGCGTACAATCTCCGATGGATCGAAATAAACATCAACAAATAACTCATAGTTTTAAAACACCTTACTTATATTATAAAACATGACTAAGTCCATCGAAACCCTAAAATCCATCAAACCGTCCAATTTCGTAAAACCGGAAAATACCAATTTACCGTTTTTCATCAAAACTTGACATTTAAATGAAACCAATGGTCATAAAACTCATTAAATAGCATAACTAGACTATACAAACTATTACTATATATTTATTACACAAATTTGTATAAATTTGAAATTTCTAGTTTCCAACCTTTAACAATTTTCAACATTTTTCAAGCAAAATACCACAATTCCACAACAAAACTTGATTTTACATGGATTAATGTTTTAAACTACAATTCATGATAATAATGATATAATGAAACCATAAATTATATTTTTAATCTCATTTATTTAGGAATTTCCAAAATCTAGTTTACAAAAATAGCATTTTATTAGTATTTTTCCAATCATCAAAAGAAACTAGTGATCAAACTAAGTTTTTCTTTCCATTAACATGCTAATATTCTCACTAAAACTACAATCTAATGATAGCAACCTTAATTAGAATTTTATGTTACCCACAAACACATTTTATAAAAACCTAGTTAGCTAAATAGCTTAATTAAATCAATTTTGGATAAAAAAATTATTATACAACAACCATGCAAGATTTTTCCACTCTAAAAATGTTAAACTAGCTATTATAACCTTATTTAATTAATAAAAATCACAACTTGATTTTTCAAACCCTAACTTGAATTTTAAAAGTAGCAAATATAATTAATATATTAAATCTAATTATGCTTAAATGAACATCTAATAATAATAAATCAAAAGAAGGAAATTTATACCTCCAAAATATGAAACCCAAACATGAAATAAGCCTCCAAAATGCATGCTTTCCATCTCCAAAATCCATGCTAAATAGGTCAAAGGAAAATGGTAGAGGTTGAATGTTGATTTTTGAGATTTATTTTTGGAATTTTTGATGAATTTTGATGATTTTTAATGCAAAAATGACGGGGGAAAAATTTTGGGGCTACCCATGGAGGGGAGGCCGTCCATGGAGAGGGAGGAGGGTGGAGAGAGAGAAAAAAGGTATGGTATTGTGTAGAAAGTTCATAAATAATGCATTTTTTTCACTTAAACCCTTTATTATCTAAGTTTTTCAATTTAACCTTTTTCCTAGAAATTTCTAGAACCATGGAGAGATTTTGGAAAAGATTTTTGATATTACACACTTGATTCTAATATACCATGGCTCATTTTTATAAATTAAAACCATTCAAATTTGTAATTTACACTAATTTAAATAAAAAATAAAGCTTATGTTAATATTTAAAATATTTAATTTAGGAAAAATATTTAATTGAACTAAAAATTTATAAGTGGATAAATAAACACTATTTACTAGTAATTACATAATTAAAATAGGTATTTTTGAAATTATAATGAAAAACAATCATGGTTTAGTTTTTCGAAAAATACATTTTACTTTACCGAAAATCATAAAATTCACTTAAACAATTTTATTCATTTAATTATTTTTAAAACGTTACAGTTTCAGCTCTCCTACACCTAGTTGCTCATATACTGAGTACGGAAGCATGTTAACACCGTCACCAAGATCTAATAGTGCGCAGTTGATGTTCTTATCCCCAATGGTAATAGAAATCGTAGGACAGCCAGGGTCCTTCCGTTTTTGTGGTAAAGATTGGGTAAGGGCATCACTCACAGCACTAGCCAAGAAAACTTTCTTGGGTACCTGAGACTTCCTCTTTTTCGTGCATAAGTCCTTTAAGATTTTCGCGTAGGACGGGACTTGTTGTGCTTAAATAACTCCAGAATCTTCTCCATTTGTGGATTTTGTTTATTGGACCTCAACCGGTTTGGAAATGGAACGTTTTTAAAATTGGTTGAGTCCAATGCTTGTGGAGGAGATTGTGGAGTTGGAACGGATCCCAGAGCTGGTGTTTTCGTGGAGTGAGAAGTGGGTCCATTCAGAGCAGAAGAAGAAGAACAACCTTTTGAAGAATGAAGAATAGGCTCAGAAGACGAGGAAGGAGAAGAAGAAGAAGAAGATGAAGCGGCCGAGGTGTCATTATCCTCCATTGTTGTGCCGATGTTGTTGTGCAGCATCCTTCCTGATCTCAACGTAGTCACGGTACTCACATTATGGTTCTGTTGTTCAAGAGCAACTTATACATTATGTGGGTGACCGGGATTTGGGAGTGGTTGAGATGGAAGCTTTCCCTTTTCTCGCTCGCTTAATGCCGCATTCAGATGTGCATTCTGGGCTTCGATGGTCTTGATGCTTTGCCCGTGTGCAGCAGTGTGTTGCACCAAAGACTGAATAGAGGACTGGATGTTGGCGGTGGATTGTGTTGACTGTTTAACGAACGCCTCCAGACTTCGTTCTAGCGAGGAAACCTTATCGTTGTTTGACGGAACAAAGTTGTTTTGTGGAAAAGAATTGTTGGGTGCAAAGTTGTTCGTCTGATTTTGAAAAGGTTGGTGTTGGAAGGGCTGCTGAAACTGATTTTGAGTTTGTTGTTGCGCTTGTTGTTGTGGAGGAGGAGGCCTCTGGAAATTGTTGCCTTGGAATTGATTCTGATTCTGATTCCAGGCGAAATTGTGGTGGTTCCTCCAACCGGGATTGTAGGTGGAAGAGTATGGATCATTCCTCGGTCTTTGCTGAAAGGCAGCATTAACCTGATCCTGTCCTTAAGATGGTAGATTGTAAGGATACTCTTCGGTTAAGTGAGAAGGATCGGAACAACAAGCGCAAATGGTACGAATGGGAAGAACAGGGGCAGGAGCAGGAGAAGAAAATTTTCTCTTTATCGCTTCAAGTTTTCTCGTTATTGCAGCCATTTCAGCTTTCATCGCAATAGAGACATCAAGTTGGTGAATTCCTACCCTAGACTGACCAGTAGAAGTGGAGGTAGAAGAAGAAGAAGAAGTCGGTCTGGTGCTCTCCCATTGTAGCGTTTGTTCCACAAGGTCGTCGAAGAATTGCCACGCTTCCTCGCCAGATTTCGATAGGAAGTGGCCCTGACAGATGGTTTCCAACAACTGCTTGATTGCTGGGTTCAGGCCCTCGTATAAGATTTGCCAAAGTTGCCATTTCTCAATATCGTGGTGAGCGCACTGAACAAGAAGGTCTTTATACCGGTCAAAGCACTTCCAGAAGGGCTCAGAAGGAAGCTGAGAGAATTGGTTGATTTCGTTATGGATCCTTGCGGTTTTATGATTCGGATAAAATTTCTTGAGAAACGCTTTTACAAACTCATCCCAACTGGTTAAGGAGTGGGAAGCGGTGCTATACAGCCATTTTTCAGCAAGATCGCATAAAGTGAATGGAATGACCCGTAGCCGTATAGCATCGTCCGACAGCTGGGTGGTTTTCATCATGGCACAAACATTTTGGAACTTGTTGATGAAGATATAGGCATCTTCAGATTCAAGTCCATGAAATCGCGGAAGCATGTTAATGAAGTGGGGCTTAATTTCAAAGTTATCCCCATTGGCCGGTGGAAGAGAAAGACAGGTGGTAAGTGCAGAACGGGTAGGATAGAAACGATCCTGGAGCGCGATTCGCTGCGGCGCTACAATAGGCGGTGATGGTGGGTTAGTTGCCTCCGTAGGAGGTGGAGTCAATCCTGGGGTAGTCAAAGAGATGTTTGGATTAAATCCAGACATCACGGAAGGAGAGGTTGGCGATGGTGAAGGTGAAGATGTATGAACAGAATTCCGGTCAACGTCGGAGTTGGCCGGCAAAGGTAAAGGTGGAAGAGGCGTGGACGGAGTTTCGACGTCTGAGTCGATCGCGTAGTCGGTAGAGACTAACGTAACGCGGACTAGGCGAGCGCTAGTGTCCCGAGTCCAAGCGGACATACGTCAATGGAGAAATACGATAGGTGGTGGGTAAAAAATGGATTTTGGCGATAAAGGGCAAGTTTTTATAAAAGTTTTTGAGTTTTTTCCTTTTTTCGTTTTAGAAAGAGCTTTACAGAAATATGTATGGGCTTACAGCTTCAAGCAATCACAAACAAGATATGCACAATCACACCTAGATCTAGGGTCACCTAGGTCAGCTAGACAGCTCCTAACTGTTCCAAAGGGCTAGAAATAGGACCTCAAACCGCCTATTCTCCAACAATTGCGGTCAGGTAAGTGCCAGGTAAGTAGGAGGCTCCCCACTACGTAAGTAGTGGTCCTAATTAAGTAACCACTTGCCTTCGACACACTTGTCTAGACACCGCAAAGTCAGGATAGGATAAACGGCCGATGCCTGTAACTAGTCCTCTGTCCTATTGAGCACGAAGTCCTTAGGGCTGAGTCTAGTATTTTTTTAATTAACAGCGGTCAATGCATATGCTTTTTGTGATTCCTGGGGTCCTGGGAAGGGTGATGAAATCCCCACCCAATCTGAATTGGTTTCAAGCCCCTTAAAGTCCGTATTAATATATGCAAAGCAGTAACAAATCAACCGCAATCAATTTTTTTTTTAGCGCGGCGCAAAGAATCCTGCACAAAAACAATTTATTAGAAGTGGGAAGAGAGTTTGCGTAAAGAATGCTGCAGAAAACACAGTTCAGTGGAGTCCAGAGGAGTGGGAAAGAGTTAGAGAGACTTACAGGGAATTTTGGACAGATGATTCCACCAAACCGCCGCGGTTCCGCGGCCTAAGCACGCTTATGCCGCGGTTCCGCGGCCTTATTGTGTCCTTGAAGCTTCAGTTTGGTTGTAGGTGCTTCCCTGGATGTTCTCTTGTTGTCTGGATGTCCTGAATCTTGATTCGTTCACTATATCTGCTCCAGAATTTTTCAATAGACCGTCTTTTCCGTCTTGTTCACCCGCGGTGTAGCCGCAAAGATACGGGTCTAACTTCCCATGTCTTTGGCACTGAACATGAACTTCGTTTTATCCTGCACAATTTCACAAAAACTAATCAAAAATAACAAGATTGTTTTTTTACAAGGTATATTTTTTTGTTTTGTTTTTCGGTTATATTTATATTCACAAATTAACCCGAAATTACACAAAGAAATAAACTACCGTCTCCCCGGCAACGGCGCCATTTGATTAGTAAGGTTTTTGCGTGCTAAGTTTGTTACCGCAATCAAGACGGTTTCGCTTGTAGCTAGCCGGTTGAGTACGGGTCGTCCGCAGGGAGATAGGAATCTTTTTCTATGTGCTTTAAAGAGTTAAGTCCAAATGTCCAGATTTGTTTTGAGATTAACTATGTGCTAAAATGATATGTAAAGAGAGCTTGTTAGGGTTAGGATTTGGTTAGTTTGAGTTCGGAGTCGCTCACTTCTTTCGTTGCCACTCTTAATATCGGTGTTACGGTAATCGGCAACAACGGGATTAACACGACTAGGAAGGAACTTGCGAGTATAAGCTAGGCTTTCCAACGCATAAGTTCTTCCTTTTGGTGCTTGTCCGTCCGTTCTTGGCTCTTAGCCATAACCTCCGGTTAATTCAACCACAACCGGTCTCACTACGGAATCACCGCTATCATGTAGGATAGGGTGCCGTAGGGAGCGGATTGTGGTTCAATTAACGGGAGTTCGAATCAAGATGTTGGGCAAGGAAAGAGTGAGTGAGATTTCCTTCTCTCAAACTTCCCTTATCCTACCCTAACAAGTATGGAAACTACTCACACATCATAACAAAAAGAAAATAAAACAAAAGAGGAAGGTAGAAAGAAAGAGATTAGAAGATTACACCTAGCTATTTGCGACCTCACCTCGGCAATGATCAAGCGTAAGCATCATGGTTGTTTAAGGATAAAGGAAAAGAGAACAAGAAAGAAACAAACACAAATAACAACAACTAATTTAGCAAATGAAAAATTACAAGCAATAATAGTTAACAAAATAAAAAGACAAGCATGGTAAGAACAAGAACTCCTTTATTCATTCTTCACTCACAAAAGCTCACTACAAGTTTTTTAATGGAGAAGAGATGAGAGGAGGAAGAACAACAACAACATATAACCTAAATATAAATACGAGATTATGGACCATTGGCTTTGGCAAGTTCTGGACTATTTATAGGCAGGGAACTGGAAATCTAGGGCAACAATCTGCCTCTTCATAAAAAGACCAAAATAACCCTGAAGTTTCGTCAACTGAGGAGGCCGTACGGCCGCGGTTCCGCGGCCTAAGCATGCTTATGCCGCGGAACCGCTGCGCTTTGGAGGAATTGGCTGCTAGGATTTTTTATGCTTCTTAGTGTTGATGTTTGGATCAGTTTGGTACACTTTGTTTCTCAGAATCTCTCCACATTTCTTCCAGATTTGCAGTAGGTCAAAATGTGATTTGATGTGGATCTTTTTGTCATGATTTCCTCGAGCTCCGTATAGATTTCTTGGATCTTGTGTTGCCATTGAGCCTTGTGCATGAAAATGACATTGATTTGCCATTTTGTCTCTTAAACCGGTGTGTGGCAACATACGGATAGAGAGCGGAGACCCGTGTTTTATCTGTGGTTGGCAGGAACCCGGATTTTGTCGTGCTTTTTCATGAATTTCACCGTTTAGAGCCGAGAACCTGTATCCTGCAATTGACTAGCAAACACGGCGGTATAAAAATGCAAAATTTGGGGTTATAAAAATGCAAAAAATCTGATATGAACAGGTGTCTTACAGACTAAAGGGGAGAGGGATGTGCATGATTGGCAGATCACTTGCTTAGGCAATTGAGTTAATCATGAGATGTCAAGTACCACACCAGATGTTGTTCTTGCAGTAGGTGCAATAAGTTGATATTAATCCAATCCTGGAGAAACATTCGGAAGCAGTTTTAGAACATAAGTGAATGTTCTAGGGATATGATAAAGGCAGCCTCCTTAAGGAGACGGTTATCATTCCAAGCTTCCAAGGTGACCTGGATGGCAGAGTGGCTGTGAGAGTTATAGTTTTCCCTCTGACGAGGGGCGGTATTTTGGACAGGTGGTCCAGGTGGTTACTGAGGGAAGGCATGGCGCAGGATACTGATTAAGTTCAGTTGACGATACAGTCTAAGAAGTTTGGATTTGGAGTTCATTTATGAGCTAGGTCCCATCAGATATCCAGACACATTCTAAGACAGGTATTGCTCATTTCGAGAGATGGCTTTCTCCGCGAACTTAAGATAAAAGAGTGACATAGAAAGAAACATCAGAGCGGATCCACTCACTAAGGCTATTCCTCGAACGCAATAGTTTCGCAAACGAGTTTTGTGAGACTGACTAGTAGAGGAGTTGGGTGTTCGGTATCACACGGGCTGTGAGTATGCGACATCGTAATAATTAGCCTTGAGTGCAAGTGGGAGATTATTGGAGATAGTGCCCTCAGAGTCAATTATTGGATCACAGGCACGTGATTGCAATGATTGAGGGAGGACCTATCCCGGTAGGACAGTCTTACTCAAGATGATAGTATGCTATCTGGTTTATCTTTATCATCGTGTACTGCTTTAGGTGACCTTACGAGTCACTATTGCACGTTGATAGAGCCCTTAGGATGCTTGCTTGACTACCAGCAGTAATAGGGCGATCATATACGTTGGAGCTGGGGTCTATAAGCACATCCTTAAAAGGTCCCTAGTCGTGGGAGTTTCGAGACAGGGCATCGATACTCCAGAGTAGACTAGTGTATACAGTCGAGACCCCGATGAGGGGCGGTGGCCGGTCTCTCAAGCCACTGGTGTCAGTTGGTTCACCTAAGATGTATACAGGTGCTCATTGGCTTATGAGTACACCGGATAAGACTCGCCGGGAACCTGCTTGTTAGTATTATACCTGACGTCAGATAGCAGTTCCCTGGTGACATGTGTACATGTTAGTTCATCGACCTGAGATCGTCATATTTCTCGTGTGAGTTCCCACTGTGCTTTGATTACTACCGCACCACGCTTAAAGGAGACGTGCAAACAGGTTTTAGTTTGGTACAGTCCCGAGCCACATGGAGGCAGTGAGCGGATCTGCAGGGGTTCGTCTCTCCCGGTATTGGGGGTGAGGTCGCGCTGTATCTAGGAGAGCCAGTACATGAAAAGTCCTTGGCCAAGGCAGGAGATTTACTGGTAGGTATTCCAGTAGTATCTCAGGGTGTTCTGGGCTGCACTCCGACACGACTTGTACCGCTTTTGGGGGTCTGACTTTTACCAACCCCCTAGGCCTGCCATGCGATGCTCATAGACGAACGGACCGGACTGTACGGATATTGTCACTGACAAGCTCAGTAGGGTGTCAGGATGAGTTCGCTCATCGACGTCCCTTTTGGTCAATAGCTGGTAGCCCGTCACGTATGGCTAATACCTCTGACGTGCTCGTTGTTAAATCCACAGCCATAGTATTAACGAGTCTTTAGAGTCCACCACACAAAGTTACTCAAGTTTCAGGCGAAACGCTGTAGAGGCCGTATGGAGATATGGCAGGGTCAGATATGTGCGGTATTGCACGGATCGTGATCGGACGGTTTTTACTAGCCGGCTTTGGCTTAAGCCGGATCCTAGTATTAGACAGTGTAGTTTTGTCTCTTTTCATTTGTGTTCAGTGGGAATACAAATGCGGGCATGTTTATGCCGTAGCGGGGTTTTCCTGTAATTTATTACGGGATCAGTTTTCTGAAGTTGCCAGTTTGCATTCTGTTCCGGCCGGTTTTTCCTTTGTTCTTTTACGGCCGGACATTCTGATGGAGGGGGTTATTTGCAGTTTGCAAATAACTTATTTGTGGAGGGGTCCTTTGTAATTTGGTGGCATCATGATGGTTCATGCATGATGAGATTCTTTATTGGTCTTTTCCTTTTCTTTTTGAGATTGGATTTGGATGTGGATTGATTAGAAATTGGGTGACCCTTTTATTCTTAGATTCATTCCTTTTTCCTCCCCTTGCTTTTATGCTTGCCTTTTTTTTTCTCCACCATTGAGGATGAGGGCCGGCCACTACTAAGAGGTGGTGGGGGTTTTATTTTTGGTAGAGGAAAAATCATTGATCTCTCATTCTTCTTGCTACAAAAATACTAGTTCACTCCAAAAGTTCTTTTCATTCCTCCATCACCATGGCAACCTCACAACCCCAAAGAGACAAGCTACTACACTTCATCTACAGCAAACCTTGGACGCGTCGGCTAGCCAACTTCGCACCCGAGTTTCCTCGGTCTACAGGTGGGAGCCCGTAAAAGAATTCGGCTACGTGGTGCCCTTTCCGACGAGGAGGTGATGGACGGAGATTCCGCGGGAGATTGGAGTGGAGACGAAGACCGAAGGACACGGATCGCTTGGTATATCTCTTCACCTATCTTTTAGTTTGCTAGTAGCTGGGTTAATGGCCCGATCCGGGATAAAAGTGCGCGGTGGTGCCGGTTTGCTAGTTTGCAAAGTTTTTCGTTTCCGCATTTCCGGCGTCGGATCGACGGCCGGGGCGCCGCCGTGCACTTACAGTAGAGGAGGCTGAGGAGGAGGTCGATTACGAAAAGATGAAGGACTTGGTTCACTTGGTATAATCACTTCTCATTGTAGTTAACAACTCCTTTGTTTTTGTTAGTTATAGTTTAGCAATGATTCTTCGGTTAGTCGATGTTTATCCAAAGAAGAGGACTGTTTTCATATTTTCGCCTCCCCGCAACTCGTGGGGTGTTGTACATAGACTTACAGTGGTATAAGAGCCTCGCTAAACAATAATTAACTTATTAGCAAAGTCATAAGAATTTCGAACGCAAAACGAACCGGAAAAAATATCGTATTCACATAGTTTCTGTCGATTTTAAATTGAGGTCTAAAAATTTTTCAGGGGCCTCGAAAAATACAAGCAGGGAAATCTAAGAACATTGGAGAAATTTGGGTGCATGAATCGGCCAACAGCCGTGGAACCGTGGCCGATCCCACCGATATGCCACGGATCCGTGGCCGAGTTGAGACCGATTCACTCCAAATCTCCCCAGTAACTCTTCTGTGAATATTTTGTCTTTTCTGGAATGTTTATTTTCTGCTCAAGTCTCAGGTGCACAGAGAAGTTTTGGAGTAGAATGTAATGTGTTTGATCGATCGAAAATATACGATGTTTGCTAATTAGATTATATCTGTGAACTGTATAATGTGTTCGTAAACCTCCCCTAACTGCTAGTATGTCGGTTGATAGGGGGTTGCACATTTCTGTAATGTTTTAACTGTTTGTGATTATGAACTTAATTGGATTGTTGTGATGATTAGCCGGGGTTGAGATGGGTTAATATATTCATTCATTAGATGTAATTGTAATATGTTTTAATATTATTTTGCAGGGCACATCCAGGTTGCGGTTGTAGCCACCGTTGTATTATTTCTTTTTACTGTTTTTGCTTCTAGGATAAACCCAAGGTGGAGTGCATAAACTACCGGTTACTTTGAAGTGTTTAATGACCTACTCACGTTGTTGAGGGAGACCGCTTCACTTCGGGTACTTGGCGGGTAGTTTGCCGTACCCGTAGGGGTCTAGGGCAGGGTAATGGCTATTCATCATAACTGTGTAATTCGTCTTTCGTTGCAGGCTCAAAAGAAACACGGATTGTTTGCATATCCAATAATGTTCATATGTGATCTGGAATGCCTATTATTGCGTCTAACGAATGTACAATATCTATATATAATAGCTATTTAGACGTCACTTATGTTTTACACTCGCGCTAGCTCAGCCCCTGCTCTGCCGTTAACTAAGTAACCTAACGGGTGATGACGGGACCCAGTGGCGAATGCGGATGGCATAAGAGGACGTTATATTTTCATTGTTTTCTGCAATGATAGGTTAATGATGGGACGCATTATCATTAATGCAAAGAAAATAAAACCTAAATTTAATCGTTGGAACAATTTCAAAACCACTCGGTTTTCTTCAAAATGAAAATGTTAAATGCGGAGCTTAAACCACTCCTTTTAAAAAGAGCTATCTCGGTTCCTTCGATCATATCAAGTTCACTACGTTAACGGTTTTTTCCAAAAACCAGTTGTAACCCTCCGTCGTTTCAAATAAAACAGCACATCGTATTCATGCTATGTTTGTTGGCCTATGTCAAGGCATAGTGGATGGTAGCAATGTGCTGCTTTTTTGTTGCATAGATAGATGCATTAGTTTAGGACAGTCGTACAGCCTTGTTGGCCTACGTCAAGGGCGAGTACGGATGGATCTAAATTAATCAGGACAACGACGAGTAGAACTTGACTTGCGCCTTATGATTTGTTGGCCTACGTCAAGGCCATAAGAGCTTGGGGTAATAAAAATCACATCGGGAGTTTCAAACATAAAGGAAACTTGTAGATTTAGCATACCTTCTGGAGTGTGGTGACTAGAGTGGCTTCTATCTATGGCATCATACAATGATAGTTGGATCCCGATCCCACTGATGTGTAGGATTACTCTCTGGAAATTTTCTCACTTAACAATCAATGCTATAAACCAAGTAGGTGTCCAGAAAGGTGTTAGAGGGGCTACGCCTCAAGGGAAAAGAGGTTATTTAATTAAGGAACTTCGCGAAAGCATTGGAAAACCTCCCTCGAAGTACAAACACTGGCCTGGCTGAATGGTTAAGCAAGTATAGTGATGTGTGATTAAATACTGACTAATTCTTCTTTTAGGTTTTGAAGAAGAATTTAAGGATTTGTGGGAGCCATCCTGTTTAGATAAATTAATAAACCAATCTAAACTTACAAGAGCATATGCTGAGTGTTTCTTTTCTCTCTCTCTGACAGCTACCATGACAGGACTAAAACTATTACTTGAAAAAAATATACTGACCGGGCAAAACTATAAAAATTGGCTTAGGAACGTCAACATTGCACTGACTTATGACAAAGTAGCATATATTACCACCGCTGTTCCTCCCCTTATCCCAGGACCAGATTCCTCAGTTGCGGACAAAGAGGTTCGCAAAACCTGAGATCTAGACTGTGAGAGAGCTAAGTGTATCGTGCTGGCGTCCATGAACAATGAACTCCAGAAACAGCACGAGAGTATGGATATTATATCCATCTTTCTCCATTGCAAGGAATTGTTTGGGGAGCACTCCCGTATCACGAGGTACGAGACCTCAAGGAAACACTTCCAGATGAGGTTAGCTCCAGGATCACCTGTAGGAGAGCACGTCCTGAAAATGATCAGCCTCATTGAGGAACTCGCAAACCTGGGATGCGTGCTAGAGAATGATTTGTATATCGACTTGATTTTGCAGTACCTTCCCCACACCTTCTCTCGGTTCGTGCTGAGCTTCAACATGCTCGAAATGGAAGCTGATCTTCTAAAGCTTCTCAACATGTTGAGGGTAGCTGAGACCTCCTTGAAAAAGGAGAAGGCCCCCATTCTGTATGCTGGCCAATCATCCTCTTCTAAATCTAAAGCGAAAGCTAAAGGGAAGAAGAAGATGAAATCCACCAAACCGAAAGGCGGGGTCAAGAAGGTGCAAGGAACGAACAAGGCAGGAAGGGTGAAGGAGGATAAGAACGAATGCTATTATTGTCACAAGCAAGGGCAGTGGAAGAAGGACTGTGTGGCCTTCAAAGCCAAGGACACGAAGCAAGATGTTGCTTCTGCTTCAGGTGTGTTTGTTATCGAAAATTGTCTTTCAGTAAACTCTACATCATGGGTACTTGATACCAGTTCTGGTTCTCACATCTATAATTCTTTGCAGGATCTGAGAAATAGTAGAGTACTGGAGACAGGTGATATGACTCTCCGGATGGGCAATGGAATGCACGTAGATGCTATTGCAATTGGAGAATATCACCTAGGGTTGACTAGTGGGAACATTTTGGTATTGTATAACTGTTTTTTATTCCAAGTATGTTGTGTAATATTATATCAAAGTCTTTGTTATCTAATGAAGGATATAATTTTGCGCTTGAAAGAAATGTCATAAACATTCTCCTAAATCAAGAAATGATTGGGTTTGGCACACTGGAAAACGACATATACATACTTAATCAACCTCAAGTTTTCAATATTCAAAACACGCTTAAAAGAAAGGCTCAAGATTCAAACCAAGCCTTCCTATGGCATTATAGACTTGGTCATGTTAGTTATATGTATGCCCTAGAGGCCATTGCTGTACATACGATGTATATTGTAGTGGATGCTAGGACATATATAGGGAGGACTTTCTTGCTCGACATGATAGTATGCTATCTGGTTGTATTTTATCTTAACATGTACTCTGATTGTCTCTATATTACATGTTGATAAAGCCCTTAGGATATGTACTCGACTACTGGGACTATGATGAGATCATACTAGTGGGGCCACGGTAGTCGACGAGTACATCCTATAACTGTTCCTAGTCGAGGGTGTATCGAGACAAGGCATCGATGCACCAGAGTAGACTAGCGTATACGCATCTTGACCCATATGATGGGCGATGGATGATCCCATATCCATCGGTGTTTGACATCAAGGATGGTGTACGGGTGCTCAGTGGAGACTGGGTACACTGGACGGACTCGCCGAGAACACCCAGATGGTATTATACCATATGTCAGATGGAAGTTCTCCGGTGATACTGGTACAGAGTAGTCTGTTGACCCGAGATCGTCATAGAGTCTTGTGTGATTCCCACTGTGCTTTGATTTCCATCATACCGCATCCAAGAGGGCGTGCAAAAAGGTGGCTTTTGGGTACAGTCCCGAATCACATGGAGGCAATGAGCGATAGGAGGGGATTCGTCTCTCCCGGTATAGGGAGTTGATGTTGTGCTGTGTTCGATTGGTTATAACCGGAAATCCCTGGCCAGGGTTGCTGAGATTTACTGGTAAGTGTTATCAGTAGTTTCTCGAACTGTTATAGACCTCATATCGACACGACTTATCGAGCTACTGGGGTCTGACGTTTACCACCCCTAGGCGAGATATGCGACATATCAGACGACGAGACCGGACTGTACGGGAGTGTTACTGTTTGGATTACAGGAGAATGTACAGGCTTGCTTGTTGATCTTCTGAGCGCTCAATACCTGGGTAGCTGTTACGTTTAGCTGACCGCTTGCAGCTTGTGGGTGATTGATATGATCATCACCTACTGCCGGCGTATTGACGATTCTTTAGAGTCCTACACAGAGGTTTCTTGGCTCAGGAAAAACGGGGTAGGAGCATATATGTGATATGTGCAGGACCGAGGATAATGCGATATGTGATACCGTATTATATTCTCGCGATATTTGATATCAGCCGGGTCATCGGATCAAGTGTTGATTTGATGAATCGGTAAGGATATATATTAGCCGGTTATATGCGATATAGCCGGATTGTCGGATCAAGTGTTAATTCGATGATTTAATGTATAATAATATATATATGATATATTAAATTGCATTAACTAATATTTGCTCACTAAAAGATTCGTTTTCTCACTCGGGTAATACATTGATATATATGCGATATATGTTAAATGTATTATTTTATTTTGTTACGATAAATATTATATATGTGATATATAATATTGTAACATGATATGATAACTAATGCAACTTGTTTAGTGGAGTTTAAACATGATTAGGGTTTGGATTAGGGTTAAGCTTTCTAGATGTTTCTAGAAGCTTTTCTTTTTGTCATGATAAAGATATTTGTTAGTGACTCATGCTTTAACCCAACCCAAACCCTAACCCTAGTCAATTCTCTACAATGGTTAAGTCAACCATTGTTGCATTATTCTTCATATCATTTCATTTTCTATTCATCATAAAAGAATTCTAATATTGTTCATCATCTTCTTCCTTCTTCTTCTTTGTTTGAAATGGTTTCTTGCTTTGATTTTTGTGATGGATAAATATGAGAAAAAGATAAATAAAGAGAGCAAAAATCCTACTTCATCATCCTCATCTTCCCTTGCTATTTAGATGAGGGTGTTCACATCATTTCATGAGTGTTAGCTTGTGTTAAAGAAACTTCAAGGTAGATCATCTTAGTATCGAAGATCGGAAGCAAAGGTTGCGTCTTTCTCTTCGTAGAACCTCTCGAGAGTCCGGATCCCGATGATCGCAGCGAAGGGACCACAACACGGAGCATATGAAGTG
Organism: Agapanthus africanus; assembly: GCA_030015575.1. Lineage (NCBI taxonomy): Eukaryota > Viridiplantae > Streptophyta > Magnoliopsida > Asparagales > Amaryllidaceae > Agapanthus > Agapanthus africanus. Next base: position 218,700,924 of record CM057340.1, read on the forward strand.
AAGGACCGGATCTACAAAGGTTGAAATCCCTCTCACTTAGTGTTAAAGTTGTTAACATGTTAGTTTTCGCCTAATCTCTAGTTTAAAGATCCGTATTCGGGTTGTTCGGCACGGCTAAATTTTTAATCGGGCATGGTTGATGCCTCGTAGACCCTTGTGCGCGTGCCTGGCAACCCTACAGTGGTATCAGAGCCAAGCTAGAGCTTTAGGCGAAGTCTAGACGAAATTTAAAGTCCGATCGAACCCGGAAAACCCGATAAAACCCACTTTCTGGAAATTTTTTGAAATTTTGGATTTTTGTCAATTAAAAATATGCAGAAAATTAAGCAGGGTCTAATATGAATTACTGTGAAATATGGGGGCCTAATTCAATTAAACCACCGCGGAACCGCGCCACTGTCCTGGCATGTGCGGCGGTTCCGCGGTCGTACGGTCTCATATTGCATTGATATCTGCGCAGTAATTCCTATTTTCTGATGCTGAGTTCTCTGGGAATTTTTAATATCTATTCAACTGTTGAATTATCTGGGTTGTATTGGGGACTTAAAGATTCAATCGGATTTTATAACTTTGTTTAGTTTGTCCGGATAATTTTTAGAAACTGTTAAAAAGTTCGAACGGATATCAATAACTCACTTTTTCCCCTGTCCGAAAATTTTTCAAAAGTTGGATTTTTTCTCGTGTTTAAGAATGTTCTAAGTCGTGCAAGTAACTCGGTGGACCCTCTAGAAGACAACAAACCTTAACTCGATTATGTGACCGTCTTGAACTGTCTTTTGAACCTTAGGGTTTGGGGCAGTACGGCGTGCCACATGTGAGGCGTTGGCTTGACCCTTCTATGGCTGGACCATTGGTACTGTGGCATGTGATGAATGTTTTTAAACTGATTTCAAGTGTTGAGATACATTGGGGAAATCTTGGGTGCTTGATGATTCGATCGGAAAGTTTAACTTTTTCTATTTATCTGGAATGTGATACAATATTTGGAATCCACAGGTAGTTATGAGATAACTAATTTGAATATTATAAACATAGCAGTTTAGTCTCAGATGATCGGTTGCCACGGAATTTTGATGTGATCAAAAGTCCGTCGCAATCACGTAGAGTACGCGGATACTCGCCGGGTAAACTTAATATACAGCTACACCCCATAGCCCTGACCAAGTGACTGTAGGAGAACCCCGTCGCCGAAAGCATCCGTTCGGGTGCTCGCGGCAGCGGTGTTCCGCCTTAGTGCACTTCGTCAACGGTATCAGGGGTGCGGCCGTCTACTAAAGTTTGCGACGAGCATTCGATCAGGACGTCGGGAATCTTGTTGAATTGCCCGACTTGATATTGAAAAGAGTTTTCGATAATGAGACTAAAATACGGGGTTTATAATTGTTAGGCATGCGATGTCTAAGGAATTCATTTGGTTAGGCATGCGATGTCTAAAGAGGTTGCGGATTCCAACTGTTGTAGTTTTACACTTTCTTTTCTGTGACCGTAAGCGTAGTATGTGGTGTATCGCCGGCTTCGTTGCTATACATCAACGACAATCGGGATACGCATACTTGCTTACGTTGATGATATGAGATATTATGTGTTGCTGTGATATGTTATATTGGATCGTCGCGTTTGAATAGCCGGGGTTTTTATGTGAGATGAGAGTTTTTTTCTTCTTCTTTTTCATTCTTGTAAAATTCATTTGTATGTAATATTCTTTTATTGGGGCACTTCCAGGTAGCGGAAGATGTCACCGTTGTATATTATTTACTTTTCCGCATTAGGATAGACCCAAGGCGGGGAGCACAAGTAACCGGGTTCTAGGGTCCAGCGGGAGACAATCTCGAGGAGTCGAGACCGGGTCTCCTAACCCTAGAATTGGCAGTGTTACTTGCCGCTCTCGTAGGGGTCTAGGGATGTGGGTTTGGCTATTCATCGCGACCGTGGAATCCATGTTTTAAACAGGCTCGTATTGAAAACACGGACGTCTTAGTATATCTAATATTTCATATATGTTCTTCTGCTGCAATGTTCTGTGATGAGATCATATTACTGCCTGAGACGAATGTTTATATTATATATATATGAGATATATGTTATATTGCAGATTTCGTTTCAAATGTGATGCTTGCGAAGCATATAAAAATGGGACTTCATTAATGAGATTAATGAAATAAAAGAAACCTAAGATGTTGTCGAAACTTGTTTATAAAAACTGGTAGCTCTAGTTCTTGCTTTGCATAGCGGTGTTCCTTGTAGAACATCTAGCACCTTATTCGATAAGGAAAGGACCGAGATCCCTTCACCGGGAGTGACTCCTTTAGCAATGACTGGCAGATGCTACAAACTCGGTTTGTCTTTTGATTGCTTCTATAGTTCTTGCTTTGCATAGTGGTATTTGTGCAATATCCTGCACCTTATTCGATGAGGAAAGGGCCGACGATCCCTTCACCGGGAGTGACCCCTTTAGCAAAACTAGAAAGGCCTAAAAAACACTCCATTTAAAATCACTCGATTCTACAACGATATCAAGTTCATTACGCAAAAGGTTTTCTTAAAAACCTGTCGTAGCCCTCCGTCATTTCAGATAAGTACTAGTTAGTATTCGTGCTACGTTTGTTGACCATGTTAAGGCGTAGTGTGCGGTAGCTGATTAGTGCCTATCTGTATAAGCATATGATGCGATTGGATTAGGGTAGTCGTGCGACTTTGTTGACCATGTTAAGGGTCGTGCGGGTGGGTTTAATTCAATCGGGAAATGACGGGTTGAACTTGACTAGCACTTATGATTTGTTGACCATGTTAAGGTCATATAGCTGCTAGGGGTAAAATATTATTGGGAATTTCAAGAGTTGAAATTTGCAATGAGATTGCATACCTTCTATTAGATAGTTGGATCCCGATACCCGCTGCGAGTAAGAGTTACTCCTGGGAGAGTTTTACACATTACAATTAGTCGATCAAGTAGGTGTCTAGAAAGGTGTTAACGGGGTTACGCCTCTGGGAAAACGAGGTTTACATTAATTAGGTTCGTGCGAAAGCACAAGGGACCTCCCTCAAAGTACCGACACTGGCCTGGCTGAAAGATTGGTGAACTTGTAGCGTGTAATTAATCCCGGCTAGTCTTTCCTTTTAGGGTTTGAACGAAGATTTGACTAAAACAGTGGGAGACATCCTGATTAGATATATTAGATAACCAATCTAATCTTGCAAGAGCATACGCTGAGTGTTTTCTTCTCTCTCTCTCCAGGTAGCGACCATATCACGCCTTAATCAAGATAATAATACGGATATATTTGACCGAACCCGCTTGTTATACTGAGCTGGGGAACGTTGGTCCCGCTCCAACTTATAATTGTTATAGGACAGAGCAGGAAATTGGGGATTGCCAGAATTCCCGTGCCACCCAAACGAAGAAAGTGCATGTTGATGCATCATCTTCGGGTGTGTTCATTACACAGAACTGTTTCTCAGTATCCTTTACGTCCTGGGTATATGATACCGGATCAGGATCCCGTATATGTAATCTGTTACATGGGCTACAGATAGGTAAAGAACTGAGAACGGGTGATAAGTTTCATGAGACAGAAAACGGTGCAAGTGTTGCAGCCAAGTCTGTTGATCACTATCACCCTGTATTACCAGAATACATTGATTCTGAACAAATGTTATTAGATACCGAACCCGATATACAAAATCATATCAGTCTCTTTATTAGTAAAGAAAGGATATAATTTTGTATTGTTGGATAATGTTTTGAACATTTCCTATATCAAGAGTTGATCGGTTCAGGCACGTTATCGAAAAGCATTGTCGTTCTAAATCAAACTACAGTTCTTAGTATACGGAACACACACAAGAGGAAGAGTTCAGAAATGAATGAATCCTTCTTGAGGTATTGTAGACTAGGTCATATCAATGCGACCCGACTGGCTGAAGTTACATATAGATGCATATTTAAATTAGTTTGAATTTACATCTTATGAAACTTGCCGGTCATGTCACAAAGATAAGATGACCACAGCTCTGTTTGTTGGAAACAGAGAAAGAGTTAGTGAACTCTTGGGATTGATACATGTTGATGCATGAAAGGTCCCCTGTCTACACATGCCAAGATTGGTTCTTTGTACTTCATTACATTCTCTGATAATCTCTCAAGATTCAGACATATGTTCCTGCTGAAACACAAGTCCGAACCTTTTGAGACATTCACAGAATAAAAGTTAGAAGTAGGGAACCAAAATACGGGTATAAATATTATGTCCTTATAATGAGATCAAGGAGGAGAATACTTGAGTACGGGATTCCTGGACTATTCTAAAGGAGAATAAGATTCTCTCTCAGCATTACTCCTCCGTATACACCATAGCACGATGGTATATCGGGGCGGAGCAATAACACCCTATTTGATATGGTGTGCTCTATGATGAGTACTACTGAGTTTCCTATTTCCTTTTGGGAGTTTTGCACTTGAGAAGCTGCATACCTATTGAATAGGGTTCAAATCAAATCAGTTGCCTACCACTTCATATATGATATGGAAAGGGAAGAGCCCATATCTTAAGCTTGTTAAGATTTGGGGTTGTCCAGCCTATGTCTAAAAGCAAAATCCGGACAAGCTCGAGGCAAGGTCTGTTATGTAGAACTGGAAATGTTCCAGCTATACAAAATGCAGCTGATGATTTGGTAGAACCAAAGGATTCAATAGTTTCCAACGAACCTTAGCCTCTCCGCCGATCTAGTAGGGTTCCTCACCCACCTGAGAGATATATTAGTTTCTCCATGACAGTGGGAGCGAGGATTGCATCATGAGATGATGACCCAACTAGTTTCGAGCTGGCCATCAGGAGTGGGACTCTGTAAGAATGGCTGGGTGCTTATCGATCTGAGATGGAATCCTTATACACCAACAAAGTATGGACTTTGGTTGCTTTATCTGAAGGGTTAAATCCCCATCAGGAGCGAGTATATCTTGAGAAGATTACTTGGTGTACATGGAAAAGTTGAGACTTTCAAAGCTATGCTTAAGTCCATCCAGATCCTACTTGCCACGGCTACATACCATGACTACGATATCTGGTGGTTGGATGTCATGACAGCTTTTCTAAATGATGTTTTAGAAAATAGCGTCTATAAGTACACAGCCAGAGGGCTTCGTAGACAGTGGGAGCAGCGGAAACGTGTGCAAGATGTTTTATATAATAAAACAGGCATCGCGGAGTTGGAACATCTGTTTTGATGTGGTAGTCAAAGAGTTTGACTTCATCAAAATGGTAGATGAACCTTGTATATACAAAAAGGGTAGTAGAGAGTATGGTGGAGATCCTCGTAGAGTACGTGGATGACATACTCTTGATAGGGAAGAAGTTTCCTATGCTACGCACGGTCAATCTCCGCTTATCACAAGGATTCTCCATATAGGATCGAAGTGATACCTACTAAATCCTAGGTTTTGGATCTATGAGATAGATCTAATTGGATGTTAGGATACTCACTAGTTGTAGTGAGATGGTATCAATCGATCCTGTGGAGAATCACTGGAAAGGTTCCAGGGTGATAAGAACGACTGAATATCAGTCGCAGGCTTGTCTATACCCTCAGTGGAGGGACGGTATATTGGAAGAGTTCCAAGCTAGATACCGTGACATACTAGACGATTAAAGGCAAGATACATCGTTACCAAGGATACTACCAAAGAGGCAGTCTGGATATTTATAAGTTCATGCGATGAACTTCGTTCCTACCATTGTGTGACAATGGAGTTGTGGCTTATGCCAAGGAAGTACCGTCCTATCAGAAATCCAGATATAATTCTTAGGCAGTATCACCTGATCATGGAGATGGTTGATCTTCAGGAAGATCGAGGTTAGGAGAGTAGATACAGAGGACAACAGCGCGAATCCACTCACAAAGGACTTTTTCCCAGTAGAGACTTTTATGGGATGGTTAAGTATAAGATACTTCAACCGCAGCTAATTGTTGGGTATGCGATACCATAACAGAAGGCCCTAGTGCAAGTGGGAGATTGTTAGTTATATGCATGCCCTAGAGGCCATTGCTGTACATACGATGTATATTGTAGTGGATGCTAGGACATATATAGGGAGGACTTTCTTGCTCGACATGATAGTATGCTATCTGGTTGTACTTTATCTTAACATGTACTCTGATTGTCTCTATATTACATGTTGATAAAGCCCTTAGGATATGTACTCGACTACTGGGACTATGATGAGATCATACTAGTGGGGCCACGGTAGTCGACGAGTACATCCTATAACTGTTCCTAGTCGAGGGTGTATCGAGACAGGGCATCGATGCACCAGAGTAGACTAGCGTATACGCATCTTGACCCATATGATGGGCGATGGATGATCCCATATCCATCGGTGTTTGACATCAAGGATGGTGTACGGGTGCTCAGTGGAGACTGGGTACACTGGACGGACTCGCCGAGAACTCCCAGATGGTATTATACCATACGTCAGATGGCAGTTCTCCGGTGACACTGGTACAGAGTAGTCTGTTGACCCGAGATCGTCAAAGAGTCTTGTGTGATTCCCACTGTGCTTTGATTTCCATCATACCACGTCCAAGAGGGAGTGCAAAAAGGTGGCTTTTGGGTACAGTCCCGAATCACATGGAGGCAATGATCGATAGGAGGGGATTCGTCTCTCCCGGTATAGGGAGTTGATGTTGTGCTGTGTTCGATTGGCTATAACCGGAAATCCCTGGCCAGGGTTGCTGAGATTTACTGGTAAGTGTTATCAGTAGTTTCTCAAACTGTTATAGACCTCATATCGACACGACTTATCGAGCTACTGGGGTCTGACGTTTACCACCCCTAGGCGAGATATGCGACATATCAGACGACGAGACCGGACTGTACGGGAGTGCTACTGTTTGGATTCACAGGAGAATGTACCGGCTTGCTTGTTGATCTTCTGAGCGCTCAATACCTGGGTAGCTGTTACGTTTAGCTGACCGCTTGCAGCTTGTGGGTGATTGGTATGATCATCACCTACTGCCGGCGTATTGACGATTCTTTAGAGTCCTACACAGAGGTTTCTTGGCTCAGGCAAAACGGGGTAGGAGCACTTATGTGATATGTGCGGGACCGAGGATAATGCGATATGTGATACCGTATTATATTCTCGCGATATTTGATATCAGCCGGGTCATCGGATCAAGTGTTGATTCGATGAATCGGTACGGATATATATTAGCCGGTTATATGCGATATAGCCGGATTGTCGGATCAAGTGTTGATTCGATGATTTAATGTATAATAATATATATATGATATATTAAATTTCATTAACTAATATTTGCTCACTAAAAGATTCTTTTTCTCACTCGGGTAATACATTGATATATATGCGATATATGTTAAATGTATTATTTTATTTTGTTACGATAAATATTATATATGTGATATATAATATTGTAACATGATATGATAACTAATGCAACTTGTTTAGTGGAGTTTAAACATGATTAGGGTTTGGATTAGGATTAAGCTTTCTAGATGTTTCTAGAACCTTTTCTTTTTGTCATGATAAAGATATTTGTTAGTGACTCATGCTTTAACCCAACCCAAACCCTAACCCTAGTCAATTCTCTACAATGGTTAAGTCAACCATGGTTGCATTATTCTTCATATCATTTCATTTTCTATTCATCACAAAAGAATTCTAATATTGTTCATCATCTTCTTCCTTCTTCTTGTTTGCTTGAAATGGTTTCTTGCTTTGATTTTTGTGATGGATAAATATGAGAAAAAGATAAATAAAGAGAGAAAAAATCCTACTTCATCATCCTCATCTTCCCTTGCCATTTAGATGAGGGTGTTCACATCATTTCATGAGTGTTAGCTTGTGTTAAAGAAACTTCAAGGTAGATCATCTTAGTATCGAAGATCGGAAGCAAAGGTTGCGTCTTTCTTTTCGTGGAACCTCTCGAGAGTCCGGATCCCGATGATCGCAGCGAAGGGACCACAACACGGAGCATATGAAGTGAAGGACCGGATCTACAAAGGTTGTAATCCCTCTCACTTAGTGTTAAAGTTGTTAACATGTTAGTTTTCGCCTAATCTCTAGTTTAAAGATCCGTATTCGGGTTGTTCGGCATGGATAAATTTTTAATCGGGCATGGTTGATGCCTCATAGACCCTTGTGCGCGTGCCTAGCAACCCTACAGGTCATATAAACGAAACAAGGTTAACTAAGTTACATAAAGATGGATATTTTGATCCGTTTGAATATTCATCATATGCAACTTGTCAATCATGTATCAAAGGAAAAATGACCAAATCTCCGTTCACCGGACACGGAGAAAGAGCTACAGAACTCTTAGGACTTGTACACAGTGATGTGTGTGGTCCAATGTCTACACATACACGAAGCGTTCACTCTTACTTCATCACTTTTACTAATGACTTCTCTAGCTATGGACATGTGTTCTTAATGAAGCATAAATCCGAGGCCTTTGAGAAGTTTAAGGAGTATAAAAATGAAGTGGAGAAACAGACTGGTAAAAGCATCAAGACACTTCGATCTGATCGAGGTGGAGAATACTTAAGTACCAGTTTCCTTGAATGCTTAAAGAGAATGGAATTCTCTCTTAGCTTACTCCGCCTTATACACCTCAGCATAATGGTGTATCAGAAAGGAGGAATCGCACGCTACTGGACATGGTGCGTTCAATGATTAGTAATGCTGAATTGCCACTTTCCTTCTGGGGTTTTGCGCTAGAATCAGCAGCATACCTATTGAATAGAGTTCCAACTAAGTCTTTGCGTACAACTCCATATGAAATGTGGAGCGGGAAGAGACCATATCTCAAGTTTATCAAGATATAGGGGTGTCTAGCATATGTTAAAAAGCATAATCCGGACAAGCTCGAGGCACGATCGTTTTTGTATAAGTTTGTAGGACACCCCAACCATTCAAGGGGATATCTGGTCTACCACACTGAAGAACAAAAGGTGTTTGTCGCTCGCCACATTATTTTCTTAGAGAGCGAATTTCTTGCAAAAGAAATTAGTGGGAGCGTGGTAGAGCTAGAAGAAATTCCAGAACCTCAAACTGCTGCCAAGGACATAGTAGAACCTCAGGTTTCAATAGAACTCGACGAACCAACGCCACTCCGCAGAACTAGTAGGCTTTCTCATCCTCCTGAAAGATACTATGGGTTTCTTATAGATGGGGATCGAGAGGATTGCATCATCGATGATGATGAGCCGACTTATTTTCAGCAGGCTATCACGAGTAAGGACTCGGTGAAGTGGCTGGATGCTATGAGATCCGAAATGGAATCCATGTACACCAATAAAGTATGGACTTTAGAAGTTGCTCCTCCTGGGGTGAAACCAGTTGGATGCAAATGGATCTTCAAAAAGAAGATTGGTACATTTGGACAAGTGGAAACCTACAAAGCTAGACTCGTTGCAAAAGGTTTTCGTCAAAGACCAGGATTGGACTATGATGAAACCTTTTCACCAGTAGCTATGCTTAAATCCATTCGGATCCTGCTTGCCATTGCTGCCTTCCATGACTATGAAATCTGGCAGATGGACGTAAAAACAGCTTTTCTAAATGGACATTTAGAAGAGAGTGTTTACATGGATCAACCAGAAGGTTTCTTAGATAGTGGGAGCAGCGGAAAAGTGTTCAAATTGCTTAAATCCATTTATGGATTAAAGCAAGTATCACGGAGTTGGAACATCTGCTTTGATGAGACAGTCAAAGAATTTGACTTTATCAAAAATTTTGATGAACCATGCATTTATAGGAAGATTGTAGAAGGAGCAGTAGTCTTCCTCGTTTTGTACGTCGACGACATACTACTGATAGGGAATGATGTCCCTATGCTACAATCAGTAAAGCTCTTCTTGTCACAGAAATTCTCCATGAAAGACTTGGGAGATGCATCCTACATTCTGGGCATTAAGATCTATCGTAATAGATCCAATAGAATGTTGGGACTTTCACAGTCCAAGTATATTGACACTATACTAAAGAGATTTAGTATGGAAGATTCTAAGCGCGGTAATTTATCCGCTTGTCATGGGATCACCCTCTCCAAAGTGATGTCTCCAAAGACTGATGAAGAGAGGGCTCGCATAGGCAATATACCCTACGCTTCGGCAGTAGGATCCATAATGTATGCGATATTATGTACCAGACCAGATGTAGCTTACGCACTTAGTATGGTAAGCATGTATCAGTCGGACCCAGGTGAGAAACATTGGATAGCAGTAAAGAACATTCTCAAGTACCTAAGAAGGACTAAGGAGATGTTCTTGATTTACGGTAATGGGGACTTCCTGGTTGAGGCTTTTACCGATTCCGGATTCCAAAGTGACAAAGATGACTCTAAATCCATTTTGGGTTTTGTGTTTACCCTCAATGGAGGGGCGGTATGTTGGAGGAGTTCCAAACAGGATACCGTCGCAGACTCAACTATGGAGGCTGAGTATATAGCTGCCAGGGAAGCCGCGAAAGAAGCTGTCTGGATGAAGAAGTTCATCTCTGAACTTCAGGTGGTTCCGTCCATTGCCAATCCAATACCTTTGTATTCTGATAATAATGGGGTTGTAGCATTAGCGAAGGAACCAAGGCCCCATCAGAAATCCAGGCATATCTTAAGGCGGTATCACCTGATCAGGGAGATCGTAGATCGTCGGGAGAACGGGGTGCGGAGAGTGGACACAAAAGACAACACGGTAGATCCATTCACCAAGGCCATCCCTCAAGTCCAGCTTGAGAGGCTGTTTGAGATGTTGGGCATGCGGTACGCCAGCAACTGGATCCGGTGAAGATAGTGGGTACCCATTGCACCAATTATAGGCCTTAGTGCAAGTGGGAGATTGTTGGATATATATGCCCTAGAGGCCTTCATTGTATAGGATGCTAGGGATATGTATGTACATGACAATCTTGCTTGATATGATAGTACACTATTTGGTTTGTCTTTATCTTAACGTGTGATATATTTTACTTTGTATTTATAAACATGTTGATAAGCCCATAGGGTGTTTGCCTGACTACCGGCGTTGTGATGGCAGTCATACTTATGGGAGCTGGATAGTCAATAGGCACATCCTTAAATGTCCCTTGTCGCAGGAGTATCGAGACTGGGAATCGATGCTCCAGAATAGACTAGTGTATACATATCTAGACCCTGACGAGGGGCGATGGATTGGTCCCGCGACCATTGGTGTTGTGCACCTAAGATTGTGTAGGGTTCCTAGGCACTCTAGTGAGGTCTCCCAAGCCATCAACCATGGCAATTTCAAATATTATGGTGCCTGCAAACCCTAAACTACGGATCGATAACTAGATGTCTAGGCGAAAAAGAACTAGTTAACACTTAACTAGTGAGAAAACGGAAATACAACCTTTGTAGATCCGGTGCTCCACCTCCATAGCTCCGCAACGAGGTCCTCTCCGCTGTCCAAATCAAATCCGGGCTCAAGCGTCGGCTTCGTCGGAGAATGGGCAAGCTAGGTCGTCGATGTCCATGCCGAAGATGATCTACGTCGAGGCGTCGCTAAATCAAGCTCCGACTTCACCAAGTCAAGAAACTTGTGAAGGAAACACACTCTACTACTTGGCAAGAGGTAGAGGATGAAGAAATAGGAAGTGGGTTAACTTTAGAATTGGATTTCTCACTCAAAAACATCAATCACCATTGATGGAGGTGAAGCTTTTCTTCTTGAGTTCAAGGAAGAAGAAGAAGAAAAGATATGATAAGATAATACTAAAATGAAAAGAATAATCCATTCTTATCATCTTAGAACCATGGTTTAGTGTAGAGAATTAATCATGGTTGAGTGGTATGGTTAGGGTTAAGGATGAGATAAGAATAGTGGACTAAGTCAAAACTTCATGAAGCTTTAACTAAACAACAAAAGAAGCCACCATGCTTTTCTCTTTCTTTTATTCATTTATCAAAAATAAATGGATAACTAAATAAGATAAATGAATAAGTAAATAATAAACCCTAACCATTTCATTAACCAAGGTTTAATACTTTACACTTAACCAAAAAGCATGTATCATCAAACATGATACAAGCAAGTGCACAAAATCATATCACATATATATAATGCGCACATCCCGAGTGAGAAAATCCATTTAAAGTGAACCAATACTAGTTAGTGCAAAGTAATATATCAAATATATAATTATGCATTAAATCATTAAATCAACACTTGATTCAATGATCCGGTCATGTCGCACACAACCGACTAGTACACAATGTATCGGCTTATCGAATCAACGCTTGAATCGATAACTAGGTTATATCGCATACAACCATTCGATACATTCATCGTGAGAATGAGATGCGGTATCACATACACGCATTATTCTTGGTCCCGCACATATCTCATATGCGCTCCTATTTCGTTTCGCTTGAGCCAGGAAACCTCTGTGTAGGACTCTAAAGACTCGTCAATACGCCGGCAGCAGGTGATGATCATATCAAACACCCACAAGCCGCAAGCGGTCTGCTAAACGTAACGGCCATCCGGGTATTGAGCGATCTGAAGATCGACTAGCAAGCCCGCTCACACTCCAGTGAATCCGACCAGTAACACTACCGTACAGTCCGGTCTGATCGTCTGATATGTCGCATATCTCGCCTAGGGGTGGTAAACGTCAGACCCCAATAGCTCAATAAGTCGTGTCGATATGAGGTCTATAACTATTCGAGAAACTACTGGTAACACTTACCAGTAAATCTCAGCAACCCTGGCCAGGGATTTCCTGTTATAGCCAATCGAACACAGCGCAACATCAACCCCCTATACCGGGAGAGACGGCTCCCCTCCTATCGCTCATTGCCTCCATGTGACTCGGGACTATACCCAAAAACCACCGTTTTGCACGCCCTCTTGGACGTGGTAAGATGGAAATCAAAGCACAGTGGGAACCACACAAGACTCTATGACGATCTCGGGTCAACAGACTACTCTGTACCAGTGTCACCAGAGAACTGCCATCTGACGTGAGGTATAATACCATCTGGGAGTTCTCGGCGAGTCCGTCCAGTGTACCCAGTCTCTACTGAGCACCCGTTTATCATCTCTGATGTCAAACACCGATGGATATGGGATCATCCATCGCCCATCTATATGGATCGAGAAGGTATACGCTAGTCTACTCTGGTATATCGATGCCCCGTCTCGATACACCCACGACTAGGGACTTTGAAGGATGTACTTATAGACTACCATGTCCCCACTAGTATGATCCGCATCATAGTCCAGGTAGTCAAGCACACATCCTAAGGGCTTTACCAACATGTAACAGAGAGACAATCAGTATACACGTTAAGGTAAAGTTCAACCAGATAGCATACTATCATGTCGAGCAAGAAAGTCCTCCCTATATATGTCCCAGCATCTACTACAATATACATCCTATGTACAGTAATGGCCTCTAGGGCATACATATAACTAACAATCTCCCACTTGCACTAGGGCCATCTGTAGCAGTGGTTGCAGTATCTCATACTCAACCATCCCATGAAAGTCTCTCTCTGGGAACAGGCCTTTGTGAGTGGATCCGCTGTGTTGTCCTCTGAGTCTACTCTCCTAACCTCGATCTCCCTGGAGATCAACCATCTCCATGATCAAGTGACACTGCCTTAGAATATGTCTGGATCACTGATGGGACCGGCGTTCCTTGGCATAAGCCACAACTCCATTGTCACACAATGGGAGGAACATAGTTCATCTCATGAACCAATATACACCGAAACAGCCTCTTTGGTAGCATCTTAAGTAGGGTTGTATCCTGCCTTTATCGTCTAGTATGTCACGGTATTTAGTTTGGAACTCTTCCAACATACCGTCCCTTTACTGAGGGTAAAGACAATGCCTGCGACTGACATTCAGTCGTCTTTATCACCCTGGAACACTTCCAGTGATTCTCCCCAGGATCGATTGATACCATCTCACTACAACTAGTGAGAATCCTAACATCCATTTAGATCTATCTCATAGATCCAAAATCCAGGATTTAGTAAGTATCACTTTGATCCTATATGGAGAATTCTAGTGATAAGCGAAGATTGACCGAGCGTAGCATAAGAAACTCTTTTCTTAACAAGAGTATGTCATCCACGTACTCTACGAGGATCGTCACCATACTCCCTACTACCTTTTTGTTTATACAAGGTTCATCTACCATTTTGATGATGTCAAACTCTTTGACTACCACATCAAAACAGATGTTCCAACTCCGCGATGCCTGCTTTATCCTATAAAACATCTTGCACACGTTTCCGCTGCTCCCACTGTCTACGAAGCCCTCTGGCTATGTACTTATAGACGCACTCTTCTAAATCAGTATTTAGAAAAGCAGTCATGACACCCAACCGCCAGATATCGTAGTTATGGTATGTAGCCGTGGCAAGTAGGATCTGGATGAACTTAAGCATAGCTACTTGAAAAGGTTTCATCATTATCCGTACCTGGTCAATGATGCAAACTTTTAACAAGTCTAGCTTTGAAAGTCTCAACTTTTCCATGTACACCAAGTAATCTTCTCAAGATATACTTGCTCCTGATGAGGATTTAACCCTTCAGATATAGCAGCTAAAGTCCATACTTTACTGGTGTATAAGGATTCCATCTCAGATCGATAAACATCCAGCCATTCTCACAGAGTCTTACTCCTGATGGCCAGCTCGAAACTAATTGGGTCATCATCTCATGATGCAATCCTCGCTCCCACTGTCATAGAGAAACCGAAGTATCTCTCAGGTGGGTGAGGAACCCTACTAGATCGGCGGAGAGGCTGAGGTTCGTTGGTAACTATCGAATCCTTTGGTTCTTTCAAATCATCAGCTGCAGTTTGTATAGCTGGAACCTTTCCAGTTCTACATTACAGACCTTGCCTCGAGCTTGTCCGGATTTTGCTTTCAGACATAGGCCGGACAACTCCAAATCTTAACCAACTTAAGATATGGGCTCTTCCCTTTCCATATCACATATGAAGAGGTAGGCAACTGATTTGATTTGAACCCTATTCAATAGGTATGCATCTTCTCAAGTGCATAACTCCTAAAAAGAAATAGGTAACTCAGTAGTACTCATCATAGAGCACACCATATCAAATAGGGTGTATCTTCTCCACCCCGATATACCATCGTGCTATGGTGTATACAGAGGAGTAATGCTGAGAGAGAATCTCATTCTCCTTTAGAATAGTCCAGGAATTCCATGCACAAGTATTCTCCTCCCTGATCTCATCATAGGACATAATACTTATACCCGTATTTTGGTTCTCTACTTCTAAATCATATTCTGTGAATATCTCAAAAGGTTCGGACTTGTGTTTCAACAGGAACATATGTCTGAATCTTGAGAGATTATCAGAGAATGTAATGAAGTACAAAGAACCGGTCTTGGCATATGTAGACAGGGGACCTTTATACATCAACATGTATCATCCCAAGAGTTTACTAACTCTTTCTCTGTTTCCAATAAACAGAGCTGTGGTCAACTTATCTCTGTGACATGACTGGCAAGTTTCACAAGATGTAAATTCAAACTCATTTAAATATACATCTAAATGTAACTTCAGCTAGTCGGGTCACATTGATCTGACCTAGTCTACAATACCTCAAGAAGAATCCGTTCATTTCTGAACTCTTCCTCTTGTGTGTGTTCCATATACTAAGAACTGTAGTTTGATTTAAAACATTAATGCTTTTAAATAACGTGCCTGAATCGATCAACTTTTGATATAGGAAATGTTCAAAACATTATCCATCAATACAAAATTTTACCGTTTCTTTACTAATAAAGAGACAGATATGATTTTGTATATCAGGTTCGGTGTCTAATAACATTCGTTCAGAATCAATGTATTGTAATACAGGGTGACAGTGACCAACAGACTTGGCTGCAACTCTTGCCCCGTTTTCTGCCTGATGAAACTTATCACCCGTTCTCAGTTCTCTACCTTTCTGTAGCCCTATGTAACTGATTACATATCTGGGATCCTGATCTGGTATCACATACCCAGGACGTAGAGGATACAGAGAAACAGTTCTTTGTAATGAACACACCCGAAGATGATGCATCATCATGCACTCTCTTCGTTTGGGCGGCACGGGAATTCTGGTAATCCCCAATTTCCTGCTCTGTCTTATAACTATTATAAGTTGGAGAGGGACCAACGTTCCCCAGCTCAGTATAACAAGCGGGTTCGGTCAATAATCCGTATTTTTATCTTGATTAAGGCGTGATATGGTCGCTACCAGGAGAGAGAGAGAAAAAAACACTCAGCGTGCGCTCTTGCAAGAATAGATTGGTTATTATTTTATCTAATCAGGATGGCTCCTACTGCTTTTTATCAAATCTTCCTTCAAACCCTAAAAGGAAAGACTAGCCGGGATTAATTACACACTACAAGTTCGCCAATCTTTCAGCCAGGCCAGTGTCGGTACTTTGAGGGAGGTCCCCCGTGCTTTCGCACGAACCTAATCACTGTAAACCTCGTTTTCCCAGAGGCGTAACCCCGTTGACACCTTTCTAGAAACCTACTTGATCGGCTAATTGTAATGTATAAAACTCTCCCAGGAGTAACACTTACTCGCAGCGGGTATCGGGATCCAACTATCTCATAGAAGGTATGCAATCTCATTGCAAATTTCAACACTTGAAATTCCCGATAATATTTTGCCCCGAACGATCTATGACCTTGACAAGGTCAACAAACCATAGACCGCAAGTCAAGTTCTACCCGTCATTTCTTGATTGAATCAAACCCACCCGCACGACCCTTGACAAGGTCAACAAGGCCGCACGACTACCCTAACCCAATCTGCATCATATGCATAAGCAGATAAATACTGGTTAGCTACCGCACACTGCGCCTTAACAAGGTCAACAAACGCAGCACGAATACTAAACAGGATTTATCTGAAATGACGGAGGGCTACGACAGGTTTTTCTGAAAACCTATTGCGTAATGAACTTGATATCGTTGCAGAATCAAATGATTTTAAAATGGAGTGCTTTTGAGGCTTTTCCAGTTTTGCTAAAGGAGTCACTCCCGGTGAAGGGATCGTCGGTCCTTTCCTCGTCGAATGAGGTGCGGGATATATCATATATATCACTGTGCAAAGCAAAAACTCTTAAAAGCAATCAAAAGACAAACCGAGGGCGTAGCATCGACCAGTTATTGCTAAAGGAGTCACTCCCGGTGAAGGGATCTCGGTCCTTTCCTAATCGAATAAGGTGCAGGATATATCACATATACCGCTATGCAAAGCAAGAACTGTAGCTACCTGTTTTATTTTGAAATTCGATTCTACAACATCTTAGGTTTCTTTTTATTTCATTAATCACATTAATGAAGTCCCATCATTTATATACCTAAACATCACAGATAGATATGACGTACACTTATGCCATCCGCATTCGCCTCGATATCCCCTCGTGCATCGTTAGGTTAGGTAACTAACGACAGAGCAGGGCAGGGCTAGCGTGGGTGTAAAACATAAGTAACGTCTATATAATATATCATATATACTATATACTATATCTATCACAGAACATCACATGATCACATCACAGATATCGCAGCAGAAGAAACATATGAAATATTGGATATACTAGGACGTCCGTGTTTTCAATACGAGCCAGTATAAAACACGGATTCCACGGTCGTGATGAATAGCCAAACCCACACCCCTAGACCCCTACGAGAGCGGCAAGCAACCCTACCAATTCTGGAGTTAGGAGAC
The DNA here is from genome assembly GCA_030015575.1 of Agapanthus africanus. Taxonomy (NCBI): domain Eukaryota; kingdom Viridiplantae; phylum Streptophyta; class Magnoliopsida; order Asparagales; family Amaryllidaceae; genus Agapanthus; species Agapanthus africanus. The sequence continues at coordinate 218,718,678 of CM057340.1, forward strand.
CCGGACTCGACTCCTCGAGTTGGTCTCCCACTGGACTCCAAAACCCGGTTACTTGTGCCCTCCTCCTTGGGTCTATCCTAGTGCGGAAAAGTAAATAATATACAAACGGTGACAACTTCCGCAACCTGGAAGCGCCCCAATAAAAGAATATTACATACAAGTTTTTACATGAATGAAAATGAAATAACACTCATCTCACATAAAAACCCCCGGCTATTCAAACACGACGATCCAATATAACATATCCAGCAACACATAACATCACATGTCATCAACGTAAGTAAATATGTCCATCCCAATTGTCGTTGACATATAGCAATGAAACCGGCGATATCACATATTACACTTACGGTCACAAAAAAGAAAGTGTAAAACTACAACAGTTGGAATCCGCAACCACCTCAGACATCGCATGCCTGACCAAATGAATTACTTAGACATCGCATGCCTAACAATTATAAACCCCGCATTTTAGTCTCAAAATCGAAAACACTTTTCAATATCAAGTCGGGCAATTCAACAAGATTCCCGACAGCCTGATCGAATACTCGTCGCAAACTTCAATAGACGGCTGCACCCCCGATACCGTCGACGAAGTGCACCAAGGCGGAACACCGCTACCGCGAGCACCCGGAGGGATGCTTTCGGCGGCGGGGTTCTCCTACAGTCACTTGGTCGGGGCTATGGAGTGAGGCTGTCTATTAAGTTTACCCGGCGAGTATCCGCGTACGCTACGTGATTGCGACGGACTTTTGATCACATCAAAATTCCGTGGCAACCGATCAAGTGAGACTAAATTGCTATGTTTATAACATTCATTCAGTTATCACATAACTTTTGTGAATTCCAATTATTGTATCCCATTCCAGATAAATAGAAAATGTTAAACTTTCCGATCGAACAATCGAACACCCAAGTTTTCCCGATACAGCTCAACACATGAAATAAGTCTAACAACATTCCGTTCGTGCCTCAGTACCAACGGTCCAGCCGTAGAAGGGTCAAGCCAACGCCTCACATGTGGCACGCCGTACTGCCCTAAACCCGAAGGTTCAAAGGGCAGTTCAAGACGGTCACATAATCGAGTTAAGGTTTGTGTCTTCTAGAGGGACCATCGCGTTACTTGCACTACTTAGAACGTCGTTAAACTACGGAAAAATCCAACACTTGGAAATTTCCCGACAGGGGAAAAATTGGGTATTTATATCCGGTCGAACTTTTTAACATATTCTAAAACTTATCAGGAAAGCCAAACAGACAAAATTTGATATCCCGATCGAAACACCGAATTCCCAAAACAACTCCAGAAAATTCAACTCTTGAATAAAATTTAAAAATACCCAGAGAACTCAGCACTGAAAACAATGAATTACTGTGCAATTTATAAAGGATGACGTCATTAATATGCCGCGGAACCGCCGCCTGAGGCAGGCTAATGCCGCGGTTCCGCGCCATGTTTCACTGTTCATCACCTCAATTTTGCTCCGTAGTTCTTATATTTTCCTGCTGGGTTTTCTGAATATTTTTAATACTGAAAAATCCCTGTTTTTGAAAATTGGACAGAGAGCATGTTTGTTTTGGACTTTCGGGTTTGATCGGACTTCAAATGTCGTCTAGACTTCGCCTAAGGCTCTAGCTAGGCTCTGATACCACTGTAGGGTTCCTAGGCACTCTAGTGAGGTCTCCCAAGCCATCAACCATGGCAATTTCAAATATTATGGTGCCTACAAACCCTAAACTACGGATCGATAACTAGATGTCTAGGCGAAAAAGAACTAGTTAACACTTAACTAGTGAGAAAACGGAAATACAACCTTTGTAGATCCGGTGCTCCACCTCCATAGCTCCGCAACGAGGTCCTCTCCGCTGTCCAAATCAAATCCGGGCTCAAGCGTCGGCTTCGTCGGAGAATGGGCAAGCTAGGTCGTCGATGTCCATGCCGAAGATGATCTACGTCGAGGCGTCGCTAAATCAAGCTCCGACTTCACCAAGTCAAGAAACTTGTGAAGGAAACACACTCTACTACTTGGCAAGAGGTAGAGGATGAAGAAATAGGAAGTGGGTTAACTTTAGAATTGGATTTCTCACTCAAAAACATCAATCACCATTGATGGAGGTGAAGCTTTTCTTCTTGAGTTCAAGGAAGAAGAAGAAGAAAAGATATGATAAGATAATACTAAAATGAAAAGAATAATCCATTCTTATCATCTTAGAACCATGGTTTAGTGTAGAGAATTAATCATGGTTGAGTGGTATTGTTAGGGTTAAGGATGAGATAAGAATAGTGGACTAAGTCAAAACTTCATGAAGCTTTAACTAAACAACAAAAGAAGCCACCATCCTTTTCTCTTTCTTTTATTCATTTATCAAAAATAAATGGATAACTAAATAAGATAAATGAATAAGTAAATAATAAACCCTAACCAAGGTTTAATACTTTACACTTAACCAAAAAGCATGTATCATCAAACATGATACAAGCAAGTGCACAAAATCATATCACATATATATAATGCGCACATCCCGAGTGAGAAAATCCATTTAAAGTGAACCAATACTAGTTAGTGCAAAGTAATATATCAAATATATAATTATGCATTAAATCATTAAATCAACACTTGATTCAATGATCCGGTCATGTCGCACACAACCGACTAGTACACAATGTATCGGCTTATCGAATCAACGCTTGAATCGATAACTAGGTTATATCGCATACAACCATTCGATACATTCATCGCGAGAATGAAATGCGGTATCACATACACGCATTATTCTCGGTCCCGCACATATCTCATATGCGCTCCTATTTCGTTTCGCTTGAGCCAGGAAACCTCTGTGTAGGACTCTAAAGACTCGTCAATACGCCGGCAGCAGGTGATGATCATATCAAACACCCACAAGCCGCAAGCGGTCTGCTAAACGTAACGGCCACCCGGGTATTGAGCGATCTGAAGATCGACGAGCAAGCCCGCTCACACTCCAGTGAATCCGACCAGTAACACTACCGTACAGTCCGGTCTGATCGTCTGATATGTTGCATATCTCGCCTAGGGGTGGTAAACGTCAGACCCCAATAGCTCAATAAGTCGTGTCGATATGAGGTCTATAACTATTCGAGAAACTACTGGTAACACTTACCAGTAAATCTCAGCAACCCTGGCCAGGGATTTCCTGTTATAGCCAATCGAACACAGCGCAACATCAACCCCCTATACCGGGAGAGACGACTCCCCTCCTATCGCTCATTGCCTCCATGTGACTCGGGACTGTACCCAAAAACCACCGTTTTGCACGCCCTCTTGGACGTGGTAAGATGGAAATCAAAGCACAGTGGGAACCACACAAGACTCTATGACGATCTCGGGTCAACAGACTACTCTGTACCAGTGTCACCAGAGAACTGCCATCTGACGTGAGGTATAATACCATCTGGGAGTTCTCGGCGAGTCCGTCCAGTGTACCCAGTCTCTACTGAGCACCCGTATATCATCTCTGATGTCAAACACCGATGGATATGGGATCATCCATCGCCCATCTATATGGATCGAGAAGGTATACGCTAGTCTACTCTGGTATATCGATGCCCCGTCTCGATACACCCACGACTAGGGACTTTGAAGGATGTACTTATAGACTACCATGTCCCCACTAGTATGATCCGCATCATAGTCCAGGTAGTCAAGCACACATCCTAAGGGCTTTACTAACATGTAACAGAGAGACAATCAGTATACACGTTAAGGTAAAGTTCAGCCAGATAGCATACTATCATGTCGAGCAAGAAAGTCCTCCCTATATATGTCCCAGCATCCACTACAATATACATCCTATGTACAGTAATGGCCTCTAGGGCATACATATAACTAACTCGTGTGAGTTCCCACTGTACTTTGATTACTACCCTACCACTGCTCAAAGGAGTCGTGCAAACAGGTTTTAGTTGGGTACAATCCCGAGCCATGTGGAGGCAGTGAGCGACTGTTAGGGTTTTGTCTCTCCCAGTATAGGGTGATGATATCGCACTATGATCGGTTGGTCATTACCAAAATTCCCTGGGCAGGGCTGATTGAGAATTACTCGTGGACTGATCAGTAGATTCTCGGATGGTCTTGAGCCATACCGGCACGACTTGTACGGTTATTAGGGGTCTGACGTTCTCCACCTCCCTAGACCATACATACGATACTCGTAGAAGAACAGACCGGACTGCGTGGATATTGTCACGAACAGGCTCAGTAGGAGTTCGGATGGGTTTCCTCATCGGCCTTCTTATCGACATCTACCTGGGGACCGTTACGTACAGCTAGTGCCGCTTGCGGTCTATGGTTAAACCTACTGCCAGCGTAGTAGTCGAGTCTTTAGAGTCCCACACAGAGAATTTCCATGCTCCAGGCGAAACGATATAGAGGTTGTATGGTTTTACGACAAGGGTTCGGACGCATACGTTTGTTTATGCACGTATGACGTTCGGACAGTTTTTACTAGCCGACTTTGGTTTAAGCCAGATTCTAGTATCGGATTATTGGATTTATACAGTCTAAAGTTTTTCCCTGTTTTCACGAATAGGAGGGGCGTTCTCGTAATTTGACGGGAAGCTTCTAGAAGTATGGTGACTTGAGGGTTTAGGTGGCATTTTCATTAAATGCTTTTGTGACTCATTTGTATGATTCATTCATATCATTAATGCATCATTAAATGGTTAATGACTCATATAGTGAATCACACATATAGAATTAATGAAGCATGATGATTAATCACTATTATTTATTTATTTGACAAATCATTATGCTTCATATATTCAAGTGAGAAACATTTTCATGATCATTATGATGTTCACCTTCTCTCTCTCCTCAAGCTCTAACTTTCTTCAAACCCTAATCCTCCCCTCTCATGTGTTGAGATCAAGGATTAGATAGACTAATTAATCCATAACTTCACTCTATATCACCTAGGTCCCTTTGATTAGCAACTAAAGAAACCTAGTTACCTCAAGATTAGAGGTGAAGCTTAGAATAGAGGCTCTCGGGTGGATCATCTATTACATAGAGGAGGCCGAGGAAGAGGTCGATTACGAAAAGACGAAGGACTTGGTTCACTAGGTATAATCACTTCTCATAGTAGTTAACAACTCCTATGTTTTTGTTAGTTATAGTTTAGTAAAGATTCTTCGGTTAGTCGATGTTTATCCAAAGAACAATGCTGTTTTTTATATTTCTGCCTCCCCGCAACTCGTGGGGTGTTGTACATCGACTTATAGTTTCAGCTTACATGAATTTCGTTACGCCTTTTGACATTGTGTGATTCAAGTGCTGGTCACGAGCTAATATTTCAGGTCGTGACAAGCACGAACCAATTTGGAAGTAATTTTCCAGGTCCCCGGGTGTTAGCAGATTTCATTTTACCGACACAATTTCCACAAAATACGATATCGGGGATTTCTAAGTTCGCTAATTGGGGTTCTAGTCTCAAGTTTAGGTCTTTAATCAACCACCACAGGGGTTGTAAGGCCTCTACAAAATTCAATTACACAATCCCAACTCAAGAATCTCTCAAACCCTAACTAGGAATTTTCTAACATCACTAAATCAAACTTAAACACTTCTAAACATGCAAAGATACTAAAGTAAAAGTAATACTATGCAAATGGTGATGAAATTACCTCATTTGGAAACTCAAGAATTTTCTTGAGTTGCCCCAAGTGTCCAAAATCCTTGCTTTCTTGATCCAAAGTGTAGCTAGAGGGCTTTTGCACATTTTTAATGAAGTGGGGATGGAGTTTTGGGGTGTTTTTTATGATGAAGTGAGGGTTTGAAGTGGAGGGAAGAGAGGGTGCTTCCATGGTGAAAGAAGAAGAAGAAAATATGAAGAAGATGATGAAGGAACAAAGTGTTATGGTCCAAGGTTGACCCCTCACCTCTCTCTCTCTCTCTCTCTCACACCCATTCCTTAATTCTTTAATGTTTTCCTTTTCTTTTCTTTTCTATTTTCTTTTCTAGTCTTATCTTTTAAATTGAGAACCATGCATGATAAAAAGAAAGAAAGCATGAAAGAAAAATGCAACAAGTGTTAAAAATGACTTAGTGCATGTCATCTGCACAAAACCGGATTAATGCGAGATTAGCGATATTTAATCGCGATTAGCATTAAAATAGGGTATAATAAATCATAAAATTTTATAATTTGCTTAAATCCAATAAAACGCCCTGTTTTTAGTAATTTCCATAATTTTCCAAATTTTTCCCCAATTTATTGGTATTTAATTATACCGCCTTATTAAAATATTCAATATAATATTATTTAATTATAAAAATCCCTAAAAATAATATTTTATTTTTCTAAAATGTTACTCCATCGTATGGATGTTTTCAATGCGGGAGCCTTCAACACTTCGTTAGACATTGTTCCTTGACACCGCGTCAGACTTATGTTCAGAGAGGTCGTGGTCGCGGAGGATTCGTTCCGAGTGTACAGGATGGCAGTGGAGGAGTTCAGCCAGTTGCGAGTAGAGGGCAGACACGAGCATTTTATTCTACTCATCGGGACGCGCGGACGTCCAATGCAGAGTTTTGAGGTATTCTTTTGATTCGTATGTTATTTTATTCGGGATCTTTGCACTCGTTTTTTCTACACACTTAGTGCTGTAGTTGGGCCGAGAGTCGTGTATGCTAGATCAGCCGATTGTTGTGTTAATTTCTGTCAGCGATTCTTTTGTTGCACGACATGTGTTTCGGTCGTGTGCCAATCGGGTAGGATATAGAAATTCGTCCGTCGATTTGATCCTTATAGAGATGTTGGACTTTGACGTTCTCCTGGATACGGACTGGTTAGCTATGTGCTATGAGTTTGTAGACTGCCGCGAGAAAACAATCAGGTTTTGTTTTCCCGGCGAGTCAGTTCTTGTTGTGCAGAGGGACAGTGGTGCCGCCGCACAGCTTGGATTCAGCCTTTTTCGCTAGTCGGCTTTTGAGGATTCTTGGTTTTCATTTGTGATACCGGAGCTACAGTGGATTCGTTGGACCGGGTTCCTTTTGTGCCAGAGTTTTTCGACGTTGTTCCAGATGAGCCGGAGGAGCTTAGGGAGCTTAGGGAGCTTAAGGATCAGCTGTAGAGTTGCTAGATAGGGGGACTTGTGCGTCCGAGTGTTTCGCTTTGGGGAGCTCCTATTCTGTTCGTCAAGAGAAGGACGCCAATTTGAGGGTGTGTATTGATTGATCGTCAATTGAACCGAGTTATAGTGCGGATATGTATGCTTTACCTCACATTGACAATTTGTTCGATCTGCTCCTGGGTGCGGGACATTTTTCTAAGTTTGTTTGTGATCGGGTCATCATTGGTTGCGGATTCGGAGTGATGACATTCCGAAGACTGCTTTTATGCGTGCTATGGGCTTTTATGAGTTTTTGGTGGTGTCGTTGGACTCATCAGTACCCTAGCAGCATTCATGGATGTGATGAACCAGGTTTCTCAGGCTGTTCCTCGACCAGTGTTTTTTTGTGTTATAGATGACATTCTGGTCTATTCCAAGAGTCGTGAGGAACATGAGCGGCACTCGAGGATTTGCCTTGCAGACATTGGGAAAGCACCGGCTGTTTGCTAAATTCTCGGAGTGTTCCTTCAGGCTTGATGGTGTTGACTTCCTAAGTCATGTGGTTACGAGAGACAGTATTCGTATGGACCCGAGGGAGATCGAGGCCGTACAGCTTAGGCCCAGAATTGCTTCAGGGACAGAGGTCCGCAGCTTTTTGGGCTTAGCCGGTTTTTATAGCCGTTTCGTGCAGGATTTCTTGTATATCGCTGCTGTTAGTTGTATGTATGCCCTAGAGGCCAGTATTGTACAGATGATGTATATTATATTGGATGCTTGGACATATATAGAGATGACTTTCTTGCTCGATATGATAGTATGCTATCTGGTTACTCTTTATCTTAACATGTATGCTAGTCTCTTTATACTGTCTTATAGTTACATGTTGGTAAAGCCCTTAGGATGTGTACTTGACTACCTGGACTATGATGCAGATCATACTAGTGGGGACATGGTAGTCCATAAGTACATCCTTCAAGGTCCCTAGTCGTAGGTGTATCGAGACGGGGCATCCATATACCAGTGTAGACTAGCGTATACGCTTGTCGACCCATGAGATGGGCGATGGATGATCCTATATCCATTGGTGTTTGACATCAGAGATGGTATACGGGTGCTCAGTGGAGACTGGGTACACTGGACGGACTCGCCGAGAACTCCCAGATGGTATTATACCTCATGTTAGATGGCAGTTCTCAGGTGACACTTGTGCAGGTTAGTCTGTAGACCCGAGATCGTAATAGAGTCTTGTGTGATTCCCACTGTGCTTTGATCTCCACCTTACCACGTCCATGAGGGCGTGAAAAACGGTGGTTTTTGGGTACAGTCCCGAGTCACATGGAGGCAATGAGCGATAGGAGGGGTTTCATCTCTCCCGGTATGGGGGGTTGATGTTGCGCTGTGCTCGATTGGCCGTAACAGGGAAGTCCCTGGCCAGGATTGATTCAGAGATTTGCTGGTATGTGTTACCAGTAGTTTCTCGACCCGTTATGAGCCTCACATCGGCACGACTTATCGGTTATTGGGGTCTGACGTTTACCACCCCTAGACTTGATATACGATATATCAGACGAGGAGACCGGACTGTACAGGAAGTGTTGCCGATCGGCACGACGGGAGTTGTAGCAGGTTCGCTTGTTCTCTTCTGATCGCTCAATACCCGGGTGGCCGTTACGTTTAGCTGACCGCTTGCGGCTTGGGGGTGCTTGATATGATCATCACCCACTGCCGGCGTATTGACGAGTCTCAGAGTCCCACAATGGAGTTTCCTAGTCCAGGTGAAACGTTGTGATGCGCGTATGCGATATGCGCATGGACCCGATTAAAATACGCGTATAAGATACCGTGTATTGATCGGGCGGCTTGCTTTTGGTGGGGTCATATGTGATACGACCGGATTGATAAATCAAATGTTGATTTATTAATTAACCATTAGTTTCTCATTTGAAATCCTTTCTTGAGTTAGTTGGATGTATGCATACATGTATGCCTTCTTTTTGATTCATGCACATATGGATGTATATATACACATACATACATACATACATCCTTCATGGTTGTATATACATGAAAATGGTGGCGATAGAAGACTCACACCATGGTTTTATTTATGGATTAAATTGCATTTGATTTAAAACAAAAAGGAAAAAGGAAAATGGTCATTATTGATTTATTTCTACACTCTTCTCTTGACCTAACCATTCTCACCTACCATTTGACCATGGGATGCTTTTCCTTTTGTGTTTTTAACTCAAGTTCAATTATATCCTAACCATGGTTTGATATGAGAACAGAAAAATATATATTGATATATTTTCTATTTTCTTTTTAGGGTTGAACTTATCATCTTCTCATATTGCCATCATCTTCTTCTTCCTCACTCATTTTGCTCTCTAGTTCTTTGTAGTGAGCAATATACTCATCAAGATTGGATTTTGAAGTGAGAAAGAGAACCACAACACCATTCTACACAAGTCTAGCCCACTTGTTTAGAGTGTTAGCTTGATTTCGTTCACTTGATCGGATAAAGTTGCAAGCTTGGACAAAGCGGACTCCGGGTGGATCATCGGTGACATCGAGGAGTTCAAGTGGAGCTTTTTCAATCCCTAAGTAGCCGAGGAGTCTAGCATAGGGAGCTACAAAGGTTGTACTCTCTAAACCCTAGCTTTCCTTTCATATGATGTTGCGAAAAATTTGAAACCCTAATTTTTCTAGGATAGATCCTTTGTAAGTTTACTTAGCACCCTAAAGACTCCACCTTTGGTACATGTGATGCTTCTAAACCCTTCATGAGGTGCTAGGTAAACCTTTCATTGGTATCAGAGCCGACCTAGAACATTAGGCGAGACCTTTACGAAGTTAAAACTCCGATCGAACCAAAAATACGGATTTTTGGGTGCTCTCTGGACTTTTTTCAAAATCTGGTTATTTTCAGAATTAAAAATATGTAAAAAATTAAGCAGGTAAAACTAAGAATTAAGGTATAAATTTTTTTCCATTAACAGTCCTTTCTGCCGCGGAAACGCGGCCTAAGCTTGCTTGGGCCGCGGTTCCGCGGCCGTACACCTCAATCACTGTATAATTTTTATACTGTAATACTTAATTCTGCTTGTATATTTTTTAGGGTATTTTTAATCTGTATTTAGTGCTGAAAAATTCTGGAGATGGTTTTGGACTCGTCGATTCGATCGGAATTTTGATTTCGTGACTTTTCCGGATAAATTAGAATGTATTGAAGTGTTTGAACGAGTATCATTTGCTCACTTTTCACGGGGTTTAAAATCTTTCGGAAATATGTGCAAGTTTGTTTGTGGTGGACCCTCTAGAAGACAACAAACCTTAACTCGATTATGTGATCGTCTTGAACTGCCTTTTGAACCTTAGGGTTTGGGGCTGTACGGCGTGCCACATGTGAGGCGTTGGCTTGACCCTTCTACGGCTGGACCGCTACCACTGTGTCACACTCCAGGTTTTTTGAACTCCGCTCAAGTGTTGAGCTTTAGCGAATCTTGGGTATTTGATCGTTCGTTGGAAAACTTTAATACCGTCTATTTATCTGGAATGTGATGCAATATCTGGAATTCATATAGTTGGACATGAAATACGAAGTATGTGATATTTCGCATTTACGATGTCTAAAGAGAATGTGGATTCCAAATATTGCAGTTTTACACTTTCTTTTTTGTGACCGTAACTGTAGTATGTCGATATCGCCGGTTTTGTTGCTATACGTCAACGACAATTGGGATACGCATACTTACTTACGTTGATGATATATGATATAATGTGTTGCTGAGATATGATGTGCAGGATTGTCGCGAACGAATAGCCGGGGGGTTTTATGTGAGATGAGAGTTTTATATTTTCATTCATGTAAATTCAAATGTAATGTAATATTCTTTTATTTGGAGCACTTCCGGGTCGAGGTCGATGCCACCAGTGTTGTATATTATTTACTTATCCGCATTAGGATGGACCCAAGGAGGGGAGCATAGGTGACCGGGTTCTGGGGTTCAGTGGGAGGCCATCTCGAGGAGTCGAGACCGGGTCTCCTAAACTCCAGAATTGGTAGGGCGCTTGCCGCTCTCGTAGGGGTCCAGGTTGTGGGCCTGGGTATTCATCGCGACTGTGGAATCCGTATTTTCTATTATTGGCTAAGTACAAAATACGGACGTCCTAGTATATCCCACATTATATCTATGTTTCTGCTGCGATATCTGTGATGTGATCATTAGATATGTTCTGTGATAGATACTTCATATAGTATATATGATATATTATATAGACGCTACTTATGTTTTGCACCCGCACTAGCCCTGCCCTGCTCTATCGTTAGTTACCTAACCTAACGGTGCACGAGGGGACATCGAGGTGAATGCGGATGGTATAAGTGTACGTCGTATTTATCTGTGATGTTTAGGTGACTTAAATTATGGGACTTCATTAATGTGATTAATGAAAGAAAATAAACCTAATAGATGTCGTAGAATCAAATTTTTAAATAAAAAGGGGTAGCTACAGTTTTGCTTTGCATAGCGGTATATGTGATATACCCTGCACCTTATTCGATGAGGAAAGGGCCGAGATCCCTTAACCGGGAGTGACCCCTTTAGCAATAACTGGCAGATGCTACACACTCGGTTTGTCTTTTGATTGCTTCTAAAGTTTTTCTTTGCACAGTAATATATATGATATATCCCGCACCTCATTCGACGAGGAAAGGGACGACGATCCTTTCACCGGGAGTGACCCCTTTAGTAAAACTAGAAAAGCCTCAAGAACACTCCATTTTCAAAATTTATTTGATTCTACAACGATATCAAGTTCATTACGCAATAGGTTTCAGAAAAACCTGTCGTAGCCCTCTGTCATTTCAGATAAGAACTGTTTAGTATCCGTGCTTTGTTTGTTGGCCTTTGTCAAAGCGTAGTGTGCGGTAGCTGAATAGTGCTTATCTGCTTATGCATATGATGCAGATTGTTTCAGGGTAGTCGTACGACCTTGTTGGCCTTTGTCAAGGGTCGTGCGGGTGGGTTTAATTCAATCAAGAAATGACGGGTTGAACTTGACTAGCATCCTATGATTTGTTGGCCTTTGTCAAGGTCATGGGGGTTAGGGACAAAATATTATCGGGAATTTCAAATGTTGAAATTTGCAATGAGATTGCATACCTTCTATAAGATAGTTGGATCCCGATACCCACTGCGAGTAATTGTTACTCCCGGGAGAGTTTTACACAGGACAATTAGCCGATCAAGTAGGTGTCTAGAAAGGTGTCAACGGGGTTACGCCTCTGGGAAAACGAGGTTTACATTAATTAGGTCTGTGCGAAAGCACGGGGAACCTCCCTCAAAATATCGACACTGGCCTGGCTGAAAGATCGGCGAAGTTGTAGGGTGTAATTAATCCCGGCTAATCTTTCCTTTTAGGGTTTGAAGGAAGATTTGATAAAAACCAGTGGGAGCCATCCTGATTAGATAAGACAATAACCAATCTGATCTTGCAAGAGCATACGCTAAAGTATTTTCTTCTCTCTCTTTCCAGGTAGCGACCATGTCATGCCTTAATCAAGATAATAATATGGATGTATTGACCGAATCCGCATGTTATACTGTGCTGGGGAACGTTGGTTCCGTTCTTTCTTATAAGAGTTATAGGACTGAACATGACATGGAGGAATACCAGGATTCCCATGCCACCCAAATGAAGAAAGTACATGATGATGCATTTTATTCGGGTGTGTTCGTTACAGAGAACTGTTTCTCCATTTGCCCTACGTCCTGGGTATTAGATACCGGGTCAGGATCCCATATATGTAATCAGTTACATGGGCTTAGGAAAGGTAGAGAACTTGGAGAAGGTGATGAAGACATATGAGTTGGAAATGGTGCAATTGTTGCAGCTAAGACTGTCGGGGAATATCACCTTACATTACCAACTGGTAATACATTGATTCTGAACGAATGCTATTACATGCCGAACCTGATATGCAACATTATATCGGTTTCTTTACAGAGTAAAGAAGGATATAATTTTGCATTACAGGATAATGTTATGAACATTTTCCGTAACCAAAAGTTGGCTGGATCAGGCACGTTGTGCAATGGCATTTATGTTCTAAATCAATCAACAGTTCTAAGTATAACAAACACACACAAGAGGAAGAGTTCAGAACTGAACGAATCCTTCTTATGGCATTGTAGACTGGGTCACATCAATGCGACACGACTGGCTAAGTTGAATAAAGATGGATATTTGAATCCATTTGAATAATCATCTTATGACACTTTCCAGTCATGTCTCAAAGGAAAGATGACCAAAACTCCGTTTACGGGACACGGAGAAAGAGTTACCGAACTCTTGGGAATGATACATAGTGATGTATGCGGTCCCATGTCTACACATGCCAGGGATGGTTCTTCGTACTTCATTACATTCACTGTCGATCTCTCTAGATTCGGATATGTGTTCCTGATGAAACACAAATCAGAAGCTTTTGAGAAATTTAGAGAATATAAACAAGAAGTCGAAAACCAAACCGGAAAAAGTATTAAAATCCTTCTATCTGATTGAGGAGGTGAATACTTGAGCAATGAATTCCTGGACTTCCTAAAAGAGAATGGGATTCTCTCTCAGCTGACTCCTCCATATACACCATAGCACAACGGTGTATCAGAACGGAGGAACCGCACCCTATTAGATATGATGCGCTCTATGATGAGCACAGCTGAGTTACCTATTTCCTTCTGTGGATATGCACTGGAAACAGCTGCATACCTATTGAATCAAGTTCCAACTAAATCTGTACCTACCACACCATATGAGATATGGAGTGGGAAGAGACCATGTCTTAAACGAGTTAAGATATGGGGTTGTCCGGCCTATGTCAAGAGGCAAAATCCCGACAAACTCGAGGCGCGGTCAGTTCTATGCAAGTTTGTGGGATATCCCAAACATTTACATGGATATCATTTCTACCATGCAGAGGAACAAAAAGTGTTTGTTTCTCGACAAGCCACCTTTTTAGAAAAGGAATTTCTTACAAAAGAAATTAGTGGCGACAAGGTAGAACCGGAAGAAATTCCGGCTACACAAACTCAAATTGAAGATTTAGTGGAACCAGAGGATTCAGTAGCTCCCAACGAACCTCAGCCTCTCCGCCGATCTAGTAGGGTTCCTCGCCAACCTGAGAGATACTACAGTTTTCTCATGGACGGTGGGAGCGAGGATTGCATCATAGAGGATGATGACCCAACTAGCTTCGAGTAGGCCATCACGAGTGGGGACTCAGTGAGATGGCTGGATGCTATGCGTTCCGAGATGGAATCCATGTACACCAACAAAGTATGGACTTTGGAAGTTTCTCCTGAAGGGGTAAAACCCATTGGGAGCAAGTGGATCTTCAAGAAAAAACTTGGTGTAGATGGGAAAGTGGAGACTTTCAAAGCTAGACTTGTTACAAAGGGTTTTCGTCAAAGACCAGGTGTGGACTATGACGAAACCTTTTCTCCACTGGCTATGCTTAAATCCATCCGGATCATGCTTGCCATTGCTGCATATCATGACTACGAAATCTGGCAAATGGATGTTAAGACCGCCTTTCTAAACGGTGATTTAGAAGAGTGCGTGTACATGACTCAGCCAGAGGGCTTCGTAGATAGTAGGAGCAGCGGGAAGGTGTGCAAGCTGCTTAAATCCATTTATGGATTAAAGCAAGCATCGCAGAGTTGGAACATCTGCTTTGACGTTGTTATCAAAGAGTTTGATTTCGTCAAAAACCCAGATGAACCTTGTATCTACAAGAAGGTAGCAGAGAGTAAGGTTGTGTTCCTCGTATTGTACGTGGACGACATACTCTTGATAGGAAATGACATTCCTATGCTGCAATCGGTCAAGCTCTTCTTATCACAAAGATTCTCAAAGAAAGATCTTGGTGATGCCTCCTGCATATTGGGAATTAGGATCTATAGAGATAGATCAAAACGAATATTGGGATTGTCCCAATCAAGGTACATTGACACCATACTAAAGAAGGTTTAGTATGGAAGAATCCAAGCGTGGAAACTTACCCACGATCTCTGGAGTCACTCTCTCCAAAGAGATGTCTCCCAAGACTAATTTGGAGAGAGCTCGCATGCAAGGGATACCCTATGCTTCGGCTGTAGGCTCTATCATGTACGTGATGCTATGTACCAGACCCGATGTAGCATACTCACTAAGTGTAGTGAGCAGGTATCAAGCTGATCCTGAAGAGAGTCACTGGATAGCTGTGAAGAGCATTCTCAAGTACTTACGAAGGACTAATGAAATGCTCTTGGTGTATGGTAACAGAGAACTCCAAGTGGAGTCCTTTACCGATTCGAGCTTCCAAAGTGATAAGGACGACTCTAAGTCGCAGTCGGGATTTGTCTTTACCCTTTACGGAGGGGCAGTTAGCTGGAAGAGTTCCAAGCAGGAAACCGTGGCAGACTCGACGATGGAGGCTGAATACATCGCTACCAACGATGCTGCCAAAGAGGCTGTCTGGATCAAGAAGTTCATTACTGAACTTGGAGTGGTTCCATCCATTGAGCATCCAATACCTTTGTATTGCAATACTAATGGAGCGGTGGCTTTGGCGAAGGAACCCAGGTCCCATCAGCGATCCAGGCATATTCTGAGGCGGTATCACCTGATCCGGGAGATAGTTGATCGCCGGGAGATCGAGGTCAGGAGGGTTGACACGAAGAATAATACAGCGGATCCACTCAAGAAGGCCATTCCCCAGATACAGTTTGAGAGACTCTTCGGGATGCTCGGTATGCGATACTACAGCAGCTGGCCCTAGTGCAAGTGGGAGATTGTTAGTTGTATGTATGCCCTAGAGCCAGTATTGTACAGATGATGTATATTATATTGGATGCTTGGACATATATAGAGATGACTTTCTTGCTCGATATGATAGTATGCTATCTGGTTACTCTTTATCTTAACATGTATGCTAGTCTCTTTATACTGTCTTATAGTTATATGTTGGTAAAGCCCTTAGGATGTGTACTTGACTACCTGGACTATGATGCAGATCATACTAGTGGGGACATGGTAGTCTATAAGTACATCCTTCAAGGTCCCTAGTCGTAGGTGTATCGAGACGGGGCATCCATATACCAGTGTAGACTAGCGTATACGCTTGTCGACCCATGAGATGGGTGATGGATGATCCCATATCCATTGGTGTTTGACATCAGAGATGGTATTCTGTGCTCAGTGGAGACTGGGTACACTGGACGGACTCACCGAGAACTCCCAGATGGTATTGTACCTCACGTCAGATGGTAGTTCTCAGGTGACACTTGTGCAGGTTAGTCTGTAGACCCGAGATCGTCATAGAGTCTTGTGTGATTCCCACTGTGCTTTGATCTCCACCTTACCACGTCCATGAGGGCGTGCAAAACGGTGGTTTTTGGGTACAGTCCCGAGTCACATGGAGGCAATGAGCGATAGGAGGGGTTTCGTCTCTCCCGGTATTGGGGGTTGATGTTGCGCTGTGCTCGATTGGCCATAACAGGGAAGTCCTTGGCCAGGGCTGATTCACAGATTTGCTGGTAAGTGTTACCGGTAGTTTCTCGACCCGTTATGAGCCTCACATCGGCACGACTTATCGGTTATTGGGGTCTGACGTTTACCACCCCTAGACTTGATATGTGACATATCAGACGAGGAAACCAGACTGTACAGGAAGTGTTGCCGATCGGCTCGACGGGAGTTGTAGCAGGTTCGCTTGTTCTCTTTTGATCGCTCAATACCCGGGTGGCCGTTACGTTTAGCTGACCGCTTGCGGCTTGGGGGTGCTTGATATGATCATCACCCACTGCCGGCGTATTGATGAGTCTCAGAGTCCAACAATGGAGTTTCCTAGTCCAGGAGAAACGTTGTGGTGCGCGTATGCGATATGCGCATGGACCCGATTAAAATGCGCATATAGGATACCGTGTATTGATCGGGTGGCTTGCTTTTGGTGGGGTCATATGTGATATGACCGGATTGATAAATCAAGTGTTGATTTATTAATTAACCATTAGTTTCTCATTTGAAATCCTTTCTTGAGTTAGTTGATGTATGCATACATGTATGCCTTCTTTTTGATTCATGCACATATGGATGTACATATACACATACATACATACATACATCCTTCATGGTTGTATATACATGAAAATGGTGGCAATAGAAGACTCACACCTTGGTTTTATTTATGGATTAAATTGCATTTGATTTAAAACAAAAAGAAAAAAGGAAAATGGTCATTATTGATTTGTTTCTACACTCTTCTCTTGACCTAACTATTCTCACCCACCACTTGACCATGGGTTGCTTTTCCTTTTGTGTTTTTTAACTCAAGTTCAATTATATCCTAACCATGGTTTGATATGAGAAGAGGAAAATATATATTGATATATTTTCTATTTTCTTTTTAGGGTTGAACTTATCATCTTCTCATATTGCCATCATCTTCTTCTTCCTCTCTCATTTTGCTCTCTAGTTCTTTATAGTGAGCAATATACTCATCAAGATTGGATTTTGAAGAGAGAATGAGAACCACAACACCATTCTACACAAGTCTAGCCCACTTGTTTAGAGTGTTAGCTTGATTTCGTTCACTTGATCGGATAAAGTTGCAAGCTTGGACAAAGCGTACTCCGGGTGGATCATCGGTGACATCGAAGAGTTCAAGTGGAGCTTTTTCAAACCCTAAGTAGCCGAGGAGTCTAGCGTAGGGAGATACAAAGGTTGTACTCTCTAAACCCTAGCTTTCCTTTTATATGATGATGCCAAAAATTTGAAACCCTAATTTTTCTAGGATAGATCCTTTGTAAGTTTACTTAGCACCCTAAAGACTCCACCTTTAGTACATTCGATGTTTCCAAACCCTTCATGAGGTGCTAGGTAAACATTTCAGCTGCACCGCTGACCGGATTGACCGGGAAGGAAGTTCTTTTCTTAGAATGAGGCATGCGTGATGAGTTTCAGTGGTTGAAGACTTGGTAGATGACTGCACCAGATCTATCTTTGCTTTCTAGATCGGGTGACTTTGTTGTTTATTGTGATGTTTCGCGAGTGGGGCTCGATTGTGTACTGATGTAGCATAATAGAGTTATCGCTTATACTTCCCGACAGTTTGAGGAAGTACGAGAAGGATTTATCCCACACATGATCTGGAGATGGCCGCGGTTGTCTTGCGCTGGAGATTTGGGGACACTACTTGTACGGAGAGTCGTGTCAGATTTTCACGGACCACCGGAGCTTTGTGTACATCTTCCTACAACGGGTTTTTATTGTTGAGACAGCGCCGTTGGATAGAGCTTGTGAAGGATTATGATTGTGAGATCCTTTATTACCCGTGGCAAGACGATTGTGGTAGCTGATGCTTGAGTCGTAGGCCCGGGGGTAGTTTTTTCCAGTTGTGTGCAGTTCGGAGATAGTCTTCTTCAGATTTACAGTTCTTGTGCGACAGATGAGTATAGTTTAAGTTCGCCTCTACTGAGCGGACAGCTTGCTCATGTCCGCGCCCGTCCACTTTTACTTAATCGTTTTCATGAGGCATAGCCCACCGATGCTCGGTTGTCTGAGATTTTGAGCATGTTCGGCAGGATAAGATTCGGAGTTCTCATTGTGACCAAGGTGTGCTACGTTAGGGACTCGATGGCGTGTACCCGATACTGATGGGTAGAGACACGAGGTCCTAAAGCAGGCATATCAGTCAGCTTCTAGTGTTCATCCAAGATCTACCGTGATGTGACGTGACTTGTGAAATAGTTATGGGTGGGCAGGGATGATGAGTGGAGTTTCGGATTTCGTTTCGAGGTGTCTGGCTTGTTGCGAGCAAAGGTTGAGCATGCGAGACCGGTTGGAGAGTTGCAACCTTTAACCGTTCCGGTGAGGGAATGGGAGCAGTTCTCCATGAGTTCGTTGTGGTGTCTACCCAGGTTTAGACAGGGTGTGACTCCATTCGGGTGATTGTTTTCCGGTTATGCTCAGTTTGCACTGTTGTTCTTCTGTAAGTTTGTGCGTTTGCACGGAGTTCCTTCATGCATTGTATCCAATAGAGGTACCCAGTTTGCTAGCCATCGTTGGCAGAAGCTTTTGGAAGCCTTGGGTGCCTGGTTGAGCTTTAGCTCCGCTTTCCATCCATAGGCCGATGGTCAGTCAGAGCGAACTATACAGACTCTGGAGGTTATGCTTGTGCGTACGTACTAATTGGTTGTTGGCAGTTAGGATCGTCACTTTCCATTGATAGGGTTCTCCTTCGATAGTTGTTATCTGGAGACATTCCAATTGGCAACCTTTAGGCTCTGTTTGGTAGGTGGTGTCGATCGCCAGTCTGTTTAACTGACTCTGTGGGAGTAGGATTTGTGGACCCCAGCTAGTCATGAGACTTCAGAGATGATCCAGTGGTTCAGGTCAGGATGAGAGCAGCCCAGTGCAGACAGAAGTCTTATGCCGACCTTGGTGGTCTCAGACATGAGTCCGCAGTGGAGGATCATGTATTCCTACGGATTTTTCTGATAAATAGCGTGTTGAGTTTTGGGAAGCTTTGTTCCAGATTATAGGTCCTTTTGAGATCCTCGAGAGAGTTAGTACCGTTGCTTATAATTTGGCACTTCCGTCCAGATTTTTGAGTATTCATCCTGTATTCCTTGTGTCGATACTTTGCAAATACCTTCATGACCTTTCTCACATGATTCGGCATTAGACCATTTAGCTTGACATGATCTTTCGTTCACCGATAGCCGATCGTGTTAGTGGATCGGCAGGTGGAGAAACTTCGGTCAAGGGTCTTGCTATCTGCGGAGGGTTTGTCTTTGGCGTAGCCGTATCGTGAGGTCATCACTTAGGAGGCCGTGAGCCAGATTTGGAAGTTTTGCACTCATCTTTTTGAAGGTACGTTTAGTAAGAATTTTAAATTCGAGGACGAATTTCTATAAGGGGGAGATTGTAACGCCTTAGGATTTCGATTGGTGTTAATTAGACGATAATGCGGATTTTCTGTAAAAAGTTTACCAATTTGGGTTCCTCACCTTTTATAACAATTAATTAATAATTTTATTATTAATTGTTTTGGCTTGCACACACGTGTGCACATTAATGTGTGGGTTTTTTCATGTTAATCTAGTTTAGTGACCATGACAACTTAACCTTAACCTAATCCTATCCTTGCTTAACCCTAAACCTTTAGATATTTGTGATAGATATTCTTTGTTTTGTTTTGTATTTGGGAGGAGGTGGCATGGTGACTCACTTAAGGGCATGGCTTGCATTAATGTGAAGTTAATGCTTGGTGCTCTCACCCTCTTACACTCACCTCTCTCATTATTCTCACTCACTCACTCTGTTTCCCTCTCACTTATCTCTTTATCATTATTTCTCATCTCCTCATAGCCTCAACTGAACACTTGCTCTTTCCCTCACAAAACCTTCACTAATCTTCACAAATCAATCACAAAATCATCACCAAATCACATCTTAAGCCTTGTTTTTCATCTTGGATCCATTGGAGCTTGGAAAGCTAGGATCTTTGAGGTTGTGGGAGTAGGTAATGATCTCTATCTGTTAAGTAGGTTTTTTTTAATGTTAGGTAGCTTGCAAGTTTCAGTTTAGAACGCGTAAAGTTTTGTTTCGGGTAAATATCGTATTTTTAGTGTAGATTTGGGTCTCGGATGATCTGCTATCAAATAAGGTATTTGTTGGAAAAGTTCTCATCACAGCGACCTTGTGTAATGACTTCGGACCCACCATAAAAACCTGATGCAATTCCATGGTAAGTCGGCCGCAAATATATTGCTTTTGACCGTAATTTGCGGCCAGACTGGGGTGTTTGGGTTTGGGTTTTTGTCTGGGGGTCTCTGGGGTTGTGTGTGGTCTTGTGGTATGTGCAACTTTTACAAATTGTTTGTGTAGCAAAATCTGGGACCACTTTGCTTGTTTTCTAGTATTTCGATTACGCGCGTTACGTTATCCGATACGGTTCGTGTTGTTGTGTAGCTGTTGCTCTTAAGTTGATTTCGCAGTGTCGCTACGCACATTAGCTAGTAAGCGAACACTTGAGAGTATGTTTTTCAGTTGGTGCATCGGTCAAACGTTATTTGTACGTGTTATTGGTCTAATATATACACGTTCTTTGTTGTTATGTGATTTTAAGATCGCAGGAGAGGACTTCGAACGCTGCAAAGAAGGGGAAGCGAGTGGTTGGCTTTACTTAGCCAGGATAGTTGTGAGTAGATTTAACATCTACAGGGGAATCGCCCGCATGGCGTTATGCGTCAGGGCTAGAAATGATATGATATTAGCTGCATGTTTATATTGCACATATAGGCATAAAACTTCATTGCATATTATTACTTGTTGTGCTTGGTCTTGTACCGTTTGCACACTGCACTATTATTGACGGTTCATGTTGCACGAGCACTGATTGTATGCCACTCACACCGTCAATAATTGTTATGACACGCACCACACCTATACATATGTAATACTGTATTGGCTAGGAACTTGATACATGATCCTTATTTTTTATTGTGCATATGACATATAGTATACCTGTATACCTACATGCTTACACATATGCCTTGACATGCCTACACATATGCCTTGACATGCCTACATGCTAGTTACCCATATACTTATATGGTATTGTATCATTATTGACATGTATATACACATACCTAGCTTGATATAGCTACACACATACCTGGAGGGTATTACATCATTATTGATAGGTAGATACACATATCTTGCTATACCGACATGGTTACGCATACCTGGGTATAGCTACTTGTTCACCTTTATATGATGTTGTATGGATTTTGGAGAACTTAGGAACCACATGATATATTTAATAACTTGTTTCAGTTAAACAGCGGTTTTTCCTTTACATGCTCATATTACTATTTCATGTTGCATATATTATATTTCATTGATGTTTTACTCATGCGTATATATATCAGTGGTGTGGGACGCTGACATATATATGTATATATATATTGTATATATATATCAGTGGTATGGGACGTTGTTATATATGTACATCTACCTAATATATCATCATAATGATTCATGCAATTATATTTATTGATTTCTTGATGTTTTCTGGATTTGAGGACCGTGGTAGTTTCATAAAATTATGCATTATTTGAAAAACCCGGTTTCTCTTGATATGATATTTCAGCGTCCACCATGAGAGTTCTTGGTTCTGATATATACCCCATGCGAGGAGTGGAGTGGGCCGTGTGGCAGTACATGGTGCGTCCCGGAGGTACCCCGGGACAAGAAGATCGCAGATGATGGCGATGAGTTAGTGGGGGAATCATACCTACCGGTGACACTATTGGACTCGTCGGTGATCGCGGAGATATCGACCGGAGTCATGTACGTATCGATACGGGTTTCCGATGAACGTATGATACGTACATATCAGGTCCAGTCGTGGTGACGACGCATGATAGATCAGTTTTTATGTGTCGATGCTAGGCACTAGTTTTCATGATGTTTTCGGGTGTCGATGTTTGACACTCTAGTTCCGTGAGACTTACAGGATATGAGGGCCGATATGAGGGCCGGTCCGATGGTCAATATGAGGGCAGATTTAAGGGCCGATTTGAGGAATATGGGATTTACATTGTCTTGATGGACATTGGTCCTCCCACGATGAGGATTCCGTGAGGATGACATGTTTTATCCCATACTCCGTATTTATTCTATATGCATTGCTTCATGTATTAGTAGTACCTGATAGAGTACCTTTAATGACTGTTGCATATACATATTGCCATATTATTGCTTCATGTATTAGTAGTACCTGATAGAGTACCTTTCATGACTGTTGCATATACATATGGCCATTTATTGCTATTAGCTTGCATGTGATAGATTCGCGCAGTACGTGTATACTTGCGATTACCTGTATATGTTATTTACTATTCATGAGTTGGGAACTCACCCCCGTTGTGCCACAGTGTTTTGCAGGTAGTCCCTCAGGGCAGTCGAGGCAGGGCTTTCTACCTATCGTATCATCTTTCGTAGCGGATACCGCTACGGCTGACTGTGTGCAGCTTTGCTATAGGTAGGTTTTGCGGTTATCCGATATTACTCATTGTATATTCGTTGTATCCAGTACTCTCCATCTACTACTATCATGTATTGACTTAGAGACGTGATGTGAGGACGATATTGTATATTATTTGTTGACTTGGAGGTTTTTTTATGCAATTTCTATTTATATCGTCTTTTTCTTCGCTACGGCGTCATATATCTGTTGTGGTGGTTGTTTTCCGCCTTTGGGCATGGATTTGCTCCCGTTTGGGGATGCTTTACTTTTATCTTTTGTTGTACCCGTTTTAGGGGCTTGTTTTACAAATGAGGTGCTGCCAAAATTTTAAACGAAATAAAGTTGGACTTTAAAGAATTTGTATTTGAGATTTCAAAAGTTTTAACAATGTTCTTATTACTTACTACTTTTGATGGTTTAGATTGCTGGGTTTTTGGCTTACTTGAATTACGTTACGCCTGGAGACGTTACGTGGTTTAAGGGCCGTCACGTGCCAAATTTCGGGTCATGACACACACCCTAAAAGGTAAGACTAGCCGGGATTAATTACACCCTACAAGTTCGCCAATCATTAAGCCAGGCCAGTGTCGGTACTTCGAGGCAGGTTCCCCGTGCTTTCGTACGGACCAAATTAAAATAAAACTCGTTTTCGCACGGACCTTAGATTTGCGATCAGTGTTAATTAAACTATAATGCGGGTTTTTAGTAAAAAGTTTACCAATATAGTTTTCAAATATTTTATAAAAATTAATGAATATTTTATTAATATTTATTGCAAGCTTGCACACACATGTGCATGTTAACCTAGGGTTATTTGGGGGGTTAACCATGCTTAAGTAGCCATGGTGTATTAACCCATTCCATTAAGTTAAATTACTTAAATAAATTAGTTTTCAAATTTTAAATATAAATGGTATTTTTTTCTTTTGGGTTGACTTGAGAGAGAGGGGGGGCATCATGAGGCATGTCAAGCATGCCATGTATTTAATGAGGAAAGAGAGGGGCATGGCTTTCTAAACTCACCCCTCATTTCCCTCACCCTCACTCACACATACACAAACATACACTCCCTCACTCTCTCATTCACAACTCTTATTTTAATTCTATTCTTCATTTTCTTCACCTCATCTTTTCACTCACCCCTCAACTGAAACACTCCCTTGTTCCTCACAAACCCTAACCTAAATCTTCACTACTGTAACATTTCAGAAATATAAAATATTATTTTTGGAAATTTAGTATTAAAATAATATATTAGCGAAAACTACCCGATTTGCGAAATTGGGATTTTCGTAAAGTGGTATAAGTGTACACCAATATTTGGAAATTTATCGGAGAATAAAATGATTTATTTATTTTAATGATATTTATCGGATTTTGGATAAAATCCGTGTTTTTACATTTTTCATGATTTTGCACAATGTCACGTACATGTGTTGTGTTTGGGTTAAGTGTTGAATTTTGTGAAGTTGTGAGAAGGAAAACAAAGAGAAGAGAAAAGAAAAGAAATGCAAAAAGAGTGTGAATGGAATATGGAATGATGCTTCGGACAAATTATATATTTTGGGAGAGAGTGAGTGTAAGGGAGATATTATGATTATAGAGTGAGGCTAAGAGAGAGAGAGAGAGAGAGAGAGAGCCTTGGCTGCCCCATTCCCTTCACTCTCCATTATTTCCTTCATCTTCATCATCTCCATCACTCCCTCACTACCCCCATGCCTCATCTCCAAATATTTCTCAAAACCCAAAGCCCTCATCACTAAAAACATGCACACATCCATTTTAAACCCTTAGAACCTACCAAGTTTGGATTTTGAAGACTTGGGTAACTCAAGAAAGTTCTTTGGTTGAAAATAAGGTAATCCATACACTTTAGTTTAGTTTTTGGTGTTAAATTTCGTATTTTTAGTTAGAAATTGATTTAATGAGGTTATCGATTTTAGAAAATTATAAGTTACTGTCAAATGGTCAATTGAGGTGCAGAGACTGTTTACAAGACCTTAGAGAGTGTTCTTTTGACTTGGAATTGAGTTTAGAACCCGATACACGAAGTTAGAATTGTTCCGTGTCGGTTTTGTGAAACCTTAAGGCCTACAGGGAATCTAGGATGACCTGGGAAGTTTATGAGAAAAGCAAACAACTCTAGAGACCTATTTAAGACACTAGGAGACCACCCCGAGAAGACGGACCCAAACGGATCAGAACGGGCCTAGCTCGCCGGATTTTTTGTTTATGTGGTCAGCCACTTGGTGGTGGTTGGTGCTGGAATTGGTCCAGTAGCTCATATACTCCATATACAACACCCTATACTTATTTGTTTAGTTCCAGTTTACCTGAACCAAAATCTGGGAGCTATTGTGAGTGGTTTTTGGTTATGTTTTCGTATTTTGGAATTCTTGGTTTTGGTATTCTATATTGTATTGGGTCGTTTGTTGTTTGTACGTCAACGACAAAGGTTGTTTTGTTGTTTTTGCATAAGTAGGTTATAGGTTCTAACCTATGAGCGCACCGTGTGCCGTATCGGTTTTCGGACATTGATTTTAATGGTATTGCGCTATGTGTTGATATTATAGGCACCTTCGCGTGGATTCCGAGACGACGAAGCCCATCGACTACGGCTAAGCGAGGAGTTTAGCAGGTGAGCAGATGTATATCTACGGGGGAAGTCGGGTAGATGGCGTATAGAACCCCCGCAAACATTGATATGGA
Source organism: Agapanthus africanus (assembly GCA_030015575.1). Classification (NCBI taxonomy): domain Eukaryota; kingdom Viridiplantae; phylum Streptophyta; class Magnoliopsida; order Asparagales; family Amaryllidaceae; genus Agapanthus; species Agapanthus africanus. Next base: position 218,744,558 of record CM057340.1, read on the forward strand.
AGATCGTTTGATTATTATATTCTGATAAATGATATGCGACGGACGTGATTATAGGATTTAATAATGATAATATGATAAAAGTTTACACTAATGAACATAGTTACATATGAGAATATGAAATGAGAAGTGAATCATGATAGGTACGAATTGAAACAGAACGAGTATACGATGTGATATGTCATTATATGGATGCGAGTCGATATGAGATAGTTGATACCTTGTCGGTCCCACGATATGAGATTGATACAGATGTGACCTGGGATATAGGTATATAAACATATATAATGTTGTGAATCTTGAGTGATATGCCGTACAATGGATTATACCATAAGTAATTTTGTGAGGCTGGATGTCGATTGATAGATTCACCGACTTGGATATATTGTAGACACGTATACCTTGTAGCGTTTCGCTTACGATGTACCATATGCTACGCTCATCATATTCGCATTGCATTACATACACCTGGGCTAGTACATCTACACCGTTATCGATTATGCGTATGTTACACCTACACAGATTGGCCGTCTCACACACCTTCATCATCGATAATTGCTATGTCACTACACAGTAGAATTGCTACATCATGCCAGGATACACTTGCTATGCTCACTGCTATGTTGCATAATTTACTTGCTATGCTCACACACACTGACGGTAATTGCCATGATACGCGCAACATATATACATATGTGATATTGTATTGATTAGTGACATTGAGGCATTGATTCTTGTGCGATGGCGCATATGAAATATAGCATACATACATACCTACATGCTTACACATATACCTTGCTATAGCTACATGTTCACTTTATATGATGTTGCGTTGGATTTAGATAATTGGGAACCGCGTGATATATTTAATAACTTGATGCATTTAAATAGAGGATTTTCCCTTGATATGCTTATATTGTTGTTCTATGTTGCATACATCATATTACATGGATTTACGCATTGAGATATGGATTTCATGTGATTTTCTGGATTTGAGAACCGCGGCGATATTTCAAGAAATGTGTATTGTTTTGATAGCCCGGTTTCTCTTGATATGTGGATTGCGAGTGTCAGTGTTGGACACTCAGGTTCCGTGAGATGTATGGATATGTGGATTGCGAGTGTCGGTGTTGGACACTCAGGTTCCGTGAGATGTATGGATATGTGGATTGCGAGTGTCGGAGTTGGACATTCAGGTTCCGTGGATTGCGAGTGTCGATATTGGACACTCAGGTTCCGTGAGATGTATGGATATGTAGATTACGAGTGTCGGCGTTGGACAGTCAGGTTCTGTGGATTGCGAGTGTTGATAATGGACACTCAGGTTCTGTAAGATGTATGAATATGATATGTGAACGTGTCGATGCTGGACACGGGTTTTCATGATGTTTCGGGTGTCAATGTTGGACACTCAGGTTCTATGATTTTGATGTGTCGTTGATAGACACGAGGTAGATATCCTCATATATATATATATACATACACATATACATACACAGGCATATGTTTTCATGATGTTTCGGGTGTCGATGTTGGACACTCAGGTTCCATGATTTGATGTGTCGCGGGGGACACACGTTGATTTATATCCTCATATTTACATGCATATGCTTTTATGATATTTACATGCATGAGTTTTTGTGTCAGTGGTTGACACGTGGATAAGATCCACATGCATACAGGCATTTGATTATATGGTTGGAGGATATCCACTTGCCGATAGGCATTGATTATGTTATTGGCTCATATGCAAATACGGTCATCCTAGATATCATAGTATTACCTTTATGATATAGTTCACTTAGGAATCGTTGTTTATTTCGATTTCTACCTGATAATGTTTTCTACTCATGAGTTGGCAACTCACCCCCGTTGTGCCACAGTTCTTGCAGGTTGTCTGCATGGATCAGTAGCGGTATCGCTGGCACACAGCTGTTTTGGGTGATTTGCTTTGGGTAGGTGGTACATGTTGGATCGTGCCACTCTTGTATTATTATTCCTATTGTATCTAGTTAACTCCATCAAATCAGAAACTAGTATTTGTATAAGTAGTAAGACTTAGCAAGACTTGTAGTTGCGAGACTTGAGCGATGGGTTATATGTTCGCTTGGTGGGTATGACGTCTTGCTTTACATTATTGTTTGTGTTGATCTTCGCCGTTGGGCGTCGTATACTTATTCTGTCTTGCATGGTTGTGATCCGCCGTTTGGCGAAGAGCTAGCTCCCGTTTAGGGATGCCTTTTATATCATCATGGATAAGTTGTTTTGGACCAAAATATACGAGGGTGGTGCTGCCCGAAACTTTAAAAAAAGGGTTTGGATTTCAAGGTTTTTGGCTTACTTAAATTACGTTGCGCCTTTAGACGTTGCGTGATTTAAATGTCGGTCACGAACTAAATTCGGGTCATGACAAAGTTGGTATCAGAGCGCTAGGTTTAACCTTAGTTCGAGTTTAGGTTTGACTATGTGGAGTCTGGGGCGTAATCTATTTCAGAACGTAGGCTTGACCTTACGGAACTTAGACTTGAATAGGGAGTATTAGACCCGAACTTTCGTTTCATAGGCCGACCATGATTGATGGAGTAGGTAACTTGAGTAGAGTGACGTACCGTACGTATGTTCCGCGGCATACTTACGATACGATACTCCACTTAAGTGACCTTAGGATGTACATATCTTGAGACTTGTGATTCTCTTCGTTCCCTTGATTATACATCCGTTTGAGATCCTTAATTCTATTCGTTTCCATGATCATACCCTCACTGATTCCGTTTCTCCTTATGATCATGTATTCATTTTGGATCTGTTGATTCATTTCATCCCTTTGATCTATTTTCGTCGATACATGATTGAGGTTCCTGTCACCATGGTTTGAGCGCGGTTTGAGCTACTGCTAGTGATGCGGTCAGGGAGAGCTCGTCGTGGACGAGGACTGACCATCGTGTTTTCTGGTGACAAGGGAACGTATCGATGTAGCGTTGTGTTGTGACCCCTTGTTTAAGACGAGTGTGCGATTTTGTACCGGATGATTGGGCCATTGTTAGAGGCTGCCCGTTATGAGAGGACTGTTGATATACTGCATACCTCAGAGATTGTGATGTCATCTACCGTGCAGACAGATGACCCAGCTGTTGCTGAGATTGATATGATGTCGCTTCCAGAGCTTACGAGCTGAGATCGCTGGAGCTTTCAGGCAGAGATGCGACAGGAGATAGCTTGTCTATCTCGAGTTGAGAGACGAAGGTGATTCGTCAGATTTGATGCGCCGACGCAGGCCCAGTTGAGTTGAAGATTTTCAGGGTGGAGTGTTTTACTCGGATCTAGAGTAGATCGATCCAGAGATGTCGTTGTTCATTGGATGATCCGATACGAGATCAGTAAGTGGACCAGCTTCAGATAGAGGAGCTCACCCAGATGTGTTGTGAGTTGATCGAGAACAGACGAGTATAGAGTATTCCTCTGATTGTTGGGACGAGTTCCCGAGGACGTGTTCGGCTAGAGATCTTCTACAGAGTGATTAAGATACCAAGTTCGCGATTTCGAGTCCGTGAGAGAGATTCCGGATTGACTGTAGCCGGGAACATTTGCAGTACGCAGATAGCATGACGTGACGTCGAAATGGACGATAATAAAGACGAGTGGAGCAAGAGGTTCATGCGACATGTTAACGAGGTGTTGTTACTCCCCGTTGAGATTTGAGATCTGATATGTATACATAGGTGTTAGGATACGGCCAGTTCCCGAGGAAATGATGTGCTTAGAACACAGATGTCCAGAAAAGGAGAAGATATTATGCAAGAGTACCAGCCTCCGTATAGTTCGGCATAGGCGAGATCGGAAGAGACCTTGAGAAGGTTCCTTCCAGGACACTACTGCGATGAGATTTGCACCGAGGATCAGTTGTGTCACGTGTATTCAGAGGGCCAGTGGCCGATGCCAGTGACGTGCTTCTTTACGAGTGATCATACTAATTGGCAGAGAGATGACCAAAGGAGTGCCAGAGCGGAATCGTTTCCGTTAGCAAACCGGACTGGGCCGATTTGCTGATAGATTGCGGGTTTGGTAATCCGCAGAGAAATGAGGACCCAGAGTCGGAGGACGCCAGACTGTGAGTGTAGGGTTCCTAGGCACACCCATGAGGTTCTACAACTGATCAACCATGCCAAAATCAATTTTTTCCATGTGCCAAAGAACCCTATACTAGATCGTTAACTTGAGGTAAGGCGAAACTAAGCAAGCAAACTACTTTGCTACTAAGTGAAAGTGACTACAACCTTTCTAGATCCGGTCCTCCATCTCTTTAGCTCCATGATGATATCCCTCCGCTGCGATCATCGGATCCCAGACTCTAGCGATGGTTTCGTCGGAGAAGTGATCGGGCTAGGTTGTCGACTTTTATGCCGAAGATGATCTACGTCGAGGCAACTCAAGATCAAGCTACATCTTCACTTGGTCATAAAACTTGTGAAGATAACACACTCTACTACATGGCAAGTTGTAGAGGATGAATAAATAGGAAGTAGGTTCACTTTGGATTTGGATTTCTCACTTGGAAATTTTCAAGAATGCTTTCTTCTCTTCATAAAGAAGAAGAAGAATGAGAAAAGAAAATGAATAATGAATTCTTGAAAATAATAAATCAAGTGATTCTTATCATATAGCAACCATGGGTTAGTTTACTTTTGTAAAGAATAAACTAAGGTTTAGGTGAAATGGTTAGGTTAAGGAATAAAAACAAAATGGTTACTTTGTCAAAAATGCATGAAGCATCAAGAAGCTTCTTGCATAAAACAAAAGCAACCATTTAGTTTTTTTTTCTTTTTAACCAAAAATAAATAAGGTAAACAAAACCCTAACCATTTACTAAACATGGTGTATAGCATACACACACCCAAGTTTGCATGTATCATCAAACATGATACAATCAAGTGCACAAAAATATATCACATATACTACTTGTGCACATCAAGTGAGAAAAACAATCATAAGTGAACAAATACTAGTTAATTTAAAGTAATATATCAAATATATAATTATACATTAAATCATTAAATCAACACTTGATTTAATGATCCGGTCATACCGCATATAACCGACTAATATCAAGTATATCAATATATCGAATCAACATTTGATTCGGTAACCCAGCTATATCTTATATAACCGTCCGATGATACAAATCGCGAGAATAGAATCCAGTATCACATACTGGTATTATAATCGGTCCCGCACATATCTCATATGCGCTCCTATTTCGAGTCGCTTGAGCCAGGAAACCTCTGTGTAGGACTCTAAAGACTCGTCAATACGCCGGCAGCAGGTGATGATCATATCAAACACCCACAAGCCGCAAGCGGTCTGCTAAACGTAACGGCCACCCGGGTATTTGTAAGTGCACGGCGGGGCCCCGGCCGTCAATCCGACGCCGGAATGCGGAAGCGATACTTTTCTTTAACTTTTTAAACCGGCACCACCGCGCACTATAAAACCCGTATCGTGCCATTAAACTAGTCCTAGCTATCAAGAGAAGGGGTAGAGAGATATACCGAGCGATCCGTGTCCTTAAGTCTTCTTGTCGTCGTCCCGATCTCCCCGCGGAATCTCCGGTCTCCACCACGTCGCCGGAAGGGCACCACGTCGCCTGCTTCTTTTACGGGCTCCCACCTTTGGACCGAGGCAACTCGGGCACGAAGTTGGCGAGCCGACATGCCTAAGGTTTGTTGTAGAATTCGTGTAGTGCTCTATGTCTCATTTGGGGTTACTTGAAGTTGCCTTTGGTGGAGGATTGAGATGTAAGCTTTTGTGGATGAACTTGGGAATTTTTGTAGCATGAAAAGAGCAAAAGTTCCCACACCAAAATAATGGGCAGCCCCTCCCTCTCACTTGACCGGCCATGCTCATGGTGAAGAGAAGAGGTTGAGAGAATGAGGTGTTAGTTATATGTATGCCCTAGAGGCCATTACTATACATAGGATGTATATTGTAGTGGATGCTGGGACATATATAGGGAGGACTTTCTTGCTCGACATGATAGTATGCTATCTGGTTGCTCTTTACCTTAACGTGTACACTGATTGTCTCTCTGTTACATGTTGGTAAAGCCCTTAGGATCTGTACTTGACTATCTGGACTATGATGCGGATCATACTAGTGGGGACATGGTAGTCCATAAGTACATCCTTCAAAGTCCCTAGTCGTGGGTGTATCGAGACGGGGCATCGATATACCAGAGTAGACTAGCGTATACCTTCTCGACCCATACAGATGGGCGATGGATGATCCCATATCCATCGGTGTTTGACATCAGAGATGATATACGGGTGCTCAGTAGAGACTGGGTACACTGGACGGACTCGCCGAGAACTCCCAGATGGTATTATACCTCACGTCAGATGGCAGTTCTCTGGTGACACTGGTACAGAGTAGTCTGTTGACCCGAGATCGTCATAGAGTCTTGTGTGGTTCCCACTGTGCTTTGATTTCCATCTTACCACGTCCAAGAGGGCGTGCAAAACGGTGGTTTTTGGGTACAGTCCCGAGTCACATGGAGGCAATGAGCGATAGGAGGGGATTCGTCTCTCCCGGTATAGGGGGTTGATGTTGCGCTGTGTTCGATTGGCTATAACAGGAAATCCCTGGCCAGGGTTGCTGAGATTTACTGGTAAGTGTTACCAGTAGTTTCTCGAATTGTTATAGACCTCATATCGACACGACTTAACGAGCTATTGGGGTCTGACGTTTACCACCCCTAGGCGAGATATGCGACATATCAGACGATCAGACCGGACTGTACGGTAGTGTTACTGGTTGGATTCACTGGAGTGTGAGCGGGCTTGCTCGTCGATCTTCTGATCGCTCAATACCCGGGTGGCCGTTACGTTTAGCAGACCGCTTGCGGCTTGTGGATGTTTGATATGATCATCATCTGCTGCCGGCGTATTGACGAGTCTTTAGAGTCCTACACAGAGGTTTCCTGGCTCAAGCGAAACGAAATAGGAGCGCATATGAGATATGTGCGGGACCGAGAATAATGCGTGTATGTGATACCGTATTCTATTCTCGCGATGAATGTATCGGATGGCTGTATGCGATATAACCTAGTTATCGAATCAATGATTGATTCGATAAGCCGATACATTGGATACTAGTCGGTTATATGCGATATGACCGGATCGTTAAATCAAGTGTTGATTTAATGATTTAATGTATAATTATATATTTGATATATTACTTTGCATTAACTAGTATTGGTTTACTTTAAATGGATTTTCTCACTTGGATTGTGCACATTGTATATGTGATATATTTTTGTGCACTTGTATGTATCATGTTTGATGATGCATGCTAATTTGTGTTTTGTGTAAAGTTTAAACCATGGTTATGTAATGGTTAGGGTTTTCATTTTCATATCTATTTATTCATTCATTTATTTATTTTCTTTTTGGAAAATGAAAAGAAAAATGGTGGCTTTATTTGGATATATGTTGAAGCTTCATGAAGCTTTGACTTAGTCACCATTTTTGTCTTCATACCTAACCTAACCATTCACTTAACCTTAGTTTACTCTCTACACCTAACCATGGTTTGCTTATGATAAGAATTGATTTTCTTTTCTATTTTAATTATTCTTATCATAACAATTATCATCATCTTCTTCTTCTTCTTGAAGATGAAAGCTTACTTCATCAATGGTGAATTGAGCATAAGTGTGAGAAATCCAAATCTAAAGTCTACCCACTTCCTATTTCTTCATCCTCTACCTCTTGCCAAGTAGTAGAGTGTGTTTCTTCACAAGTTTCATGACTTGGTGAAGTGAGAGCTTGATCTTGCGATGCTTCGACGTAGATCATCTTCGGCATGGACATCGACGACCTAGCTCGCCATTTCTCCGACGAAGCCGACGCTAGAGCCCGGGAATTCATTTGGACAGCGAGGGGACTTCGTTGCGGAGCTATGGAGGTGGAGCACCGGATCTACAAAGGTTGTATTTCCGTATTCTCTTAGTTAAGTGTTAACTAGTTATCTTTTCGCCTAGACATCTAGCTAACGATCCGTAGTCTAGGGTTTCTCGGCACCGTATTTTTGAAATTGGCATGGTTGATGCCTTGTGAGACCTCATTAGGGTGCCTAGGAACCCTACAGTGGTATCAGAGCCTAGCTAGAGACTTAGGCGAAGTCTAGACGGAATTTGAAACCCGAACGAACCCGAAACCCAACTCAAAAATAGCTCTCTGGACAATTTTCAAAATCGTGATTTTTTCAAGATTAAAAATATTCAGAAAAATCAGCAGGAAGATATAAGGATAACTGCAAAATTCCATAATATCACCGCGGATCCGCGGCATGATCAGGCTCATGCGGCGGTTCCGCGGCAACTTTGTCTCTTTGTGCTTCGAAATTTGCACCTTAATTCTTAATTTTCAATTCTGGTTTTCCTGGGAATTTTTAATATTTTTTCCAGAGTTTTATTTTCTGAGTTGTTTTGGGGATTCGAATGTTCGGTCGGATTATCAAATTTTGTCTGTGTGGCTTTCCGGATAAATTTTAGAATATGTTAAAAAGTTCGACCGGATATAAATACCCAATTTTTCCCCTGTCGGGAAATATCCAAGTGTTGGATTTTTCCGTAGTTTAACGACGTTCTAAGTAGTGCAAGTAACGCGATGGTCCCTCTAGAAGACAACAAACCTTAACTCGATTATGTGACCGTCTTGAACTGCCCTTTGAACCTTCGGGTTTGGGGCAGTACGGCGTGCCACATGTGAGGCGTTGGCTTGACCCTTCTACGGCTGGACCGTTGGTACTGAGGCACGAACTGAATGTTGTTAGACTTGTTTCATGTGATGAGCTGTTTCGGGAAAACTTGGGTGTTCGATTGTTCGATCGGAAAGTTTGACATTTTCTATTTATCCGGAATGGGAAACAATAATTGGAATTCACAAGGAGTTATGAGATAACTGAATGAATGTTATAAACATAGCAGTTTAGTCTCACTTGATCGGTTGCCACGGAATTTTGATGTGATCAAAAGTCCGTCGCAATCACGTAGCGTACGCGGATACTCGCCGGGTAAACTTAATAGACAGCCTCACTCCATAGCCCCGACCAAGTGACTGTAGGAGAACCCCGTCGCCGAAAGCATCCGTTCGGGTGCTCGCAGCAGCGGTGTTCGCCGAAAGCATCCGTTTGTATATATGATATATTATATAGACGTTACTTATGTTTTACATCCGCGCTAGCCCTGCCCTGCTCTGCCGTTAGTTACCTAACCTAACGGTGCACGAGAGGACATCGAGGCGAATGCAGATGGCATAAGTGTACGTCGTATTTATCTGTGATGTTTAGGTACATTAAATGATGGGACTTCATTAATGTGATTAATGAAATAAAAGAAACCTAAGATGTTGTAGAATCAAATTTCAAATTAAAACAGGTAGCTACAGTTCTTGCTTTGCACAGAGGTATATGTGATATATCCTGCACCTTATTCGATGAGGAAAGGACCGAGATCCCTTCACCGGGAGTGACTCCTTTAGCAACAACTGGCAGATGCTACACACTCGGTTTGTCTTTTGATTGCTTTTAAGTGTTTTTGCTTTGCACAGTGATATATATGATATATCCCGCACCTCATTCGACGAGGAAAGGACCGACGATCCCTTCACCGGGAGTGCCTCCTTTAGAAAAACTAGAAAAGCCTCAAAAGCACTCCATTTTAAAATCATTTGATTCTACAACGATATCAAGTTCATTACGCAATAGGTTTTCAGAAAAACCTGTCGTAGCCCTCCGTCATTTCAGATAAGTACTAGTTAGTATTCGTGCTACGTTTGTTGACTATGTTAAGGCGTAGTGTGCGGTAGCTAATTAGTGCTTATCTGCATAAGCATATGATGTGATTGGATTAGGGTAGTCGTGCGACTTTGTTGACTATGTTAAGGGTCGTGCGGGTGGGTTTAATTCAATCGAGAAATGACGGGTTGAACTTGACTAGCACTTATGATTTGTTGACTATGTTAAGGTCATATAGCTGCTAGGGGCAAAATATTATCGGGAATTTCAAGTGTTGAAATTTGCAATGAGATTGCATACCTTCTATGAGATAGTTGAATCCCGATACCCGCTGCGAGTAAGAGTTACTCCTGGGAGAGTTTTATACATTACAATTAGCTGATCAAGTAGGTGTCTAGAAAGGTGTTAACGAGGTTACGCCTCTGGGAAAACGAGGTTTACATTAATTAGGTTCGTGCGAAAGCACGGGGGACCTCCCTCAAAGTACCGACACTGGCCTGGCTGAAAGATTGGCGAACTTGTAGTGTGTAATTAATCCCGGCTAGTCTTTCCTTTTAGGGTTTGAAGGAAGATTTGATAAAAAGCAGTGGGAGCCATCCTGATTAGATAAAATAATAACCAATCTATTCTTGCAAGAGCGCACGCTGAGTGTTTTCTTCTCTCTCTCTCCAGGTAGCGACCATATCACGCCTTAATCAAGATAATAATACGGATTATTGACCGAACCCGCTTGTTATACTGAGCTGGGGAACGTTGGTCCCGCTCCAACTTATAATTGTTATAAGACAGAGCAGGAAATTGGGGATTACCAGAATTCCCATGCCGCCCAAACGAAGAGAGTGCATGTTGATGCATCATCTTCGGGTGTGTTCATTACAAAGAACAGTTTCTCTGTATCCTTTACGTCCTGGGTATGTGATACCAGATCAGGATCCCAGATATGTAATCTGTTACATAGGGCTACAGATAGGTAGAGAACTGAGAACGGGTGATAAGTTTAATGAGACAGAAAACGGGGCAAGAGTTGCAGCCAAGTCTGTTGGTCACTGTCACCCTGTATTACCAATATATTGATTCTGAACGAATGTTATTAGATACCGAACCTGATATACAAAATCATATCACTCTCTTTAATAGTAAAGAAATGATAAAATTTTGTATTGTTGGATAATGTTTTGAACATTTCCTATATCAAAAGTTGATCGGTTCAGGCACGTTATCTAAAAGCATTGATGTTCTAAATCAAACTACAGTTCTTAGTATACAGAACACACACAAGAGGAAGAGTTCAGAACTGAACGAATCCTTCTTGAGGTATTGTAGACTAGGTCAGATCAATGTGACCCGACTAGCTAGAGTTACATAAAGATGCATATTTAAATCAGTTTGAATTTACATCTTTTGAAACTTGCCAGTCATGTCACAGAGATAAGATGACCACAGCTCTGTTTATTGGAAACAGAAAAAGAGTTAGTAAACTCTTGGGATGATACATGTTGATGTATGTAAGGTCCCCTGTCTACACATACCAAGACCGGTTCTCTTTACTTCATTACATTCTCTGATGATCTTTCGAGATTCAGACCTATGTTCCTGTTGAAACACAAGTCAGAACCTTTTGAGATATTCACAGAATATAAGTTAGAAGTAGAGAACCAATACGGGTATAAGTATTATGTCCTTTGATGAGATCGAGGAGGAGAATACTTGAGCACGAAAATCCTAGATTATTCTAAAGGAGAATGAGATTCTCTCTCAGCATTACTCCTCTGTATACACCATAGCACGATGGTTTATCGGGGCGGAGCAATAACACCCTATATGATAAGGTGTGCTCTATGATGAGTACTACTGAGTTAACTATTTCCTTTTGGGAGTTATGCGCTTGAGAAGCTGCATACCTATTGAATAGGGTTCAAATCAAATCAGATGCCTACCACTTCATATGTGATATGGAAAGGGAAGAGCCCATATCTTAAGCTAGTTAAGATTTGGGGTTGTCCAGCCTTTGTCTAAAAGCAAAATCCGGACAAGCTCAAGGCAAGGTCTGTTATGTAGAACTGGAAATGTTCCAGCTATACGAACTACAGCAGATGATTTGATAGAACCAAAGGATTCAGTAGATTCCAACGAACCTCAGCCTCTCCGCCGATCTAGTAGGGTTCCTCACCCACCTGAGAGATACTTCGGTAACTCTATGACAGTGGGAGCGAGGATTGCATCATGAGATGGTGACCCAACTAGTTTCGAGCTGGCCATCAGGAGTGGGACTCTGTAAGAATGGCTGGATGTTTATCGATCTGAGATGGAATCCTTATACACCAACAAAGTATGGACTTTGGTTGCTATATCTGAAGGGTTAAATCCCCATCAGGAGCAGGTATATCTTGAGAAGATTACTTGGTGTACATGGAAAAGTTGAGACTTTCAAAGCTAGACTTGTTAAAAGTTTGCATCATTGACCAGGTGTGGATAATGATGAAACCTTTTCAAGTAGCTATGCTTAAGTCCATCCAGATCCTACTTGTCACGGCTACATACCATGACTGCGATATCTGGTGGTTGGGTGTCTTGACTGCTTTTGTAAATGATGATTTAGAAGAGAGCGTCTATAAGTACACAGCCAGAGGGCTTCGTAGACAGTGGGAGCAGCGGAAACGTGTGCAAGATGCTTTATAGTATGGAGCAGGCATCGCGGAGTTGGAACATCTGTTTTGATGTATTAGTCAAAGAAGTTGACATCATCAAAATGGTAGATGAACCTTGTATAAACAAAAAGGTAGTAGGGAGTATGGTGACGATCCTCGTAGAGTACGTGGATGACATACTCTTGATAGGGAAGGAGTTTCCTATGCTACGCTCGATCAATCTCCGCTTATCACTATAATTCTCCATATAGGATCAAAGTGATACCTCCTAAATCCTAGGTTTTGGATCTATGAGATAGATCTAAATGGATGTTAGGATTCTCACTAGTTGTAGTGAGATGGTATCAATCGATCCTGGGGAGAATCACTGGAAAGGTTCCAGGGTGATAAAGACGACTGAATGTCAGTCACAGGCATTGTCTTTACCCCCAGTAAAGGGACGGTATGTTGGAAGAGTTCCAAGCTAGATACCGTGACATACTAGACGATAAAGGCAGGATACATCGCTACTTAAAATGCTACCAAAGAGGCTGTTTGGGTGTATATTAGTTCATGAGATGAACTATGTTCCTCCCATTGTGTGACAATGGAGTTGTGGCTTATGCCAAGGAACGTCCGTCCCATCAGTGATGCAGACATATTCTAAGGAAGTGTCACCTGATCATGGAGATGGTTGATCTCCAGGGAGATCGAGGTAAGGAGAGTAGACTCAGAGGACAACACAGCGGATCCACTCACAAAGGCCGGTTCCCAGAGAGAGATTTTTATGGGATGGTTGAGTATGAGATACTACAACCACTGCTATCAGATGGCCCTAGTGCAAGTGGGAGATTGTTAGTTATATGTATGCCCTAGAGGCCATTACTATACATAGGATGTATATTGTAGTGGATGCTGGGACATATATAGGGAGGACTTTCTTGCTCGACATGATAGTATGCTATCTGGTTGCTCTTTACCTTAACGTGTACACTGATTGTCTCTCTGTTACATGTTGGTAAAGCCCTTAGGATCTGTACTTGACTATCTGGACTATGATGCGGATCATACTAGTGGGGACATGGTAGTCCATAAGTACATCCTTCAAAGCCCTTAGTCGTGGGTGTATCGAGACGGGGCATCGATATACCAGAGTAGACTAGCGTATACCTTCTCGACCCATACAGATGGGCGATGGATGATCCCATATCCATCGGTGTTTGACATCAGAGATGATATACGGGTGCTCAATAGAGACTGGGTACACTGGACGGACTCGCCGAGAACTCCCAGATGGTATTATACCTCACGTCAGATGGCAGTTCTCTGGTGACACTGGTACAGAGTAGTCTGTTGACCCGAGATCGTCATAGAGTCTTGTGTGGTTCCCACTGTGCTTTGATTTCCATCTTACCACGTCCAAGAGGGCGTGCAAAACGGTGGTTTTTGGGTACAGTCCCGAGTCACATGGAGGCAATGAGCGATAGGAGGGGATTCGTCTCTCCCGGTATAGGGGATTGATGTTGCGCTGTGTTCGATTGGCTATAACAGGAAATCCCTGGCAAGGGTTGCTGAGATTTACTGGTAAGTGTTACCAGTAGTTTCTCGAATTGTTATAGACCTCATATCGACACGACTTATCAAGCTATTGGGGTCTGACGTTTACCACCCCTAGGCGAGATATGCGACATATCAGACGATCAGACCGGACTGTACGGTAGTGTTACTGGTTGGATTCACTGGAGTGTGAGCGGGCTTGCTCGTCGATCTTCTGATCGCTCAATACCCGGGTGGCCGTTACATTTAGCAGACCGCTTGCGGCTTGTGGATGTTTGATATGATCATCATCTGCTGCCGGCGTATTGACGAGTCTTTAGAGTCCTACACAGAGGTTTCCTGGCTCAAGCGAAACGAAATAGGAGCGCATATGAGATATGTGCGGGACTGAGAATAATGCGTGTATGTGATACCGTATTCTATTCTCGCGATGAATGTATCGGATGGCTGTATGCGATATAACCTAGTTATCGAATCAAGGATTGATTCGATAAGCCGATACATTGGATACTAGTCGGTTATATGCGATATGACCGGATCGTTAAATCAAGTGTTGATTTAATGATTTAATGTATAATTATATATTTGATATATTACTTTGCATTAACTAGTATTGGTTTACTTTAAATGGATTTTCTCACTTGGATTGTGCACATTGTATATGTGATATATTTTTGTGCACTTGTATGTATCATGTTTGATGATGCATGCTAACTTGTGTTTTGTGTAAAGTTTAAACCATGGTTATGTAATGGTTAGGGTTTTCATTTTCATATCTATTTATTCATTTATTTATTTATTTTCTTTTTGGAAAATGAAAAGAAAAATGGTGGCTTTATTTGGATATATGTTGAAGCTTCATGAAGCTTTGACTTAGTCACCATTTTTGTCTTCATACCTAACCTAACCATTCACTTAACCTTAGTTTACTCTCTACACCTAACCATGGTTTGCTTATGATAAGAATTGATTTTCTTTTCTATTTTAATTATTCTTATCATAACAATTATCATCATCTTCTTCTTCTTCTTGAAGATGAAAGCTTACTTCATCAATGGTGAATTGAGCATAAGTGTGAGAAATCCAAATCTAAAGTCTACCCACTTCCTATTTCTTCATCCACTACCTCTTGCCAAGTAGTAGAGTGTGTTTTCTTCACAAGTTTCATGACTTGGTGAAGTGAGAGCTTGATCTTGCGATGCTTCGACGTAGATCATCTTCGGCATGGACATCGACGACCTAGCTCGCCATTTCTCCGACGAAGCCGACGCTAGAGCCCGGGAATTCATTTGGACAGTGAGGGGACTTCGTTGCGGAGCTATGGAGGTGGAGCACCGGATCTACAAAGGTTGTATTTCCGTATTCTCTTAGTTAAGTGTTAACTAGTTATCTTTTCGCCTAGACAACTAGCTAACGATCCGTAGTCTAGGGTTTCTCGGCACCGTATTTTTGAAATTGGCATGGTTGATGCCTTGTGAGACCTCATTAGGGTGCCTAGGAACCCTACATGAGGGAGGAAAAACACACATCCAAAAGAGAGCAAGTGAAGAAGGCTATCATGCATGAGAGAGAAAAAGGGTGATGATGATCAAGAATCATCACAACTAAAATCACACCCAACCACCATAATCCATCATCATCACCATGTCAAAAGATAAGCAATCATGAACCATCATGATCCTAGAAGTCAATGGAGGCTAAGTCATCATGATACAACAATATGCAAATAACACCCTCCAAAATGCTTATTTGCACAAATGCAAATAAGCCCTCCTCCACCAATCTTCAGCCAATGAATGATACAAAGAAATATGGCTGAAACGGAAAACAAACTGGCAACTCCAGAAAACTGATCCCGTAATAAATTACAGGAAAACCCTGATACTGTGTATACACACCCGCATCTGTATTCCGATCGAATACAAATGTAATGAGACAAAATCTACACTGTACTATACTAGGATCCGGCTTAAACCAAAGCCGGCTAGTATTATCCGTCAGATCCTGATCCGTGCAATACTGCACGTATCTGATCGAACCCTGCCATATATCCATACGGCCTCTAGTACTAACTGTCTGATCCTGATCCGTGCAATACCGCACGTATCTGATCGAACCGTGCCATATCTCCATACGGCCTCTACAGCGCTTCGCCCGAAACTTGAGTAACTGAATGTGGGGACTCTAAAGACTCGTCAATACTATGGCTGTAGATTTAACCACAAGCACGTCAGAGGTATTAGCCATACATGACGGGCTACCGGCTATTGACCAAAAGGGACGTCGATGAGCGAACTCATCCTGACACCCTACTGAGCCTGTCAGTGACAATATCCGTACTGTCCGGTCCGTTCATCTATGAGCAACGCATGGCGGGCCTAGGGGGTTAGTAAGAGTCAGACCCCCAAAAGCGGTACAAGTCGTGTCGGAGTGTAGCCCAGAACACCCTGAGATACTACTGGAATACCTACCATTAAATCTCCTGCCTTGGCCAAGGACTTCGTGTAATGGCTCTCCTAGACACAGCGTGACCTCACCCCCAATACTTGGAGAGACGAACCCCTGAAGATCCGCTCACTGCCTCCATGTGGCTCGGGACTGTACCCAACTAAAACCTGTTTGCACGTCTTCTTTGAGCGTGGTTGGGTAGTAATCAAGGTACAGTGGGAACTCACACGAGATAAATGACGATCCTCAGGTCGATGAACTAACCTGTACACATGTCACCAGGGAACTGCTATCTGACATCAGGTATAAGACCAACTAGCATGTTCCCGGCGAGTCCTGTCCGGTGTACTCATAACCCAATGAGCACCTGTATACATCTTAGGTGAACCAACTGACACCAGTGGCTTGTGAGACAGGCCACCGCCCCTCGTCGGGGTCTCGACTGTATACACTAGTCTACTCTGGAGTATCGATGCCCTATCTTGAAACTCCCACGACTAAGGACCTTTTAAGGATGTGCTTGCAGACTACCAGCTCCCACGTATATGATCGCCCTAATACTGCTGGCAGTCAAGCATGAATCCTAGGGGCTCTATCAACGTCCAATAGTGACCTGTAAGGTCACCTAAAGCAGTACACGATGATAAAGGTAAACCAGATAGCATACTATCATCTTGAGTAAGACTGTCCTACCGGGATAGGTCATCCCTCAATCATTGCAATCATATGCCTGTGATCAAATAATTGACTCTGAGGGCACTATCTCCAACAATCTCCCACTTGCACTCAAGGCTAATTATTGCGATGTCGCATACTCACAGCCCGTGTGATACCGAACACCCAACTCCTCTACTAGTCAGTCTCATAAAGCTCGTTTGCGAAACTATTGCGTTCGAGGAATAGCCTCAGTGAGTGGATCTGCTATGATGTTTCTTTCTATGTCTCTCTATATCTAAAGTTCGCGGAGAAAGCCATCTTCCGAAATGAGCAATACCTATCTTAGAATGTGTCTGGATGTCTGATGGGACCTAACTCATAAATGAACTCCAAATCCAAACTTCTTAGACTGTATCGTCAACTGAACTTAATCAGTATCCTGCGCCATGCCTTCCTCAGTATTTCCTTGGACCACCTGTCCAAAATACTGCCCCTCGTCATAAGGAAAACTATAACTCTGACAACCTCCTTGTCGTCCAGGTCACCTTGGAATCCTGGAATGATAACTGTCTCCCGAATGAGTCTGTCGTTATCATGTCCCTAGAACATCCACTTATGTTCTAAAACTGCTTCCGACTGTTTCTCTAGGATAGGATCAATGTCAACTTATTGCATCTAGTGCAAGAACAACATCTGGTGTGGTACTTGACATCTCATGATTGACTCAATTGCCTAAGCAAGTGATCTGCCAATCATGCACATCCCTCTCCCCTTTAGTCTGTAAGACACCTTTAGAGAGGGTGACTCCATCAACTGCAGGTACACTACCGTGCCAGGAGTCGTCCATTCTAAATACTCTTAGAATGCATTCTAAGTACCCTGATTGGGAAACCACCCAAATCTAGATCTAAAACCATAGATCTAGTAACCAGTATGTCTGATATAATGTCCAAGTCCCATGTGGAGAAACCATTGTGTGACGACCAAAGTATAACCGATCGTAGTATAGGAATATCTCTTCCTACTCTGTGTATGTCATCCAAATACCATGACATCATACCCTACTACCTTCTCAACAGATCCATCCCCTATTCTGACGAAGTCAAACCTATGACTGTCACGTCAGAAATAGATGATCTATCTCCGCTACATCTGCTTTAGTCTATAAATAGACATAAGCCACCTGTCCACCAATGCTTCCGTTGCTCCCACTGACTACGACAACCCTCTGGCAGAGTCATATACACGTACACTTCTAAAGCTAGTTTAGAACGACGCTATACTAATCCTCCTGCCGGGTCTCACAGTCTGGAACAACAGCAATGGCAAGTGTGGGTAAACAAGAACCTCTCTGCCACCGTCCTTGAGGCTACCGGAGTACCTCTCGGGTGCCTGAGGTTACCCACCTTATCTGCGGAGTGGCCAATGGAATGTCAAGCCAGATTGAATCTTTAGGTTCCTATGAAATCTTCAGTAATCGTTTGTGGTTCTGGAATCACTTCCAGTTCTACCATACTCCCACTACTGTTTTTTCTGAAAAAGTCCATTTTTTATAAAACTGTGGCGAGTCAAGAACTATATCACTATTGATCTTCCAGATGGTAGAAAGTCAACCCTCATCATAGCCTGGGTCAACCCAAAAACAGCCATTACAGAAACGTGCCTTGAGTTATCCAGAGTCTGGTTTTAAGCATAAGCCGGACAACTCCCCATACCTTAACATCGTTAAGATATGAACTGTTCTATATCCAATATAGAACCAGAGGCACTGATTTAATTGAACTAGATTCAAATCATACAGCTGTCTCCAGTGCATGTCAACTAAATAGAAGAAGGCCGATCAGCGTTACTCAACTTAGGAATGCTTCCAATTATGAGCAACCCGAAAGAGAAGCAAGTTCTCATAGTCATTACTATCAACTGAATACCATACACAAGTATCTACATCTTCGATCACCTTGAAGAATCCCGATACCTGCAATACCTGGTTCTCTACTTTATTCAAATACCAATAACTTCTCAAAATTCGGACCCTGTGTCTCCACGAAACACCTGTCTAAAAACTAGAGAAGTCACAAGTAAACCGACTATAGTACGAGGACCAACCCCTCTGTCTTGATGGACCCTGGACAACATACAATACTCTGTATAAGTCCCTCGAGTCTAATAACTCATTCCCTGTGCGTCTTAGGTTGAAAACTGTACTGTGGTTATGAAGAATTACACCGCTGTTTAATGCTCCTTACCTAACCATCCACTGATATAGGTAAATGTCACAGACATAATTTCAAAAAGATATATCTCACTCTATAAAAATAGACGTACAGATATATCAATTTGAAATTGGCGCATAACATCGGATATTCAAAACCAAATATTTGCCGTCCGGCAACCAACCCAGGTGACTTCCTCAAATATCACCGATTACAACGAATCCTGATATAATGAGGATGATTACCCAATTCCCAATAACTTACTCCCACTCATCATCTATAAAACCATACAGATGTGAGAATCATACCTGGTAAATACATACCCTGAAGTAAGTATCTAATCGGGAAATCAGTTTTCCTTTAACAGTACACAGCGAAACTGAAACATTCAAATATTTCGATGGGGTATCCCGGTATTCCTAGTAATGCCTCTTCCATTATCCAGATTCACAACTGTAACCGCGTAATTTTTTTCCATCTTTCCAAATCCCTTTCTATGTCTTTAGTCATTACCTTCTGTACACCCCTTTAGGCCAAATGGTTTTCTTCCTTCCTTACCATTCGGCACCAGCCTATGGTTTGGAAGAAGACTATCCAATAAGCATAATGGGTGTACTGTCCTAATCCTAGGAGCACTCGCAATGCGAGAGAAGGTGAAGATAAAAGACAACCGAATAAACCTTATTCCTATTTCTCCTGAACCAGAATCCATCCCCGAACTGGAACAAGTTCTTTTCGAGTTCGTATATAACCATACGATGGAGTATCCAACAAACTGTGGATCTTCGTAGTGATACGGAGTGTTCTGGAGAAATGCAAAGGTGATTTAGGATTGGCGAATAAATACTTGGTTTGGTCGTGAATAGCAGTTGCAATTTACTTTGCCCTCTTACTAATCCCTTGTTATGTCTTTACTTAATACCTTCTGTACACCATCGTTAGGCTAATTGGTTTTCTTCATTCCCTACCGGTCGGCACCAGCCTAAGGTTTGGAAGAAGACTATCCAATTTGCGTAATAGGTGTACTATCTCCTAAACCAAGGAGTACTCTCAACCTGAGGGATGGTAAAAGGAAAAGACAACTGAATAGTCCTATCCGTTTTCTCCAGAACCGGAAACCATCCTCGAATAAGTTCTTTCGAGTTCGTATATAACCATACTGTTGGGGTCAAAATTTGCACCCCCGGTTGACCGAGTCAAAGTCAAGGTCAACCCCAAGCCAGGTGGGCCCAAGCCCAGGTCAAGCGGGCCCATGCCGAAGTCGAACCCGCGGCCTGCTTCCTCCATGCCAAAATATAGATCATGTAATAAATATTTTTTATGTAATTTTTTATACATGAATGTATGCAAAATGGGCATAAAGCCAATATTTTGTAAGCCCAAGGCTTATGTGCAAAAATGAAATGGCACATGAGCCATGGGATGGGAAAAATGCCATTTTTGTAAAGCCCAAAGGGCTATATGTAAATATGTAAGCCTATATAAGGTAAAATGATGATGAATAAAGATATACTTTTTCATTCTCTCTACAAAAAAATTTTAGATCTGAGATCTTTCTTCCTTCTTCAAGGTTCCAAAACCTTCTTTTTTTCTTGAATTAAATCAAGAGTTTTACTCTTCCTTTTTCAAAACTAAATAGTTTTCCACCACAAAACCCATTAAGGGGAACTCAGATCTGCCATCAGATCTCAAAAAAGAGAGATTTTGACATTTCACATCCCTTGATCTTCAAGATCCAGCAAACAACAGGAGGAAGAAGAAGAACCCCTTCCATTAACCCCAAAACACATTCAGGAGTCCAACTCCTCTCTGATTTCTCTTTTGAGAAATCTTTTTTCGAGGCTAAAAGCCTCTTATCCTCTCCAGCGCGCAGCGCAAGTGCGCAAAGCGCTCGCGTGCCGACACGTGGCGCGCGCGCTTGCGCACCTGCGCAAAGCGCCCGCGTGCCGACACGTGTCGCGCGCGCTTGCGCAAGTGCGCAAAGCGCCCGCGTGCCGACACGTGTCGCGCGCGCTTGCGCAAGTGCGCAAAGCGCCCGCGTGCCGACACGTGTCCTGCGCGCTTGCGCAAGTGCGCAAAGCGCCCGCGTGCCGACACGTGGCGCGCGCGTGCTTGCGCACCTGCACGCAGCGCTCTTGCGCACAGCGCCCACGTGCCGACACGTGGCGCGCGCGCGCGCTTGCGCACCTGCGCGCAGCGCTTATGCGCAAAGCGTCCATGTGCCGACACGTGGCGCGCGCGCTTGCGCACCTGCGCGCAGCGCTTATGCGCAAAGCGCCCACGTGCCGACACGTGGCGCGCTTGCGTCTGAGCGCACAGCACCTAAGCGCACAGCGCTCAAGGCGCTGGCCCCACACATCCCTTGGATGCCTTTTCCCCCTCTTTTTATGTACATACATATACATATACATATGTATACAAATTCACACATATACATACTCCGCAACATTCTCCCCCTCCAAAAATTTTTTGGGCCGGGGCGCTGCCCCGAACCCCGCAAGGGGGCTGCTAGCCCCCTTGACCCCCTGCCCGCTATCCGGGTAGCGGGACCCCCGTAAAAACTCTGCGTAGTTCCTGATATATCCAAAACCCCCCTTTCAAAACAAAACACACGTACACTGCACATTGAGTTCGCATGACCAGTTTAACCCGTTAATCGGAGGTTCCCCCGCCCCAAAGGCGAGGGGTAATTAACGGCAGCTTAGTCCGCGGCTGCCGGAGATTCGGATCCCCACAATCATTAAACCCCTGCCTACCCTAGGCAGGGGGAATCTGTAGTATACGCCTGACAAGCGCGCGCGTATTCCCATCTCAATGGGGTGACGAAAAACACCCTACAGGTTCTGGCACGCCCGGTGGGACCAATCTTTCCTCCCATATTTTGGGTTAAGCGTTCATGCGAACTCAATCAATATACATACCTATATTTATACTAAAAATAATGTTTTTTCATGCAGATTTTCAAGCAATCACCTTCCGACGATGTCTCCGATGATGAACTCAGCTCTCAGCACGGCTCCCGTCTCCTACACGATGAGGATAGACTCTAGGACGGTCCTCCCGGCCAGTCTCGGACGACAATGGGAGGAGCCGCTGCTACCATTCGGCTCTATTATGTTCATGCCAGTTGGCGCCATCCCAGCTCCTCAAGCCCCGGTGGCAGACAAACCGGTCTCGAAAGGCAGAAGACCAAATGTAGTGATCTCAAAGGCGTCCCAACTCAAACGCAAGTCGGTGTCTGAACGAATTTCCTTGGCCCCAGCTGGGGGCAAGGCCATCAACACCAATAAAGCTACAACGCGTCCTGAGCAAGCTCCAGCGGTGTCCTTGACCACTGCTCGATCGGGTGTCTTCTCTAAGCTCCCCTATGATCAACTCACAATGGCTTCCCGGGTAGCAGATGCCCGCCAAGCCTTCAAAATTGAGAAGCTGAGGGAGAAAAGGCTCAGATATAGAGCCAACAAAA
This sequence comes from Agapanthus africanus, assembly GCA_030015575.1. NCBI lineage: Eukaryota > Viridiplantae > Streptophyta > Magnoliopsida > Asparagales > Amaryllidaceae > Agapanthus > Agapanthus africanus. The sequence continues at coordinate 218,767,315 of CM057340.1, forward strand.
GGGCTAGGGCTACTGCCAGGCTAAACCTCATGAGGTTCGAAGAACAGGGTTACCCCGCCAAAGATGAGGGGATGGCTGAATGTGTTATCCACACTGTCTACGTGGTGGGCACGCGCAGCAAGAGCAAGGACGGGGTTACCACATCTCAAATCCAATCTGGCTTGAATGTGGTTGCCACTTCCCAAGAACAGCCGCCTCCGCTGGACGATGAAAACCCTCTCGATGAGGCTGATAGGCAGAGAGAGCCCTCAATTCACGAAGAGTCAGGCTCGGAAAGCGAAGATGAGCCAACTTTCCGTCCTAAGACCGCAGAGTAGCAACTTCTCCAAGAGCTCCGAAAACAGCTCAGAAGAAAAGATAAGGAGATGGCCAAGCTCTACTCAAAGATCGACGACTTGACAAATGTCGTCTTACGGCTTACGGCCCAATTTGCCTCTCAGCCGCCCAATCAAGCACATGGCTCAGCTCATGAACCGGGAAACGGTGTCCCGAGACAGCCGACGCCCGTTCCCTCAAATCCAAAAGTGGGCAGACCGCATGAAAATCAGTCGCATCCTATCTCAGCAAATGTCTTGGCTACCGATGACAGTAGCCCGCTAACTCAAGTTCAAATTATGGATTTGGTTGCCAGCAAAGTCAAAACACTGGTAGCCGAAGCTGAAGCGCAAAAAGATGTTAGCAGTAGCGGGAGACCATATCCTGCTCAATATGATCTGGTAGGATTTCCTAGCGGCTATGTCATCCCTAAATTCGGAAGATTTGATGGGACAGGAAATGCGAATCAGCACATCGCCCACTTCAAAGCCTCATGCGGGAATACCGGGGGCAATGATGCGCTTCTCCTTCGCCAGTTCGTTAATAGCTTGACCGATGTTGCTTTCGACTGGTACGCGAGCATACCGGATGGCTCCGTTACTACTTTCGTCCAAATGGAGTCTTTGTTTCGACAAAGATTCATGAGCGTCAGCGATAAGATCACCATTGCCGAGCTCGTAAGGACCAAGCCCAAGAACAACGAAAGCAGCACGGATTTTATAACCCGATGGCGCAATCTCTCCGTCAAATGTGGACCGCCGATAGAGCAGGACCAATCTGTCAGTCTCCTCGTCGGAAATCTCAACAACTGGATGGCCCCGTTTCTATGTACCGCGGGTCTCAAAACATTCCAAGAGCTGACCAGAAAAGTGCAGATGTTGGAACGCTCAAAGCAGGAGTCCTCCTCTGACTCCCAAAATAACAATAAGTCCTGGAGAAACCGAAAGGACGAAAATCGCAAAGGCGGAGGTTCTGACGATACTGAATCTTTTAACACTTCGGCTAACCGAAATAAGCAAGGGATGAGCGGGCCTAGCGCCAACCAGCCTCGGAAGCCAATGTTCGGAGAGGGAGGAGAATCTCCACTGAAAGAGAAGCTGGATAAGGTCTATTCCTTCAGAAGGGACAAAATCCGTAAAATATTCAAAGACGCCCTGAAGAACGGTCTACAACTGCCAGAGTCAAAAAGACCGCAGGAAGCGAATAGGACCGACGACCCCAAATACTGCCCCTATCACAGAGTGATAGGCCATGCCATTGAGGACTGCTTCGTCTTCAAAGATTGGGTCGAAAAGCAATACAAGGCAGGAGAGATAGAACTGTCCAAAGGCGTGTTAACAAACAGTCAAGCTGCAACCGCCAATTTCATACAAACGGAGACCGAAGTTCTTCGTGAAATCGATTCTCTCAGGCATCTGCCTTTCTCTGAAAACAATCGACCACCACGTCATTAAACTGGTAACAATCGACCTCTAAGTCGTTAAACTGGGAATGTAAAAAAAAAATGTAAATAAAAAAAATGTGTAAATAAAAGAAAAATAAAGAAAAGCCGAAATGATGGGGCAACTCGCAATAAAAATCAGCGAGTAAAAATAAAAATGAAAATAAAGCCGAAATGATGGGGCAACCGCGAATAAATAGCCGAAATGATAGGGCAATCGCGACCTTCGCGATAAGAAAAGCTGAAATGATAGAGCAATCGCGGCAAAAAAAAAAAAAAAACAGCAAAAACAAAAAAAAGCGGCGAATGATGAGTCGCTTCTGGTACCATATTCCAGTGCAGCGATGCAGACGTCAAACAAAAATCCAATTTCTCAAAATTCTCCCAGCCCTACGGTTGGTCCCCAAGTTGACTACCGTATACAATCCACGGGCTCAAATAATTCTCGTCAGACCCATGCCCCACCACAATTACCAGTTACGCGGCTGGTCTCCGCCTTTGGAATTATGCATCATTGGAAAGATCCACTCATGTGTCCTCACGATGCATGAGGAGAACAAACCTTCGTGAGATCCTTACGACTCACCAAGGAAAAACACACTTAGGAGTCCTCACGGCTCTTAAGGAGAAAATACACCTACGGGATCCTTACGACTCGTAGGGAGAAAATGCTTTTATGGGACCCTCATGGCCCATAAAATTGAAAAGTCTTAGGTGATAGGGATCCAAACCTGTCTCCTAAGCCATCGCTCCCCAATCCCCAAGTGGCGAATGATGAGTCGCTCCTGGTACCATATTCCAGTGCAGCGATGCAGACGCCAACCAAATTCCAAATCCCAATCCCCAACGGCGAATGATGAGTCGCTCCTGGTACCATATTCCAGTGTAGCTGTAACAACTCCAATTTTTGTATACCAAAATTTGATTTAAAATTGAAGTATACTTGGAGTATTAATGTTGCTGATAACACTTTAAGTATCTATCTCTTTACCATAATTACAAGAAGGAGCTTGTAGCTCATTGGTAATACCTTGCACTGCTGAACTAAGCCACCAGAGTTCGAATCCCATACCCCACATTATTTTTATTATTGATTTTTTAGAAAACCTTTAGAATACCAAGAGTTTACACGTGCATATCTCACAAAAACCCCACTACACCCAAAGATGTAACACTTGCAGAGGGTATATGAACCGTCGGGGGAGATCCAGGTCACCGGACTCGGTCAAGAATCGGCCAACTCGGCCTTGACTCGGCCGACTCAGTGATCCGACCGAGTCACGACCGAGTCACCCCCTTTTTGGCCGATTCCGGCAAGGGTCACAACATGAAAGTTGTGTCTTTTGGTATTCCCTACTCACCTGCAAAGTTTCAGCCCAATACCACTTCCAGAGATCTTTAAAACCCCCAATTACTCCACTTTTAATACATTTTTATTACATTTTATCACATTTTTATTTTTTAACTTTTCATCTACCCTAACCCTAACCCTAGCCTAGCCCTATATAAAGGCCCCTACCCTCTACCTTTTCCCCTCACAACTCTAAGCATACTCTCTAAAACTCTTGAGAACTTGGTGCAAAGATCGAGAAGCGAAGCGCTGCCGAAACCGACGACGGATTCCGGCGACCGGATCAAGACCGACGTGACGTTTCCAACGAATCGGCAACCACCACACCTTTTAGAACGCTTAGCTTGTCCAAACCCGTAAGTCCCACCTCTTCTACCTTCCTTTTCTTTAATGTAAAAATACGAATTTCTGGAACCCGACGGAAATCGGACAAACCGATTTCCGATTCGATTTTTCTTTAAAATTCCACTTGTCACCTAATACATATTATCTACCCATATGCATGTTGACTATTAATCACCCTTAAACCAATTTAATCACACTTTTCCACATGAAATGATAAGTTCTTTACAAAACCGTATTTCTTTCATTAAAATACCATGAAGTTCATTTTTCTTAATGTAATCAAGTACCTCACTCCTAAACATGTTTATTGTGATAACTAAACTTGTTTCATTCAATTTGGATGAAATTTCACACATGAAATGATAACGTTTATGAATACCGTATTCTTGCACCTTAATACCCTTAAGTTTAACATAGCTTATTTCATCTTGAAACTACACCAAAATTTAATATAAGTCACGGGGTAATGACCTACCCTTACACACACTCATTATAACCCTAATTGATAAATAACAAAAATACAGAATACGATATTATAGGACTTTTTCACTAAAATACCATAACCTTTATAACTTTTAGTTTAACCTTTAAATTGTAAACTTTTCTAAATAAAACTTATATAAAATGAAAGCACGATTGGTCATGGACATCGATCGTTTATCTAAACTGTCTTGTGGGTCTAGGCAAGTGTGTCTAAGGCTAGTGGTTTTTAATTAGGCCCACGACTGTGGTTCCTTCCCACTTACCTGGCACTTACCTGGCTGCATTCGACGGTGAAGAGGCGATTTGAGGCTTCTAATGACTCATCGTTTAGACCATAGAATATAGGTTAGATGGTCTAGGAAACCCTAACAACTAAAATATGGAGAACTATATACTTTTACAAATAAATACCCTATATTTAGAAAATCTTTTCCCTAAATTAAAAGTATTTATAAAACCTGAGCAAAGCGCCATTACAACCCATTCGTGGGGAACCTGTTAGGGATAGCACGGTTCATCGTGCACCCGCAGGCTAGTAGTGCGAGATTCAGACCTCCGCAAGGAGCATTCGGTCTCGAAAGGTTTAAATACAATATTTAAGGAAAGTAATATTTTTTGTAAATAAAATATTCATTTAAAAATCATTTAAGTGTTTTATTATATATAATTATCATTTAAACACTTATTTTGTTATAATATAAAATTTCTACTTTTTCCTAAAATTCAAAGATTAAAAGTTAAATTAAAATAACACGAATTTCAAATAAACAATTAATACTTTTATTAGGATATATTCACTAGAATAACACAAATAAAATTCACATCCATTACAATAATAAAGACGATTATTAAATACTTGAGGTATATTTTGAAAACTATACAAAAGTACTTTTTACATAAAACCCCCTCAAGTTTCACAAATTACAATAAGGCACCTAGCTAATATTGAACTTCAAATTATCTTTCTTTTAGTCTGACTCGGGTTAGAGTCTGACTAATTCTGACTTGAATATAATTCAAGTCAATCTATATTTCAATCATATTCCAACACAACTTGAAATCATGAATCCCTGAATACAGTTAACAATATATTCATTTTTGACTGAATCAAACCATGGATATTCATTCCATTATCCTGATATTCCATTTACCTGATTATACAGTTGCAACATGTTTACTGATATCATGGTTTTGGTCAGTTACTCAATTTACATATTCCATTACTACAACACTGTTAAAACATTACGGGGTTTAAAGGGGTAGATTGGTACGGAAGATGTTAAAAGTGGAATGAGGTGGTCAGATTAAGACACCTAACATGAATACTGTTGCTGTTGTACCGTGGCATAACGGTTCCTTGTACTCTCCGTTTGCACTGATCTCTAGCATATAGAGATCCCCCTCGTATACACTGGCATTCTTCTGTACCAAGCTACAAACAACTGCGTTAAACAATATTCCATAATATTCTACAACATAATACTCTAGAAATACTGTTACTCTGCCATTCTCACTCCACTTTTCTTTGGGACTTACCGAGCGACTTGTTCGCTGACGACATTCTATTTCTTTCTTCTTTGAATGTCGTCAGGTGCGTTGGACCAAGTTGAGACCGAGCCAACAACTGAAGATTTGGAGCAGTTCCAAGAAGATCCAGAGCTCTAGACTTTGTACTTGTTCTTTCCAGTATTTCCTTTTATTATTATGCCACTGTTTAGGCATTGCTTTCTTTTTTTCATTCCAGTTGTATTTTCATTTCATGCATTGTATAAAGAATGTTATTAATAAAAGTTGCTGTTATCTCAATCTCATTTGTCTCTTGTGATTATTTTATATTGCTTAGTTACGCTTAGCGTATGTACTTCTGAGTACATACGTAGCGGGCCTCGTCACGACCACTTCGCCGTACATTGGGAAGCGGGGCGTGACAGGTTTTGTTGGTGGCCCATGCAGGTCAGAGCTGTATGAATCCCTATCATGCAGTTCTGGTCTGCGTGAACAACCTAAGCAATGTAACACAAGAAACAGCAACTAAAACATTCTTTACAATTCATGTTATTTGAATCTTACAAGTCTTTATTCCTTGAATCTTATCATTTCATGTATTTGAATCTGTCCTAATCCAAATTTTTCTTCAGGATTATGGATTCCCCAAACAATTCCCCGAACAACACCAGCACCAATGCCAACAACACCCCTTCAGCACTACCTCTCACTCCAGTTGTTCCCGCACCATCCACTGAGCAAACCATGCTTTTCGATGCGATCCGCAGTCTGCTAGAGGGACAGCAACAACTTCTGAGTCGTCCTGAGACAGATGCACCGGGAATCAAACAGTTCAGAGCGTTGCACCCGAAGCAATTCTCGGGAAAAGGGAGCCCTCTCGAAGCAGAAGAATGGGCGCAAAGTATTGAAGATGATCTGGCAGCAGCTCAAGTACCAGATAATGCCTGGGTCCGTGTAGCGAAGCTACAGCTCACGGATAACGCTCGAAATTGGTGGAAGGCGGAAGAAACCCGCCTGGCCCAGCCGATTGAATGGAAAACATTTCGCGAGAAGTTCGACGCGAAATATTTCCCTGTGACCGCCAGGTTCGCTATGGAACAGCAATTTATTCACCTACAACAAGGATCTATGTGGGAGAAATCTGTAGATGAGTATGATGCTGAGTTTACTATGTTGAGCCGGTAAGATCTGTCACAGTAGTTCAATTTTTTTAATATCACCTACTACACAGCTAACACAACCTTTAAACAGATTCGCGGCACACCTGATACCGACGGACGAGATCAGAGCCCGTCGTTTTCAGCAAGGTTTGGACACCGAAATCAAGGCTGCTCTAGCCACCGGGAAGTTTTTGACTCACGAGGAAGCCCTGGAAGCTGCCCGCAGTTACGAGGCAGTGATAAAAGAGAGGGGAAGACCTCACTCTGTAGGAGTCAAACGTCCTGCCAACCAGATGGCAGGTGGAGCCACGTCCAGACCACCCTTCGTGCCGAGGCGACCCGGAGTACCAACTCATCACCCTAGCCCAGCCTTTTGCACCTACTGTAAGAGAAAGGGACATATGATGAAGGATTGCCGTCGAGCCAACCGCCTTTGTTTGATCTGCGGTTCAGCCACTCATGACATTGGATCTTGTCCTCAAAGGCAGAACTCAGTTGCTGCAAACCGGCCAGCAAACAACTATCAGCAGCGACCAGCTCTTCCAGCACCTGCTACCAGACTTGCACTGCCTGCCCCACCTAGAGGACCACAAGCTGCACCACCTCCTCGACAGTTCCATCAAGCACAAAGAAACGTTCAGAGGAATGCTCCTCAGGCCAGGAGGAATGTGCCGAAGCGCCAGGCTTTCATGATGTCTGTTGAAGAAGCTGAGGCCACTGGCCAAGTCATTACTGGTAAATTTCTTTCCCAAATTTATCTTCTAGTTTTGGTTACCTACACACTTTCCCTATACCTAAAACCTATCCTATATACCTTAGGTACAATTCTAGTAGCTTCACTACCTGCACTTGCACTGTTTGATACTGGAGCATCCCACTGCTTTATGTCGCAACGGTTTGTCCGAACCCATGCGATTCCAGTCTCACCGCTTGTATCCTGCTGGAACGTCAGTTCTGGAAATGGTGTTCTAAAGGCAACTATGGGATACAGCATGTGTCCGGTCATCGTCTGCAGTCGAGAATTTTACGCTGACTTCAAAGTACTGGACATACCGAACTTTGATGTGGTTCTAGGAATGGACTGGCTTGGAACCTTTTATGCTACCATCGACTGTCGCCAAAGGAGGGTAGTATTTGAGATTCCAGATCATCCGATCTTTTACTTTAAGAGTGGAGACCGTACATTGGAGCCAAGCACTTACAAAGCAAAGCCAAGGGAAGCAATAGTTGCGGCAGCTCATGCAGAAGAAGAAGCAAGACCGGAGGTAGTTCGAGAGTTCGATGACGTATTCCCTGACGATATATCAGGTTTGCCTCCTGATCGAGCTCTTGAATTCAGTATTGACTTAGTACCAGGAGCACAACCAGTAATCAAAGCACCATATAGACTAAGTCCAGAAGGTTTGAAGGAAGTACGAACACAGTTGGACGAATTACTGGCGAAAGGATGGATTCGTCCCAGCACTTCAAGTTGGGGAGCACCTGTACTACTGGTGAAGAAGAAGGAAGGTTCATATAGAATGTGCATCGACTATAGAGCCTTGAACGAAGTTACTATTAAGAACAAATATCCACTTCCACGCATCGACGATTTATTCGATCAGCTAAGTGGATCTTGTGTCTTCTCTAAATTAGATCTTCGTTCAGGTTATCATCAAGTGAAGGTCAAGGAAGCTGATATTCACAAAACAGCTTTCAGAACTCGCTATGGACATTACGAATTTCTAGTAATGCCATTTGGAGTGACCAATGCACCAGCAATTTTCATGAATCTTATGAACCAAGTCTTCCGGGAGTATTTAGACAGGTTCGTTGTCATCTTCATCGACGACATCCTGGTATATTCTAAGAACCGGAAAGAGCATGCGGAGCACTTACGAATTGTCCTGGAAACACTTCGACAACATAAGCTTTATGCCAAATACAGCAAGTGCGAGTTTTGGTTAAAACAAGTTGGTTTCCTTGGACATATCGTATCAGGAGAAGGGATTTCTGTGGATCCAACAAAAGTTTCAGCAGTCAGCGAATGGCCTACACCAAAATCAGTGAAGGATATTCGGAGTTTCTTGGGTTTAGCTGGATATTACAGAAGATTCATTGAAGGCTTTTCGAAGATAGCAACACCCCTGACCAAGCTCACACGAAAAGATGAAGAATTTGTGTGGTCAGAAGCATGCGAGCAAGCTTTTGTAGAACTCAAGTCGAGGCTGACGTCTGCACCTATTCTTGTATTACCGGATCAATCTGGAGGATTCGAAGTACATTGCGATGCATCCGGTAAAGGATTAGGATGTGTTCTACATCAGCACGGTAAGGTTGTGGCTTATGCTTCAAGACAACTGAAGACTCATGAGCGCAATTACCCGACGCATGATCTAGAGTTGGCAGCCGTTATTTTTGCTCTTAAAATTTGGCGCCACTACTTACTTGGTGAACGAGTGAACATCTACACAGATCATAAAAGTCTGAAGTATGTGTTTACCCAGAAGGAGTTGAATATGCGGCAGAGAAGATGGTTAGAACTTATGGCGGACTTCGACATCAATTTGCAATATCATCCAGGAAAGGTGAACGTAGTACCTGATGCTCTTAGTCGCCAACCATTAGCAATGAATCTCACCGCCCAGTGGAAGCTTCAGCAAGACCTACATCAGATGGAGATCGAACTAGTCATGCCAGGTGATGTTTCAAATTTGATGAATCTACAAGTTCAATCAACCATTGTCAATCAGATCAAAGCAGCTCAAGCCAGCGATGCTAAGTTGCAAAAGATCAAAGAACAAGTGGAGAATGGACTCAGAACAGATTTCATCATCCATGAAGACGGATTTTTGAGATACGGCAGCAGATTGTGTGTACCAAAGGGTCCTGTTCGGGAAGAGTTAATGAAAGAAGCTCACAGCTCTCCCTATTCAGTACATCCTGGAGGTACCAAAATGTACAAAGATCTACGTCAGAATTATTGGTGGCATGGAATGAAGCGTGAAGTAGCCAGGAGTGTCGCAAAATGTTTGGTGTGTCAGCAGGTAAAGGCTGAACATCATAGGACAGCTGGACTACTTCAACCGTTACCAATCCCAGAATGGAAGTGGCAGCACATTACGATGGACTTTGTAACTGCTCTTCCTCGCAGCACAAAAGGTAACGATGCGATTTGGGTCATTGTGGATCGACTCACAAAGTCGGCTCACTTCATCCCATTTCGAGTTGGCCAATCAACTGAGACATTAGCAAAGAAGTACATGGAGGTAATAATCTAATTTAGATTTAAAAACTCTTCATAATGTACTATCTCTGATACCCATGAACTCATACAGGAAATTGTGAGACTGCATGGAGTACCAGTCTGCATTGTCTCCGATCGTGACACCAGGTTCCGATCACAATTTTGGCAAAGTCTGCAAGCTAGCTTGGGAACAAGTCTGAACTTCAGCACGGCTTATCATCCACAAACAGATGGTCAGTCGGAACGAACTATTCAGATCTTGGAGGATATGCTCAGAGCATGTATGCTCGACTTCAAGGGATCGTGGGAAGATCACTTGCATCTTGTGGAGTTCGCGTACAACAACAGCTACCAAGCAAGCATAGGAATGGCACCTTTTGCAGCATTATATGGAAGGAAGTGTCGATCGCCATTAAGTTGGGACGACATCGGAGATAGAGAACTCCTTGGACCAGAGATGATAGTAGCGACCGTGGATGTGGTTCGTACTATCAGAGAAAGAATGCGCATAGCCCAAGATAGACAGAAACATTGGGCTGATGCAAAGAGACGACACTTGGAGTTCCAGCCAGGAGACCATGTATTCTTGAAGATATCTCCGAACCGCGGAGTGATCAGATTTGGAAGACGGGGAAAGTTGAGTCCGAGATACATTGGACCGTTCGACATACTCGAACGAGTCGGTGAAGTGGCATACCGATCAGCGCTTCCACCCTCATTGGAAGGAGTGCATAACGTGTTCTATATATCCCAACTCAGAAAGTATGTGAGTGACCCCAGCCATGTACTTGATCATTCCGAGCTTACGATACAGCCCGATTTGTCTTGTGAGCAACAACCTGTGGAGATCCTGGATAGAAAGGTAAAGACACTTCGGAACAAGGAAGTTAATTTGGTCCGGATAATGTGGAGAAAAGACACTCCAGGAGAATCCACATGGGAAAGGGAAGATGAGATGCGTGCAAGATATCCGCACCTTTTTTTGTAAATTAGTCCTTAAATAAAAGTTGTAAATTTCGAGGACGAAATTTTTTGTAAGGAGGGTAGATTGTAACAACTCCAATTTTTGTATACCAAAATTTGATTTAAAATTGAAGTATACTTGGAGTATTAATGTTGCTGATAACACTTTAAGTATCTATCTCTTTACAATAATTACAAGAAGGAGCTTGTAGCTCATTGGTAATACCTTGCACTGCTGAACTAAGCCACCAGAGTTCGAATCCCATACCCCACATTATTTTTAATATTGATTTTTTAGAAAACCTTTAGAATACCAAGAGTTTACACGTGCATATCTCACAAAAACCCCACTACACCCAAAGATGTAACACTTGAAGAGGGTATATGAACCGTCGGGGGAGATCCAGGTCACCGGACTCGGTCAAGAATCGGCCAACTCGGCCATGACTCGGCCGACTCAGTGATCCGACCGAGTCACGGCCGAGTCACCCCCTTTTTGGCCGATTCCGGCAAGGGTCACAACATGAAAGTTGTGTCTTTTGGTATTCCCTACTCACCTGCAAAGTTTCAGCCCCATACCACTTCCAGAGATCTTTAAAACCCCCAATTACTCCACTTTTAATACATTTTTATTACATTTTATCACATTTTTATTTTTTAACTTTTCATCTACCCTAACCCTAACCCTAGCCTAGCCCTATATAAAGGCCCCTACCCTCTACCTTTTCCCCTCACAACTCTAAGCATACTCTCTAAAACTCTTGAGAACTTGGTGCAAAGAGCGAGAAGCGAAGCGCTGCCGAAACCGACGACGGATTCCGGCGACCGGATCAAGACCGACGTGACGTTTCCAACGAATCGGCAACCACCACACCTTTTAGAACGCTTAGCTTGTCCAAACCCGTAAGTCCCACCTCTTCTACCTTCCTTTTCTTTAATGTAAAAATACGAATTTCTGGAACCCGACGGAAATCGGACAAACCGATTTCCGATTCGATTTTTCTTTAAAATTCCACTTGTTACCTAATACATATTATCTACCCATATGCATGTTGACTATTAATCACCCTTAAACCAATTTAATCACACTTTTCCACATGAAATGATAAGTTCTTTACAAAACCGTATTTCTTTCATTAAAATACCATGAAGTTCATTTTTCTTAATGTAATCAAGTACCTCACTCCTAAACATGTTTATTGTGATAACTAAACTTGTTTCATTCAATTTGGATGAAATTTCACACATGAAATGATAACGTTTATGAATACCGTATTCTTGCACCTTAATACCCTTAAGTTTAACATAGCTTATTTCATCTTGAAACTTCACCAAAATTTAATATAAGTCACGGGGTAATGACCTACCCTTACACACACTCATTATAACCCTAATTGATAAATAACAAAAATACAGAATACGATATTATAGGACTTTTTCACTAAAATACCATAACCTTTATAACTTTTAGTTTAACCTTTAAATTGTAAACTTTTCTAAATAAAACTTATATAAAATGAAAGCACGATTGGTCATGGACATCGATCGTTTATCTAAACTGTCTTGTGGGTCTAGGCAAGTGTGTCTAAGGCTAGTGGTTTTTAATTAGGCCCACGAATGTGGTTCCTTCCCACTTACCTGGCACTTACCTGGCTGCATTCGACGGTGAAGAGGCGATTTGAGGCTTCTAATGACTCATCGTTTAGACCATAGAATATAGGTTAGATGGTCTAGGAAACCCTAACAACTAAAATATGGAGAACTATATACTTTTACAAATAAATACCCTATATTTAGAAAATCTTTTCCCTAAATTAAAAGTATTTATAAAACCTGAGCAAAGCGCCATTACAACCCATTCGTGGGGAACCTGTTAGGGATAGCACGGTTCATCGTGCACCCGCAGGCTAGTAGTGCGAGATTCAGACCTCCGCAAGGAGCATTCGGTCTCGAAAGGTTTAAATACAATATTTAAGGAAAGTAATATTTTTTGTAAATAAAATATTCATTTAAAAATCATTTAAGTGTTTTATTATATATAATTATCATTTAAACACTTATTTTGTTATAATATAAAATTTCCACTTTTTCCTAAAATTCAAAGATTAAAAGTTACATTAAAATAACACGAATTTCAAATAAACAATTAATACTTTTATTAGGATATATTCACTAGAATAACACAAATAAAATTCACATCCATTACAATAATAAAGACGATTATTAAATACTTGAGGTATATTTTGAAAACTATACAAAAGTACTTTTTACATAAAACCCCCTCAAGTTTCACAAATTACAATAAGGCCCCTAGCTAATATTGAACTTCAAATTATCTTTCTTTTAGTCTGACTCGGGTTAGAGTCTGACTAATTCTGACTTGAATATAATTCAAGTCAATCTATATTTCAATCATATTCCAACACAACTTGAAATTATGAATCCCTGAATACAGTTAACAATATATTCATTTTTGACTGAATCAAACCATGGATATTCATTCCATTATCCTGATATTCCATTTACCTGATTATACAGTTGCAACATGTTTACTGATATCATGGTTTTGGTCAGTCACTCAATTTACATATTCCATTACTACAACACTGTTAAAACATTACGGGGTTTAAAGGGGTAGATTGGTACGGAAGATGTTAAAAGTGGAATGAGGTGGTCAGATTAAGACACCTAACATGAATACTGTTGCTGTTGTACCGTGGCATAACGGTTCCTTGTACTCTCCGTTTGCACTGATCTCTAGCATATAGAGATCCCCCTCGTATACACTGGCATTCTTCTGTACCAAGCTACAAACAACTGCGTTAAACAATATTCCATAATATTCTACAACATAATACTCTAGAAATACTGTTACTCTGCCATTCTCACTCCACTTTTCTTTGGGACTTACCGAGCGACCTGTTCGCTGACGACATTCTATTTCTTTCTTCTTTGAATGTCGTCAGGTGCGTTGGACCAAGTTGAGACCGAGCCAACAACTGAAGATTTGGAGCAGTTCCAAGAAGATCCAGAGCTCTAGACTTTGTACTTGTTCTTTCCAGTATTTCCTTTTATTATTATGCCACTGTTTAGGCATTGCTTTCTTTTTTTCATTCCAGTTGTATTTTCATTTCATGCATTGTATAAAGAATGTTATTAATAAAAGTTGCTGTTATCTCAATCTCATTTGTCTCTTGTGATTATTTTATATTGCTTAGTTACGCTTAGCGTATGTACTTCTGAGTACATACGTAGCGGGCCTCGTCACGACTACTTCGCCGTACATTGGGAAGCGGGGCGTGACAGTAGCGATGCAGACGCCAACCAAATTCCAAATCTCATACCAACGGCGAATGATGAGTCGCTCCTGGTACCATATTCCAGTGCAGCGATGCAGACGCCAACAAAGTCCTGAAATGTTTCTGGCCCTACGGTCTGGATCATACATCCTGCAAAACCGTATACAATCCACGGGCGTAAAACAATCCCAATCTCTCCCAAGTCCTCCCGGGGCAAATGATGAGTTGCTCCTGGCATCATTCCAGTGCAGCAATGCTGATGCCAAACAAAAAACCAATTCCCAAATCCTCTCAGGCAAATGATGAGTTGCTCCTGGCATTATTCCAGTGCAGCAATGCAGATGCCAAAACAAAAAAAAATTCCCAAGTCCTCCCGGGGCACATGATGAGTTGCTCCTGGCATTATTCCAGTGCAGCAATGCAGATGCCAAAACAAAACCAATTCCCAAATCCTCCCGGGGCAAATGATGAGTTGCTCCTGGCATTATTCCAGTGCAGCAATGCAGATGCCGACCAAAACCAAAATCCCCAAACCCTCTCATGACAAATGATGATTCGCTCTTGGTACCATATTCCAGTGTAGCGATACTGATGTTAACCCAAATCAAATCAACCAACGACCTCCTCATCGGAATTATGCTCCGCCTCGGAATCAAGTCAACCAGCAAGCTCTGCGTCGGAATCATGCTTCGTCTCAGAATGTGCACCCCGTGTCGAAATGATGGTTCGCCTCGGTGTATCTGCCTTCCCTGTCGGAATTATGCTTCGGCTCGGAATCAACCAACGACCTCCTCGTCGGAATTATGCTCCGCCTCGGAATCAAGTCATCCAGCAAGCTCTGCGTCGGAATTATACTTCGTCTCAGAATTTACCCCGTGTCGAAATCATGTTTCGCCTCGGGATATCTACCTTCCCTGCCGGAATTATGCTCCGCCTCGGAATTAAATCAACCAACCGGCTCTACGTCGGAGTCATGCTCCGTCTCAGAGTGTACCCCGCGTCGAAATCATGCTTTGCCTCAGAGTATTTGCCTTCCCTGTCGGAATTATGCTTCGCTTGGGAATCGACCCCTGCATCGAAGTTATGCTTGGGTCAGAATGTATACCGCTCTTCGGAATGATGCTCCGATCCCTGGAATCATGCTCCGATCATCGGAATGATGCTCCGATCCCTGGAATAATGCTTCGCTCATCGGAATGATGCTCCGATCCCTGGAATGATGCTCCGCTCATCGGAATGATGCTCCGATCCTTGGAATGATGCTCCGCTCTTCGGAATGATGCTCCGATCCCTGGAATCATGCTCCGACCATCGGAATGATGCTCCGATCCCTGGAATGATGCTCCGCTCATTGGAATGATGCTCCGATCCCTGGAATGATGCTCCGCTCATCGGAATGATGCTCCGATCCTTGGAATGATGCTCCGCTCTTCGGAATGATGCTCCGATCCCTGGAATGATGCTCCGCTCATCGGAATGATGCTCCGATCCCTGGAATGATGCTCCGCTCTTCGGAATGATGCTCCGATCTTCGGAATTATGCTTCTACTCTTTGGAATTATGCTTCGACTCTTTGGAATGATGCTCCGACGTTGGAATTATGCTCCGCGAATTGGAATGATGCTCCGATCCCTGGGAATCATGCTCCCCGGGATGATGCTCCGCCACCGGAATGATGTTCCACCTCGAAGTTCAGCTTCAAGATCTATCAATTTCGTGCACACAACTCATGCATGCGGTGTGCATTCATTGATGGGGGGCACTTTGTTGGGGTCAAAATTTGCACCCCCGGTTGACCGAGTCAAAGTCAAGGTCAACCCCAAGCCAGGTGGGCCCAAGCCCAGGTCAAGCGGGCCCATGCCGAAGTCGAACCCGCGGCCTGCTTCCTCCATGCCAAAATATAGATCATGTAATAAATATTTTTTATGTAATTTTTTATACATGAATGTATGCAAAATGGGCATAAAGCCAATATTTTGTAAGCCCAAGGCTTATGTGCAAAAATGAAATGGCACATGAACCATGGGATGGGAAAAATGCCATTTTTGTAAAGCCCAAAGGGCTATATGTAAATATGTAAGCCTATATAAGGCAAAATGATGATGAATAAAGATATATTTTTTCATTCTCTCTACAAAAAAATTTTACATCTGAGATCTTTCTTCCTTCTTCAAGGTTCCAAAACCTTCTTTTTTTCTTGAATTAAATCAAGAGTTTTACTCTTCCTTTTTCAAAACTAAATAGTTTTCCACCACAAAACCCATTAAGGGGAACTCAGATCTGCCATCAGATCTCAAAAAAGAGAGATTTTGACATTTCACATCCCTTGATCTTCAAGATCCAGCAAACAACAGGAGGAAGAAGAAGAACCCCTTCCATTAACCCCAAAACACATTCAGGTGTCCAACTCCTCTCTGATTTCTCTTTTGAGAAATCTTTTTTCGAGGCTAAAAGCCTCTTATCCTCTCCAGCGCGCAGCGCAAGTGCGCAAAGCGCTCGCGTGCCGACACGTGGCGCGCGCGCTTGCGCACCTGCGCAAAGCGCCCGCGTGCCGACACGTGGCGCGCGCGCTTGCGCAAGTGCGCAAAGCGCCCGCGTGCCGACACGTGGCGCGCGCGCTTGCGCACCTGCGCGCTTGCGCAAGTGCGCAATGTGCCCGCGTGCCGACACGTGGCGCGCGCGTGCTTGCGCACCTGCGCGCAGCGCTCTTGCGCACAGCGCCCACGTGCCGACACGTGGCGCGCGCGCGCGCTTGCGCACCTGCGCGCAGCGTTTATGCGCAAAGCGCCCACGTGCCGACAGGTGGCGCGCGCGCTTGCGCACCTGCGCGCAGCGCTTATGCGCAAAGCGCCCACGTGCCGACACGTGGCGCGCTTGCGTCTGAGCGCACAGCACCTAAGCGCACAGCGCTCAAGGCGCTGGCCCCACGCATCCCTTGGATGCCTTTTCCCCCTCTTTTTATGTACATACATATACATATACATATGTATACAAATTCACACATATACATACTCCGCAACATTCTCCCCCTCCAAAAAATTTTTGGGCCGGGGCGCTGCCCCGAACCCCGCAAGGGCTGCTAGCCCCCTTGACCCCCAGCCCGCTATCCGGGTAGCGGGACCCCCGTAAAAACTCTGCGTGGTTCCCGATATATCCAAAACCCCCCTTTCAAAACATAACACACGTACACTGCACATTGAGTTCGCATGACCAGTTTAACCCGTTAATCGGAGGTTCCCCCGCCCCAAAGGCGAGGGGTAATTAACGGCAGCTTAGTCCGCGGCTGCCGGAGATTCGGATCCCCACAATCATTAAACCCCCGCCTACCCTCGGCAGGGGGAATCTGTAGTATACGCCTGACAAGCGCGCGCGTATTCCCATCTCAATGGGGTGACGAAAAACACCCTACACATACGATGGTTTTGTCCAATGGAAGTGGACGTTCGTAGTAATACGGGGTGTCCTGGAGAAAAGGGTAAAAGTAGGAGTGGCAATAAGGTTTGCAACTCTAATAATCCAAAAGCCAGAGTTTAAGAAGGTTCGGTTAATTTTGGTCACTGAGTCATAGTCTTAGGGTCGGGTCAATGGTCGCTGCCGAAGAGAGAGAGAAAAGAAACACTCTGCATGCACTCTATCCTAGATCATGTTGGTTACCAATTTATCTAATCAGGAAACCTCCCACTGTACCGTCAAATTCTCCTCCAAACCTGAAAGAAGAATTAGTCGGGATCATCTGAGGGGTAAACCAACTCATCAGTGGGAATCGGGATCCAACTATCATCGCATGACAATGTGACGGAATCCGCTCACATCATCACACTCCAGAAGGTATGCGCATAGCTGGCAAGTTTCGGTTTCTTTAGAAACTCCCGATGTGATTTCTACCCCAAGCTCTTATGACCTTGGCGTGAGGTTAAAATATCATAAGTCACATGTCAAGTTCTGCCCATCATTATCCAGGTTAATTTGAACCCACCCGTACATACCCTTGACGTAGGCCAAAATAGTAGTACGACTGTCCCAAACCAACGCATCTATCTATGCAACAGATAAATATCCGGCAGCTACCAATCACTATGCCTTGGCGTGAGGTCAAAATACATAGCTTGAATACTACCGAATATTTAACCGAAATGATGGAGGGCTACGAATGGTTTCTGGCGTAAACCTTTAACGTAATGAACTTGATATCGTTGAAGGAACCGGATAGCTTTTAAAATATAGTGACGAAAACCTTTGCTAAAGAGGTCACTCCCGGTGAAGGGATCTCGGCTCTTTCCCCGTAGAATGAGTTGCAGGATATTCCAACTGAAAACCACGATGCAAAGCAAAAGTAATCGGCTATAGTGAAGTTATTGCCCTGACGCAAACTTTTTGTCAAAGGGGTCACTCCCGGTGAAGGGATCTCGGCCCTTGCCTCGTCGACTGAGGAGCAGGATATTCCAACTGAATACCACGATGCAAAACAAAAGAGAACGTCCTTGCAATAACAGCTTTGTGAAAAGTGTTCCAACAACATCAGAATATGTTTGTTTTTAACTTGCATTGATCCGAATCAACGCAGTCCCATTAATTGATCACACCACAAAGAACGAAAATAATGACGTACGTATATGCCATCCGCATTCGCCACTGGGTCCCGTTAGGTTAGCTAACTAAAGACAGAGCGGGGACTGGACTAGCGCGGATGCAAAACATATACAACATCTACTAGTATATATATCAATATATAATATTTCGCTCAAGACGTGATAAAATGCAACATTACAGAAATGTACAGCATCGCAGAACAATACAGATATCTGGGATCCCTGGGTTTCACAGAGCCGCTACTGAAACCCGACGTTCCCCTGGTCGTGTGGATAGCCTGTGCAATGAAATCCTAGACCCCTACCGGCGCGGCAAGTAACCCGCCAAAACCTGAACCGAGGCAGCCCCTTTCAGCAACGTGAATGGACCACCCAGCACTTCACGGAATCCGGTAACTTGGGCACCCCTCCTGGGTCAACCTGTACCCCTTACGAGTGCGGCGAATAACCCGCCAATTCTAGAGTGAAGCCCCCTCCGTCTCAATGCCATGAAATGCGGGCTTGTTGCCCTCTAGAACCCGGCTATCCGTGCACCCCACCTTGGGGTAATCCTAGTACAGAAAGTAATATATACATACAACGGGTACATCGACCTGAACCTGGTCGTGCCCCAAAAGAATAATATACAATCAGGCAGTGACGACAGTCCACATGTCGGACGCTCGCCCCACAATATCAAATGTACATAATACAACAAAAACTGTACTAGCATTGCATCCAGGCTATCCCCCACGACCAATCCGCAACATCACAGAACATCAACGTGAATGTCACGTTCGCAAATCCGTCTAACCGGGCTTTAGCAGTTAGATAGGATTTACCGATCGTGTGACATTCACGGTCGCAGATATAATATAAATACTGTGAACCAATGTGTTTTAAAATATTTGATCGATCAAATTTTACCAAGTGGGCCCCAAGCACTACTGTAGCACTCAAAGAAATCTGGGCCCAAAAATTAACATTCCAAAAACCCTATTTTCATGTCAGGAGGCCTCTGTAAAATTTTGGGGCCATGAACAGTGAAAAGAGCGGCGGAACCGCGGCCCAAGCATGGGTTTGGCTGCGGTTCCGCGGTGGTATAGACTGTTCACGATACCAAATTTTCCCAGAACTCTTATAACACCTTGCACATCATTCTGAAACAACCTGAAAAATTTTTAGACTCCAAAAAAATTTCGACAGAAACTGTGCAACTTGAAATCGGGTTTTCGGGATTTTGTTCGATCGAAAGAGTAAACACATTAGACCAAGCTAGACTAGGTTAATGGCGAGGCCCTGATACCACTGTAAGCGCATGACGGCACCCCGGCCGTCAATCCGACGCCGGAATGCGGAAGTGATGCTTTTCTTCAACTTTTTAAACTGGCACCACCGCGCACTATAAAACCCGGATCGTGCCATTAAACTAGTCCTAGCTATCAAGAGAAAGGGTAGAGAGATATACCGAGCGATCCGTGTCCTTCGGTCTTCTTGTCGTCGTCCCGATCTCCCCGAGGAATCTCCGGTCTCCACCACGTCGCAGGAAGGGCACCACGTCTCCTGCTTCTTTTATGGGCCCCCCACCTCTGGACCGAGGCAACTCGGGCACGAAGTTAGCGAGCCGACATGCCCAAGGTTTGCTGTAGAATTCGTGTAGTGCTCTATGTCTCATTTGGGGTTACTTGAAGTTGCCTTTGGTGGAGGATTGAGATGTAAGCTTTTGTGGATGAACTTGGGAATTTTTGTAGCATGAAAAGAGCAAAATTTCCCACACCAAAATAATGGGCAGCCCCTCCCTCTCACTTGGCCGGCCATGCTCATGGTGAAGAGAAGAGGTTGAGAGAATGGGGGAGGAAAAACACTCATCCAAAAGAGAGCAAGTGAAAAAGGCTATCATGCATAAGAGAGAAAAGGGGTGATGATGATCAAGAATCATCACAACTAAAATCACACTCAACCATCATAATCCATCATCATCACCATGTCAAAAGATAAGCAATCATGAACCATCATGATCGTAGAAGTCAATAGAGGCTAAGTCATCATGATACAACAATATGCAAATAACACCCTCCAAAATGCTTATTTGCACAAATGCAAATAAGCCCTCCTCCACCAATCTTCAGCCAATGAATGATACAAAGAAATATGGCTGAAACGGAAAACAAACTGGCAACTCCAGAAAACTGATCCCGTAATAAATTACCGGAAAACCCCGATACTGTGTATACACACCCGCATCTGTATTCCGATCGAATACAAATGCAATGAGACAAAATCTACACTGTACTTTACTAGGATCCGGCTTAAACCAAAGCCGGCTAGTATTATCCGTCCGATCCTGATCCGTGTAATACCGCACATATCTGATCGAACCCTGCCATATATCCATACGGCCTCTAGTACTAACCGCCCGATCCTGATCCGTGCAATTCCGCACGTATCTGATCGAACCGTGCCATATCTCCATACGGCCTCTACAGCGTTTCTCCCGAAACTTGAGTACCTGAATGTGGGGGACTCTAAGGACTCGTCAATATTATGGCTGTGGATTTAACCACTAGCACGTCAGAGGTATTAGCCATATGTGACGGGCTACCAGCTATTGACCAAAAGGGTTGTCGATGAGCGAACTCATCCTGATACCCTACTGAGCCTGTTAGTGACAATATCCGTACAGTCCGGTCCGTTCGTCTATGAGCATCATATGGCGGGCCTAGGGGGTTGGTAAGAGTCAGACCCCCAAAATCGGTACAAGTCGTGTCGGAGTGTAGCCCAGAACACCTAAGATACTTCTGGAATATCTACCAGTAAATCTCCTACCTTGGCCAAGGACTTCGTGTAATGGCTCTCCTAGACACAGCGCGACCTCACCCCCAATACCGGGAGTGACGAACCCCTGAAGATCCGCTCACTGCCTCCATGTGGCTCAGGACTGTACCCAACTAAAACCTGTTTGCACATCTCCTTTGAGTGTGGTAGGGTAGTAATCAAAGTACAGTGGGAAATCACACAAGACAAATGACGATCCTCAGGTCGATGAACTAACCTGTACACATGTCATCCGGGAACTGCTATCTGACATCAGGTATAAGACCAACTAGCATGTTCCCGGCGAGTCCTGTACGGTGTACTCATAACCCAATGAGCACCTGTATACATCTTAGGTGAACCAACTGACACCAGTGGCTTGTGTGACCGGCAACCGCCATCGTCGGGGTCTCGACTGTATACACTAGTCTACTCTGGAGTATCGATGCCCTATCTCGAAACTCTCATGACTAGGGACCTTCTAAGGATGTGCTTATAGACTACCAGCTCCCACGTATATGATCGCCCTCATACTGCTGGCTGTCAAGAATGAATCCTAGGGGCTTTATCAACGTGCAATAGTGACCTGTAAGGTCACCTAAAGCAGTACACGATGATAAAGGTAAACCAGATAGCATACTATCATCTTGAGTAAGACTGTCCTACCGGGATAGGTCCTCCCTCAATCATTGCAATCACGATGATAAAGGTAAACCAGATAGCATACTATCATCTTGAACAAGCCCGCTCACACTCCTGTGAATCCAACCAGCAACACTTACCGTACAGTCCGGTCTGTTCGTCTGATATGTCGCATATCTCGCCTACGGGTGGTAAACGTCAGACCCCAGTAGCTTGATAAGTCATGCCGATATAAAGTCCATAACAAGCGTGAAACTACTAATAACTCTTACCAGTAAATCACTGCAACCCTGGCCAGGGATTTCCAGTTATGGCCAGTCGAGCATAGCGCAACATCAACCCCCAATACCGGGAGAGACGAATCCCCTCCTATCGCTCATTGCCTCCATGTGAATCGGGACTGTAACCAAAAACCACCTGTTTGCACGACTCAATAGATCCGTGGTAGGGTGGAAATCAAAGCAAAGCGGGAGACACACAAGTCTCTATGATGATCTCGGGTCAACAGACTAAGCTGTACCAGTGTCACTAGAGAACTGCCATCCGACGTGAGGTATAATACCATCTGGGAGTTCTCGGCGAGTCCGTTCAGTGTACCCAGTTACCACTGAGCACCCGCATACTATCTTTGATGTCAAACACCAATGGATATGGGATCATCCATCGCCCATCAAATGGGTCGAGAAGATATACGCTTGTCTACTCTGGAATATCGATGCCCTGTCTCGATATTCCCACGACTAGGAACATTGAAGGATGTACTCATTGAGTACCCAGGCCCCACTAGTATGAACTATATCATAGTCCTGAAAGTCGAGCACACATCCTAAGGGCTTTATCAACATGTAAAAGAGAGACTGCAAGTATACATGTTAAGATAAAGAGCAACCAGATAGCGTACTATCATGTCGAGCAAGAAAGTCATACATATATATGTCCCAGCATCCACTACAATATACATCCTATGTACAGTAATGGCCTCTAGGGCATACATATAACAAACAATCTCCCACTGGCACTAGGGCCATCTGTAGCAGTAGTTGAAGTATCTAATACTCAACCATCCCATAAAAAGTCTCTCTCTGGGAAAAAGCCTTTATGAGTGGATCCGCCGTATTGTCCTCAGAGTCTACTCTTCAATCCTCGATCACCTTGGAGATCAACTATCTCCATGATCAGGTGATGCTGCCTCAGAATATGTCTGGGTCACTGATGGGACCAGGGTTCCTGGGCGAAAGCCACACCTCCATTGTCACACAATGGCAGGAACCTAGTTCATCTCATGAACTAATATACACCCAAACTGCCTCTTTGGTAGTATCTTTAATAGCGATGTTACCAGCCTTTATTGTCTAGTTTGCCACGGTATCTAGCTTGGAACTCTTCCAACATACCATCCCTCCACTGAGGGTAAAGACAATGCCTGCGACTGACATTCAGTCGTCCTTATCACCCTGGAACCTTTCCAGTGATTCTCCCCAGGATCAACTTGTAGGGTTCCTAGGCACACTAAGGAGGTCTCACAAGGCATCAACCATGCCAATTTCAAAAATTACAAGTGCCAAGAAACCCTAATACGGATCGTTAACTAGATTTTTAGGCGAAACAAGAAGCTAGTTAACAATTTAACTAAAAGAACGGAAATACAACCTTTGTAGATCCGGTCCTCCACCTCCATAGCTCCGCAATGAAGTCTCCTCGCTGTCCAAATCGAATCCCGGGCTCTAGCGTCGGCTTCATCGGAAAAATGGGCGGGCTAGGTCATCGACTACGATGCCGAAGATGATCTACGTCGAGGCAACACAAGATCAAGCTCCCACTTCACCAAGTCATGAAACTTGTGAAGAAAATACCCTATACTACTTGGCAAGAGGTAGAGGATGAAGAAATAGGAGGTGGGTTCACTTTAGAATTGGATTTCTCACTCTTTTCATCAAGTTGCCATTGATGAGGCAAGCTTTTCTTCATGTGAAGAAGAAGAAGAAGAAGCAAGAAGATGATATATTAAGTGTTGAATAATTAGATAAATAAATCAATACTTATCATATATTAACCCTTGGTTAATTGTAGAGAATGGACCATGGTTAACTTGAATGGTTAGGGTTAAGTATAAGACAAGAATGGTGGACTAGTTCAAAGCTTCAAGAACCTTCAACTAGCAAACAAAGAAAATCCACCATTTGTCATTCTCCTTTCCAAAATGAAAAAGATAAATAAATAGATAAATAAGTAAATGAAAAAACAAAACCCTAATCATTAGTTTAACCATGGTTTAATTCTTTACACTTAACCAAGTAAGCATGTATCATCAAACATGATACAATCATGTGCACAAATGTATATCACATATACAACTTGCACAATTCAAGTGAGAAAATCCATTTAAAGTGAACCAATACTAGTTAATGCAAAGTAATATATCAAATGTATAATTATGCATTAAATTATTAAATCAACACTTGATTCAATGATCCGGTCATGTCGCATATAACCGGCTAGTATCCAATGTATCGACTTATCGAATCAATCCTTGATTCGATAACTAGGTTATATCGCATATAACCATTCGATACATTCATCACGAGAATGGAATACGGTATCACATACACGCATTATTCTCGGTCCCGCACGTATCTCATATGCGCTCCTATTTCGTTTCACTTGAGCCAGGAAACCTCTGTGTAGGACTCTAAAGACTCGTCAATACGCCGGCAGCAGATGATGATCATAACAAACACCCACAAGCCGCAAGCGGTTTGCTAAACATAACGGCCATCCGGGTATTGGGCGATCAGAAGATCGACGAGCAAGCCCGCTCACACTCCTGTGAATCCAACCAGTAACACTTACCGTACAGTCCGGTCTGTTCGTCTGATATGTCGCATATCTCGCCTAGGGGTGGTAAACGTCAGACCCCAATAGCTTGATAAGTCATGCCGATGTAAGGTCCATAACATGGGTGAAACTACTGATAACACTTACCAGTAGGTCACCGCAACCCTGCCCAAGGATTTCCTGTTATGGCCAGTCGAGCATAGCGCAACATCAACCCCCAATACCGGGAGAGACGAATCCCCTCCTATCGCTCATTGCCTCCATGTGAATCGGGACTGTACCCAAAACCCACCTGTTTGCACGACTCAGTAGAGCCATGGTAGGGTGGAAATCAAAGCACAGTGGGAGACACACAAGACTCTATGACGTGTTAGTTGTATGTATGCCCTAGAGGCCAGTATTGTACAGATGATGTATATTATATTGGATGCTTGGACATATATAGAGATGACTTTCTTGCTCGACATGATAGTATGCTATCTGGTTGCTATTTATCTTAACATGTACACTAGTCTCTTTATACTGTCTTATAGTTACATGTTGGTAAAGCCCTTAGGATTTGTACTTGACTACCTGGGCTATGATGCAGATCATACTAGTGGGGACATGGTAGTCCATAAGTACATCCTTCAAGGTCCCTAGTCGTGGGTATCTCGAGACGGGGCATCGATATACCAGAGTAGACTAGCGTATACGCTTCTCGACCCATGTGATGGGCGATGGATGATCCCATATCCATTGGTGTTTGACATCAGAGATGGTATACGGGTGCTCAGTGGAAACTGGGTACACTGGACGGACTCGCCGAGAACTCCCAGATGGTATTATACCTCACGTCAGATGGCAGTTCTCAGGTGACACTTGTACAGGTTAGTCTGTAGACCCGAGATCGTCATAGAGTCTTGTGTGATTCCCACTGTGCTTTGATCTCCACCTTACCGCGTCCATGAGGGCGTGCAAAACGGTGGTCTTTGGGCACAGTCCCGAGTCACATGGAGGCAATGAGCGATAGGAGGGGTTTCGTCTCTCCCGGTATTGGGGGTTGATGTTGCGCAGTGCTCGATTGGCCGTAACAGGGAAGTCCCTGGCCAGGGCTGATCAGAGATTTGCTGGTAAGTGTTACCAGTAGTTTCTCGACCCGTTACGAGCCTCACATCAGCACGACTTATCGGGTTATTGGGGTCTGACGTATACCACCCCTAGACTTGATATGCGACGTATCAGACGAAGAGACTTGACTGTATGGTAAGTGTTACTGGTCGGATTCGCAAGAGTGTGAGCGGGCTAGCTCGTCGATCTTCTGATCGCTCAATACCCGGGTGGCCGTTACGTTTAGCAGACCGCTTGCGGCTTGTGGGTGCTTGATATGATCATCACCTGCTACCGGCGTATTGACGAGTCTTTAGAGTCCTACACAGAGGTTTCCTGGCTCAAGCGAAACGAAATAGGAGCGCATATGAGATATGTGCAGGACCGAGAATGATGCGTGTATGTGATACCGCATTTCATTCTCGCGATATATGTTTCGATTGGTTATATTCGATATGACCTAGTTATCGAATCATTGATTCGATAAATCGATGCATTGAATACTAGTCGGTTATGTGCGACATGACCGGATCATTGAATCAAGTGTTGATTTAATGATTTAATGTATAATTATATATTTGATATATTGCTTTGCATTAACTAGTATTGGTTCACTTTAAACGGATTTTTCTCACTTGGATTGCACATTGTATATGTGATATGCTTTTGTGCACTTTTTGTATCATGTTTGATGATACTTGATCATTTAGTTAAGTGTATAGAATTAATCCATGGTTAATTTGATAATTAGGGTTTTGCATATTTGTTTATTTATTTATTTGTTTATTTATTTATTTGAAATAAGTTATGATAAGAATGGTGGCTAAGTTTGTTTTATATTGAAGCTTCATGAAGCTTTGACTTTGCTAACCATCCTTATCTTCATGCTTAACCCTAACCCATCTAAGTGACCATGGTTAATTCTCTACACTTAACCCTAGTTCAAGTTATGATAAGTATTTTGATTTATATTTATTTTTATCATAACACTTATCATAATTCTTGCTTGAGCTCATCTTCTTCTTCTTCTTCAAGCTTGCTACAAAAATGGCAAGTTGAGATCTAGTGAGTTAAATCCAAATCTAAAGTGAACCCACCTCCTATTTCTTCACCCTCTACCTCTTGCCAAGTTGTTTTGGGTGTTTACTTCACAAGTTTCACGAGTTTGTGAAGTCGGAGCTTGAGTTTGTGCAACCTCGACGTAGATCGTCTTTGACACAAAGCCGGCGAGCTATTCCGCTTGCTTTCCCGATGAAGCCGATGATCGAGTCGAGGATTCATGATGGACAGCGAGGAGATGACGTTGTGGAGCCGTGGAGGTGGATATCCGGATCTACAAAGGTTGTAATTTCCGTATCACAGTAGTTAACTGTTAACTAGCTTTCTTGTTTGCCTAAACATCTAGTTAAAGATCCGTAGTCTAGGGTTTCTCGGCACTAAATATTTTAATTTGGCATGTTCGATGCCTTGTGAGAACCCACTAGGGTGCCTAGGAACCTTTCACTGGTATCAGAGCCTAGCTAGAGCCTTAGGCGAAGTCCCGACGACATTTGAAACCCGATCGAACCGAAATCCAAAACCTAAAAATGCTCTCTGGACTTTTTCTAAAAATTCGGATTTTTGTCAATTAAAAATATGTAGAAAATCAAGCAGGGTGTTATTAGAATTACTGTGAAATACGAGGGGGTAATTCCACTTTTCCACCGCGGAAGGGCGGCACATGCTAGGCATGTGCGGCGCTTCCGCGGCGTTACTGTTCCCTTGAATAATTATTTCTTCACAGTAACTCATATAATTCAATGCTGTGTATTCTGGGATATTTTTATTGTGACTTTACAGAAGCGTATTTTGGGGTACTATTGGGAATCAGTGATTCGATCGGATTATCAAATTTCGTCTTTGTGTTTTTCCAGATAACTGTAGAATATGTTAAAGAGTTCGACCGGATATAAATACCCAGGTTTTCCCCTGCCAGAATAATTCCATGTGTTGGATTTTTCTGTGGTTAAAAGACGTTCGAAGTAGTGCAAGTAACGCGATGGTCCCTCTAGAAGACACAAACCTTAACTCGATTATGTGACCGTCTTGAACTGCCCTTTGAACCTTCGGGTTTGGGGCAGTACGGCGTGCCACATGTGAGGCGTTGGCTTGACCCTTCTACGGCTGGACCGTTGGTACTGAGGCATGAAGTGAATGTCTTTGAACCTATTTCATGTGTTGATCGGTGTCGGGAAAACTTGGGTGTTCGAATATTCGATCGGAAAGTTTGATATATTCTATTTATCTGGAATGGGATACAATAATTGAAATTCACAAGTAGTTATGTGATAACTAAATGAATGTTATAAATCTAGCAATTTAGTCCCATATGAAATTGAAAAGAGTTTTCGATAATGAGACTAAAATGCGGGATTTATATCCGTTAGGCATGCGATGTCTAAAGAAGTTGCGGATTCCAATTGTTGTAGTTTTACACTTTCTTTTCTGTGACCGTAAGTGTAGTATGTTCATATCGCCGGTTTCGTTGCTATACATCAACGACAATTGGGGTATGCATACTTACTTACGTTGATGACATGTGATGTTATGTGTTGCTGGATATGTTATATTGGATCGTCGTGTTCGAATAGCCGGGGGTTTTTATGTGAGATGAGTGTTTTTCATTTTCATTCATGTAAAAACTTGTATGTAATATTCTTTTATTCGGGGCACTTCCAGGATGCGGGAGTTGTCACCCTTTGTATCTTATTTACTTTTCTGCACTAGGATAGACCCAAGGAGGGGAGCACAAGTAACCGGGTTCTGGGGTCCAGTGGGAGACCAACTCGAGGTGACGAGTCCGGGTCTCCTAACCCTAGAATTGGCAGGGTTGCTTGCCGCTCTCGTAGGGGTCTAGGGGTGTGGGATTGGCTATTCATCACGACCGTGGAATCCGTGTTTTATACTGGCTCGTATTGAAAATACGGACGTCCTAGTATATCCAATATTTCATATGTTTATTCTGCTGCGATATCTGTGTTGAGATTCTGTGATGGATATATTATATAGTATATATGTTATATTATATAGACGTTACTTATGTTTTGCACCCGCACTAGCCCTGCCCTCCTCTGTCGTTAGTTACCTAACCTAACGGTGCACGAGGGGACATCGAGGCGAATGCGGATGGCATAAGCGTACGTCATATCTATCTGTGATGTTTAGGTACTTAAATGATGGGACTTCATTAATGTGATTAATGAAAGATAAGAAACCTAAGATGTTGTGGAATCGAATTTTAAAATAAAACAGGTAGCTACAGTTTTTGCTTTGCACAACGGTATATATGATATACCCCGCACCTTATTCGATGAGGAAAGGACCGAGATCCCTTCACCGGGAGTGACTCCTTTAGCAATAACTGGCAGATGCTACACACTCGGTTTGCTTTTGACTGCTTTTGCGTTTTTGCTTTGCACAGCGATATATATGATATATCCCGCACCTCATTCGACGAGGAAAGGACCGAGATCCCTTCACCGGGAGTGACTCCTTTAGCAAAACTAGAAAAGCCTCAAAATCACTCCATTTCAAAACTTTATTTGATTCTACAACGATATCAAGTTCATTACGCTCATGGTTTTTATGAAAAACCTGCGTAGCCCTCCGTCATTTCAGATAAATTACATATAGTATTCGTACTACATTTGTTGGCTTTCGTCAAGGTGTAGTGTGCGGTAGCTATGTGCTGTTTATCTGCTGCATATGATGCGACTGGATTAGGGTAGTCGTACGGCTTTGTTGGCTTTCGTCAAGGGTCGTGCGGGTGGGTTTAATTCAGTCAAGAAATGTACGGGTTGAACTTGACTAGCGGGCTTTGGTTTGTTGGCTTTCGTCAAGGTCATAGCACGCTAGGGGCAAAAGCATTATCGGGAATTTCAAGTGTTGAAATTTGCAATGAGATTGCATACCTTCTATGAGATAGTTGGATCCCGATACCCGCTGCGAGTAAGAGTTACTCCTGGGAGAGTTTTACACAGTGCAATTAGCCGATCAAGTAGGTGTCTAGAAAGGTGTCAACGAGGTTACGCCTCTGGGAAAACGAGGTTTACAGTAATTAGGTTCGTGCGAAAGCACGGGGGACCTCCCTCAAAGTACCGACACTGGCCTGGCTGAAAGATTGGCGAACTTGTAGTGTGTAATTAATCCCGGCTAATCTTTCCTTTTACGGTTTGGAGGAAGATTTGATAAAAAGCAGTGGGAGCCATCCTGATTAGATAAGATAATAACCAATCTGATCTTGCACGAGCATACGCTAAAGTGTTTTCTTTTCTCTCTCTCCAGGTAGCGACCATTTCATGCCTTTATAAAGATAATAATATGGATGTATTGACCGAACCCGCATGTTATACTGTGCTGGGGAACGTTGGTTCCGTTCTTTCTTATAAGAGTTATAGGAATGAACAGGATATAGGGGAATACCAGGATTCCCATGCCACCCGAATGAAGAAAGTACATGTTGATGCATTTTCTTCGGGTGTGTTCGTTACTGAGAACTGTTTCTCCATTTGCTCTACGTCCTGGGTATTGGATACCGGGTCGGGATCCCATATATGTAATCAGTTACATGGGCTAAGGAAAGGTAGAGAACTTGGAGAAGGTGATAAAGACATAAGAGTAGGAAATGGTGCAATTGTTGCAGCTAAGACTGTCGGGGAATATCACCTTGTATTACCAACTGGTAATACATTGGTTCTGAACGAATGCTATTACATGCCGAACCTGATATGCAACATTATATCGGTTTCTTTGCTAAGTAAAGAAGGATATAATTTTGTATTACAGGACAATGTTATGAACATTTTCCATAACCAAAAGTTGGTTGGATCAGGCACGTTATGCAATGGCATTTATGTTCTAAATCAATCAACAGTTCTGAGCATAACAAACACACACAAGAGGAAGAGTTCTGAACTCAACGAATCCTTCTTGTGGCATTGTAGACTGGGTCACATCAATGTGACACGACTGGCTAAGTTGCATAAAGATGGATATTTGAAACCTTTTGAATTTTCATCTTATGACACTTGCCAGTCATGTCTCAAAGGCAAGATGACCAAGACTCCGTTTACGGGACACGGAGAAAGAGTTACCGAACTCTTAGGACTGATACATAGTGATGTATGTGGTCCCATGTCTACACATGCCAGGGATGGTTCTTCGTACTTCATTACATTCACTGACGATCTCTCAAGATACGGACATGTGTACTTGATAGGACACAAGTCTGAAGCTTTTGAGAAATTTAGAGAATATAAACAAGAAGTCGAAAACCAAACCAGGAAGAGTATTAAAATCCTTCGATCTGATCGAGGAGGTGAATACTTGAGCAATGAATTCCTGGACTTCCTAAAAGAGAATGGGATTCTCTCTCAGCTGACTCATCCATATACACCACAGCACAACGGTGTATCAGAACGGAGGAACCGCACCTTATTAGATATGGTGCGCTCTATGATGAGCACAGCTGAGTTACCTATTTCCTTCTGGGGGTATGCGCTTGAGACAGCCATACATCTATTGAATATGGTCCCCACCAAATCTGTGCCTACCACTCCATATGAGATATGGAAAGGGAAGAGACCAAGTCTTAACTATGTTAAGATATGGGGTTGTCCAGCCTATGTCAAACGACAAAATCCGGACAAACTCGAGGCACGGTCTGTTCTATGCAAATTTGTAGGATATCCCAAGAATTCTCAAGGGTATATCTTCTACCACCCTGAGGAACAAAGAGTGTTTGTTTCTCGGCATGCCACCTTTTTAGAAAAGGAATTTCTTGAAAAAGAAATTAGTGGTCATGAGGTAGAACTGGAAGAGGTTCCAGCTGCAGAAGCTACAACAGAAGATCTGGTGGAACCAGAGGATTCCGTAGTTCCCGATGAACCCCAGCCACTCCGCCGATCTAGTAGGGTTCCTCGCCAACCTGAGAGATACTATGGTTTTCTCATTGATGGTGGTAGTGAGGATTGCATCATGGAGGATGATGACCCAACTAGCTTCGAGCAGGCCATCACGAGTCGGGACTCAGTGAAATGGCTGGATGCTATGCGGTCCGAGATGGAATCCATGTACACCAACAAAGTATGGACTTTGGAAGTTGCTCCTGAAGGGGTAAAACCCATTGGGAGCAAGTGGATCTTCAAGAAGAAACTTGGTGTAGATGGGAAAGTGGAGACTTTCAAAGCTAGACTTGTAGCAAAGGGTTTTCGTCAAAGACCAGGTGTGGACTATGACGAGACCTTTTCTCCAGTGGCTATGCTTAAATCCATCCGAATCATGCTTGCCATTGCTGCCTTTCATGACTACGAAATCTGGCAAATGGATGTTAAGACCGCCTTTCTAAATGGTGATTTAGAAGAGTGCGTGTACATGACTCAGCCAGAGGGCTTCGTAGACAGTGGGAGCAGCGGGAAGGTGTGCAAGCTGCTTAAATCCATTTATGGATTAAAGCAAGCATCGCGGAGTTGGAACATCTGCTTTGACGTCGTTATCAAAGAGTTTGATTTCGTCAAAAATCCAGATGAACCTTGTATCTACAAGAAGGTGGCAGAGAGTAAAGTTGTCTTCCTCGTATTGTACGTGGACGACATACTCTTGATAGGAAATGATATTCCTATGCTGCAATCGGTCAAGCTCTTCTTATCACAAAGATTCTCAATGAAAGATCTTGGTGATGCCTCCTGCATATTGGGAATCAGGATCTATAGAGATAGATCCAAACGGATTTTGGGATTGTCCCAATCCAGGTACATTGACACCATACTAAAGAGGTTTAGTATGGAAGAGTCCAAGCGTGGGAACATGCCCACGATCTCTGGAGTCACTCTCTCCAAAGAGATGTCTCCCAAGACTGATTTGGAGAGAGCTCGCATGCAAGGGATACCCTATGCTTCGGCAGTAGGCTCTATCATGTATGCGATGCTATGTACCAGACCCGATGTAGCATACTCACTAAGTGTAGTGAGCAGGTATCAAGCTGATCCTGGAGAGAGTCACTGGACAGCTGTGAAGAGCATTCTCAAGTACTTGCGAAGGACTAGAGATATGTTCTTGGTGTATGGTAACGGAGAACTCCAAGTGGAGTCCTTTACTGATTCGAGCTTCCAGAGTGATAAGGACGACTCTAAGTCGCAGTCGGGCTTTGTCTTTACCCTTTATGGAGGGGCGGTTAGCTGGAAGAGTTCTAAGCAGGAAACCGTGGCAGACTCGACGATGGAGGCTGAATACATCGCTGCCAACGATGCTTCTAAAGAAGCTGTCTGGGTCAAGAAGTTCATTATTGAACTTGGAGTGGTTCCATCCATTGAACATCCAATACCTTTGTATTGCGATAACAATGGAGCGGTGGCTTTGGCCAAGGAACCCAGGTCCCATCAGCGATCCAGGCATATTCTGAGGCGGTATCACCTGATCCGGGAGATAGTTGATCGCCGGGAGATCGAGGTCAGGAGAGTTGACACGAAGAACAACACGGCGGATCCACTCATGAAGGCCATTCCCCAGATACAGTTTGAGAGACTCTTCGGGATGCTCGGTATGAGATACTACAGCAGCTGGCCCTAGTGCAAGTGGGAGATTGTTAGTTGTATGTATGCCCTAGAGGCCAGTATTGTACAGATGATGTATATTATATTGGATGCTTGGACATATATAGAGATGACTTTCTTGCTCGACATGATAGTATGCTATCTGGTTGCTATTTATCTTAACATGTACACTAGTCTCTTTATACTGTCTTATAGTTACATGTTGGTAAAGCCCTTAGGATTTGTACTTGACTACCTGGGCTATGATGCAGATCATACTAGTGGGGACATGGTAGTCCATAAGTACATCCTTTAAGGTCCCTAGTCGTGGGTATCTCGAGACGGGGCATCGATATACCAGAGTAGACTAGCGTATACGCTTCTCGACCCATGTGATGGGCGATGGATGATCCCATATCCATTGGTGTTTGACATCAGAGATGGTATACGGGTACTCAGTGGAAACTGGGTACACTGGACGGACTCGCCGAGAACTCCCAGATGGTATTATACCTCACGTCAGATGGCAGTTCTCAGGTGACACTTGTACAGGTTAGTCTGTAGACCCGAGATCGTCATAGAGTCTTGTGTGATTCCCACTGTGCTTTGATCTCCACCTTACCGCGTCCATGAGGGCGTGCAAAACGGTGGTCTTTGGGCACAGTCCCGAGTCACATGGAGGCAATGAGCGATAGGAGGGGTTTCGTCTCTCCCGGTATTGGGGGTTGATGTTGCGCAGTGCTCGATTGGCCGTAATAGGGAAGTCCCTGGCCAGGGCTGATCAGAGATTTGCTGGTAAGTGTTACCAGTAGTTTCTCGACCCGTTACGAGCCTCACATCAGCACGACTTATCGGGTTATTGGGGTCTGACGTATACCACCCCTAGACTTGATATGCGACGTATCAGACGAAGAGACTTGACTGTATGGTAAGTGTTACTGGTCGGATTCGCAGGAGTGTGAGCGGGCTAGCTCGTCGATCTTCTGATCGCTCAATACTCGGGTGGCCGTTACGTTTAGCAGACCGCTTGCGGCTTGTGGGTGCTTGATATGATCATCACCTGCTACCGGCGTATTGACGAGTCTTTAGAGTCCTACACAGAGGTTTCCTGGCTCAAGCGAAACGAAATAGGAGCGCATATGAGATATGTGCAGGACCGAGAATGATGCGTGTATGTGATACCGCATTTCATTCTCGCGATATATGTTTCGATTGGTTATATTCGATATGACCTAGTTATCGAATCATTGATTCGATAAATCGATGCATTGAATACTAGTCGGTTATGTGTGACATGACCGGATCATTGAATCAAGTGTTGATTTAATGATTTAATGTAT
Source organism: Agapanthus africanus (assembly GCA_030015575.1). Taxonomy (NCBI): domain Eukaryota; kingdom Viridiplantae; phylum Streptophyta; class Magnoliopsida; order Asparagales; family Amaryllidaceae; genus Agapanthus; species Agapanthus africanus. The sequence goes on from CM057340.1 coordinate 218,802,260, forward strand.
AATTATATATTTGATATATTGCTTTGCATTAACTAGTATTGGTTCACTTTAAACGGATTTTTCTCACTTGGATTGCACATTGTATATGTGATATGCTTTTGTGCACTTTTTGTATCATGTTTGATGATACTTGATCATTTAGTTAAGTGTATAGAATTAATCCATGGTTAATTTGATAATTAGGGTTTTGCATATTTGTTTATTTATTTATTTGTTTATTTATTTATTTGAAATAAGTTATGATAAGAATGGTGGCTAAGTTTGTTTTATATTGAAGCTTCATGAAGCTTTGACTTTGCTAACCATCCTTATCTTCATGCTTAACCCTAACCCATCTAAGTGACCATGGTTAATTCTCTACACTTAACCCTAGTTCAAGTTATGATAAGTATTTTGATTTATATTTATTTTTATCATAACACTTATCATAATTCTTGCTTGAGCTCATCTTCTTCTTCTTTTTCAAGCTTGCTACAAAAATGGCAAGTTGAGATCTAGTGAGTTAAATCCAAATCTAAAGTGAACCCACCTCCTATTTCTTCACCCTCTACCTCTTGCCAAGTTGTTTTGGGTGTTTACTTCACAAGTTTCACGAGTTTGTGAAGTCGGAGCTTGAGTTTGTGCAACCTCGACGTAGATCGTCTTTGACACAAAGCCGACGAGCTATTCCGCTTGCTTTCCCGATGAAGCCGATGATCGAGTCGAGGATTCATGATGGACAGCGAGGAGATGACGTTGCGGAGCCGTGGAGGTGGATATCCGGATCTACAAAGGTTGTAATTTCCGTATCACAGTAGTTAACTGTTAACTAGCTTTCTTGTTTGCCTAAACATCTAGTTAAAGATCCGTAGTCTAGGGTTTCTCGGCACTAAAAATTTTAATTTGGCATGTTCGATGCCTTGTGAGAACCCACTAGGGTGCCTAGGAACCATTCATGACGATCTCGGGTCTACAGACTAAGCTGCACCAGTGTCACCAGAGAACTGCCATCTGACGAGAGGTATAATACCATCTGGGAGTTCTCGGCAAGTCCGTTCAGTGTACCCAGTCTCCACTGAGCACCCGCATACCATCTCCGATGTCAAACACAAATGGATATGGGATCATCCATCGCCCATCACATGGGTCGAGTAGATATACGCTAGTCTACTCTGGAATATGGATGCCCCGTCTCGATATTCCCATGACTAGGAACAATGAAGGATGTACTTATTGACTACCCAGGCCCCACTAGTATGATCTTCATCATAGTCCTGGAAGTCGAGTACACATCTTAAGGGCTTTATCAACATGTAATCAGAGAGACAGAGAGTATACATGTTAAGATAAAGAGCAACCAGATAGCATACTATCATGTCGAGCAAGAAAGTCCTACCTATATATGTCCCAGCATCCACTACAATATACATCCAATGTACAGTAATGGCCTCTAGGGCATACATATAACTAACAATCTCCCACTTGCACTAGGGCCATCTGTAGCAGTAGTTGTAGTATCTAATACTCAACCATCCCCTAAAAGTCTCTCTTTGGGAAAAGGCCTTCGTGAGTGGATCCGCCGTGTTGTCCTCTGAGTCTACTCTCCTAACGTCGATCACCCTGGACATCAACTATCTCCATGATCAGGTGATGCTGCTTCAGAATATGTCTGGGTCACTGATGGGACCAGGGTTCCAGGGCCGAAGCCACAGTTCCATTGTCACACAATGGGAGGAACATAGTTCATCTCATGAACCAATATACACCCAAACAGCCTCTTTGGTAGCATCTTAAGTAGCGATGTATCCAGCCTTTATCGTCTAGTGTGCCACGGTATCTAGCTTGGAACTCTTCCAACATACCGTCCCTCGATAGAGGGTAAAGACAATGCCTGTGACTGACATTCAGTCGTCTTTATCACCCTAGAACCCTTCCAGTGATTCTACCCAGGATCAACTGATACCATCTCATTACATCTAGTGAGAGTCCTAACATCCATTTAGATCTATCTGATAGATCCAAAACCCAGGATTTAGGAGGTATCACTTTGATCCTATATGGAGAATCATTGTGATAAGCGGAGATTGATCGAGCGTAGCATAGGAAACTCCTTCCCTATCAAGAGTATGTCATCCATGTACTCTACGAGGATCACTACCATACTCTCTACTACCTTTTTGTTCATACAAGGTTCATCTACCATTTTGATGAAGTCAAACTTTTTGACTAATACATCAAAACAGATGTTCCAACTCCGCGATGCCTGCATTATCCTATAAAGCATCTTGTACACGTTTCCGCTGCTCCCACTGTCTACGAAGCCCTCTGGCTGTGTACTTACAGACGTACTCTTCTAAAACACCATCTAGAAAAGCAGTCATGGCACCCAACCGCCAGATATCGTAGGCATGGTATGTAGCCGTGGCAAGTAGGATCTGGATGGACTTAAGCATAGCCACTGGAAAAAGGTTTCATCATTATCCATGCCTGGTCGATGACGAAAACCTTTAACTAGTCTAGCTTTGAAAGTCTCAACTTTTCCATCCACACCAAGTAATCTTCTCAAGATATACTTGCTCCTGATGGGGATTTAACCCTTCAGATATTGCAACCAAAGTCCATACTTTGTTGGTGTATAAGGATTCCATCTCAGATCGAAAAACATCCAGCCATTCTTACAGAGTATCACTCTTGATGGCCAGCTCGAAACTAGTTGGGTCATCATCACATGATGCATTCCTCGCTCCCACTGTCATAGAGAAACCGAAGTATCTCTCATGTGGGTGAGGAACCCTACTAGATCGGCGGAGAGGATGAGGTTCGTGGGTTACTATTGAATCCTCTGGTTGTACCAAATCATCTGGTGTAATTTGTATAGCTGGAACTTTTCCAGTTCTACATTACAGACCTTGCCTCGAGTTTGTCCGGATTTTGATTTTAGACATAGGACGGACAACCCCAAATCTTAACTAGCTTAAGACATGGGCTCTTCCCATACCATATCTCATATGGAGTGGTAGGCAACTGATTTGATCGTGACCTTATTCAATAGGTATGTAGCTTCTCAAGTGCATAACTCCCTATAGGAAATAGGTAACTCAGTAGTACTCATCATAGAGCACACCTTATCATATAGGGTGTGATTGCTCCGCCCCGATATACCATCGTGCTATGGTGTATACGGAGGAGTAATGCTGGGAGAGTATCTCATTCTCCATTAGAATAGTCCAGGAATTCCATGCACAAGTATTCTCCTCCTCGATCACATCAAAGGACATAATACTTATACCCGTATTTTGGTTTTCTACTTCTAACTTATATTCTGTGAATATCTCAAAAGGTTCAGACATGTGTTTCAACAAGAACATATGTCTGAATCTAAAGAGATCATCAGAGAGTGTAATGAAGTACAAAGAACCAGTCTTAGTATGTGTAGACAGGGGACCTACATACATTAACATGTATCATCCCAAGAGTTCACTAACTCTTTCTCTGTTTCCAGTAAACAGAGCTACGGTCATCTAATCTTTGTGACATGACTGGCAAGTTTCACAAGATGTAAATTCAAACTGATTTAAATATGCATCTATATGTAACTTTAGTTAGTCGGGTCACATTGATATGACCTAGTCTACAATACCTCAAGAAGGATCCGTTCATTTCTGAACTCTTCCTCTTGTGTGTGTTCAGTATACTAAAGAACTGTAGTTTGATTTAGAACATCAATGCTTTTAGATAACGTGCCTGAATCGATCAACTTTTGATATAGGAAATGTTCAAAACATTATCCAACAATACAAAATTTTATCATTTCTTTACTAATAAAGAGATTGATATGATTTTGTATATCAGGTACGGTATCTAATAGCATTTGTTCAGAATCAATGTATTGGTAATACAGGGTGACAGTGACCAACAGACTTGGCTGCAACGCTTGCCCCGTTTTCTGTCTCATGAAACTTATCACCCGTTCTCAGTTTTTCTACCCTTTTGTAGCCCTATGTAACAGATTACATATCTGGGATCCTGATCCGGTATCAAATACCCAGGACGTAGAGGATACAGAGAAACAGTTCTTTATAATGAACACACCCGAAGATGATGCATCAGCATGCACTCTCTTCGTTTGGGCGGCATGGGAATCTTGGTATTCCCCAATTTCCTGCTCTGTCTTATAACAATTATAAGTTGGAGCGGGACCAACGTTCCCCAGCTCAGTATAACAAGCGGGTTCGGTTAATATTCCGTATTATTATCTTGATTAAGGCGTGACATGGTCGCTACCTGGAGAGAGAGAGAAGAAAACACTCAGCGTGCGCTTTTGCAAGAATAGATTGGTTATTATTTTATCTAATCAGGATGGCTCCCACTGTTTTTATCAAATCTTACTTCATACCCTAAAAGGAAAGACTAGCCAGGATTAATTACACACTACAAGTTCGCCAATCTTTCAGCCAAGCCAGTGTCGGTACTTTGAGGGAGGTCCCCCGTGCTTTCGCACGAACCTAATTAATGTAAACCTCGTTTTCCCAGAGGCGTAACCTCGTTAACACCTTTCTAGACACCTACTTGATCGGCTAATTGTAATGTGTAAAACTCTTCCAGGAGTAACTCTTACTCGCAGAGGGTATCGGGATCCAACTATCTCATAGAAGGTATGCAATCTCATTGCAAATTTCAACACTTGAAATTCCCGATAATTTTTCCCCTAGCGTCCTATGACCTTGACGCAGGCCAACAAACCATAGTCCGCTAGTCAAGTTCAACCCGTCATTTCCTGATTGAATTAAACCCACCCGCACGACCCTTGACGCAGGCCAACAAAGTCGCACGACCACCCTAATCCAATCTGCATCATATGCATAAGCAGATAAATACTAGTTAGCTACCGCACACTACGCCTTGACGGAGGCCAAAAAACGTAGCACGAATACTAAATAGGACTTATCTGAAATGACGGAGGGCTACGACAGGTTTTTCTGAAAACCTATTGCGTAAGGAACTTGATATCGTTGTAGAATCAAATGATTTTTAAAATGGAGTGCTTTTGAGGCTTTTCTAGTTTTGCTAAAGGAGTCACTCCCGGTGAAGGGATCGTCGGTCCTTTCCTCGTCGAATGAGGTGCGGGATATATCATATATATCACTGTGCAAAGCAGAAACTCTTAAAAGCAATCAAAAGACAAACCGAGTGTGTAGCATCTTCCAGTTATTGCTAAAGGAGTCACTCCCGGTGAAGGGATCTCGGTCCTTTCCTTATCGAATAAGGTGCAGGATATATCATATATACCGCTGAGCAAAGCAAGAACTGTAGCTACCTGTTTTATTTTGAAATTCGATTCTACAACATCTTAGGTTTCTTTTATTTCATTAATCTCATTAATAAGTCCCATCATTTAAGTACCTAAACATCACAGATAAATACGACGTACACTTATGCCATCCGCATTCGCCTCGATGTCCCCTCGTGCACTGTTAGGTTAGGTAACTAACGGAAGAGCGGGGCAGGGTTAGCGCGGGTGTAAAACATAAGTAACGTCTATATAATATATCATATATACTATATACAGTATCTATCACAGAACATCACATGATCACATCACAGATATCGCAGCAGAAGAAACATATATGAAATATTGGATATACTAGGACGTCCGTGTTTTCAATACGAGCCAGTATAAAACACGGATTCCACGGTAGCGATGAATAGCCAAACCCACACCCCTAGACCCCTACGAGAGCGGCAAGTAACCCTACCAATTCTAGAGTTAGGAGACCCGGACTCGACTCCTCGAGTTGGTCTCCCACTGGACTCCAGAACCCGGTTACTTGTGCCCTCCTCCTTGGGTCTATCCTAGTGCAGAAAAGTAAATAATATACATCAACGGTGAAATCTTCCGCAACCTGGAAGTGCCCCAATAAAAGAATATTACATACAAGTTTTTACATGAATGAAAATGAAAAACACTTATCTCACATAAAAAAAACCCGGCTATTCAAACACGACGATCCAATATAACATATCCAACAACACATAGCATCACATGTCATCAACGTAAGTAAATATGCGCATCCCAATTGTCGTTGACATATAGCAACGAAACCGGCGATATCACATATTACACTTACGGTCACAGAAAAGAAAGTGTAAAACTACAACAGTTGGAATCCGCAACCTCTTTAGACATCGCATGCCTAAACAAATGAATTCTTTAGACATCGCATGCCTAACAATTATAAACCCCGCATTTTAGTCTCATTACCGAAAACACTTTTCAATACCATGTCGGGCAATTCAACAGGATTCCCGACATTTTGATCGAATGCTCTTCGCAAACTTCAATAGACGGCTGCACCCCCGATGCCTCCGACGAAGTGCACCAAGGCGGAACACCGCTGCCGCGAGCACCCGAACGGATGCTTTCGGCGACGGGGTTCTCCTACAGTCACTTGGTCGGGGCTATGGAGTGAGGCTGTTTATTAAGTTTACCCGGTGAGTATCCACGTACGCTACGTGATTGCGATGGACTTTCGATCACATCAAAATTCCGTGGCAACCGATCAAGTGAGACTAAACTGCTATGTTTATAACATTCATTCAGTTATCACATAACTACTTGTGAATTCCAATTATTGTATCACATTCCGGATAAACAGAAAATGTTAAACTTTCTGATCGAACATTCGAACACCCAAGTTTTCCCGATACAGCTCAACACATGAAATAAGTCTAACAGCATTCAGTTCGTGCCTCAGTACCAACGGTCCAGCCGTAGAAGGGTCAAGCCAACGCCTCACATGTGGCACGCCGTACTGCCCCAAACCCGAAGGTTCAAAGAGCAGTTCAAGATGGTCACATAATCGAGTTAAGGTTTGTTGTCTTCTAGAAGGACCATCGCGTTACTTACACTACTTAGAACGTCGTTAAATTACGGAAAAATCCAACAATTGGAAATTTCCCGGCAGGAGAAAAAAGTGGGTATTTATATCCGGTCGAACTTTTTAACATATTCAAAACAATATCCGGAAAGACACAGACAAGATTAGACAATCCGATCGAAACTCCGAGTCCCCAATACAACCCAGAAAATTCAACTCTTGAATAAATTTTAAAAAATACCCAGGGAAACCAGCACTTCAACATATGAATTACTGTGCCAAAACCAATGCAAGATACGACAAAATGGCCGCGGAACCGCCGCACAAGCCATGCTTGTGCCGCGGTTCCGCCGCGTTATAGTGGAATCATGGACACGTGTTGCACAGTAATTCTTAGGATTCCCTGCTGATTTTTCTGCATATTTTTAATATACAAAAATCCACAAATTTGAAAAAAGTACAGAGAGCAATTTTGGGTTTAGGGTTTCGGTTCGATCGGGTTTCTAACATCATCTAAGCATCGCCTAAGGCTCTAGCTAGGCTCTGATACTACTGTAGGGTTCCTAGGCACACTAAGGAGGTCTCACAAGGCATCAACCATGCCAATTTCAAAAATTACAAGTGCCGAGAAACCCTAATACGGATCGTTAACTAGATTTTTAGGCGAAACAAGAAGCTAGTTAACAATTTAACTAAAAGAACGGAAATACAACCATTGTAGATCCGGTTCTCCACCTCCATAGCTCCGTAATGATGTCTCCTCGCTGTCCAAATCGAATCCCGGGCTCTAGCGTCGGCTTCATCGGAAAAATGGGCGGGCTAGGTCATCGACTACGATGCCGAATATGATCTACGTCGAGGCAACACAAGATCAAGATCCCACTTCACCAAGTCATGAAACATGTGAAGAAAACACCCTATACTACTTGGCAAGAGGTAGAGGATGAAGAAATAGGAGGTGGGTTCACTTTAGAATTGGATTTCTCACTCTTTTCATCAAGTTGCCATTGATGAGGCAAGCTTTTCTTCATGTGAAGAAGAAGAAGAAGAAGCAAGAAGATGATATATTAAGTGTTGAATAATTAGATAAATAAATCAATACTTTTCATATATTAACCCTTGGTTAATTGTAGAGAATGGACCATGGTTAACTTGAATGGTTAGGGTTAAGTATAAGACAAGAATGGTGGACTAGTTGAAAGCTTCAAGAACCTTCAATTAGAAAACAAAGAAAATCCACCATTTGTCATTCTCCTTTCCAAAATGAAAAAGATAAATAAATAGATAAATAAGTAAATGAAAAAACAAAACCCTAATCATTAGTTTAACCATGGTTTAATTCTTTACACTTAACCAAGTAAGCATGTATCATCAAACATGATACAATCATTTGCACAAATGTATATCACATATACAACTTGCACAATTCAAGTGAGAAAATCCATTTAAAGTGAACCAATACTAGTTAATGCAAAGTAATATATCAAATGTATAATTATGCATTAAATCATTAAATCAACACTTGATTCAATGATCCGGTCATGTCGCATATAACCGGCTAGTATCCAATGTATCGGCTTATCGAATCAATCCTTGATTCGATAACTAGGTTATATCGCATATAACCATTTGATACATTCATCGCGAGAATGGAATACGGTATCACATACACGCATTATTCTCGGTCCCGCACGTATCTCATATGCGCTCCTATTTCGTTTCACTTGAGCCAGGAAACCTCTGTGTAGGACTCTAAAGACTCGTCAATACGCCGGCAGCAGATGATGATCATATCAAACACCCACAAGCCGCAAGCGGTCTGCTAAACATAACAGCCACCCGGCTCTTGAGCGATCAGAAGATCGACGAGCAAGCCCGCTCACACTCCTGTGAATCCAACCAGTAACACTTACCGTACAGTCCGGTCTGTTCGTCTGATATGTCGCATATCTCGCCTAGGGATGGTAAAGGTCAGACCCCAATAGCTTGATAAGTCATGCCGACGTAAGGTCCATAACATGTGTGAAACTACTGATAACACTTACCAGTAGGTCACCGCAACCCTGGCTAGGGATTTCCTGTTATGGCCAGTCGAGCATAGCGCAACATCAACCCCCAATACCGGGAGAGACGAATCCCCTCCTATCGCTCATTGCCTCCATGTGAATCGGGACTGTACCCAAAAACCACCTGTTTGCACGACTCGGTAGAGCCATGGTAGGGTGGAAATCAATGCACAGTGGAAGACACACAAGACTCTATGACGATCTCCGGTCTACAGACTAAGCTGCACCAGTGTCACCAGAGAACTGCCATCTGACGAGAGGTATAATACCATCTGGGAGTTCTCGCCGAGTCCGTTCAGCGTACCCAGTCTCCACTGAGCACCCGCATACCATCTCCGATGTCAAACACCAATGGATATGGGATCATCCATCGCCCATCATATGGGTCGAGAAGATATACGCTAGTCTACTCTGGAATATCGATGCCCCGTCTCGATATTCCCACGACTAGGAACAATGAAGGATGTACTTATTGACTACCCAGGCCCCACTAGTATGATCTTCATCATAGTCCTGGAAGTCGACTACACATCCTAAGGGCTTTATCAACATGTAATCAGAGAGACAGAGAGTATACATGTTAAGATAAAGAGCAACCAGATAGCATACTATCATGTCGAGCAAGAAAGTCCTACCTATATATGTCCCAGCATCCACTACAATATACATCCAATGTACAGTAATGGCCTCTAGGGCATACATATAACTAACACAACTGATACCATTTCACTACAACTAGTGAGAATCCTAATATCCATTTAGATCTATCTCATAGATCCAAAAGCCAGGATTTAGGAGGTATCACCTTTATCCTATTGGTGAATCCTTGTGATAAAAGGAGATCGACCGTGTGTAGTATAGGAAACTCTTTTCCTATCAAGAGTATGTTGTCCACATACAATACGAGTATGACCACCTTACTCTCTACTACCATTTTGTATATACAAGGTTCATCTACCATTTTGATGAAGTCAAACTCTTTAACTATCGCATCAAAACTGACGTTCCAACTCCGCGATACCTGCTTTATTCTGTAAAGCAGCTTGCCCACGTTTCCGCTGCTCCCATTGTTTACGAAGCCCTCTGGCTGTGTTCTTATAGACGTTCTCTTCTAAATCATTATTTAGAAAAGTAGTCATGGCACCCAACCGCCAGATATCGTAGTCCTGGTATGTAGCCGTGGCAAGTAGGATCCGGATGGACTTAAGCATAGCCACTTGGAAAAGGTTTCATCATTATCCACGCCTGGTCGATGACGAAAATCTTAAACAAGTCTAGCTTTGAAAGTTTCAACTTTTCCATCTACACCAAGTAATCTTCTCAAGATATACATGCTTCTGATGGGGATTTAACCCTTCAGATATCGCAACCAAAGTCCATACTTTGTTGGTGTACATGGATTCCATTTCAGATCGTTAAGCATCCAGCCATTCTTACAGAGTCCCTACTCTTGATGGCCTGCTCGAAACTAGTTGGGTCATCATCTTATGATGCAATCCTCGCTCCCACTGTCATCGAGAAACCAAAGTATCTCTCAGGCGGATGAGGAAACCTTACCAGATCGGCGGAGAGGCTGAGGTTCGTCGGGGACTATTGAATCCTTTGGTTCTGTCAAATCATCAGCTGTAGTTTTGTATAGCTGGAAATTTTCCAGTTCTACAGAACTGACCTTACCTCGATCTTGTCCGGATTTTGTTTTTGACATAGGCTGGACAATCCCAAATCCTAACTTACTTAAGAGATGGGCTCTTCCCATACTATATCTTGTATGGATTGGTAGGCATTGATTTGATTCGAATCCAATTCAATAGGTATGAAACTTCTCAAGTGCACAACCCCAAAAGGAAATAGGCAACTCAGTAGTACTCATCATAGAGCACACCATATCTAATATGGTGCAACTGCTCCGCCCCGATACACCGTTGTGCTGTGGTGTATTCAGAGGAGTAACACCGAGAGAGAATCTCATTGTCCTTTAGAATAGTCCAAAAATTCCATGCACAAGTATTCTCCTCCCTGATCTTATCATAGGACATAATACTTATACCCGGTTTTTGGTTCTCTACTTCTAACTTATATTTTGTGAATATCTCAAAAGTTTCAGACCTTTGTTTCAACAGGAACATATATCTGAATCTTGAGAGATTATCAGAGAGTGTAATGAAGTACTAAGAATCAGTCCTGGCATGTGTAGACAGGGGAGCTTACCTACATCACTATGTATTAGTCCCAAGAGTTCACTAACTCTTTCTCTGTTTCCAGTAAACGGAGCTATGGTCATCTTCACTTTGTGACATGACTGGCAAGTTTCATAAGATGTAAATTCAAACTGATTTAAATATGCATCTAAATGTAACTTTAGCCAGTCGGGTCGCATTTGATATGACCTAGTCTACAATGCCTTAAGAAGGATTCGTTTATTTCTGAACTCTTCCTCTTATGTGTGTTCTGTATACTAGGAATTGTAGTTTGATTTAGAACGTCAATGCTTTTAGATAACGTGCCTGAACCGATCAAATATTGATATAGGAAATGTTCAAAACATTATCCAACAATACAAAATTGTATCCTTTCTTTACTAATAAAGAGACTGATATGATTTTGTATTTCAGGTTCGGTATTTAATAGCATTTGTTCAGAATCAATGTATTTGGAAATACAGGGTGACAATGACCAACAGACTTGGCTGAAATACTTGCCCCATTTTCTGTCTCATGAAACTTATCACCCGTACTCAGTTCTCTACCTTTCTGTGGCCCTATGTAACAGATTACATATCTGGGATCCTGATCCGGTATCAAATACCCAGGACGAAGAGGATACTGAGAAACAGTTCTTTATAATGAACACACCCGAAGGAGATGCATCTTATGCACTTCCTTCGTTTGGGCGGCATGGGAATCTTTGTATTCCTCTATTTTCTTCTCTTTCTTATAACAATTATAAGTTGGAGCGGGACCAACGTTCCCCAGCTCAGTATAACAAGCGGGTTCGGTCAATACATCCATATTATTATCTTGATTAAGGCGTGACATGGTTGCTACCAGGAGAGAGAGAGAAGAAAACACTCTTCGTGCGCTCTTACAAGATTAGATTGGTTATATATTTTATCTAATCAGGATGGCTCCCACTGTTTTTATCAAATCTTCCTTCAAAACATAAAAGGAAAGACTAGCCGGGATTAATTACATTCTACAAGTTCGCTAATCTTTCGGCCAGGCCAGTGCCGGTACTTTGAGGGAGGTTCCCCGTGCTTTCGCACGGACCTAATTAAAGTAAACCTTGTTTTCCCAGGGGCGTAACCCTGTTGACACCTTTCTAGACACCTACTTGATCGGCTAATTGTAAAGTGCAAAACTCTACCAGGAGTAACAATTACTCGCAGTGGGTATCGGGATCCAACTATCATATAGAAGGTTTGCAATCTCATTGCAAATTTCAACACTTGAAACTCCCGATAAAGGTTTTTACCCCTAGCACCTATGACCTTGGCTAAGGTCAACAAATCATAAGCACTAGTCAAGTTCTACCCGTCATTTTGTGATTAATTAGACCCACCCACATGACCCTTGGCTTAAGTCAACAAAGCCACATGACTGTCCTAACTAATCGCATCATATGCGGTGTAGGAAGACATCACTTAGCTACCGTACACTGTGCCTTGACTATGGTCAATAAACACAGCACGAATACTAAGTACTCTACTTACTAAAATGACGGAGGGTTGCGAATGGTTTTTATGAAAACCTTTAACGCTTTGAACTTGATCTCGTTGAGGAATCAAATGGTTTTTAAATGGAATGTTTTTGAGGCTTTTCTAGTTTTGCTAAAGGGGTCACTCCCGGTGAAGGGATCGTCGGCCCTTTCCTCATCGAATAAGGTGCAGGTTATATCATATATACCGCTGTGCAAAGCAAAAACTATAGAACCAATCAAAAGACAAACCGAGGGTAGTAGTATCTGCCAGTTATTGCTAAAGGAGTCACTCCCGGTGAAGGGATCTCGGTCCTTTCCTTATCGAATAAGGTGCAGGATGTTCTACAAGGAACAACGCGATGCAAAGCAAGAACTGTAGCTACCTGTTTTATTTTGAAATTCGATTCCACAACATCTTTTAGGTTTATTTTCTTTCATTAATCTTATTAATGAATGTCCCATCATTTAAGTCCACCTAAACATCACAGATAAATATAACGTACGCTTATGCCATCAGCATTCGTCTCGATGTCCCGTCTGCACCGTTAGGTTAGGTAACTAACGGCAGAGCGAGGCAGGGCTAGCGCGGGTGTAAAACATAAGCAACGTCTATATAATATATCATATATAGTATATACAGTATCCATCTGAACAAATCACATGATCACATAACAGATAACGCAGCAGAAAATATCATATGAAATATTGGATATACTAGGACGTCCGTGTTTTCAATACGAGCCAGTATAAAACATGGATTCCACGGTCATGATGAATAGCCAATCCCACACCGCTAGACCCATACGAGAGTGGCAAGTAACCCTACCAATTCTAAAGTTAGGAGACCCTGGCTCGACTCTTCGAGATGGTCTCCCACTGGACCCTAGAACCCGGTTACTTGTGCTCCCCGCCTTGGGTCTATCCTAATGCGGAAAAGTAAATAATATACCTCAACGGTGACATCTTCCGCAACCTGGAAGTGCCCCAATAAAAGAATATTACATACAAGTTTTTACATGAATGAAAATGAAAAACACTCGTCTCACATAAAAACCGCCCGGCTATTCAAACATGACGATCCAATATAACATATCCAGCAACACATAACAACACATGTCATCAACGTAAGTAAACATGCGTATCCCAATTGTCGTTGACATATAGTAACGGAACCGGCGATATCACATATTACACTTACGGTCACATAAAAGTAAGTGTAAAACTACAACAGTTGGAATCCGCAACCTACTTAGACATCGCATGCCTAACCATCTGAATTCCTTAGACATCACATGCCTAACAATTATAAACCCCGCATTTTAGTCTCAATATCGAAAAAACATTTCAATATAAATTCGGGCAATTCAACAAGATTCCCGGCATTCAGAACAAAAGCTCGTCGCAAACTTTAGTAGACGGCCGCACCCCCGATACTGTCGACGAAGTGCACTAAGGCGGAACACCGCTGCTGCGAGCACCCGAACGGATGCTTTCGGCGACGGGGTTCTCCTACAGTCACTTGGTTGGGGCTATGGGGCATGGCTATCTATTAAGTTTACCAGCGAGTATCCGTGTATACTACGTGATTGCGACGAACTTTTGATCGCATCAAAATCCTGTGGCAACCGATCAAGTGAGACTAAACTTCTAGATTCAAAACAATCAAATCAGTTATCTCATAACTACTTGTGGATTCCAAGT